>OX451738.1:1009817841-1010417841 GCA_948472305.1 Vicia faba
GTTTATTATAAATCTTAAAACAAAAAAATCAATTACTGCGGAATGAAAGAAACATGTATGAAGTCCCTAGCCGTCCAGTTACTCGGTCCACCGTTGGTAGTTGGGTAGATCCAGCTGTCAATGTCCGAGTCCTCTTCATTGTCTTCAATGGTGTTAATCCCACGATTGTTGATGCGTAGGGGAGGTCCTCCAGCCCGAGCGCGTCTAACAGCCGTTTGAGCCCCTGTAGTAAATCCCAGACCAAATTTGTCAGTTTTATAAGTGAAATCAGGGAGCTGACCCCAATTGGCACACCCACCTTCTTCAATCACATCCTTGGCATCCTTGAGAGAAGCCATCTTTAAAGGAGGTTTGTTTCTAGTAGTTTCAGTTGATGCCAAGATCTGAGGGACCTCTTCAAAATTCTGACAAGGACTTTCGATGAATTCCCCATCCATCTCTACGTAGCGGAAGGAGTTGAGGTGACTCACCATATATTCTTCTTCACCCCACACTGTGATGGTCTTTCCTTTCACTGGGTACTTCAGCATTTGGTCGAGTGTGGAGGCAACTGCCCCAGCTTCATGGATCCAAAGACGACCCAACAAACAAGAATACGATGGCCTGATGTCCATCACATAGAAAGTGGACCAAAAAGTCTGAGAACCTACTTTGACAGGGATGTCCACCTCCCTGTGAACCATTCTATTCGATCCGTCAAAAGCCCTTACCACAATGTTACTAGGCTTTAGAGTTAAACCCTCACAATCCAACCGGTCTAATGCCTTCTTCGGCAGAACATTCAGTGAAGATCCAGTATCTACCAGCACATGAGCCATAGTGGTTCCCCTGCATTCAATCGAGACATGCAGAGCATCATTATGTTTCCTTCCCTTGGGGGTCAAATCCGCATCTGAAAAACCTAGTCCATTATCAGAAGTCAGGTTGGCCACACAATCTTTGAACTGATTAGCTGAAGTTTCCTGAGGCACATGCGCAGTCTTGATAAATGCAATCAAAGTCTTCGCATGGGCTTCAGAACACAACATCAGAGACAACATCGATATCTTTGATGGGGTTTGCCCCAGCTGCTCGACCATATTGTAGTCGCTCTTCTTAATGATTTTCAGTATTTCCTCTATTTCTTGTTTAGAGGCTTCCACAACAACTTTCTTAGGCGCCTCCGTCTGGGCAGGCTCACCTACAACCTCTTTGTCGCGGGTATCAGACGATTCGCCGACAGGGGTAATAACTGGAGTAATAACAGGCTCAGTAGTTGATGTACCGGCAGGAACATCAGATGGAATGACAATAGGCTTGTTAACATTCTTAGGGGAAATCTCGAGAGAGAAGACCCTTCCACTTCGGGTGATCTTATTGGTTCCGACAATATTATCAATATCAGGATCAGCTTCTTCATCTTTCAGATCTTGTTTGATGCTATGATAGTACACATCGGCACCATAATGTCGTGGGATAACTTTGTCCGAGACATACGGGACAGGACCGGGAACAGTGATTATCAGCGGAGCAATTCTTGGAGCAGCTGTAATCCTAACAGGTCTTCTCGAGGAAACCTTGGAAGGATTGGAGGAAATGGTTATAATAGCAACGTCTTCAATTGGAACAACAGGAATCATAGTCTTCTTGAACAAAATCTCTTTGCTATCTATCAGGCGTTGAACACCTAACTTCAGCAAATGGCAACCAGAAGGTAGAAGCGAACACATGTGGAAACCTTCACCACAACCCGGAAATAAACCAACCAACAGAAAATTCTTCTTGACAGTCATGAGAGGAGTAGACACTTCATCGACAGAGGTAACAAAAAAATCAGTATCAATAGCATTAACTCCACGGTCGTGTTTAGGCATGGGAGAAGTTATGACATTCGACTTCTCTACAGCATCAATATCTATCTCCTTAGCTTCAATCAAGTCTTGTATTTTATTTCTCAGGGCCCAGCAGTCATTTGTATCATGGCCAGGACTCTCAGAATGATAAGCACACCGGGCATTTGGATTTTATCAGGGAGATGTAGTATTTGGGTTCTTGGAAGCCTCTCTCAAGGTTGCCAAGTTGGATCTCAGCAGATGAGGTAGAACTTCAGCCAATGTCATGTTAATGTCAGTAAACTGCCATTGTGGTCTTTCCCCCCTTTGTTGATTGTTGCGTTGTGGAGCAACTGCAGGTCTAGCTATCATCACAACACTTACTGTCTGACATTGTTCAGCCTTGTTCTGGCCCCTCGGGCTATAGACGACATTAGCTTCCTTCTTACCATCAAAAGGCTTCTTTACTGAACTTGGCGAGGCATCCTTCTGTATTTTTCTGCTTCGAATCCCATCTTCTACTCTTCCCCCAGTTAGAATCAGCTCGGTGAAACTAGCTGATGAACTGCCGATCAAATGGTTGAAAAATGGACCAGATAGCGTCCTTAAAAACATATCAACCAACTCCCTATCAGACAACGGGGGTTGAACTCTCCCAGCCAAGTCTCTCCATTTTTGTGCATAATATTTAAAACCTTCACTTGCACCCATGGACATACTCTGGAGTTGAGTACGAGTGGGAGCAAGTTCGGCATTGTACTGATACTTCAGGTAGAAAGCAACATCCAGATCTTCCCAATTTCAGACATTGGCTCCCTCTAGATGATAGAACCATTCAAGCTGAGTCCCTGACAGGCTATCTTTAAAGAAATGCACCCACAAATTTCTATCAGCAGTGTGTGGCTGAATCTTCCTGACATAAGAGCGGAGATGGAGCTTTGGGCAGGACACCCCGTCATACTTGGCAAACACTGGAGCTTTGAACTTCTCCGGGATGAATACTCCCGACACCAAACCTAATTCTTCAAAATCCAATCCAGGTATCCTCTGAACTTCCATGGCACTCAGACGATCTTCCAACTGTTTGTATCTATCCTCAACAAGAGGATATTGCTCATCGTTATAATCAGTATCATTGTCAGAGATTGCAGGACTAGGGTGAAGAAGTGAAAAACACAAGAAGGGGGGTTGAATTGTAAAACTGAAAATCAATGCAATGAACAAGATATTTTTATCCTGGTTCGTTTGATCTCAAACTACTCCAGTCCACCCGTCAAGGTGATTTCGCCTCTCTCCAACGAGGTCTTAATCCACTATATTCAACTGAATATTACAATCTGCTTTAACAACTGCTAAATCCTTCTTGATGCAAACCACAACCCGGTTTGTCAAGGAAACACTTTCTTACAAAGAAGATAAATCTAGGTGTGTGAATGTTTTCTACAAAACTGTATCACAACTGTGATGTTACACAACTTAAGCTTATGAAACTAGATTGCTAAAATACTGAGTGAGGAATTGTGAAGCATTTAGCAAACTGAGAGAAAGAAGATGATGGTTAGCTTTTAGGCGTGTAATATAATGTAGAGAATTAGCCAATTCAATCTTCATTGTCTTGTTTATATAGCACTGAATTTGTTGAACGTTGGAGCAATAATCTTGATTCAATGCCAATAACAAACTTTCCTTATTGAGAAGATCTTGTCTGGAATGATGTCGTTGGTGATAATTCGCTTTGAATGCACAGTATCGTTGCTACTTAAAGCGTGTTCTGGCTTGGCCTCATTCTGACTCTGCTTAAGTGCTGATGAACTGTTGTTGTCTTTATCAGAGTGTTAAGCGCAGTTCTGTTCATCAAGCTTCAGCATACACGTGAATTATTCTTCTGATCCTGGTATTCTGATATAGCATCTTCTGATGCTGATGTTAAGAACCAATATTCTGATGCTGATTAAGTGTGCTCTTGCTGATACCTATCAGAGTCTCTGCACAACAGAACGTAATATTTTAGGTAGCAAATAGTTCATACATGAATCACATAATTAATATATCCTTTCATTTTGTTATCATCAAAACTTAACTTTAGGGTAGTAGATTCAAACTTTGTTCTAACATAGGGTCCTTCTCTTCTTCTTGGTTCTCCCCTTCCTTAAATAAAGAGGTCAAGTCGACTTGTCGCTTCAACCGCTCTCCAAACCTTCAGCCCATGTTCAGAATACCAACAGCCTTCTTCTTTTTCTTCCTCTCTTTCAGAATGAGGGCTTTCAGATCCTCCTGCCCCTTTTCCAGACTGATGAACATTTGTTGGAACTGGGCGTTCTATGTCTAAAGGTCCTTAATGCTTTGTTCGGAAGATATTTCTGCGTGATAAGCAGCGAAGGAGATGAGAAACTTGTAATGGTACCTGTAATGATGTGTATGATAATGGTTTGTGTATGCAATGATTTCAAAGACTTTGGGAAATTTAAATTTGCAAACCAAAATAAACAAAAACTTTATTAGCTAAATTTGAAGTTCAAATGCCTTTTAGGCGTTACAATTAAAAAACAAATATAAAACTAAAAAAGACATTAAAATTCCCATGGATGCTTCCTCTTTGTACCGGGATAATCATTGAGTCCCTTTTCTTCATGCAGTTGCTTTGTGAGCTCTAAAACCTTCCTCTCCTGAGCATGGAACTGATCCCTATAAGTATCCCGCTCTTTCATCAACTGAATCCAAGACCTCTATAATTCCCCAAGATTAGTTGGCATGTAAGGATAGAGAACTGTGTATGGAATGCCTTCTTCAGTAGTGGGTTCCACAATCACTGGTAAAACGGCCACATAGGGCATCATAAGCTTCTGGGCACGAGCTCGTATCCATTGGAGGTAAGGTTCCATAGGAATGGAAGTTTTTGGCCCCAAAGTCTTGACGCTCGATCTATTTACCATGCCCCAAGATCGTGTGAACCTCCGGCGATACTCTTGAATATCCTCCTCATAGTTGAACACAATACCCTCCATAAGTAACTCATGGGGACCATCCCTTCGAGCGTGACCAAATTGTCACAGAACTAAACAAGGATTGTAGGTTATACCCCCTCTGATACCAAGCAGTGGGACATTAGGGTACTCCCCGCAGCGGTCAATGATAGCAATGTTTTCCATAGATCGAGAACACCAAAGAATATCCGTATGAGCGAGTGACATTATCTTTGTGACCAAACCAGACCTTCCTCATGCTTCAGTATGGACTTAGGGGGGTGAGAAATAAACCACCTCGACAGCAATGGCATGCAGCACACAAGAATCCCTCTTCTCCTCATGGTACGAGTATGGAGAGTGTGCAAAATATCTCCGAGCAAAGTAGGCACCGGGTTGCGAGAGAGTAAGATCTTGATAGCATTCACATCTATGAATGAGTTCGGATTAGGAAAGAGAACTAAACCATAGATAAGAAGGGCCAAGACCTCCTCAAAAGCCTGAAAATCCATATTATCCTAAAACAGTTGGGCTTTGTCTATCAGAAACTTAGCTAGAAAACCCTTGACTTCGCTTCTAGTTTCCCAATTGGATACCACGTCGGCCCATTTCAGATGTAAATCTGAGGCAATGACTTCTGGCTTAGGAACTTCTTCTAGACTTGTGAAGGGTACCTGTTCAAGAATGGGTATATCCAATACCTGAGAGAACTCTTCCAAGGTAGGCACCAACTGATAGTCTAGAAAGGTGAAGCAGTGGTGCTTGGGATCAAAGAACTGAAAGAGTACACTCATCATCTTTTCATCAAAGTTTGAAGTGACCAAGTTGAGAAGTTGACCATGTCTCTTAGTGAACGCAAAAGTTTCAGAAACCCTTGATGCTAGCTCTCTGAGTTGGAAAGGTATCTTCACAAAGATGATTCGGATAGTGTTTCTATGAACGGAAGCCATGATCTGCGAAATAGAACAAAGATAAATTCCCTTGGTCTTTGAAATGGTTAGTTTAATAAGCATGGATTCCATGTTATGATGCATGGTGTCATGATACACCACAGGTATAACAAACACAGTTATGGCAAACACAGTTAAGTCACACCGAGTCCTTAGGTTTAAGGCTTGCATGAGGTTAAAGGTAGTACCCTCTTGAATTTTAGTTGGTTCAAACCTGTCCTAAAAAGTATCCGAGTTCTAGAGATTCTCAATATCACTGACCATCCTTTATCGGGCATTGTTTCAGCTCTCAATTTTTTCTTGCGGCCAAAATATCCCAAAAGTTTGATCTCAATGAGTGTAGCATCGAGTATCAACCTGTTCTCAGCTCTACACCGAGGCCGGCTATCTCACTACTTTCTAATGGCCAAGATGTTCAACTAAAGTTCTAAGGTCTGTTAGTGCTTCACGACACCTCGCGGCGGCCCCGTATCCTCCTCGTTTCCCCACGAAGGATACCGGTACCAACAAAAGTGCCACACCAACACAACCATCACTTAAACCATATCGGTCTACACCGTACAGTCTCCATGATCTATTACTTTTTACCTAATGAGTGCCCCCAGATCCGGGTGTAGGATCTATAGTAAACCCAAACAAACCCTCAAAAGTAAAGCAATCAAGACAATCAAAAGAAGTAATTTAATGACATAGATCCTAAGGTAAACTCCACTTTATTCTTTTCCCCAGCAGAGTCGCCAGTTCTGTGATACGGTGGCAGAACCGACTGTTTAATACTGGTTTGTGTTTTGCGTTTTTTGTTCGCAAAATGTCGCGGTAAGCAAGAGTCGCCACCGACTTTTATTTTATCCATTCATGGAAAAGGAAAAAGAACAGAAAAAACCTTTTTTTCAAGATATTCTGAGTATGGGGGGTAGATTATAGAAAGGGGAGGTGTTAGCACCCTTTCTATCCATGGTTTTCCATGGGCTCTTAGGCACTTGCTCATTTTTCAAATTGCTTGTGTGTGTTTGTCTTGAAATTTTTTTTACTTCGTGATAACCCTTGTATCAGTCCTCAAGGATGTGACGAAGTTTGTTTTGAAAATTGTTTTGAAAAGGTGTTTGTGTGAAAAGTTTTCATTGAGCAAGTACTTAAGATTCTACCTACTCGAAAAAAGATTGTTCGTTCTATTTCCTTTAGACAGTGTTATCCCACTATTAAGGAGTAGGTAGCATCGTCGTTGGAGTTGTAAGGGACACCCGAAAGGGACAAGTACAATCACTAAAGCAATAGTTAGAAAACTTTAGTAGTAACCCTAGAGTCTTAAGATCTTTCCGAGGCAACATTCGAATGAGACACTTTGATCTTTTTAGACTGGATGGTAACCACTAAAATCTCCTATGCTTAATGATTGTTTACCGAAGGCAACCGAAGTGAGGTAAACCCTAGGAGTGAATATGTGCATATGATTTGTTTCAGTTATTTAATCTTTGCATATTAGGTGATCTATCGTTTTAATTTTCCAGACATTCTTGCCATACAATCCTATTAGCCGTGCATCTAGACAGTTAAAGATTGCGGAAATTAAAAGTGCGAGGAAGTAAAACCTAGTTATTACAAGGATTCGGGGAGGGGGATTAATTACATAACCAAAAAAGAGGGGATTTAAAGGCAGAAATAAAACCCTAATTTAACTATTACAAACCCTGAACAGTTACAAAATAATGGAAAAAATAATTAACAAGCGCACGGCAAATTAAATACGAGGACAGTAATTAATAACTTAAAACCCTAATTGAGAGAAATAAATTTTTGTGGATTTTTATTTGAGAAAACAATTAAATTACAAATTAATTAAACCTAATTTCTAAATGGGCCTGCTGTTAGCAATTCTGGGGGGTGTGAATTGAAATTCTTTAGCCCATTAAGCATCAAGCCCGGTCAACCATTGGATCTGGTGTAGCATTGACTTGCACGTGTACCATGGGCATTCACAGGAGAGGCGTTAGATCTGGCCAGCTGGGCATCCAGTGGATGGACGTTGATGGTACATGATAGGCGTGTGAGGGAGAAATGCATTGGATTAGCCTGAAACAATTAGGAAAATAATAAAATGCACATGCCTGGGATCGAACCCAGGACGTGTGCATCAAAGGTGTGCCTCCCAACCTTCTGCGCTGTTGGTTCTTTGGTAATTCATATAAACGAAAAATAATATAATACAAAAAACGCACTAAGCCCGGAAAAATGCGCGAAATTCAAACTAACTGGTCATGGGCTGCCACGCATCACCTTCTTCACTGCAACCGTCGTCTTAGGTGAAGAACTTTTACCTATGGACATTTACTGTAACTACATCCCCTGTAAATTTAAAAAATTCCATACAAGCATGATAAATCAATTGTGATGATACCAAACAACTCGTCTTGGCCTCACGAGTATCATGGTATCATTTTCTTGGCCTAATTGTTCCTGTATAACAAAGCCCTAAAAACATCTCAGAAACCCCAGCAATGGCAACTATGGATTCCTGCGTGATAAATGCAATTAAAGGATACAGGTATCTTGCAAACAAGATGATAAACACAAATATATGGTTAGCATGCGTTTAGGATACGTAAAACATTGAAATCGAGTTTGAGTTTTAGGGCTGTGATCGGTGGAAATAGAACTGACTGTTTTGAAATGCTGGTTCGCGAAATGTCGCGGTAAGCAAGAGTCGCCACCGTCTTTTATGTTCCCCAACATGGAAAGGACAAAAGCACAGCAAAATTCCTTTTCGAGATGTCTCTCGGTTCGGGAGGTAGATTTATAGAAAGGGAAGGTGTTAGCACCCTTTCTATCCGTGGTTATCCACGGGATCTTAGGTACTTGCTCACTATGTTTTCAAAAATTGTTTACTTTTCAAGTGTTTGTGGGTTTTGAAAAAGTTTAGTTTGAAAGACTTCTAGGTAACTCTTGTATCAGTCCTCAAGAGTGTACGAAGAATTTGTTTGAAAACTTTTTGAAAGTGTAGGTGCGAAAAGTTGTTTTTGTTTTTTGAAAGAGCAAGTACCCAGGAGAAATCTACCTACTCTAAGGAATTAGGCTGTGTAAGAGTCCTTTAGACAGTACTATCCCACTATTGAGAAGTAGGTAGCACCGTCGTTGGAGTTATCCAGGTCAATTCGATTATAGGGACATGTGTGGTCACCAAAGCAATAGTAGGACGCCTTAGAGGTAACCCTAATGTCCTAGATCCTTTTTTATCCGAGGCAACTGTTTCGAGGCAACTAGATCTTTAGACAGAAGGGCGACCTCTAAAACACCCTATACTTGATGACCACCTCGAGGCAACCAAGTGAGGCGTACCCTAGGAGTGGCATGTGCATGTGTGTTGTTTCAGTTTAAATTATCTTTGAACATGCATCATTGTGAGCTACGTTTTGATTTTATTTTTCATACATGTCTTGTCATGCATATTTAACAGTTAATAATTGTGCGGAAAATAAATTGTGAAAAGTGAATCTACGCTATTACAAGGCGCGGGTATATACATCGCCAAAAACAAACCCTTTGGAAAAAATAAATTGCGAGAAAATAAAAGAAAGCGGTAAAAGTCCTAATTAACTATTACATCCTCGGAAACAGATACATAAATATAATCAAATAAATAACGAATTAAGAATACGCGCGCGAAAGAATTGAATCGGAATGTCCTTAGGGTTTTGACCCTTTTTGAGAAAAGAATTGAATTTGGTCCCTTTTTTGCACTTAATTGAATATTAAACCTAAAACTAATTAATTAATTAAAGAAAAAGTTTTTTTTTATGTTTTAATGAAAATAAAAATAAAAGGTCAAAAGTTAGTAAAAAACCCTAAGTCTAATTTATTTTATTTATTGTAAAAGAAAATTAAAATTAAACCTAATTAAACTAAATTAATTTGTTAGAATTTATTTACAAAAATAATTAATTAAATTTAATCAATAAAAATATTATTATTTTTTATGTTTTCTGGATTTATTATGGAAAAATAATTATTTAGTTAATAGTTAATTAAAAATTAAATTTAAATAAGTAAAATAAAAAAATATAAAAGAAAAATAAAGAGGCAAACTCATGGGGCGTGATGGGGCAGCAAGGAGGTGAGCAAGCAGATTCCAGGGCTTGATGCTTAACCATTCCAACTGCACGCTTCAATTGTTATTAAGATAGAGGGAAAATATTATATTAGAAAACAAAACGCTGAGTTGTAAAACAACAAAACGCGCGCGCCCTTTTTGAATCGCCCAACCACATGATAACACATCATCGTCTTCCTCATTTATACCTGCAAAATAGAGTTAGATAGCGGGGGTTTTTAACCCCCCACAAAACAGGATGAGGAAAAATAGGGAATAGGCGTATGCTTCACATAAATATTTCGCGACATGTCCATTGAATTCGTCTGGTCTCAACGAGTTTAACCATGGGTCTCTCAAGGTCTGATTTTTCTTGTGCAGCAAAGCCCTAATTTGAAAGCTTCGAAACCCTAAATTTCATCAATGGCAATTTATGATTTTGGACACCATAATGCAATTCACCTGTACCATTAGCTTCAGAGAGGTTCTAGCAATGTAAAGCACACAAAAAATCACGTTAATGATGCATGAATAACGAGTTACGATTATAGAAAAAATCACCAAACCGTGAGTCTGTTCTGGGCGATTCCTATAGCTTTGTCACGTGGTTTTGATTCCAAAAGGTTTCTGAGAGGTCCAGCAAGGTGTTTGAATCCTTAAATTGCTTTGAAAGGGCCTGTGAGTGAGAAAACAGTTTTGAGTTTTCTTGATTTTTTTTCAATATGGTAATGGCCTTGTGCAGAAATTCTCACATGTGCATGATTAGGTTTAGGTTGTGTACATATAGAGGACTGAATTAGGTTAAATCCTTGGGCAAAAGATCCATGGAATTATGATTTGCATATTTGATTTTCAATCACATCTTTTTGAATCTTTTTGATTGAAAAATCTTGCCAAATTGAGAGATCCTTGTCCCCTTGATGTGTACACAAAATCTCCAGCACATGTAGGTCATATTTGCTTCATGAAAAGATTGCAAAACCATATCTTGATATTTTCCTACAATTAAATGAATTAAATGAATTAATATTGATTAAAAATTAAATTAATTAATAAAAAATAAGAAAATAATTCCATTTAATCTCAATGGGTCGTGCATAAGCCTTGGATAAAGTTTCAAGAAGGAATTTGAGGCCCATTAGCAAAAATAAGGTATTTTGAGCAAAGTTGACTTTTGCAAATTCCCAACAATTTCCCAACTTCTCCAATGCATATCTTGCTCAATTTTGATCATATCAACATGTTCTTGGACATTTTGGAAAGGTATTGAAGTCCTCTAACCAATGCCTTTGGTCCTATGTCATTTGGATTTACCAATCTCATGTTATGGTCTTTGACTTTAAGTGCATTTTTGTTGACTTTTGAAATTGACCTATAATGTAGAAATTGATAACTTTTTGTGATAGCATTTCTTGGACTTGGAATGTGAAGATGAGTTGTAGGAAATGTCATCCCCTTCAAAATGGGCCTTGGATGGAATTTTTCTGATGAACCATGAAAAAGTTATGCATTGGTCAAGGTACAGTTGACTTTTCAGCTGTCCAAAAATAGCAACTTTTGCATCCTTGATGATTTTTGAGTCATGCTTGTGGAATAATGATCAAGACTTGATCAAATTATGATTGTGGACTCAAAATAAGATGTTGACCAAAAATTCTGACTTTTGACTGTAAAATGACCATTTTACCCCTGCAGTTGACTGTGAACCAAATAGGGCTTTTGAGTGTGCAATTTGATGTTATGAGCCTTGAGACTTGACATGTAGATGCTTGACAATGTATATAGGCCTATGAGACTTGATTGAGCCATTGAAAACCCCAAATTCCTTGAAGGAACCAAAACCCTAATTTTGACTGGCTTAGGAGGCATTTAGACTGTGCAACCCTTGAGAAATCTTGGGCCATTTGAAGATGACTTTTGACAAACTTTGAAGAATATGGGAGGGCAAATTTTGGGGTACAATAGTTGCCCCTGTTCAATCTTCTTAGACCTGAGGATGTAGATTGGCTTGCGTGCCTTTCGTGATCCGAAGGTGGAAGATGATTGAACACTAGAGTGCCCAGAAATTTGCACTCGCATAATAGAATATCAGCAATGTGATGTCGGGAATGGGCTTACAGATGCCATTTGGAGATATGGTGGATAGGAGGATGGGCTTATAGATGCCATCTGGAGATGTAATGGAATCTTGTCGGGAATGGGCTTATAGATGCCATTTGGAGACGTAATGGATAGTTGTGGAGATGGGCTTAAAGATGCCATCCGGGGGTGTCGATCGCGTAAGAGATTCCTTAGCGAGAACTTGTATTTTTGAGAAAGAAAGATAATTTCCTGGCCTGTTACAGGTGTTGATCTTCAAACTCTTCATGCAGATATGCCCTGGCTAGATACAGGTATTGAATCTACAATCAATCGCTCATAGATATGCCCTGGCTAGGTACAGGTATCGAATCTGGAACTAGTCGCCCACAGATATGCCCTGGCTAGATAAAGGTATCGAATCTGGAACTTCAAACTCTTCATGCAGATATACCCTGGCTAGATACAGGTATCGAATCTACAATCAATCGCTCACAGATATGCCCTGGCTAGATACAGGTATCGAATATGGAACTTCAAACTCTTCATGCAGATATGCCCTGGCTAGATACAGGTATCGAATCTACAATCAATCGCTCACAGATATGCCCTGGCTAGATACAGGTATCGAATCCGGAACTTCAAAATCTTCATGCAGATATGCCCTGGCTAGATACAGGTATCGAATCCACAATCAATCGCTCACAGATATTCCCTGGCTAGATACAGGTATCGAATCTGGAACTTCAAACTCTTCATGCAGATATGCCCTGGCTGGATACAGATATCGAATCCACAATCAATCGCTCACAGATATGCCCTGGCTAGATATAGGTATCGAATCTGGAACTTCAAACTCTTCATGCAGATATGCCCTGGCTAGATACAGCTATCGAATCTACAATCAATCGCTCACAGATATGCCCTGGCTAGATACAGGTATCGAATCTGGAACTTCAAACTCTTCATGCAGATATGCCCTGGCTAGATACAGGTATCGAATCTACAATCAATCGCTCACAGATATGCCATGGCTAGATACAGGTATCGAATCCGGAACTTCAAACTCTTCATGCAGATATGCCCTGGCTAGATACAGGTATCGAATCTACAATCAATTGCTCACAGATATGCCCTGGATAGATACACGTATCGAATCCGGAACTTCAAACTCTTCATGCAGATATGCCCTGGCTAGATACAGGTATCGAATCTACAATCAATCGCTCACAGATATGCCCTGGCTAGATACATGTATCAAATCCGGAACTTCAAACTCTTCCTGCAGATATGCCCTGGCTGGATACAGGTATCGAATCTACAATCAATCGCTCACAGATATGCCCTGGCTAGATACAGGTATCGAATCCGGAATTGGTCGTCTACAGATATGCCTTGGCTAGATACAGGTATCGAATCTGGAATTGGTCGTCTGCAGATATGCCCTGGCTAGATACAGGTATCGAATCTGGAACTCCAAAAGGTTGGTCGAGATAGCTTTCCTGGATGGATACAGTCGTAGACCTCTGACCTGAGAATGAAAGATAATTTTCTGGCTTGTTATAGGGGTTGATCCTCAAACTCTTCATGCAGATATGCCCTGGCTAGATACATGTATCGAATCTACAATCAATCGCTCACAGATATGCCCTGGCTAGATACAGGTGTCGAATCCGGAACTTCAAAAGGTTGATCGAGATAGCTTTCCTAGCTGGATACAGGCATAGACCTCTAATCAATTGCTTACAGATATGCCCTGGCTGGATACAGGTATCGAATCTACAAACAATCGCTCACAGATATGCCCTGGCTAGATACAGGTATCGAATCCGGAGTTAGTCATCCACAAATATGCCCTGGCTAGATACAGGTATCGAATCTGGAATTAGTCATCCACAGATGTGCCCTGGCTGGATACAGGTATCGAATCTGGAACTAGTCGTCTACAGATATGCCCTGGCTGGATATAGGTATCGAATCTGGAATTAGTCGTCCACGGATATGCCCTGGCTGGATACGGGTATCGAATCTGGAACTAGTCGTCTATAGATATGCCCTGGCTGGATACAGGTATCGAATCTGGAACTGGTCGTCTACAGATATGCCCTGGCTAGATACAGGTATCGAATCTGAATTAGTCGTCCACAGATATGCCCTGGCTAGATACAGGTGTCGAATCTGGAACTTCAAACTCTTCATGCAGATATGCCCTGGCTGGATACAGATATCGAATCCACAATCAATCGCTCACAGATATGCCCTGGCTAGATATAGGTATCGAATCTGGAACTTCAAACTCTTCATGCAGATATGCCCTGGTTAGATACAGGTATCGAATCTACAATCAATCGCTCACAGATATGCCCTGGCTAGATACAGGTATCGAATCCGGAACTTCAAACTCTTCATGTAGATATGCCCTGGCTAGATACATGTATCGAATCTACAATCAAACGCTCACAGATATGCCCTGGCTAGATACAGGTATCGAATCTGGAACTTCAAACTCTTCACGCAGATATGCCCTGGCTAGATACAGGTATCGAATCCACAATCAATCGCTCACAGATATGCCTTGGCTAGATACAGGTATCGAATCTGGAACAGCGAAATTTGATGGTAATCGTCTTTTGATTGACCTTTTCCTGAAAAGGCAAAACATTAGTTGTATGCAATGTCATGATGTATGAAATGCATGATGTCATGAGATCGTGTCGTATGCACTTTATCATGTATATGAATAGGGGATATGAAATGTGAAATGTTTATGAATGTATTTTCGTCTGGGAAAATAAATCCTTGACGAATGCCGGGAAGTTAAATCCTGGGCTGATGTTGAAGAGTAGAGTTCTTCGATTCCGCTGGGGATGATGATTGTAATAATAAACCGGTAGGAGAAGATGACTCCGTTGGGGAATAAACTTGATGAAGAGATTACTCTGCGGGGAATTACTCTGTGGGAAGAGATACTTCGCTGAGGTTTTAATGATAACTCCGTTGGGGATACCTGTTGATAAGCTCGGTTGGGGGATTTGATGAACACCGTTGGGGATAGGACGAACTTCGCCGAAGACGATCTTTCCGTTGTAATTAGCTGAGGATAACCCAATTATAGGCTCTGGTGGGGAATAACTTCTGAACATGGTCGGGGAGAGATACGTTGGTACTCTGCAGGGGACAAGCTTCCAAAATCTAATGGGGATAAGCTTCCAGAATCTACTGGGGATAAGCTTCCAGAATCTATTGGGGATAAGCTTCCAGAATCTACTGGGGATAAGCTTCCAGAATCTACTGGGGAGATGGTTCAACTCTCCTGGGGAAACTTTTGGATTGTACTGGGGAGATTGATCCACTTGGATGTATGGTATTCCACCGGGGAACAATCTTATATTTCTGTCGAGGAATATTAAGACTGCCGGGGATGCTTGCTTAGGAACATCTGCATACTCCGCTGGGGAATATTTTGATCTTCTGGGGATACCCAACTTCTTTGAGGCTGATAGTAGGCCAACTCTGCTTGGGGGGAGAGTGTTGCTAATTTGCTAGGGATACTGTGCCTTTTCGGGGCTAATGGGAGACCAACTCTGCTCGGAGAGAGTATTGCTGAATCGTGTCTTACTCTGCAGGGAGTGAAGGTAACTTGGTCATGTTCTTCAGCTTAATCTACCTTTGTACCTGGTGAGCAAAGTAGCTGTACAGTTTGGACAACTCTTATTGCCCCAGCTTCTGTGGGAGAAGGTACCTGTGGAGGTGCTTGATGACTGTCGATTGACAAATCTTCTTCTGGTAGGCAAGTGACGAGATGCCAGGACATAGTCGTACGCTGTGATCCCTAACTTTTGCCTGGACCGCCCTTTCAGGTTTTCAGTCCACCGGGATACCCTTTTTTGCCCAAGCCGCCTTTTCGGGTTTTCAACTTGTCGGGTGTACAGATTTTTCATTTTCATCCCATATTTTTGCCCAAACCCTTTTGGTTCGCCGGGAAGCCCTTATTTTTTCCTAGGCCAGTCGACCTAGCGGGTCTTTGATTATGCGTAGTATTTTTTCGACTATGTCCACGTTCTTAGAATGCAGGGAGTTGTCACTGTCGGTAGTATTGCCATACCACCAGAAGATGTCTGATCATGCAAGATTCGTTGCTGGAATTCATGTCCAATGCCCCAAGTGACTCAGGCGGAGATTTCCCCTGGCTATTGGCATTTTGAGAGATTCCTTGAATCTTGACTTCACTGCCCCAGATGATGGACAATGCTCATGTCGTGCCCCTGGATTGAAAGTGTTCCTTCCTCTTGAGGTGACCTTTTTGTTGAGAAGATTTTTTTTCACTAGATATTCATCATGCAAATTTCTCTGTTGTTCGAACAATTAATCATATGCAAACAACGTTATTTAAAAATGCAAAGCTTATGTCTGTCTCGAAGTTTTTGAAAATGCATTTTTTTAGTAAAACGAGCAAATTTTTGTAAAATGCAATGTCAACTCAAGATTTTACAGCGAGCCTTATAGGAGTCAGGATACCTTTTGTAACAGTATGCTTTCGAACTAACCCATGCTTCAGCTAGGACTTTTAAGGGTTATAACGTGGCCTGGTTCACGGTTTAAGAAACAAAGGATAAAGGCTCAAATTTTATTTGTACCCACCCGTTCTTCGTGATGTTCTTCAAACCTAAACTCAGCTAATCGTGCGTTAGATTTTGTTTGAGTCTTTGCTCTGATATTCCGGTGATGGTTCGGATGTTGACAGTTTATTTTGAATAGACAGTCATTTTGTTGAGAGTCTGTAGGACCTCTTTTTTTTTGATTTCGTTATCCCTGTTTTTTTTGCCCGAACTGTTTCTTTTGTGATTACAATCAGCGGGATGCCCCAGTTTTGTAAGTCTCCTTCATAGGTTTTGACTTAGTGGGCTTTTATTTCTGAGAGATAATGACTGCCTGTCCTTATGATTATTCAGAACCATCACTGTCTTTTGCTTCGGAAGGACTCCTTTTATGTTATTCATTGTGCACTTGGATCAACTGAGAGAACTACCCTGCCCCAGGTTTTGATTAAGGGTTTTAATTTTCGAAAAGAAAAACTCTAACTTCTTTGGCTCAAAGGGGTTAACGAGGGATTGTCTTCCTTATAACTCCACTGTTTAGGATTTGAAACAATGCCTGTACCTCATCAGCGGGGTATGTTCAAAAGCATATTGTAAAGATCGTGGTATCGTTTTCGTCATCCTCCCTCAAAAGGATTAGAATTATTAATTGAGAGTTAAGCATCACAAAAAATGAAGTAATTTGAATTTAGTGAATACAAATGGATTGATTCAAAACAGACATATGCAATGCATTGATGAAATAAAAAAGTTTGCCATGACAATAATTGTTTGAACAATCAAAAGAAAATTACAAATTGAAAAAATTCTAATGAGCAAAAAGTCTTCTCGTCTCAGGACTGGTCACTTCAAATGATGAACCTTGGAGGGATGGTAGAAGAACTCTGCCTGACCATCTTGTGTGAATTCCAAAGCTTCTTCATCAATCAGGTCTTGGATCTTGTTCTTCAGAGACCAACAGTCGTTGGTGTCATGTCCTGGATTGGCATAGTGGTAGGCACACCTTTTATTGGGATGATAGGTAGGAGCTGAGGTGTTGGGATTCCGGGGAGGAGCCCTTAATGTGATCAGATTCAATCTTAGCAGGCGTTGTAAAGCTTGAAACATCGACATGTTAAGCTGGGTGAATTGCCTCCTGGGCTTGTCTGGCTTGCTCTGATCAACCCATTGTTCTTGGTGAGGTCGTTTTGGACCTGTGAAGTAGTAGCAGCTTGGCGAGGTCTATTCACTGAACCAAACCTTTGATTTCTTGGAAGCTGATTAATGACTTGACCCTCATCCTGGACTGTTTGCTTCATGTCGTTGTCTTGACGAAGCTGGTTGACCACGATTATCAACTCTTCTTGCTCTCGAGCCAAGCCCTGGATAAGAGCCATCTGCCCCAGCATCTGAGTTTTCATTGCATCTACCTCAGCTTGCAGATGTTTCAGTCGTTCATCCTTATCATCTTCAGGGTTGTTCCTGACCAAAGTCCCCATGAGGAGTGTTCTCAACTCTTCCTGCCCCTTGGATAGGTTTAGGAAGATCTCCCTGAACTGAGTCTCTTGAGTATGGAGATCCCGGTTGTCTTGTTGGAGAGCCATTGCTGAAATAAACAGCGAAGAAGGTAAGTGACCTGTAACAAGGGTACCTGTTATGCAATGATGTGTATGTATGCATGCAATGTTTTCAAGGATCTCGCGGGGTAAACAAGAAAATTGTTAGAATCTGGTAGCTTGATTGAAGGAACTTCATGTTGTTGAGAGTCCTTCTTTAAGAGTCAAGGCTCACCATATCGAGTGGGTCATAGCCCCTGACTCAAGTCATCATGTTTTGATCTCCAAACCACCTTGGCTAGAGGAAAATAAATCCCCTTTGCCCCTTGCTAGACAGTTGGTTCATCACGACCTGCATCATAAGCCCTTGAGATCCTTGAAATGGGTTAGTCCTTATGCAGGATGTATGCAATGGTATGATGATATGATGTTATGCTATGCGTGGAGTGATGTAAGTAAACCCTATTATGAGCCCATATTAAGGACTGTAAACAAAACCTGCAAGAAACTCGTGTTGTCAGATAACAAGAATGTGTAAGTAGTTCAAGTTTGAAGGCACACAAGTCACACAAAGAGCCCTAAGATTTCAGGCCAGCATGGAGTTTAGGTACTACCCTCTTGAAGTTGGTGGGCTCAAAACCTGTCCTATCAAAAGTAACCGGGTTCTAATGAGCTCAATATCATTCGGTTGTTTTCTATGTTCATTGTTTTGATTTAGCCACTGAATTGGCGATCAAAATATTCCAAGAAAACAACCCTCAATGAGTGTATTATCGAGTATCTACCAACTTCGGACTGCACCAAAGTCGGTCATCTCACTACCCCTAAAGAGGCCAGGATGGTCAAGTAAGGTTCCTAAGGTCAGTTGATGCTTCACGACACCACGCGGCGGCCTCTTACTCTCCCTGACTTGACGCAAGGGTTACCGGTACTCACCAAAGTGCCACATCAACGTAGCAACTGCTTCAACCGTGTCAGTATACCCCGCACAGTTCCCTCACAGTTTGTTGCTACTTCTAAAAGGTATCCCCCAGATCCGGGTTAGGATCTATGAAACCCCCAGACAAGCCCACAATATTAAAGCAAACAAAGCAAGTAATTGAAAACAAGAGTGGTCTAATCCGAAGGTACACCTCAATTTTATAAGTTTCCCCAGCAGAGTCGCCAGTTCTGTGATCGGTGGAAATAAAACTGACTGTTTTGAAATGCTGGTTCGCGAAATGTCGCGGTAAGCAAGAGTCTCCACCGTCTTTTATGTTCTCCAACATGGAAAGGACAAAAGCACAGCAAAATTCCTTTTCGAGATGTCTCTCGGTTCGGGAGGTAGATTTATAGAAAGGGAAGGTGTTAGCACCCTTTCTATCCGTGGTTATCCACGGGCTCTTAGGTACTTTCTCAATATGTTTTCAAAAATTGTTTGCTTTTCAAGTGTTTGTGGGTTTTGAAAAAGTTTAGTTTGAAAGACTTCTAGGTAACTCTTGTATCAGTCCTCAAGAGTGTATGAAGAATTTGTTTGAAAACTTTTTGAAAGTGTAGGTGCGAAAAGTTGTTTTTGTTTTTTGAAAGAGCAAGTACCCAGGAGAAATCTACCTACTCTAAGGAATTAGGCTGTGTAAGAGTCCTTTAGACAGTACTATCCCACTATTGAGAAGTAGGTAGCACCGTCGTTGGAGTTATCCAGGTCAATTCGATTATAGGGACATGTGTGGTCACCAAAGCAATAGTAGGACGCCTTAGCGGTAACCCTAATGTCCTAGATCCTTTTTTATCCGAGGCAACCGTTTCGAGGCAACTGGATCTTTAGACAGGAGGGAGACCTCTAAAACACCCTATACTTGATGACCACCTCGAGGCAACCAAGTGAGGCGTACCCTAGGAGTGGCATGTGCATGTGTGTTGTTTCAGTTTAAATTATCTTTGAACATGCATCATTGTGAGCTACGTTTTGATTTTATTTTTCATACAAGTCTTGTCATGCATATTTAACAGTTAATAAGTGTACGGAAAATAAACTGCGAAAAGTGAATCTACGC
Source organism: Vicia faba (assembly GCA_948472305.1). Classification (NCBI taxonomy): domain Eukaryota; kingdom Viridiplantae; phylum Streptophyta; class Magnoliopsida; order Fabales; family Fabaceae; genus Vicia; species Vicia faba. The sequence goes on from OX451738.1 coordinate 1,009,837,895, forward strand.
TATTACAAGGCGCGGGTATATACATCGCCAAAAACAAACCCTTTGGAAAAAATAAATTGCGAGAAAATAAAAGAAAGCGGTAACAGTCCTAATTAACTATTACATCCTCGGAAACAAGGAGGTGAGCAAGCAGATTCCAGGCCCATTAACAATTTAGTCCATTGACTTTTGGAGATTGGCTGCATATGCATTGACCAAGGTGTATGGTAGTCATCATCTTTGGCCACGGGATCCACGCTTGAGGCCACATGGCGCTTGTGAATTGGAGGTATATGGTACACCTTCTTTTGAACCCTGCACACAATTATGTGAAGAAAAAAGAGAATGAATATTTTGGGGGACCTGGGAATCGAACCCAGGTCCCAGTGCCTATTACACGCTTGCCTTAACCATTCCAACTGCACGCTTCAATTGTTATTAAGATAGAGGGAAAATATTATATTAGAAAACAAAACGCTGAGCTGTAAAACAACAAAACGCGCGCGCCATTTTTGAATCGCCCAACCACATGATAACACATCATCGTCTTCCTCATTTATACCTACAAAATAGAGTTAGATAGCGGGAGTTTTTAACCCCCATAAAACAGGATGAGGAAAAATAGGGAATAGGCGTATGCTTCACATAAATATTTCGCGACATGTCCATTGAATTCGTCTGGTCTCAACGAGTTTAACCATGGGTCTCTCAAGGTCTGATTTTTCTTGTGCAGCAAAGCCCTAATTTGAAAGCTTCGAAACCCTAAATTTCATCAATGGCAATTTATGATTCTGGACACCATAATGCAATTCACCTGTACCATTATCTTCAGAGAGGTTCTAGCAATGTAAAGCACACAAAAAATCACGTTAATGATGCATGAATAACGAGTTACGATTATAGAAAAAATCACCAAACCGTGAGTCTGTTCTGGGCGATTCCTATAGCTTTGGCACGTGGTTTTGATTCCAAAAGGTTTCTGAGAGGTCCAGCAAGGTGTTTGAATCCTTAAATTGCTTTGAAAGGTCCTGTGAGTGAGAAAACAATTTTGAGTTTTCTTGATTTTTTTTCAATATGGTAATGGCCTTGTGCAGCAATTCTCACGTGTGCATGATTAGGTTTAGGTTGTGTACATATAGAGGACTGAATTAGGTTAAATCCTTGGGCAAAAGATCCATGGAATTATGATTTGCATATTTGATTTTCAATCACATCTTTTTGCATCTTTTTGATTGAAAAATCTTTCCAAATTGAGAGATCCTTGTCCCCTTGATGTGTACACGAAATCTCCAGCACATGTAGGTCATATTTGCTTCATGAAAAGATTGCAAAACCATATCTTGATATTTTCCTACAATTAAATGAATTAAATGAATTAATATTGATTAAAAATTCAATTAATTAATAAAAAATAAGAAAATAATTCCATTTAATCTCAATGGGTCGTGCATAAGCCTTGGATAAAGTTTCAAGAAGGAATTTGAGGCCCATTAGCAAAAATACGGTATTTTGAGCAAAGTTGACTTTTGCAAATTCCCAAATATTTCCCAACTTCTCCAATGCATATCTTGCTCAATTTAAATCATATGAACATGTTCTTGGACATTTTGGAAAGGTCTTGAAGTCCTCTAACCAATTCCTTTGGTCCCATGTCATTTGGATTTACCAATCTCAAGTTATGGTCTTTGACTTTAAGTGCATTTTTGTTGACTTTTGAAATTGACATATAATGTAGAAATTGATAACTTTTTGTGAGAGCATTTCTTGGACTTGGAATGTGAAGATGAGTTGTAGGAAATGTCATCCCCTTCAAAATGGGCCTTAGATGGAATTTTTCTGATGAACCATGAAAAAGTTATGCATTGGTCAAGGTACAGTTGACTTTTCAGCTGTCCAAAAATAGCAACTTTTGCATCCTTGATGATTTTTGAGTCATGCTTGTGGAATCATGATCAAGACTTGATCAAATGATGATTGTGGACTCAAAATAAGATGTTGACCAAAAATTCTGACTTTTGACTGTAAAATGACCATTTTACCCCTACAGTTGACTGTGAACCAAATAGGGCTTTTGACTGTGCAATTTGATGTTGTGAGCCTTGAGACTTGACATGTAGATGCTTGACAATGTATATAGGCCTATGAGACTTGATTGAGCCATTGAAAACCCAAAATTCCTTGAAGGAACCAAAACCCTAATTTTGACTGGCTTAGGAGGCATTTAGACTATGCAACCCTTGAGAAATCTTGGGCCATTTGAAGATGACTTTTGACAAACTTTGAAGAATATGGGAGTGCAAATTTTGGGGTACAACAAGGGCAAACTGTGATGCTTTTAGGGACGATTTCTGGATGCTTTGAGGCTTGCAAATGATGTTGTTAGCTTCCTGGGATGTCCAAGAATCGATTTCTAGGCTTGAAACTCCTTAACGATGGCTCTAAGATGGATTTTGATCTCACACTTTTGTCCAAATTTTTGAGTTTTCTTCATGCTGTTTCACGCCTCCAATCCTTCTATTTTTGATCTGGAATTATTATGCACTTATAGTAGACTGAATTAGGTCAATAAAATTGTATCATATCTTTGAGAATTATGAAAATTGGATTTGATTTGCTTCAAGTATGATATCTTTCTAAAAAGAGCTTCAATCCAATCTTTTTCAACCCTAATGAACCTAGCACGAATGTATCATCATGCTAGCTGTATATGGACTCCAAATGTGCACAAAAATCTCAAGATTTGATTTGTTTTCATTATTTTACCATTTAAAAAATCAAAATAAACGATAAAAATAATAAAATAAGAGGTGAATGAGCTCAGGGATCGTGGGTCCTATTAGAAACATGTTTCAAGCAAGAAAACATGGGCCCCTTTGGAAAAATGCAAATTTGAATAATGTTGACTTTTGACAATTTTCCAAAAATTGCCAACTTAGACAATGCACAACTCTCTCAATTTTGACCCTAGGAGGGTGTTCTTGGACTTTTTAGAAATCTTAGGATGTCCCCCAACCAACCCTTTTGGTTTGATATCAATTGGATCTTCCACGTTCATATATGAAGCTTTGACCCAAAAGGTGTTTTTGTTGACTTTTCAAAATGACCCATAATGTAGAAATTCATATCTTTTTGTGGGTGCATATTTTGAACTAGTGAGCTGAAGATGGGTTATAGGTAATTATATCCTCTTCAAAATGAGCTTTGGATGGAAAATTTGTGATAAAGTATAAAGAAGTTATGCTTGGTCCAAGTTGGGTTGACTTTTACTAAGAAACCCTAGTTTAGCAACTTTTGGGTTTTGATGAATTTGGAGCATTCCTTGGGGAATCATGATCAACCCTTAATCAAATGATGAAATTAACTTCAAAATGTTAACTTTGACCAAAAAGCTTGAGGTTTGACTATATGTGGGCCACAGTTGACTTTTGACCTAATACAATCGATTCTCAAGCATCTGAGCAGTTGACTGAGCAAAATTCTTGTGCAAGGCATGAAACTTGAAATGGATGATATTGGGAACATATTAGGACCTTGGAAGTAATTTAAAGCCTTTGTGGCTCACCTATCTTGATGAAAATAGAAACCCTAGTTTGAGGTATATTACCTTAGGAGAGAGTTTGTCTGGTTAACTCTTGGACTTCCTTGAGCAACTTGAGGATCTTGATGGACATGTATTGAGTAAAATGAGAGGACAAATTTTGAGGTACAACACGATTCATATACGGATGTCATTCTGACACTCATTCAGTACGTCTTTCAGATATGATCCATTTATGGATATTATTCTGATACTCATCCAACTACGTCTATTGTTTCAGTATAAATCGACCAGAGATTTATTCTGATACTTCTTCCAGTTTCTACCAACAATTACCTTTGGATGGAATCTATAAGCCCATCTTAGACGACTCTCCATCATCTCTCCAAATGGCATCTTTAAGCCCATTCCCTACACAATCAACCACCACATCATCGAGTGCAAATTTCTGGGCACTCTAGTGTTCAATCATCTTCTACCTTCAAGTCACGAATGGCAGACTCGCCAATCTAACTCTTCAGGTTTAAGAAGTTTAAACAGGGGCAGCTGTTGGACACCAAAATTTTCCCTCTCTTTTTTTCAAGACTTTTCTAGCAAGGATTTTCAAAAGTTCAAGTTTGCACAAGTACAATTGGATTTTTAATTGGGCTTTCAAGCATCAAATTGAAGAAGAGAAAGTTTTCCTTGATTTATAAGCTTCGATTGGGCATTTGGCTTCCTTCGAGCAGGCTTGATTTTTAAGCTTCGATTAGGCATCTAGAATCCTTCGAGCAAGCTTGGTTCAGAGGTTTCGATTGAGCATTTGGCCTCCTTCGAGCAAGCTTTGGTCCACAAGCTTTAATTTGGAATTTGGTCCACTTAGAGCAAGCTTTGGTCCACAAGCTTCATTTGAGCAGTGGCCTCCTACAAGCTTGCTTTCGATTCACAAAGCAATTGCTATCTTCATACAAGCTTCGATTGGGAAATGTTTTCCTTCGAAGCAACCTGTTTCGACTCACAAGGCAGTGGCTTCCCCCTTGCTTCGATTCACATGGCAAGGGCTCCCATCACGCCAGCATGCACAAGGTAAGGGGTTCCCTCATGCTAGCATGCACAAGGCAATGACTTTCTTCATGCTAGCACCCATAAGGAAATGACTCCCCTCATGCTTCGATTCCACCCTTAAACCCTTCAACACACATAGTTTCTACACTATGACACACAACTGGCGCATTTGAAGAACATGCCAAAGGCCTATTCGAAGAACATGAAGTTGGTGGATTCGAAAGACACATGTTTGGTGGTCCATCCAAAGAACATGAATTTGTTGGATTCGAAGAGCACGTGTTCCATCCAAAGAACATGAATTTGTTGAATTCGAAGGATACATGCTTGGTCCATTCGAAGAACACAATTGATGTTTTGTCTCTTGATGATCTGGTCGAAGGTTGCTGGACAAAGTCCTATGTGCTGCCAAGTCCAAGTCTGTTGCACTGTTGTGAAACAGTCCTGCACCAAGCTTCCACAACACTCCAAAACTGCTGCAAAGAAGTCATGCTATGCTTCTCCCATATTTACACCAAATTGGCATACAAGAGCTGCACCTCGAAGGCTATGAAGACAACATACCCAATTTGTTCAAATTTCTTTTGTTTTCCCCCCCAAATCTCAACCAAACCCTTCTATAAGTAAGATTTTTCACAACATATCTAAGGGTGGATTTTTAGTGGCTGGAGAGAGATTTGTTGGCAAGGTAAAGAAAGGAGAGAACACTTAACACACTCTCAAACTCAGAATCACAAATCCACACCTTTGTTTCTGTTCTTTTGAATTCAGAACTAAAGAAACACAACACTTGTTTCTTTTCCTTCGAATCAAGAACCAAAGAAACACAACTCTACTTTTCTTTTCTTTCGAATCCATAATCAAAGAAACACAATACCCCTGTTCTTTGCTTTCGAATTCAAGGATATCCAGGAAATCACTCAAAGTCCAAAAGCACCAACTTCATATTCAAGGTAAGTCTTCCTGACTTTAACCCTTTCGTTTCAAGCATGTAAATAACCTTTTGCTTATTTTTTCGTTTCTACCATTTCGTTTGTTTGCTTTTCTTGTCCAAATATATGTTAGAGACTAATCTGTACAGGCCATGAAACAATATTAGCATGGCTTCGACCCATACTGCTATCATGTCCCAAATGAAAGAAAACTGAAAAAAGGTGTGTGAATCGAAGGGTGTGCTTCGATACACACTGATTTGCAGGTCCAAACGAAAGGAAAAGGTGTTTGAATTGAAGTATGCAACACTGGTTGCAGGCCCAATTGAAAGAAGGAAAAAGGTTGTCAATCGAAGGACACGTGCTTCGATCCAGAATTTCTTTTTTTTCTTCTCTTTTGCACTATTCTTGTTTTATATTTTTCTATATATTTTATTTCACTGATTTTCAATATGGTTTTAATAATTAGGACTTTTATTGCTTTCCAAACCCCATTTGTAAATGTGTATACCCCATCCCCAAAATATGTAATAGCGTAGGACATTTATCTTTCTTCAATTTATCGTTTTTACATAAAATGCTAGTAATTAGGTTGTGTATGGAAAGAGTTAAAATCAACAAGTAGACAACCATAAATTTAAGACAAAAATGAATGCAATCAAACACACTACTCACACACATGCACCTCTAGGGTAATATCACTTGTTGCCTCGGAAAATAGTAATGTCCCTCGAATATGGGCGTTTTAATAAAGACCCTCAATAAAAAGATCGTAGCCCCTCGATGTCCCTCGATGTTGCCTTTGGTAAATGATCTAGTCCCTAACGAAAATTGCTAAAACGCCTCATAGGTTGCCTTCTATGACTTTGCAATTGAACCACGCCCGTCCTTTCATATCAAATGATGGGGCTTCTTATCAATCAATGGTAAGATAATAACATCTAAAGGAGGAGGAAAAGAACAAAAACCTTTTGAGTAGGTAGGACGCTCGTGGTTGCTTGCTCGCAAACTAAAACCATTTTCCACACATACACTTTCAAAAACATCTTCAAAAAAACATATCTTTGAACTATTTTCAAAACCAACACTTGGTACGCATTATTATAGAGACGAGAATCGTTACAAAGTTTTCCGCAACAAAGGCATTTTGCAAAATATTTTCAAACTTACACCACAAAGCACATTTTCAAACAAAGAATTTTTGATCTAGCAAGAAACTAAGAGCCCGTAGATAACTACGGATGAAAAGGGTGCTAATACCTTCCATTTTCATAACCTACCCCTCGAACTCAAGAAAGCATCTCTAAAGGTATTTCTTGATCTTTTCACCCTTTCATATTTGGATAAAAGAAAAGTCGGTGGAAACTCTTGCTATCCGCAACAATTGCGATCAAACGCAAAACAACAGAGTTAGTTCTTCCACCGTATTACACTTATGATATGCTCATCCAGGGTATTGTGTTTGACTATGAGAATGATCCTTAAAATTACCATCAAAGGTTTATACATGCTTGGGGCACGGTTAACAAGATTGATAGTAAGACTTTAGGATACAAAAATTACATTCCTCTAGAGCCTTACCTCAGATGGGTGCGGTCTCGTGCTCAGAATCTTAAAATGCCATATCTTGCTATGCTACCAGTGATCGTAGAACCTGTTGTTGAAGGAGATATTTCTCATATCATTCTTCATCTCGATATGCCTATCGACTTCGAAGAACTACAAAATGCCTGGATTCAGCTCAAGGAAGAAAGAGATACCTTTGAAGATCAGTTCTATGCTAGTGAGAGGAAAGTACTGGAGCTGACGAAAGGACTCCACGAAGAACAAATCCTTATTACATATGTCAACACAAAGAGGAAGCGTCCATGGGAGGCTTGAATTAATATTTTGCTGTTTTGTAACTCTTTTTATTGAAATCAATTATAATTTAAGCTTGTTACTAAAATTTCTTTTGTCTCCTTTTGTTTAAACAAATTTAAATCTCGCAACGGTCCTTGAAAACATTGCACTTGCATTTTCATATCATGCATATCATCGCATAACAGGTACTCTATAAGCAGGTTTTCTCATCTTCTTGTTGTTTATTTCAGTAAAAGATGGCACTCGAGCAAACTGTGAAAGAACTCCAAGCTCAGAACGCTCAGTTTCAGCAGATGTTCTTGGACTTAGCTAAGGTTCAAGACGAGTTGAATACCCTCATCACAAAGGGGAATAAGAATAAGACTAAAAAGCCAGTGGTCTTTCTTAATATGGGCAGAAGGTTCAAAGGTCCAGTCAGAAGGGCTTTAGATTTTGAGATACCCCTGAATGAAGAAGATAACCAAGAGAAAGATGACGAAAGTGTGAAAGCTGAAGAGAATAATAATCTTGGTTCTTGCCAAAATTCTGATGAAGACTATTCCGCTGAACAGTATCCTCCTGATGACAACAGATACAAGTAGATAGAAGATCGCCTCAAGACCATGGAAATCCAAAAAGTGCATGGATTGGATTTTGAAGAGCTGGGTCTTATTTCAGGGGTAGTTATCCCTCATAGGTTCAAGGTCCCCGTTTTTGCTAAATATGATGGTGTTTCTTATCCCAAACTTCATCTAAGGTCCTATGTTTAGAAGATCCAACCCATATTGCTGACAAAAAGTTATGGGTTCACTTTTTTCAGGAAAGTTTGTCTGGTACACAACTCGAATGGTTCTATTAGTTGGAAGGAACCAACATTCGTACTTGGGAAGATTTGGTTGTTGCTTTTTATAAGCAGTATCAATATAATGTTGACCTTGCACTAGCTCGTGTGCAATTACGAAATATGTCTATGGGCTCGAATGAAGGGTTCGGAGAATATGCCCAAAAGTGGAGAGATCTGGCGAGATGAGTTCAACCTTCACTATTTGATAGGGGGCTAGTGGATATGTTCATGGGGAACTTTGACAGGTCCATTCTTTAACCTTCTGATCGGAAGCTCCTCATCTGGTTTTACTGAGCTGATCCTAATTGGAGAACATGTCGAAAGTGGTATCAAGAGCGGAAAAATTTAAGTGGCTGCATCTTTAAGTGATGTGAAGACATTCAGTGATAAGGAGACCAATGTTGTTTATGGCTAGAAGGGCCATATTAAAAGTGACCGCAATCAGTCTGTAGGAGAAGCATTAATTTCTAATCATCAGCATGTTCAATAAAAACAACATGGAAACCAATGTAGGCCAGACGCTTCGCGAAGACAGTTTATGAAGATCAGTATGCCATTATCTCAGGCATTACAACATTTACTGAAAGCAGAGTTGATAACATTGAGTGAGCCTCCTCATAACACCAACACCTCATCTCCTTGTTATAATCCAAATGCGAAGTGTGCCTACCATTCCAACATTCTTGGGCACGATATCAATAATTGTTAGGCCCTGAAAAATAAGATTCAGGATATGATTGATAACAAAGAGATTGAGTTTGATCCTCCATAAACTCCCAACGTGATTACTACACCTATGTCGAAGCATGACAAAGGCATAAGTGCTATTGACGATGTTCTTTTTGTTGCTACTGTAAGTGAATTAGCTACGCCCCTACCAGTCATCAAGAAGAATATGTTGCAGGTCAGATTATTTCTGGGCTGTATTGAAAAATGTTATTGCTGCACAGCCTAACCCAATGGCTGCAAGTTGCTGAAGGAAGGCGTTCAACGCCTAATGGACAATCACATTATTCTGGTTGAGTAGGTTCTGTCTACTGAGAACTTGTTTCAAGACTTATATGTAATATTCGGCACTCCTGTCAGGATTACTTTCAAGGGTCCTGTAAGGATCACTACCAATCTGAAATTTGCTCCTTTGATCATCAGTACACCTGTACTTATTCCATACTCTTCGGATAAAGATATTCCTTGGAACTATATATTTGTCGTCTACTACCATGACGTCAAGAAAGAACTATTGATTGTTGAAGATGAAGTTACCAAAGTTGCTGACCCCGGCATTGACAATATTGTTAGGACCAGTAAGGTTACTAGAAGCGAAAGGGTTTTCTCCCCAGAAATCTCTCCAAAGACTGTTACTACACCTGTTAAATTTATCGCTACCAAATTAACTACTGCGGCTCGGTGTAAAGAGCAAGTAACAGAGCCTGTCCAGATGGAGGGGCCTAAAGAAGTTGGAGTTGAAGACACCTCTAGTAAAGAGTTGGAAGAAGTGTTGAAGATTATCTATAAGAACGACTATAAGATTGTTGAACAGCTGGGGCATACCCCATCCAATATCTTTTTGTTATCCCTGTTACTGTGTTTCAAAGCTCATGCACAGGCTTTTGTAAAAATCTTGAAGACTGCTCACATGCCACAAGAGATTCCTGCCGATCAATTTGGAAGTTATGTTGCTAGCTTAACGACTGATAATGGATTAGATTTCTCTGATGCTGATATGACTCTGAAAGGAAGAAATCACAACAAGGCCCTGTATGTCTCCATTGAATGCAGGGGAACTACTCTGGCTCACGTTTTAGTTGATACTAGTTCCTCGTTGATTTTTCTACCGAAGGGTGCTCTGGACATACTAGATTGTGAAGGGGTTGTGCTAAAACCCAGTGATATTATAGTTCGAGCCTTTGACGGGTCAAAGAGGATGGTACATGGAGAAGTAGATCTTTTGATCAAGGTAGGTTCGCAGATATTTGAATCTACCTTCTATGTAATGGATATTCAACTAGCTTATTATTGCTTACTGGGGAGCCCCTGGATCAATAGGGAAGGCGCTGTCACCTCGAACCTACCCCAGAAGTTAAAATATCGTGCAAACGGAAAGATTGTTATTGTCTGCGGTGAAGAAGAGTATATGGTTATCCATGTGAAATCTCTCTTGTATGTAGAGATGGATGGAGAATTCATCGAGACTCCTTGTCATACTTTTGAAGTCATCCCTCCTGCGTCAACTGAAGATGTTTCTTCCATTTCCAAGGTTATCGGGGTTCCTCCCAGAATGGCTTCCTTGAAAGATGCTAAAAATGTTGTAGAAGAAGGTGGTTGCACTATTTGGGGCCAGCTTCCTGACATTCCATATAAATCTGAAAATTTTGGTTTGGGTTTTACTATATAAGGTCAAAGGGTTGTTCGTCGCGCTCGTGTTGGAAGACCTACATTCCGCATCAGCGACAACGGAGTCAATGCTATAGAAGATGCTGACAGTGATTATGACTTTGACAGCTGGATCTTTCCGACCATCGGCAATGGACCCAACAACTAGAATACTCAAGATATTATCTCTATCTCCTTTATTCAGGAGTAATAGCCACATTTCTGTTTTTATTTCTTTAAAAGTTTGGTTATGTAATATATAAACAATGACTTTAAGCCTTGTTCCTTACCCGGGGCACAATGGTTCGTTTGTTAAGGGTCGTCATTTCATAAACATATTTTCATTTCATAAAGCATTGGACGTTTTGCATTCAAATTATGTGCTCTTTTCCTTTCTCTTTACTTTTATCATTTTCAAATAGTTATGTGTTCTTACACACGCCCACACAATAAATTGCATATCCATAACCAGTCTGGATCTCGTTGATAATGACTCAGGTATTGCAACTTATGACTTTGAAAATTCGATCTACCAAGTCGAGGACGAAAGTGGGGAAGATTCTGAAATACTTGAAAATTAGATCTTCAATAATTGAATGAGATTCATATTTTATTATTTTTGTTCACTTTGTATAACGAGTTAACAAGCAGCGCAAGTGGCAAGGTCAGTAAGCATATGAGGAGAGGGACCTGGGTTCGATCCCAGGTCTAGAATTTTCCTATTTTTTTCTTGATATTCCTTGCAGGTTCCAGTGTGCTTCATTACAAGACAGCCATCTTGCATCCTCCTTCACAACCACTGGATCATCCACTGATCCAGATATAACGCCCAACCAGTAGTCTCCACGATGGACCCTCAAGCACGCCTCCCATTAGATCTCACGCAGGCTTTGGGCCACCAGATCTGGGCCCTTAGCAAACTTCAGTGCAGAACCCCCCAATCTAGTTTCTCACCCCCGGCCCATTTCCATTTTTAATTCTCTTTATTTTCTTTTTTTAATTAGTTTAAATTTTCTTAAATTCATTTTTTTAAATCATAAAATCGACAAAAATCATAAAAAATAAGACTTAGGTTTTTTTAATTAAAATTAATTTTTTGCAAAATAATTTAATTTAATTAAATTTTAACTTGTTTTCTTTAATTTAAAATTAGTTATAAATTAGGTTAAATCTCAAAACTTTTTTTATAAAATACCAAAAAAAAATTTCATAAAACAATTAGATTTTTAGGGTTTCAAAATTACTCCCGTTTTAATTTTGTGCGTTGTTATTTTTCGTACGATTATTTTTTAATTTTGTAACTGTGCCCGGTTTGTAATAACTTAATTAGGGTTTTAAGTTCCGCACTTTACATTTTCAGTCAGATATAATTGTAATTTCCCTGAAGCCTTGTAATAGCTGTAGGTTTTACCTTCCGCACTATATTATATGCCTATATATAATAGCTAGTAAATTATGCGTGTATGGCAAGAACTAATCAATCAATCATAGATCACTCACGTCAAGATAAAAATACCTGAAAAAAGCACATTGTTGCACACTCTCACTCCTAGGGTACTTCCCACTTTGGTTGCCTTCGGCAATGGTCATGTCCCTCGAACATAGGGATACCCTTAGCAAAGACCCTCAGTTCAAAGTCATCATAAAGATCATAGTCCCTAAATGCCCCTCGAGTTGCCAATGAGAAATGATCTTGTCCCTCGATGTTGCCTACGAATATATGATGATGACAGTCCCTTCGAACTACTAAGGTATCTCTACACGTTGCCTTCAATGACCATAAACGTCCCTGACGATAGTCCCTCAACATCCAACGATGGGGCTACCTACTAACTAATAGTAGGATAACACTATCTAAAGGAAAGGAGGAAAATAACGCCTTTTTTTGAGTAGGTAGATAGTTGTTAAGTACTTGCTCAAACCTGATTCCTTTTTACACTTACACACTTTCAAAATTCTTTTAAAAAAAATGCTTTATCACACTCTTGAGGACTGATATAAGAGTTATCATAAAGAAAACAAAAACTTTCCAAAACACACAAACACGAAAGAAATTTTAAAAAATGAGCAAGTACCTAAGAGCCCGTGGAAAACCACGGATGGAAAGGGTGCTAACACCTTCCCTTTCCATAATCTACCCCCCTTACTCAGAAAATCTCGAAAAAGTTCTTTTTCTGTTCTTTTCACCCTTTCCTTTGTTGGATAAAAGAAAAGTCGGTGGCGACTCTTGTTTACCGCGACATTTGCGAATACAAAATGCAAACCAGTATAATAGTCGGTTCTACCACTATATCACAGAACTGGTGACTCTGCTAGGGGAAAATTATAAAGTGGGGTTTACCTAAGGGCTAGATCAGTTTAAAATTGTTTTCATTGTTTGCCTTTACTGCTTTATCATTGAGGGTTTGATTGGGGTACTTTTGTATAGATCCTATTACCCGGATCTGGGGACACTTTTTAGGTAAACAACAATAAATCGTGGAGACTATATGACATAGACCGATATGGTTGAAGCGATAACTGTGTTGGTGTGACATTTTGGTTGGTATCAGTATCCCTTGTGTCGAATCGAGGAGAATACGGGGCCGCCGCATGGTGTCGTGAAGCACTAAAGAACCTTAGAACCTTAGTTGAACCAACTTGGCCATTATAAAGTAGTGAGATAGCCGGTCTCGATGTAAAGTTGGGAATTTGTTGATACTCGATATTACACTCATTGAGATCAGACTTTCGGGATGTTTCAGCCGCAAGAAAAGATTGCTAAGATGAGATAATACGGATAAAGAAAGATCAGTGATATTGAGACTCCTTAGAACCCGGTTACTATTTCTAGGACAGGTTTGAAACCAACTAAACTTTAAGAGGATACTTACCTTAAACCTCATGCAAGCCTTTGAACCTAAAGCATATTGTGTGCTTTGCTTGTGTGTGATTAATTTGCTTAAACATGATATCATGCATCCTAAACATTCATTCTTCATTACACTAACCATTTCAAGGATTAGGGGAACTTATCTTTGTTCTGTTTTGCAGATCATGGCTTCCGCTCATAGAAATACCCTTCGAATTAGCTTTTATGAGAACACCTCTTCAACTCAAAGAGCTAGTATCAAGGGTTTCTGAGACTTCTTCATTCACCAAGAACTATGGTTGACTTCTCAATCTGGTTACCTCAGGTTTTGATGAGAATATGATGAGTGCACTCTTTCAATTCTTTGACCCTAAGCACCATTGCTTCACCTTTCCAGACTATCAGTTGGTGCCCACCATGGAAGAGTTCTATCAGATATTGGGTATACATATCTTGGATCAGTTACCTTTCACCGGTTTGGAAGAAGCTCCAAAGCCATAGATCATTGCAGTAGCTTTAAACCTGAAATGCTCTGACATTTTATCCAATTGGGAAACGAGAAGCGAATTTAAGGGTTTTCTAGCAAAGTTCCTAATAGAGAAGGCTCAGCTGTTTTGAGATGATTTGGACTTCCAGGCTTTTGAGGAGGTCTTGGCCCTTCAAATCTATGGGTTAGTAATGTTCCCTAATCCAGACTCACTCATAGATGTGAATGCTATTAAGGTCTTCCTCTCTCGCAACCCTGTGCCCACTTTACTCGGAGACATCTTGCATACTTTCCACACTCATACCACGAAGAAAAGAGGGATTCTTGTGTGTTATGTGCCATTGCTTTCGAGGTGGTTTATTTCTCACCTCCCTAAAATAGTACTAAAAAATGAAGAAGGTTTGGGCTGGTCTCAAAGGATAATGTCACATTCTCATATGGATATTCTATGGTACTCCCAAGCTATGGGAGATATTTCTATTATTGACCGCTGCGGGGAGTTCCCTAATGTCCCACTACTCGGCATTAGGGGAGTCATAACCTATAATCCTTCTCTGACTCTGCAACAATTTGGTTATGCTCGAAGGGATGGTCCTCACGAGATGCTTGTCCAGGGTATTGTGTTTAACTATGAGGATGATGTTCGAGGGTGTCGTCAGAGGTTCATACGAGCTTGGGGCATGGTAAACAGATTTGACACCAAGACTTTGGGGCCTAAGACTTCCATCCCTATGGAACCTTATCTCCAATGGGTATGAGCTCGTGGTCAGAACATTGTGGTGTCATATATAGCCATATTGCCAGTGATTGTGGAGCCCATTACTGAAGGGGATGTTCCTTATACAGTTCTTCATCCTGATATGCCCACTGGTCTTGAAGAACTACAGAGATCCTGGATTCAGCTGAAGAAAGAGTGGGATACTTATATAGATCATTTCTATGCCCATGAGAGGAAAATTTTGGAGCTCACGAAACAACTTCACGAGGAAATAGGTTTTAATGTATATCTCGGCACGAAGAGGAGGCGCCCACGGGAAACCTGATTTCTTAGTTTTTAAAATTTTCAATTGAACGCCTAAAAGGCAATTGTATTTTGAATTCTACTAATAAAATCTTTATTTCATTTTGGTTCGCAAATTTAAATTTCCCGAAATCCTTGAAATCATGGCATACATATATCATACATATCATTGCATAAACAGGTTTCATATAAGGTTTCTCATCTTCTTCGTTGTTTATTTCAGCAGTAAAGAAATGGCTCTCGAACAAAAAGTGAAGAATCTACAAACTCAAAATGCTCAGTTTCCACAAACGATCATGGCTCTGGCCAAGGGGCAAGAGGAACTAAAAGCTCTGATTGTTAAAGAGAAGACCAAGAAGCCAAGGAAGACAGCTGGTGTGGTGAATTTGGGAAGGAGGTTTAAAGGACCGTTAAGGCAAGTTGTAGAGCTAACATATTTGTCAAAGGAAGGAGACAATCAAGAAGGGGAAACAAGAGAGGAAAACCCCAGTCCAAGGGAATCTTATAATGAGACTGACTATAATGAGGAGCAGTATCCTCCAGCCGACAAAAAATGCAAACAGCTAGAGGATCTCCTGAATGCAATGGAAATCCAAAAGGTACCTGGACTGGATTTTGAAGAGCTGAGTTTGGTTTTTGGGGTTGTCATCCCGCAGAAGTTCAAGGTTCCGGTGTTCGCCAAATATGATGGGGTTTTATGTCCCAAGATGCCTCTCCGATCTTATGTAAGGAAGATCCAGCCTCACACTACTGACAAGGACTTATGGGTCCACTTATTTCAAGACAATTTATCCAGGACTTAACTAGAGTGGTTCTACCAGCTGGAAGGGACCAATATTCATAACTGGGAAGAACTGGTTGTTGCTTTCTACAAGTAGTATCAGTATAATGCAGACCTTGCTCCCACCCGTACACAACTCCAAAGTATGTCTATGGGTTCGAGCGAGGGTTTTAAAGACTATGCTCAGAAGTGGAGGGACTTAGCAGGAAGAGTCCAACTCCCCTATCTGACGGGGAGTTAGTGGATATGTTTTTGGGTACCCTATCTGGTCCATTTTTCAATCATCTGATTGGAAGCTCCTCAACTGGCTTTACTGAATTGATTTTGACAGGAGAAAGAGTGGAAGCTGGGATTAGAAATGGAAATATTCAGAAGGATGCCTCTTCAAGTGCGGGAAAGAGACCTTTCATAGGGAAAAAAGAGGCCAGTGCTGTTTACAATCAACGAAATCAGGGAAGAACCGAGCGCCGTCCAACGGTCGGGGCTGTTATTGTTAGAACATAGTTTGATTCTACAACCCTTAATTAGAGTTTTGATGATAACAAACACAAAGAACAAATATGCACTCTAATTGTATGTAGAAGTTCTGACCGAAACAACATCAAAAATTAAGCTACAGAAGCTCTCAAGCTGAGGTAATCAGAATTTGCGTTGAAGAATGATGATTAGAACTTATGCTGAAGTGAAGAATACTCTAATTCTGAATAGAAGGTTCATATACCATCAGATCCTCACATCTCTGAGTCATCAATATTCTGAAGTAATTGCAGCATGCAAGATTCTAAGTTCTGAAGCGTTACTAATCAATCAAGACATCATCATATGCAACGGCTTCATTCAGACAAGAATCTTCTCAATATGGAAACAACATTGAATGTCCATTATCACGCTTTATGTTGAACAAGATTTTCATGCCTATATAAACAAGTTAGAGGACAAATTGTTTACGATTTTGATACTACTGCAACATACCTCTAAAACGCTGCAATCTTACATATTCATATATACGCTCAAAATTGTGTAAAATATCACAGTTGTGATACAATTTTTGTAAGGAAAAATAACAATATACAGTATAGTCTTTTATCTTAATTAAGCTAGTTTTCCTTGAGATTAACCGGGTTATGGTTGTACTCAAGAAGACTTTGGCAGTTGTCAAAGTAGTGTTGTAATCAGTTTTTGGTTAGTGAATTAAGTCCTCGTTGGAGAGAGGCGAAATCACCTTGGAGGGTGGACTGGAGTAGTTTGAGATCAAACGAACCAGGATAAAAATATTGTGTCTACTGCGCTTTTTATTTTAAGTTTTAATTCAACCCCCCTCCCCCCTTCTTGTGTTTTTCAGTTCTTCAATTGGCATCAGAGCGCCTGGTTTTGAGTTCATACACTTAACCGTGTCAGAACAAGATCCAAGCTTTAGAAAAAACTATGGTGGGACTAAGCCAAAACATCAGCAATGACTATCATGAGGACAAGGACAGAATCAGCGGCAAACGTCCAGTGTTTGATGGAGAAAATTTTGAATACTGGAAAGGCAGAATTGAGAGCTTCTTTCTGGCTCATGATGCTGATGTATGGGACATGGTAATTGATGGATACACACATCTAGTGGATGAAAGTGGTCATAAGATAGACATAAAAAGGATGTCTGACCAGTAAAAACATGATTTCAGAAACCATCATAAAGCCCGAACAATACTTCTCAGTGATATCTCATACTCAGAATATGAGAAAATCTCAAACAGAGAGACAGCCAAAAACATGTTTGACTCTCTGAGAATGACGCATGAAGGCAACATACAAGTCAAAGAAACCAAGGCCCTTGCGCTCATTTAGAAATGTGAAGCATTCAAGATGGAAGATAGTGAATCCATAGAAGCAATGTTCTCAAAATTCCAGATTCTTGTTGATGGGCTGAAGGTTCTTGGCAAAGGATATTCTACTGCTGATCACGTAAAGAAGATCATCAGAAGTCTACTCAAGCAATGGAGGCCAATGGTCACTGCACTTAATCTAGCTAAAGATCTCAACAAAATATCTCTGGAGGAACTTGTAAGCTCCCTCAGAAGTCACGAGATAGAGCTAGAAGAAGATGAGCCTCAAAAGCAAGGTAAGCCTCTAGCATTAAAATCTAACAAAAAATATGATTATAAGGTTTTTTAGGCTATGGAAGAAACCTCTGAAGGATCCTCATCAGAAGAAGATGAATTGTCTCTTCTCTCCAAAAGGGTCAATCAACTGTGGAAGCAGAGACAAAGGAAATTCTGAAACCCGAGAAGATCAGAGAATCAAAATGAATCCTCCTCCAGATACAGAAAGTCTTAGTCCTCCTCTGAACACAGAAGATCTGAAGGTTCCTCAGGATACAGAAAGTCAAATAACAAGTACATCATCTGCTATGAGTGCAATGAGCAAGGGCACTACAAAAGTGACTGTCCAAGGCTTCAGAAGGAGAAGCCCAAAAAGAAGTTCTTCAAGGAGAAGAAGAAAAGCCTCATGGCAACATGGGACGATTCAGACACCTCTGATGCTGACTCAAAGTCAGATGATGAAAGAGCCAACATAGCTCTCATGGAAAATGTGGCAGAAGACAGTGAAGCTTTTGGTTCAGACTCAGAATCAGACACAGAAGAGGTATTCCCTGATTTCACTATTAATTTTACTAAGGCTGAACTTGCAGAAATTCTGAATGAAATTCTGGAAAGGTATCAGCAAATCAGAGTCAAATTCAAGAACCTGAAAAGGGATCTTGTCTCTGACTCTGAAAAGACTGAGAGTCTTAGATTAGAGAATTCTGAGTTAAAAGAAAAGATTTCAAAATTAGAAAACGATTTACAAAACTCTCAGAAGGAAATAATCTCAGAGACTCCCAGTAATGCTGATAAGATCATCAAAGAGTATGATCACAGCTTCCAGATGTTTATGGCTAAAAACATATATAGAAGCAAGATGGCTTCAATGATCTATGGAGTTAGCAGGAATGGCAGAAAAGGAATAGGATACCAGGGTAAGGTATCTCCACCTAAGAAAGTCATAGACCTTGTCATAAAACGCAAACCACTAAAATCACACTTCACATATGGGCACACACACGATCTAAAATACACTAGTAATGATTACTTTGTCAAACCAAAATTCAACCAGAATATTGGTAAAACTAACAAACCAGGACCCAAAAAGATATGGGTACCTAAGGACAAAATTATATATGTAGCAGATATCTTTAGCAGCAAGGCTAAAATACCAGTCATGGTACCTGGACTCTGGATGCTCTCGACACATGACGGGAAGAAAGCATATGTTCTAAAACCTGGAACTTAAACCTGGAGGCTACGTGGGCTTTGGAGGCAACCAAAGAGGGAAGATCATTGGCTCTGGAACAGTAGGTAATGGTAATCTTCCTTCTATAAATAATGTGTTTTTAGTTGATGGATTAATGCATAACCTGTTATCCATAAGTCAACTAAGTGATAACGGTTATGACATAATATTTAATCAAAATTCATGCAAAGCTGTTAGTCAGAAAGATGGAACTATCCTTTTTAATGGAAAGAGGAAAAACAACATTTATAAGATAAAACAACTAAAGAGTCAGAATGTAAAATGTCTTCTCTCTGTTAACAACGAGCAATGGGTCTGGAACAGAAGATTGGGGCATGTTAGTATAGAAGAATATTTCAGATTAAAAAACTCGATCTGGTCAGAGGACTTCCTAATCTGAAGTTCAGTTCAGATGCTCTGTGTGAAGCATGTGAGAAAGGAAAATTTGTAAAACCTGCTTTTAAATCTAAAAACGTTGTTTCCACCTCTAAGCCATTAGAACTTCTGCACATAGACTTATTTGGACCAGTAAAAACTGTGTATGTTAGTGGCAAGAAGTATCGGTTAGTGATCGTAGATGACTATAGCAGATGGACATGGGTAAAGTTCTTAATACACAAGGACGAGTTACATTCTATGTTCGTTGCACTCTTTAACCAAATTCAGAATGAAAAGGATCTTATAATTGTCAAAGTCAAAAGTGATCATGGTGGAGAATTTGAAAATAAAAAATTTGAAATATTTTTTAATGAAAAAGGTGTCTTGCATGACTTCTTTTATCCTAGAACTCCCCAACAAAATGGAGTTGTAGAACGAAAGAACAGAACACTGCAAGAAATGGCCAGAACCATGATTAATGAGACTAACATTGCTAAGATCTTCTGGGCAGAAGAAATTAACACAACGTGTTACATTCAGAATAGAATCTCTATAAGACCTATTTTTGAAAATACTCCATATGAATTGTGGAAGAACAAAAAGCCCAACATTTCTTATTTCCATCCTTTTGGGTGCACCTGTTTTATTCTGAATACTAAAGATCATCTGAACAAGTTTGACTCTAAAGCACAAAAGTGTATTATGTTAGGATACTCTGAACGCTCAAGAGGGTACATAGTATACAATACAGAAACACAGATTGTTGAAGATTCAATCAATGTTAGATTTGATGATAAGCTTGATCCTAAAAAGTCAAAGCAGAATGAATCTTTCGTAGATATAGAAGTTGAATTCACAGGTACTGAATACAACCCATCAGAAGTTCCCAACAGAGACGCTCCAACAACTTCAGCAAGAAATATTACAAGTGATCTTGTACCTTCTATTGATCAACTCCATAAAAGGTTATCTAGAAGAAGCATAGCTCACCCAGAAGATAAGATCCTAAGAAATAAGGATGATCCAATCAGAACAAGATCAACATTTAGAAACTCTGAAGAATCCCTCATGGGACTGGTCTCTCTGATTGAACCAACAACAATTGATGAAGCTCTTCTGGACAATGATTGGATTCTGGCAATGTAGGAAGAATTAAATTAGTTCACCGGAAATGACGTATGGGATCTGGTTCCCAAACCAAAAGGATTCAACGTCATTGGAACAAAGTGGGTGTTCAGAAACAAACTGAACGAGCAAGGAGAAGTCATTAGAAACAAAGCACGACTGGTGGCACAAGGTTATAGTCAGTAAGAGGGGATATACTATACATAAACTTTGCTCCAATCTCCAAGTTAGAATCTATCAGACTCTTAATCTCATTTGTTGTAAACAATGGCATCACTATGTATCAGATGGATGTCAAAAGTGAATTCCTAAACGGCTACATATAAGAAGAGGTATATGTGCACCAACCCCCTGGGTTTGAAAATTGCAAACACTCAGAACATGTTTTCAAACTAAAGAAGTCACTATATGGTCTGAAACAAGCTCCCAGAGCTTGGTATGAAAGACTAAGTAACTTCCTGTTAGAAAAGGAATTCACCAGAGGGAAAGTGGACACAACCTTGTTCTGTAAGACATTTAAGAATGAAATTTTAGTTTTTCAGATTTATGTAGATGATATCATTTTTGGATCCACTAAACCTTCTCTGGGAAGAGAATTTGCTAAGTGCATGCAGGCAGAGTTTGAGATGAGCTTAATGGGGGAACTCAAATTCTTTTTGGGCATTCAGATAAACCAAACTCCAGAAGGAACTTACATTCATCAGAGCAAATATGTCAGAGAACTTCTGAAGAAATTTGACCTCTCAGAATGTAAGCCCTCAAAGACTCCAATGCATCCCACGTGCATTCTGGAAAAGGAAGAGGTAAGTAAAAAGGTAGAGCAGAAAATCTACAGAGGTATGATTGGGTCTCTCCTTTATCTGACGGCTTCAAGGCCTGATATTTTATTCAGTGTTTTCTTATGTGCTAGATTCCAATCAGATCCTAGAGAATCTCACTTAACAACAGTTAGAATTTTCAAGTATCTGAAAGGTACTACTAATCTGGGTTTGTTTTATAGAAAATCCAATGAATACAGCTTAGTAGGATACTGTGATGCTGACTTTGATGGAGACAGAGTAGAGCATAAAAGCACTTCTGGAAGCTGCCAATTTCTTGGAGACAATCTGATCTCATGGACCAGCAAGAGACAGTCCACAATAGCATTGTCAACAACAGAAGTTGAATACATAGCAGCATGTTGGATGTATCACTCAAATGCTCTGGATGAAAAGTCAACTTGAAGACTTCAACATATTTGAGAGTAACATTCCTATCTTTTGTGATAACACTTCTGCCATATGTCTCTCTAGAAATCCCATTTTGCATTCTAGGGCTAAGCATATAGAAATAAAACATCACTTTATTAGGGACTATATTCAGAAAGGAATTCTTATTTTAAAATTTAATGACACAGACCATCAATGGGCTGATGTATTTACAAAACCCCTTTCTGAAGATAGATTCAATTTCATTCTGAAACATCTCAGCATGAAATTATGTCCAGAATAAAATGTTTTATTTGCATATCCTAACACTCAGAACTTTATTGTTTTCTGTGAACATCTGATCAACTTGTCTTCAGAAGTTAGAAGTACAGTTGTCTCAGAATCTATCTATGAAGATATGAATGTTTCATTTCAAGGATAGAGGCGTGCAGTTCACATAATTAAACATTTGTCATCATCTCACAAGCTACCTTCTGAGGCTGAACACGCGTTCAAATTCTGAAGGTTCCAAGGCTCTGATTGGATGCATTGAGACACTTGTCAGTGGTAACTGTTCAATATCTCTCTAAATCCCCTAATTTCAGGTTTCGTTAATACATATAATCATTACTTATTTTCTTTCATACTGATTACGTTATCAAAAAACCTATATCAACTCAATTTACTATTTCATTCATTCATGTTTTACCCTCTTCTATATTCTCTCTTGTTCTAGTTTCATTTTCAAAAAAAACCTTTCCACTTATATCTATAATTTTTTATCTTATCCTCCTTGTTTTCTGAAAATTGTCATTGCATTCTGTTTTCAATATAATTCATCTTTTTTACTCTGATTATATTTATTTTTGATACCTGGCAAAAAGGGGGAGAAAGTAAGATATTTTCAATAACAGTATACTGGGACAAAGTCTCAAACATTCTGAATATATTAATCTCTATATTTTCTGAAAAGCTTGAACAGGAATACATTATGATAAGGACAGAAGGAGATGCATCAAAAGCTCTGACGAGAAGGAACTTCAGGAAAGTAATCAACTCAGGGGGAGTCTCTCGTAAGCCTCTTAAGCTTTTTGTTCTATATTTTTTCATTGAAAATCCTAGTTTTTGTCATCATCAAAAAGGGGGAGATTGTTATAACATAGTTTGATTCTACAACCCTTAATTAGAGTTTTGATGATAACAAACACAAAGAACAAATATGCACTATAAATTTGTGTTATTTTGTATGTAGAAGTTCTGAGCGAAACAGCATCAGAAATTAAGCTACATAAGCTTTCAAGCTGAGGTAATCAGAATTTGCGTTAAAGAATGATGATCAGAACTTACGCTGAAGTGAAGAATACTCTAATTCTGAACAGAAGGTTCATATACCATCAGATCCTCACATCTCTGAGTCATCAATATTCTAAAGCAATTGCAGCATGCAAGATTCTAAATTCTGAAGCGTTACTAATCAATCAAGACAACATCATATGCAACGGCTTCATTCAGACAAGAATCTTCTCAATATGGAAACAACATTGAATGTCCATTATCACGCTTTATGTTGAATAGGATTTTCATGCCTATATAAACAAGCTTAGAGGACAAATTTTTTACGATTTTGATACTACTGCAACATACCTCTAAAACGCTGCAATCTTACATATTCATATATATGCTCAAAATTGTGTAAAATATCACAGTTGTGATACAATTTTTGTAAGGAAAAATAACAATATACAGTATAGTCTTTTATCTTAATTAAGCTAGTTTTACTTGAGATTAACCGAGTTGTGGTTGTACTCAAGAAGACTTTGGCAGTTGTCAAAGTAGTGTTGTAATCAGTTTTTGGTTAGTGAATTAAGTCCTCGTTAGAGAGAGGCGAAATCACCTTGGCGGGTGGACTGGAGTAGTTTGAGATCAAACAAACCAGGATAAAAATATCGTGTCTACTGCGCTTATGATTTTAAGTTTCAATTCAACCCCCCCCCCCCCCCCCCCCCCTTCTTGTGTTTTTCACTTCTTCAGTTATGATATCTAAGCCTGCAACTACTCAAGTTTTACCTCATCTACTGAAATCCAATCTGGTTACCTTGAGGTAAGCTTCCAAGAATCGCAACACTGCATCTCCTCGCTACAACCCAAATGCTCGTTGTGCTTACCACTCAGAAAGTCTAGGTCATGATACAAATGTCTGTTGGGCTTTGAAAAACAAGGTGCGAGACCTTATCAATGCAAAAGAAAATTGAATTTGACGCTTCTGAGATTCCCAATGTTATAACTGCTCCCATGCCCAAGCACGATCGTGGTGTTAATGCTGTTGACGATGATACATTTGTTACGTCTTTTGAGGAACTTGTTACTCCTCTCATGACCGTTAAGTGGAACTTGTTAAAATCCGGTTTATTTTAGGGCTATGGAAAAGGTTGCCACTTATGTTTATCTCTACCGACTGGTTGTTATTTGTTGAAAGCAAGTGTTCAACGTGTGGTGGATGATAAAGAGATCTTATTGAGAAGAATCCCGTCACGACTATTTCTTGTATGGATGTTTCAATCATAACCATATCCTCCAATCCTCTCAGGGTCTCCACCAAAAGACCCGTCAGGATTACATCTGCTCCAAAGTTAGCTTCTCTGATCATCACCATGCCAGAGCCAATCCCATACTCCTCGGACAAGGTTGTTCCTTGGAACTATGGGGCTGACGTCTACTACCATAGCGCCAAGTAAGACCTGTTGGCTGTTGAAGACCAAGTTTCTAAAAATACTGATCCCGACATTGGCAACATCGTTGGGACCAGCAAAATAATAAGAAGTGGAAGAGTGTTCTCCCCTGAGATTTCTCCTCCAAAATTCGTTACTAGTCCGGTGATCATTCCTACTGTTGTTCTTGCTGATACTACCATTGTAATTCCTGTAATTACCCCTGTTGCCACCCCTATCACCAAGTCGGTAGAGACTCGGGGAAAAGACATATTGATTGAGTCTGTCTAGACGAAGGCGCATTCAGTATCTATTCCAGAGGCTTCCAAGAAAGAAATGGAAGAAATCTTGAAGATAATAAAGAAGAGTGACTACAATATGATCAAACATTTGGGGCAGAACCCTTCTAAGATTTCTATGTTAGCCCTACTATTGTGCTCTGAAGCTCATGCAAAGGCCTTGGTGAAATTTCTCAAGACCGCCCATGTGCCACAGGAAACCTCCGCTGACTAATTTGAAGATTGTGTGGCTAGTTTGATAGCTGATAACGGTTTGGGTTTTTCTGATGTTGATCTAACACCCAGAGAGAGAAAACACAATGATGCACTACATGTCTCCGTCGAATACAAGGGCACTACTTTGGCCCATGTTCTAGTAGATACTGGTTCATTATTGAACGTGCTGCCTAAGAAGGCTCTGGACAGATTGGACTGCAAAGGTTTGACCCTGAAGCCCAGCAACATTGTAGTAAGGGCTTTCGATGGATCG
Organism: Vicia faba; assembly: GCA_948472305.1. Lineage (NCBI taxonomy): Eukaryota > Viridiplantae > Streptophyta > Magnoliopsida > Fabales > Fabaceae > Vicia > Vicia faba. Next base: position 1,009,863,071 of record OX451738.1, read on the forward strand.
AAAAGAATGGTGCATGGGGAGGTGGGCATCCCCATCAAAGTTGGTTCTCATACCTTTGACTCCACCTTCTACGTGATGGATATCAGACCATCTTATTCTAGTTTGTTGGGTCGCCCTTGGATCCATGGGGCGATAGTTGTCACATCCACTCTGCATCAGATGATGAAATACCTGGTGAAAGGAAAGATTACCACGATACATGGTGAAGAAGAGTACATGGTAAGCTACTTGAACTCTTTCAGGTATGTGGAAATGGATGGTGAGTTCATCGAGACTCCGTGTCAGAACTTTGAAGAGGTGCCTCAGACCATGGCTGCAACGGAGACTGTTACCGATCTACCAAAAATCACCAGACCTCCCTTGAAAATGGCTTCTCTCAAGGACGCCAAAGCAGTTATTGAAGAAGGTGGGTGTACCATCTGAGGCCAACTCCCTGACATTCCATACAAATCTGATAAGTTTTGTTTGGGTTTCTCTTCATGGGCTCAAAGGGTTGTTCGTCGTGCTCGTGCTGGAGGACCTCCCATACGCATCAGCAATCATGGGGTCAACGCTTTAGAAGACAATGATGGTGGCTATAACATGGATAGATGGATCTTCCCTACTACCAATGGTGGACCCAATAACTGGACGGCTAAAGATTTTATACCGATTACTATTATTCAGAAGTAATTTTCTTTCTTGTTTTTGAATATGTAATAATTAAACAATATAAACTCTATGGCCATGTGTCTTACCCGGGGCACAATGGTTTATTTGTGAGGGTTATCATGTTTCAATCTCATATGTTATTAATAAAGCATTGGAAGTTTTGCATACAAATTTTGCGCTCTCTGTCTTTCTTTTCTGCTTTTACTTTTTCTATACAGCTATGCTCTTACACACACTCACGTATCAAACTGTAGATCCATATCCACTCTAGATCCCATTGATAACAGTTCTGCTATTACCGATTATTACTTTGAAAATCCGATCAATCAAGCTGAGGATGAAGGTGAGGAAGATTGTGAGGTACCCGGAGAACTTGCTAGGCTGTTATAGCAGGAAGAAAGGGTTATATAGCCTCATGAAGAGCCAGTTGAGACAATAAACTTGGGCACGGAAGAGGACAGAAAAGAAGTCAAGATAGGTGCAAATTTGAAGCTTAGTGTCAAACAGCGTTTGATACATATGTTGCATGATTATGTCAAGATCTTTGCCTGGTCATATGAAGACATTCCAGGACTAGACACGGATATTGTGTTTCATCGTCTGCCAACTAAAGAAGATTTCCCTCCAGTAAAGCAGAAGGTTCATCGTATGCGCCCTGAAATGTCAGAGAAGATCAAAGCAGAAGTTATGAAACAGTTCAACGCCGAATTCCTAGTTGTCACCTCTTATCCATAAAGGGTTGCTAATTTGGTCTCGGTGCCTAAGAAGGACGGCCAAGTACGGATGTGTGTGGACTACAAAGATTTGAACAGGGCAAGCCCCAAGGATGACTTTCTGCTTCCCCATATTGACGTTTTGGTTGACAACACCGCACAGCTTAAGATCTTTTCCTTCATGGATGGTTTCTATGGTTATAATCAGATCAAGATGGCACCCGAAGACATGGAGAAGACAACCTTCGTCACACAATAGGGAACTTTCTGTTACAAAGTGATGCCATTTGGGTTGAAGAACGTTGGGGCAACCTATCAGCGAGCTATGGTATATTTGTTTCATGACATGATTCACCATGAGATAGAGGTCTATGTTGATGACATGATAGATAGGTCTCAAACTCAGGAAGAGCACCTTGATCATCTACAAAAGTTGTTTGATAGGTTAAAGACGTACAAGCTGAGGTTAAATCCGAACAAGTGCACCTTTGAGGTAAGGTCTGGTAAACTTCTAGGTTTCATTGTTAGTGACAATGGCATTCAGGTAGACCCTGCAAAGGTGAAGGTTATACAAGAGATTCCGGCTCCTCACACTGAGAAAGAAGTTAGAGGTTTCTTGGGACGTCTAAATTACATTGCCAGGTTCATTTCCCATCTAACTGTTACTTGTGAGCCAATCTTCAAACTCCTGAAGAAAGATCAAGTGGTAAAGTGGAATGACGAATTCCAGACTGCCTTCGAGAGAATCAAGGAATACCTTCAAGAGCCTCCAATTCTGATGCCTCTGATTGAAGGAAGAACTTTGATAATGTACTTAACAGTGTTAGATAATTCAATGGGGTGTGTGTTGGGGCAGCATGACGAGTCTGGTCGAAAAGAGCATGCAATATACTACCTTAGCAAAAAGTTTACCGACTGTGAAACAAGATACTCACTGCTCGATAAAACTTGCTGCACTTTGGCATGGGTTGTTCGACGACTGAGACAGTATATGTTGACCCACACTACTTTTTTGATATCTAAGATGGATCCGATCAAGTACATCTTTGAGAATCTCGGTCTCTCCGGAAGAATAGCCAAATGGAAAATGATCTTGACCGAATACGATATCCAATACAAGACCAAGAAAGAAATCAAGGAAAGTGTACTAGCTGATCATTTAGCTCATCAGGATGTGGATGACTACCAATCCATGACCTTTGAATTCCCGGATGAGAATATTATGTTAGTGACTGACTGTGAAGAACCTGGACCTGATGAAGGACCTGAGGAAGGATCCCGATGGACTATGGTTTTTGATGGAGCTTCCAATGCACTCGGCAATGGCGTCGGTGTTGTAATCATATCTCCCGAGGGTTGTCATACTCCTTTCACTGCCAGATTATGTTTCAATTGTACCAACAATATGGCGGAGTATGAAGCATGCATCATGGGTCTCAAAGCTACTATTGACCTAAAGATCAATTTCTTGAGCGTATTCGGGGATTCAGCCATGGTAATAAATCAAATTAAAGGGGAGTGGGACACGAAGCACCCTAATCTCACCCCTAATCTCACCACTTTTGTAAGGTATGATGCGAATATGCATGCTATAACGTATGAAAATGTGATGTATCTTTTTGTCTTAGGAAAATAAATCCTTGACGGGTTCCGGGAAGTCACTCCTGGGCTGATGTTTGAAGAATAGATCTTTGCTTCCGCTGGGGATGATAGTTGCAAGAATACCGGTAGGAGAAGATAACTCCGTTGGGGAATGAACTTGGCGAATAGATTACGATGCGGGGAGAAAAGTACTCTAGTGATCTTGCTGGGGAGCAATACTCTATGGAGAGAGAGGTACTCTAACGATCTTGCTGGGAAACAATACTCTATGGGGAGAGAGGTGCTTTGCTGAAATGTTGATGGTAACTTCGATGGGGATACCATTGTTGCGTTGGAAGTGCTAACAGACTTCACTGGGGATAAGAAGACTTTTCCGAGGACGATCTTCTCATGGCCTTTGGCTGAGGATAACCCAGTTATATCCTGGTAGGGACATAACTCTTTGAATAAAGCCGGGAGACGCGTTCGTGCTCTGCGAGGATAAGCTTCCAGAATCTACTAGGGATAAGCTCACTGCCTGGGGAGATGGATTCCAACTTTCTTGGGGAAAACTGGATTGGACTCTCCTGGGGAAGTCTTGATTGGACTCTCCTGGGGAAATTTTGAGATGTATTGAGGAAGTGACTCTATTGAATGTTTGATATACCGCCGGGGAACAATCTTTAGGCCAAGACTGCCGGGGATGCTTGTTAAGAATGCCTGTATATCGTGCTGGGGAATGTTGAGATCTGCGGGGGATACCCAACTTCCTTAAGGCTGATTGCATAACTCTGCTTGGGGAGAGTGTATTGACTTGCTGACTCACTCTCTGGGGAATTAAGATGCACTGGTTATGTTCTTCAGCTGAACCTACCTTGGTACCTTGGTGGACAGAACAATTAGATCGCTTAGACAACTCATTATTGCCCCTGTTTCTGATGTGGGGAGAGGAAGACCTGTGAGGTGCTGATAGTTGTTGATGGACCAACCTTCTTCTGGTAGGAAGGTGACAAGATGACAGGACGTAGTCGTACGCTTTTGATCCCTAATTTTTGCCTGGATCGCCCTTTCGGGTTTTCAGTCCACCGGGATACCCATTTTTGCCCAAGCCGCCTTTGCAGGTTTTCGACTTGCCGGGTGTACAGATTTTTTCATTTCATCCCTTCATTTTGCCCGAACCCTTTTGGTTCGGCGGGAAGCCCTTATTTTTTCCTAGGTATGTTAACCTAGCGGGTCTTTGATTATGCGTAGTATTCTTTCGACTATGTCCATGCTCTTAGAATGCAGGGAGGTGCCCCTGGCTGCTTGTGTTGCCATATTACCGGAAGATGTCTGATCGTGCAAGATTCGTTGCTGGAATGCCCCAAGTGACTCAGGCAGAGATTTGCCCCAGGATATTTGGCCTTTGAGAGATTCTCTGAATCTTGATTGGACTGCCCCAGATGATAGACCATGATCATGTCTTCCCCTTGATTGGAAGTGCCTTTGTTCACTAGGCTTCCATCGTGCGAATTTCCCTGATGTTCAAACAAATAGTCATATGCAAACAATGTTATATCAAAAATGCAAAGCTTATGTCTGTCTTGAAGATTTTGAAAATGCATTCTTTTTCATAAAACAAGTGAATGTTTATAAACCGTGATGTCAACTCCGTATTTACCGTAGGCCTTAAGGAGTCAGGATACCTTTCGTAACAGTATGCTTTCAAACTAACCCATGCTTCAGCTAGGACTTTTAAGGGTTATAACGTGGCCTGGTTCACGGTTCAAGAAACAAAGGATAAAGGCTCAAATTATTTGTACCCACCCGCTCTTCGTGATGTTCTTCAATCCTAAACTCAGCTGATCGTGCGTTAGACTTTATTTGAGTCTTTGCTCTGATTTTCCGGTGATGATTCGGATGTTGATAACTTATTTTGAATAGGCAGTCATTTTTTGTCGAGGGTTTGTAAGACCTCTTTCTTTTTCTGATTTTTGTTATCCCTTTTTTTTTTCCTGAGCTGTTCTTTTGTGATTACAGTCAGCGGGATGCCCCAGTTTTGTAAGTCTCCTTCCTAGGTTTTGACTTAATGGGTTCTTATTTTGAAAGATAATGACTGCCTTTCTTTATTGATTATTCGGAATCATCACTGTCTTTCTTTGTTTTGTAAGGACCTCTTTGGTGCCATTCGTTATGCACTTGGATCAACTGAGAGAACTACCCTGCCCCAGGTTATGATTAAGGGTTTTAATTTTCGAAAAGAAAAAAACTCCTACTTCTTTGGCTCAAAGGGGTTGACGAGGGATTATATTCCTTATAACTCCAGTGTTTAGGGATTGAAACAACGCCTGTACCTCATCAGCGGGGTCTATTCAAAAGCATACTGTAAAGATCATGGTATCGTTTTCGTCATCCTCCCTCAAGAGGCTTAGAATTATTAATCGAGTGTTGATCATCAGAAAAAAATATGAAAATAATTTGCACATAGTGAATACGAATATATTGCTTCAAAACAGACGTATGCAATGCATTAATGGAATAACAACGTTTAACATGAGTAAATGTTTGAACAAAAGAAAATTACAACTTGAAAATCCTAAGGAACAAAAGTCTTTTCATCTTTAGGGCTTGTTACTTCAAATGGTGAGCCTTGGAGGGATGGTAGAAAAACTCAGCCTGACCATCCTGTGTGAACTCCAATGCTCCTTCATCAATCAGGTCCTGGATCTTGTTCTTCAGAGCCCAACACTCATTTGTATCATGTCCTGGACTGGCAGAGTGGTAGGCACACCTTTTATTGGGATGATAGGTAGGAGATGTTGTGTTGGGGTTCTGGGGATGAGCCCTTAATGTGATCAGATTCAATCTCAACAGGCGTTGTAAAGCTTGAAACATCGACATGTTAAGCTGGGTGAATTGCCTCCTGGGCTTGTCTGGATGAAGCTGGTGAAGTTGCTACTGAGTTTGTGACCCTGAAGCCATTTGAGGAGCTCTCCCCTTATCTCCTTGTCTCAAAGGTGGTTGAACGATGACTGGCTCTTTACCCTTAGACGTTTGCCCCAGTTGGTTACTCTGAAGCAGTTGGTTGACGAGAACTCCGAGCTTTTCTTGTCTTTGAGCTAAGCCTTGGATGATGGTCACCTGCCCCAACATCTGGGCTCTCATTGCATCCACTTCAGCTTGCAGATGTTTCAGCCGTTCGTCCTCAGCGCTGTTCCTGACTAAAGTCTCCATGAGAAGTGTTCTCAGCTCCTCCTGCCCCTTGGATAGATTCAGGAGGATTTCCCCGAACCGAGTCTCTTAAGCAAGAAGGTCCTGATTATCTTGTTGGGAAACCATTGCTGAAATAGACAGCGAGAAAGGTAAGTGACCTGCAACAAGGGTACCTGTTATGCAATGATATATATGTATGCATGCAATGTTTTCCAGGACCTTGCAGGGTAAACAAGAAGATTGTTAGCATTTGAATTTGTAGCTTGATTGAAGGAACTCCACGTTGCTGAGAATCCTTCTTCAAGGGTCAAGGCTCACCATATCGAGTGGGTCATAGCCCCTGACAATTTTGGCTAGAGGAAAATAAATCCTCTTTGCCCCTTGCTAGACATGTTGGTTCATCATGACCTGCATCACAAGCCCCTTGAGATCCTTGAAATGGATTAGTCCTTATGTAGGATGTATGCAATGGTATGATGTTATGCTATGCATGGGGTAATGTAGATAAACCCTGTTATGAGTCCCAATTAAGGACTGTAAACAAAACCTGTAAAAAAACTCAGTAAACTCTGTTATGAGTCCCAATTAAGGACTATAAACAAAACCTGCAAGAAACTTAGTGAACCCTGTTAGGAGTCCCATTAAGGACTATAAACAAAACCTGCAAGTAGTTCATGTGTCAGATAACAAGCATGCAAGTAGTCAAGTACGAAGGCACACAAGTCACACAAGAGAAGCCCTTAGAGTTTAGGCCAGCATGGGGGCTGGGTATTACCCTCTTGAAGTTGGTGGGCTCAACCTGTCCTATTAGAAGAAACCGGGTTCTAAGGGTCCCAATATCACTGGATTGCTTTCATTGTTCATCGTTTCGATTTAGCCACTGAACTGGCGACCGAAATATTCCAGGAAAGAAACCCTCAATTGAGTGTAGTATCGAGTATCAACCAACCTCGGACTGCACCAAAGTCAGTTATCTCACTACCCTAAAGAGGCCAAGATAGTTCAATTAAGGTTCCTAAGGTCAGTTGATGCTTCACGACACCACGCGGAGGCCTCGTACTCTCCTTGACTGAACTCAAGGGTTACCGGTACACACCAAAGTGCCACATCAACGTAGCATACTATTTCAACCATGTCGGTATACCCCGCACAATTCCCTCACAGCCTTGTTGCTACTTTCTAAGAAGGTATCCCCAGATCCGGGTTAGGATCTATAGAACTCCCAAGACAGTCCCACAATTTAAAGCAAACAAGTCAAAGCAATTGAAAACACAGTGATCTTAGTCCTAAGGTACACCTCACTTTAAGTTAAGTCCCCAGAAGAGTCGCCAGTTCTGTGATTGGTGGATCTGGAACTGACTGTTTAACGTTGGTTCGCGAAATGTCACGGAAGTAAGAGTCGCCACCGTCTTTTATTTTCTCCAAATGAAAAGGACAAAAGCACAGAAAAATTCCTTATAGAGATTGCTCTCGGTTCGGGAGGTAGATTATAGAAAGGGAAGGTGTTAGCACCCTTTCTATCCATGGTTATCCATGGGCTCTTAGATACTTGCTCATTTGTGTTTTCAAAATTGTTTGTTTGCTTTTCAACTGTGGGTTAAAAAAGTTTCTTTGAAAATTTCAGTTCGACTCTTGTATCGGTCCTCAAGAGTGTTTGAAAAATTGCTTTCGAAAGCTTTTTGAAAAGGTGTCGGTGTGAAAAGTATTTTTTGATTTGTTTTGAAATTAGAGCAAGTATTTAGAGTCGTCTACCTACCCTAAGGAATTCGTCTGTGTAAATGTCCTTAAAGTAGTGTCATCCCACCATTGAGAGGTAGGTAGCACCACCGTTGGAGGTGTTCGGGTCAATTCGAGGGTTCGGGACATGGTGATCACCGGAGCAATAGGAAGACACCTTAGAAGCTACCCTCATGCCATGTTCATGGACATGAGGACTTACTAAAACATCCTCTACTCGACGACCACCTTTCGAGGGGCAAGGCAACAGTGAGACGTACCCTAGGGGTGGTGTGTGATTTGTGTGTCATGTTCATTTATGTTTACCTTGTCATGTATTGGTGATCTACGCGTTGCTTTTATTTTTGACATTCATTCTTTCATGCGAATTATTAACAGTTAAAAAAGATGCGAGAAGGTAAAAGTCCTATGCTATTACAAAGGCGCGGGTCTACATCGCCAAATTAATCCAAGACCCGATTTGAAATAAAATAAAGCGGAAAGATAAATGTCTAATTGATCTATTACATGGCTTTTGGGCAATTACATTTATATTCACAAAAGGAGGAAATAAAAACAAAATGTGAGAATAAGTAAAATCGGGAATGCGAGGGCGTTGGACCCTTTTAAGGAAATTAAATTACAATTATGAAATTAATTAAATTTAAAGAGAAAAGAGAAGTTATTTTTGAGTTTTTTGCATTTATGGATTTTAATAAGAAAATTAAATTGGAATTAAAAAGAAAAGTTAATTAACCCTAATTCTAAATTGTTTTTATTTATTAAGAAATATTTTTAGTTTGACCTAATTTTATTAATTATTTACATGGCAAATTTTATTTACAAAAATAGTTAATATTTAATAATGATAAAAGAAAAGAAGAAGAATATAAATATTTAGAACCCTAATTCTTCATTTTTTAATTTATTAAAAAAACATTTAAAATTAAACCTAGAATTAAAACTAAATCAATTAATAAAATTTATTTACAAGGAAAATATTTAAATAGAATATATTTTTTTATTTTTTATAGTTTCTGATTTTTTGTTATTTTTTATGTTAAAGAGAACAAATTAATCTAAAGAATTAAATTAAAACTAAATTAAACAAATAAAATAGAAAAATAAAAAGAGTGAAAGAAAGCAAACCAATGGGGGTGTTGACCCCAGTTTGGAGGTTTGTCCCAGTAATTAGGCCCATCAGAACCTTGGCCTTTTTGATTTTTCATGGAGGCGTGTGGTCTGGTTGACTTATGCACATGGTACTCTTCAGATCATGGCCATTGGATTGATCTCAGTGGCCATGTGGCAAGCTTGGATGGTGGATGTAGGATGAACCCCTGGAATATGCGTTGTGTAGGAATATGGAAAAGAAAATAATATGAGAAAGGGAGGGGACCTGGGAATCGAACCCAGGTCCCATTGATTCCATGACACCTCACTTACCAACCAGCCAAGCGCGTTTATTTGTAACATTAATAGAATGGAATTATTATAAGGAAAAACAAGAGTTAGTGGTCTGAATTAATAAAAATGCGCGCCAACTTTGAATAGCCCAATGAACGCTAGCCACGCATGCTTCTTCCCCACTCGTTCTTCACTTTTGCCTGAAAAAGAAACTAGATAGCGGGGGTTTTAAACCCCCACAATCTGAAATACAGAAAAATAGCGAATAGGAATTAACCAAATATAAAAAAGGCGCGATGGATGTTTTGGATTCCTTGGAACGTCACGATTTTAATGGTACAAGTCTCATGGTCTGATTTTACCATATGCAAAAGTCCCCAATTCAAGGTTCCTGAAACCCTAGGCATCGTTCATGGCAACTCTCCATATATGCAAGCATTCTTCAATTAAATTATACTATTAGCTTCAGAATCAACACATTAGTATAAAACAATAATAAAAATGCATGGATATGGCGTGTAGATTCGAATACGATTAAGGAAAAATCCCTGTACAAGGTAACTGTGTTCTACCGTTTCTTTAGGTGCAGAGGTCTGATTTCGATTGGGAAAGATTCCTGGATGTATCAGGAGTGCAATGGAATTGTTGTTTTGCTCTGAAACACGCTGAAACTAGGAAAGCAGTTTTGAAATTTTCTTGAAAAAGTGCAAAGTTTGTCTATGGTTTTAGGCGCAGCTTCCAGGTTCTCTCCATTAGGTTTGCATTCTGACTTATGTATGGGACGAATTAGGGTTAAATTTTGAGCCAAAAGATCAATGCATTGATGTATCAAATATTTGATTTTCAATAAATATTTTTTCAATCTTTTTCATGTGTTTTTGATTCCAATCATGGCCAACCTTTCCAATTTTGGGTGTGCACGAATCTTGAGTAATCAATGAGAGCAAATGCTGCATAAAAAGATTCAAATGCATTTGTTTAGTATTCTTTCCATATTTTATTTAATTAAATGAATTAATTGTGATTAAAAATTCAAATAAATAATAAAAATGATGAAATAAATCCCCTTTGGGCCAAATGGTCGTGCATAGCCTTTAGATGATGAATCTTGGAAGAAAATGTGGCCCATTAGCAATTGTGAGGCATTTGAAGCAAAGTTGACTTTTCAAAATTCCCAAAAATTTCCCAACTTCCACAAGGCAAATCTTGCTCAATTTTTAAGCTTTGATCATGTTCTTGGACATTTTGGAAAGGTCTTGAAGTCCTATAACCAATGCCTTTGGTCCCATGTCATTTTGATTTACCAATCTCAAGTTATGGTCTTTGACTTAAAGTCCCTTTTTGTTGACTTTTGAAAATGACCTATAATGTTGAAATTGATAACTTTTTGTGAGAGCATTTCTTGGACTTGAAGTGTGAAGAGGAGTTGTAGGAAATGTCTTTCTCTTAAAAATGAGCTTTGGATGGAATTTTTCTGATAAACCATGTGGAAGTTATGCCCTGGTCAAGTTACAGTTGACTTTTTCAATTGTCCAGATATGGAAACTTTTGCATCTTGAGACTTTTTGAGCCATGCTTTGAGAATCATGATCAAGAATTGATCAAATGATGTTTGTGGCTTCAAAATTAGATGTTTACCAAAAATTTGGACTTTTGACTGTCAAATGACCATTTTGCCCCTGCAGTTGACTGTTGAGCAATTAGGGTTTTTGACTGTGCAATTTTGTGCTGTGAGTCTTGAAACTTGGCATGAGGATGCTTGACCATGTTTATAGGCATGTGAGACTTGATTGGACCCTTGAAAACTTCAATTTCTTTGTCAGAACCAAAACCCTAGTTTTTGACTGTTAGGAGGCCTTTGAACTGTGCAACCCTTGGGGAGATTTTGAAGCATGCTCTTTGCAAATCTTGAAGAATATGGGAGGGCAAATTTTGGGGTACAACAATCTCTCTTTGCATTCTATCAAACTGCTCTTGGAAATCATCCATTCTGTCATAAAGACCCAAGTCTTCACTCGGCGGAGGGAAAGGACGACACACATCTTCATTAACAAACGGAACCAAATTCACCGAAGGAGGTGCAGCAGGAACGGTATGCACCACAGGAGGTGCAGGAGTAACAACATTTGGAACCACTGGAGCATCTTGAGGACCCATATTGAAACCTTCAGGTGCAAAATTCTCTGGCATTCCCCACGGATAACCCTGAGGCATACGGTTTTGAATAACAGCCGGAGTAGCGGATACAGGAACAGTCAGAACTTCAGTACTTGCCCTTGTTGGTTGAGGTTGAACACTCGGTGGCTGATTATGAGCAACCACCAGAGTTTCCATCAGAGTAGTCAAGTTGGCCAAGCCATCCTTCAAAGCAGAAACTTCTTCGCGCAGCTCGCGATTCTCCTGTTCTAAGTTATCCATCTTCTTTTTGAAATTAGCCCGAGTGTTGTATTGATGAGTCAGCTTGCTGAGTGAAGTAAAGAAGCTAGATAAGACACCTGGATATGTATAACAAATGCAAAAACATGTGCAATATGATGCATGATATGCAATGTATATGATTATTATTATTTTATCATTTAATATTTCAAGGGATTTAAGATTTACAGACATATTGCAAACATCAAAATAACAACACATTTGAAATACTGAAAACTTTTATTATAATAACTTCGAAATGGGTTACAAGTTTCAATGATCCCAAGTACAAGATGAAAATACAATCTAAAATCCTGAGAAAAGGAACTGATAGAGATCAATCTGTACGAATGCGCTTCCCTGTGAGCCTGGCAATCTGAGCTCTCAACCTCTGGTTTTCTTCCACATGTCTTATGGCAACCTCCTTCCAATCATCTGAATCAGGAAGTGAACAAACAACACCTGTTTGAGGCTTAGGAGAAAATAAATCTCCCTGCCTCTCCATAGACTCTACTGCTCGACTCTCAAGGATCTCGATCATATCGTCTCTCTCCTTCAGGTCTGCTCTGTAGGAACTCTCTAAAGTCTGGAACTTGTTCTTCCAAGCATCCCTTTCCTGTTGCATCCTAACCAAAGCAAGATGCAGCTCTTCTAGATCATCTAATAAGGGAGGAGTGGTCTTCACAAACAAATCAGGCATGGGTGACTCCCGAGTATACGGCATCTTCAACTGAATGGCTCTCGCTCTGACCCACTGAAGATATGGCTCCAAAGAAACAACACCCCTAGGTCCCAAATCCTTCCTACTCTTCTTATGAATGTGACGCCAGGCCTTCGCAATTTTCTCCCTAGCTTCCATGTGGTCTTCTCCTTCCTTCAGAAAGAAACTACTCAGATGAATATTGTTCGGTTTATCCCTCATCGGATAACCAAGTTGTCGCCGTGCAAGAACAGGGTTATAGTTAATTCCTCCCTTTGTACCAAGAAGAGGCACATTGGGGAAACTACCACAACTATCAATAATCTCCGCATCCTGGTAAGCTCGATGATACCAATCAATATCCGAGTGAGTAAGTGCCATGATCTTAGGAGCCCAACAAGGTTCCTTCTTGACATCCCAAAAAGCGTCAGATTGAGGCATATGAGAGGTAAACCACCGATACAACAAAGGCGTGCAACAGATAATCATTCCCCCATGATAAGAATTCCGAATATGAATAGAGTAATAAGCATCACCCAACAGTGTAGGAACCGGGTTTCCAATCATGAAAATCTTGATAGCGTTAATGTCGACAAACTTGTCCATAATAGGAAATAAGAATAATCCATAGGCGAGTAAAGCAAAGATGGCTTCAAAAGCAACCGTACTCTTCATCCTGGCAAAGTAACGAGCTTTCTCCAATAAGAACTGAGTTGGTAATCCTCTAATCCCTCCTTTGGTAGTCATATGAGCTTCCACCTCAGACTTCCCCAAATGAATCAAAGCAGCAATCTCATGTGGTTTTGGCTCACCTTCCAAACCAGTAAAAGGAACACGATCGGTAACAGGTAAATCCAATAGATAGGAATACTCTTCCAGTGTTGGCATCAACTGATAATCGGGAAAAGTAAAGCAGTGATATACCGGATCATAGAACTGGACCAAAGTTGAGAGAAGACCCTCCTTCATCTTCAGCTTCATGAGAGGAATAATGGATCCATACTTCTTCCGAAAGTCTGCAAAACACTCGATCTCTGGAATTAGACTGATCAACTCATCTATCTTAGGATCCTTGAAACTGTACTTCCCGGTCTTTCTCTTTCCAGAATCCATGGTTTAAAAGTACCTGAGATATTCACAAATAGTCGACCTTTAAATCCCTTGAAATATTGTTTTTTTTCAAAAGATGCTTATGAGTGCATGGATGCATGATGCAACAATCACACACAAGATCACACATATAGGGTTCATAGGTTCAACGTCACGAGCATGAGGTCGAAGGTACTACCTATAAGGTATTGGTCTAAAAAGTTATCACCTGCCGAACAAGGTTCTAGAGGTTCCCAGAGTCTACATCCTTCCTTCGGATATTACCAACTTCCCAATTAACTCGGTAATTAGTAATATTCTCAAGAAAGACTCGTCCGAGCGTAGTATCGCGTGACAACTACTTCCGGATTACTCCGTCATAGCTTCCGCACTACACCTAAAAGGCCAAGAGGGGTTAGGTAATCTACGGTCCTCAGCTTCGCAGGCTCCCAGGTCGAAAGCAGTACGTCTTCCCGATTACTCGGTAAACGATACTACAGTCAAAGGGGCCTCCACTGAGTGGGGGATCTCATGCCTCCTTTTTTGGGATTACTCCCTCAAAGTTAACATGACTATACCACCCGTCCTATCTTAAAGTTTGTCCAAGTCCGGGTATAGGACTTATGAGTAATCACCAAGCACCCTGTAAACCAGGAAAATCCAGACAAACATATATACAAAATATAACACATAAACAAAAAATAGCACATATACAGATATAAACAAAGATAGGTTTAACCCACTTAGGGATGGACCAGCAAGAGGTCAATCTTTACCCAGTGAAGTCTCCATTTTTTCTGTAGCGGTAGAAATGTGCAAGACTAAGCCATTGGATTGACTAGACTTTATACAAATCAAAATAAAAATTGCTACCGCGCTTTATTGTTTCCAAAGGAATGGGAAAAGAGCGAATAACCCAAAAAGAGAGGGAAAGATTCAAGGTAAGGGGGTTGGTTATGCAAAGGGAAGATATTAGCACCCTAAACATCTACGGTACTCCGCAAGAACCTCTTTGAAAAAATCTGTATATTTTGGCTATAAAAATGTGTTGTATATAAAATGGATGGTGGAGGTGAGGAAAGAAATATTTTTATGATTTTTGCACCCGCCGCGGTTGCGAACCTTTAGTGCCTACGTACCATCTTTCGTGCAATAGGGGATCAGGGTACACGTTGTTCATCTTTTAAAAATTTGAAACAAAAGTGTGTTGGTTGATTTTATGAGATAAGACATCATTGCAATTGTCCGTGTGAAAAACATACTTACTACTCACAATCATGAGAAAGGAGAATTTGCATCATCTCAAAGTGGAGGATATGGCTTGGATTTTAAAATCAACAATGCCTCACTCAACACCCAAGTGGAAAATATCTCACTTCACTACATATTGTAGAAGTATAGTTGTTTGCATCACTACAAGGATTGACAAGAGTCTAATCTTTTGAGAAAAGTTTAAAGATAAAAGCCAAAGTGGCAAAAATGGTTTGAAATGAGATTGATTGACTTTTAGTCTTCTCACAAAAAAAAGGTCAAGGTATTATTAAATTGATTGAAATTTATTTATGAAAATGTTTCAAAGATGCATGGACCTAAGTCAAAGTTTATTATGAAAATGTTTCATGTTTCAAAACAAGAAGAATTTTTTTTAAGGAGGGAGAAGATTTTTGAAATTAAAGAAGATGGGAGGAGAAGAAGAGGCTATCCTAAAGCATAAGGTAAAAGCTAGGGATAAGAACCATTTAACCAACAAGAAGCCAATACTTGACATTATGAGTCAATATAGAATTCCCATTCTTCGGATTGAAACCAAGCAAGCAAAGATACTAGACCTCTCGAGAGAATCAAACTTCAAGTGTATTTAGTCTTCGCAAAAATTGGGTAGAGTAACGGCTGTATACGGGTGAATTCCAAATTACAAATAAAGTATGTAATCACAATAACCTGCACACAAAACAAACAAACAACCCAATGTCTTGAGGTAAACCTCAAGAACTCCAAACAAAATAATGAATTAAGGTCACAAAGTCTCCAAGATAGGCCAAGGTCTCTAGTCCTAAGTCCAAGAAGTCCATCACTCCATAATGCAAAGGATAGTAACCATGTAGTCCAAGTATCATTAATGATTTTTATGGTTCATGTTGATTATTAGGTGTCTTTAAAAAGAAAGAAAAGCTCAAGTGAGCAAAATAAAAATGACATAAAAGTAAATGCTCAAGTGAGCAAAGATGAAAATAGCATGAAATGTAAAATGCTAAAAGTAAATGGTACATAAATCATGAAAATAAAAGCATAAAGTAAAGTTAATTGTTAGTAATTAGTGGTTAGTTGGATGACCATCTTGAAACTTGCATTTGGAACTCATTAGGGGATTGGTAGAACCAAAGCCTCTACACAACAAGTTGCATTTGCTTTTTGTCAAGTATATCATCCATTTTGGAATTCTCGCAAGGCAACATGTAATGATCAACGATGTTTAAGTGATCCGCGTTGACCAAAGGTGTTGTAAATCCATCAGAGGATTGGTAGAACCAAAGCCTCTACACAATAAATCTCAAGGTTATTGGATCAAAGAGATCAAATTAACATACTTGGGCTTGCAATCATAAGTTTGGGCCACGAATGATCATTTATTCGAATCGGGACAAAATTTAGCACTATGTTAAGCAATCGTAAGTGGACTTATGTAGAAGTTGCACCTATTTTGAGGCCGGTCAATAGCAATCTATGTACTTCATATTTGGATAAATGATATAGAGATCACTATCCCTTAACATGTAGCACAATTAAAAAAGAAATGGATAAGATGAAGAGGGAGGGAAATGATAAGCTAATTTGGATCACCATTTCAAAATTATTTCATCTTTAAATTCAACCACTCCTCTAGATGGATTAAAGCACTAAACATATCATTAATCCAAAGCACCAAAATGAATTAAATAATTCACTCTTAGGTAGATTTGAATTGATGAACATTTATCCAACTTCATCTACATCACAAAGTCCATTGAGTTTAAAGACAAATTGGACATTTAAAATTGCAATCCAAACCAACAATCAAAAGGAGTGAGTAGAAAAAGCATTTTGGATCAAAGCTGCCCCAAAACAAGACAAAAAATACATTCTGTTCAGGTGTAAATCGATTTACACTACTATGTAAATCGATTTACACAGTATAATTTTCAAAAAATTATGCAAAATCGTGTTGTGTAAATCGATTTACACTACTATGTAAATCGATTGCACACAGAAGCAGTAGCAAAAACAGCATTTTAAAAGGGCAATTGCTTGTTCAAACTTTTCATCAAACACCTTATGATCATAGATCCACTTGAGCACGAAAATTCCATCAAATTATGAGAAAATAACACCATTGGAATCACAAAATAATGCTCAAAGAATCAATCCCAAAGATCACCAAGAGATCACATTGTGAAAGATGAATTATCCAAACTTACCAAAGGTAGATCTAGAGAATTATCAAAACAACTTCAAGAATTTGCTTCAATTCAACCACAAGAATCAATTGACCAAGCTTGGATGTAGAGAATTGATGGAGAAAAAATATTTGGATGAAGGTTTAGCTCAAAGATTAGTAAGCTTCAATGCAAAGCTTACTAACTTTTTTGAAAATGGAGTTTTGAGTGAATTTGGTAGATGGAGAGAGTTGAGAGATTTTTTAGCAAGGTGGATTTGGCTATCAAAAGCTTGAAATTTGAATGAAATGAGGGCTCTATTTATAGAGTTTTGAATTGGGATTAGTGGTAATTTGGTAATTGATTCTTGGAGGCAAAATTTGAATTAATGATAATTATTTCAAATATTAGAGCCAAAATTTGAATTAATGATAATTCTTTTTAAAAATGAAAGATTGGCACTAAAATTTGAATTAATTATACATCTTTCAAAAGTGAAGGAAAATTGGAGCCAAACATTTGACAAGTTTAAAATGCTGATTTTTTTTCAATTTTCACTCTATGCAAATCGATTGCACTATATTGCAAATCGATTTGCACAGTGTATTTTTTCCAAAAATTGTGCAAAATTCACTTTGTACAATCGATTGCACTCTAGGAGCAATCGATTGTACAGTGAAAAAAAATGAAAATTTTTAATTCTTTTTTTTTCTTTGCAAATAGAGATTTTAGGAAAATGATACCAGAAATCCTTATTTGTCAGATGCTTCGACTTGGTACCTACAAAACACAAATATGCAAAGTCAAAGACAAATATTTTTTTATTTTGATTAGAAGTTAGTCAACAACACATATACAAAATACACAACCAAGGTGCTTGGAGATTCCTCAAGAACAAACTTAAAGATAAGAAAAAAGAGGAAGAACCAACCCTAATGTGATCTTGTTATGATCAAGTTGACATGATATGATAGGGGAATCTTAGGGGCAAAAATTGGGGTACAACAAGTTGCATAATTTTGGAAATACATTACTGAAAATATTTTTGAATATTTTAATTTAACGTTTAGCTATAAATATGATATTTTAGGAACTGTATTTCCGAATTCTTTTCAAAATTTATTTTAGGTTCGGAGATGTATCTCCGAAACACCTTGATTTGAAGTGCATTCAGAGATACACCTCTAAAAAATATTTTTGAGTTTTGAGAAATTTTTTCACTCTCTTAAAAGATATACAAAGAAATTTTCTAAAAATTAGACGGTGAGTAATAACAATGACAATTGAGTTTTTTTATGATGGCAATAAATATTACGCATTTGAAGGCTCTAATATGAAGATTGGAGTGTCGGGTGTAAGTAGCTATTAGGGTTTGGGCGGTGCCAATAAAAGTTAGGCTTTGTTGATTTGTTTTTTGTTTTTTTCTTCATTTTTTGTGCCAGTTTTAATTTTATTATATTTTAATCTAAGCCTTTAATGCCTATATATAATTCTATTTGCTTTGAAAAAAATCATAGATAAGTCCTTAGTCATAAGTCCTCGGTGAGATTTTTATTAACATTTCTATTTGTCTTACTAGCTTATCTTAATAAACTCAAAGATTGAATAGAATAGTAACAAGACATTCATTCCATTATCTTACATAATCTATAAATATAACTCCAATACAATATAATACAATAGCCACACTACAAAAAATATAGTTAACAAGTAACAACCTATATAGGTATATGTCAAACACAATATCTAGTAGTAATTGAGAGTAAGAAATCCAAGTGTAATCAATAAAACAGAAGGTGAGACATTGTAAGATGTCATTGCAGAAGATGGTGTGAGAGAAGAGCGGCCACTACCCGTTGTAGATGTAGAGGATGGAGATGGTGGAGTCAAAAGAGGAAGATTTGTGTTTTGTTGTGGTGCCAAAGGAGATGAAGTTGGAGAAGGGATGTCAGAAGATGCTGGTCATGGAAAAATATGAGTTTTATGTTAGTAACACACTATGAAAGGTTTAAACGAATAAATGCGTGAATAGTTCGTGTAATAACCTTGAGGACTAGGAGTTGGAGTCAATCCTGAGAGAGAAGGAGATGATGCAGGTGAAGGAGATGGTCCTAGAGCCACTGGTCCTGTGAATGTGTACATCAAAATCATGTACAAGTTTAGTAAAAATGAGAAAATTGTATCAGTGTCTTATGATACTGATACATGTAGTTACATTCAATTTGTTTACTGGCATTACCGGGAGCAGGAAGAGGTGAAGCCGAGGCTGCAAAATCATAAAAAGTAACATCTTAATTTTATTATAAAAAAACATAATTTACTCAACAAAATTACAAACAAAAGAAAAAAACTGAAATTTTTTTTTACCTTTGCATTGAACCGGAACACCGGGCATTTTGCATGCACGGGGAAGAGAGACGGCCAGTGTTCGATTGATCGGAATCTTGAACGGAACACTAGCCGTAACAATGAGACACAAACAGTCCATACCACCCCTTGTGAGAGACTTAAGAGCAGTGCAGCATTGAGTTGTTGGTGAAGTTCCATTAGCACTACTATTTGTAAGAAAACTCATACAAGGTGTGAAGAGAGTGCTTAGTGTTGAAGGGTTACATGGAGTATTGATTTGTGCATAGGTTGGTCCAGCCATGAAAATATTAATGGCCAAAATTATAGCTAGGTGAGATAGAGCCATAGAATTTGCCATTTGTAGTTTTGTAGAATCAACAGAACTTTTGAGGTTTATTTAAGACTAGGACTAGAAAATTGGATTTCGAAAATGTTAATGTTGAGTTGGGATTTATAGGTAGAGAATATTGATAAGAGAAGTGAAGGGGAATGAAAATTATTATGTGTCATTCATGGTCGGTTTAGAAGCTCAACTAACTTATCTAATCAAATGCAAAATGAAAGAGTAGGTAAGATTCGTATGTTGTGGACTCTGCATAACAACACACTTTGATTTAGTGTCACACAATGTTGAGTATTTGCTTAAATTATTTGGCTAATTGAAGATCGGTCAAATCATGTAATTATTATTTATTAGTAGTTCACCTGCATAGGTAGATAACTGAATATTTCAATTTACACAATCTAAATTCCTAATCTTCTTTCTCTCTTTTATTGCTTTTTTATAAAGGACGTAAACATTAGATTGTTGTTAATCTTAACAACAGTAATATAATGTTTGTTTTTTATCAAAAAAAAAATGTTTATGTCTCACATAATTCAACACTTTCTTCTAATTATTTTCTGAATTTATACATTAGTTTTTTTTTTATTTATAATTATTTTGAAAGTTGCTTTTATTCCTTCCATTTTTAGAAAAACAATTCCAACAGAGGAAAAATCAATGTGTTTTGGTCATCCAAAACATGGAACTTTGCATTTTGATAGAATCGATGTTGTAAAAATATAGTGGGGAGATGAAAGTATTCCGTACGAAATGTAAGTTTTATGGTTAAAAACTAACTTTTTCATTTATATACTTTTGTCTTCAACATAAAAGTTAGGGGTGTTCAAAATCAAATCGGCCCAATAGAAAATCACAAAATCGAATCGAATCAAATCGAAACTGCAAAAAACCGCATTTGGTTTGGATGTGTTTAGGTCATTTTCTCGTAGAACCGCATGGTTCGGTTCGGTTTGCGGTTTGTATTTTACAAACCAAACCAAACCAAACAAAACCGCATTATGTTATAAAATCTTACTAACCAATATATATTTCTATAATTTTTTAGAGAAATCAACATGTATTATGTGTATATTTTATCATACTTTGTATTATATTAATTTTAATTTACAAATCATAAAAATTTCATTTATAAATACTATTTTCACAAAATATATTTTATCATATTCTTTGTATAATATTTATTTAAGAATGCAATTTTGTTGATATCATTATTTAGATTTAGATAAAATTATAATACGCAATTTTTTGTTTCAAATTATAAATTTATTTTGATAATTATAAATTTTTTATGGTAATGTATGAACAATTAAATATAAAATTATATTTTCTTATATATTGTATGTATGACATAATAATTATTTTTGTAAAAAATCGAAATAACCGAACCAATCCAAACCGCATTAGTTTGATTTGGTTTGGTTTGAATTTATTTTTAAAAGTCAACCGAACCAAACCGAACCGCATGTTTTTTTCTCTTGCGGTTCGAATGATTTTTTGCCTTAAAACCGCCCAAACCGCACCGCGAACACCCCTAAAATTAATTAGGTATATAATATCTAATCAGAATGATTGTTATGTACGGATATTATAAAATAATTTATACACTAATAACATCTTTGTGATGCACGAGATTGAGATTAGCTATTTAAATATTATTAGATTAGATAAATGTTAGTTATGTTTAGTATAAAAAATATTCTAATTAAAACGAAGAGTTGAAGAGAATATTTAAAAAAATTCAATTTAAAGTGATTTTTTTTAATTATGGAAATGTAAGATAAGACATCAGAATTAAAAATGATAAATGTGAAATAAAAATATAAAATTTTAGTTTTTTATGTTTCATTTATCATTTTTTTTTCATTATCTCCAAAAATGTGTTTTCATCGTTTTATAAATTGAATATGTTTCACATTTGAACGATTTCACACCGTAATTACACGTAACTATAATTACAATTAACAATCATATCTTAGAAAGACATTTCTTTGTCTATTGCAAAGTTATAAATTAAATTTTGAAAGTATTATTTAACAATTTTATTTTAAATAATGTTAAAATGAATATTAATTTTTTTATTGATATACTTTGAAGAGTGGCGGATCATATTTTAATTAGTGTGGGATGAGAGATGATGAATTGTCAATTAAATGGTTTGAGAAATAATGAATTCAATCAAATAATTTATCTCAGAATTAATATATTATAATAGATAATATATAGATATATTTTAAGCAAAAATAATACTCATTTTATTTTATAATTACAATTAAGAATTATGTTTTAGAAAGGTATTTGTTTGTCTATAGCAAAATTAAAAGTATTATTTTAATATTTTATTTTAAGCAATGTTAAAATGAATATTAAAAGTTTTATATCAATAAACTTTGAAGAGAGCTAGATTATATTTTAATTAGTGTGGCATGTGAGATGTTGAATTGTCAATCAAATAGTTTGAAAGATGATGAATTCAATCAAATGGTTCGTGTCTCAAAATTAATATATTACTCTAATACATAGATATATTTTAAACAATATAATACTCATTTTAATTTATTATTTAACTTTTATTTATAATTTTGATGGAGTAAAATATTATATTATATATTTTATACGAAAAAAGATGATAGATTAAAAAAAAATTTAATGATTAATATATGAAAAATAAAATAGAGAATTAACTTGTAAAGTATATAAATAATATTGTTTTATTTTAATTGATGTGTCATGAGAGATTATGAATCGTCAATAAAATGATTTGAGAGATATTGAATTTTCTATCGGATGGTTTATGTCTCTGAATTAATACATTATAATAGATGATAGATAATAGATAATATTATATTCATCCTTAAATATAAGATTTTGTAGAGTAAATTGCGGGAATTAAGAAAGTTTGTTAAAGTAATAATTTTTTTTAACTATTTTGTATAATTTTACTATATTATCTTTAGGAGAAAAAAACAGTTAATGTGTATGTAACTTTATTTATTATATATTATAGAAAAATATGTAATATAATTAAGGATATATGTTTGGAAAAAAAATAATTATTACACTTTAAAAATTGAAGAGAGTCTTATAAAAAGGGACAAGGAAAAAATCAAAAAAAATCTTATAATTAGAGACGAAGGTAGTATTTTATGGTAATTAAAAAAATAGAACATCTATAAAAATTTAAATTTTTTTATAATGTCAATTTATTTCAATTAAAACAAATATAAGAGGGTTGTATTACATTAAAAAAATAGAACATCTATATTTGTGATGTTGATATAATTTTGAAGTTAGTTGTTGGATTTTTATCTTCCTTGTGTTGAAACAAATATAAGAGGGCTGTATTTATCTATTTTTAATAATGATTATATTGTGAAAATATTTTATATGTTATTTTATGCAAATGTTTAGTTGAATAATTACTAGTCACTATTCACTTCAATAAAATATATATACGATAACACTATATTACCACTGTCATTGTAGTTATATTTCTATTTTTACGCACATGATTTTTTTATTATATCAAAAAACTTTTCATTACGATTCTTTTAAAAAATCATTGTCGTACAATTTGAGTGAAAAAATTCAAATCCTAATATCAATATTTTTTATTTTTTCAGTAAAAATAAGCGTGGATCCCTTAATATTTATTTTTTATTTAAAAATTGAAACTATAACAACTACCATTGTTTCAATCAATGGTGGTTATATGTTCTATATTTCACTATAGTTGAAGATAACAACCGTTGTAAAAGTCTTTTCCACAAAATTAAAACATAAGAAGTACTTTATTTCATTCATAACACACAAGGGTACCCTAACGAACGGGATGTTAATCTTCACCGTCTTCATTCATTTATGGAAGCGAAATCTTCACCATCCTCTTTGAATATCATTTCTGTTACGTTAGCGAACGAGACGACAACGATAGCGAAATCTTCACTGTCTTCATTCTTTCTAGAAGCGAAATAATTTTTGGAAGCGAAATCTTCACCATCCTCTTCGAATATCATTTCTGGTACATTAGCGAATGAGATGACATCGATATCGAAATTATCACCATCTTCATTCATTTCTGGAAGCGAATTCTTCACCATCTTCACCATCCTCTTCAAATATCATTTCTGGTACGTTACAATTCTCTCTCTTCAAAGCTTCAGAATGTTTAAGTTCTTCGTTAGGGTTACTTGTTTCTTTTTTAAAACGCGTAAATGATACTTTTGTTTATTTGATATTTCATGAATCAATGAATTCTCTGTTTATGTTCTTCGAAATTTTCATGTCTATTGTTCATATTTTATAGATTTTATGAATATCCTTTAAGTTTGGTGTTGGATATGGATATGCATATAATCATATTAGGATGTTTTGTGTGTAGTATTAGTGTGTCATTCACATTAGTCTTTTATTGATATAAATTTTAGAAATTGTTATGGATCGTAGTTGGATGAAAGCTGATAAATTAGGCTCTGTCTAAGAGAAATGAGTTCTTAAATTCCTTGAATTCGCAAAAAAAAAGTTCCCGACAATAATTGTGTCTTTTATTGTCCTTGTGTTGTTTGCGGGAATATCAATAAACTGTCGAAGAAAGAAATATTACATTACCTATTTTATGATGGAATATATAAAAATTATACAACATAGATGTGACATGGAGAAGTGGATAATAATCTAAATGCAACATCACAAATGGATGAAGATGATGAATATATGGATGATTGACTTGAAGATATGATTTGTGATATTGGAGAATCATCTTATATGAAAGTGCATATTTACGATACATTATGTAGCGACAAAGATTTGTCGTTATATACGAGGTGCACCAATTTTACATGATTGTCTGTGTTGTTAAAATTGTTTAATCTGAAGGCAAAAGGTGGATGGTCGGATAAAAGTTTCACAAAGTTGCTTGATTTGTTGAAACAAATGCTACCCGAAGATATCAATTTTTCAGATTGTTGTTATGAGGCCAAGAATATATTGTGTGCAATGGGTTTTTAGTATGTCAAAATACATGTATGCCTTAATGATTGCATATTATATAGGAAAGAGTATGAAAATTTGGATCAATGTCCCGAATATGATGAGTCACGCTACAAGTTGAAGAACAACAATGATGATGACAATGACAATGTTAGTAAGAAGCATCTTCCTGCTAAAGTATTATGGTACTTGCCAATAATTTCAAGATTCAAGAGACTTTTTGCTAATGTGAATGATGCAAAAAATATTAGATGATATGCAAATTAAAGAAATTGTGAATGAAACATTCACCATGTAGCTTATTCTTTACAATGAAAGAAATTTGATTCATTGTTTCCGGATTTAGGCCTTAAGCTAGGAAACCTTAGCTTCCGCTTGAAACAGATAGAATTAACCCATTTGGTAATCTGAGTACTAACCATTCTTTGTGGCATGTGCTTCTCACGATTTATAACTTATCTCCTTGGTTAAGCATGAAGCGCAAGTATATGATGTTAAGTATAATGATTTTTGGACCAAAACAACATGGAAATCACATAGATGTTTATCTAAGTCCACTAATTGATGATTTAAAACTTTTGTGAGATAAAGGTGTTGACATTGATGATGTATATTCTGGTGAAACATTTAAGATGTGTGCAATGTTATTTTGCATAATCAACAACTTTCCCACATATAGTAATTTGTCTGGATACACTGTCAAAGGACATAAAGCATGTCCTATATGTGAATCTAATACCTATTTTTACCAGCTTGAGTTTGGAAAAAAGACTATTTACCTAGGCCATCAGAAATTTCTAAAACCCAATCATCCTTATCGTAGATTGCATAAGGATTTTAAAAGAGAGCATGAGTTTGAAACAACTCCTAAACCTTTAGCCAATGATGAAATAACCAGATTATGCTTATTTTTCAATAATATATGTTATAAAGTTCTTGATTTCAAAAATTTAGATGAATTAGAAGAAGAGGTTGCAATAATATTGTGTAAATTATAGATGTATTTTCCTCCATCTTTTTTTGACATTATGGTTCACTTAATTGTTCATCTCGTCAGAGAAATCAAGTTTTGTGGTCTATTTTATTTAAGGTGGATGTATCCTATAAAGAGATACATGAAGATATTTAAAGGATATACGGAGAATCATCACTGATGGGAAGCTTGGATCATTGAAAGGTACATCACAGAAGAAGCTGTTGAGTTTTGTTCAAACTATTTGTCGAAAATAGAGTCTATTGGAATTCCAAAGTCTTGTCATGTTGAAAAATTTGAAGGTACAAGTACACAAGGTTTAAATGTTAAGTCAAAGAGTCGGGATGTATTACTTGAAGAACATTTTTATATATTAAATAATCTTAGTGTAGTTGAACATTACATAAAAAAGTCAAAACAATTATAAAGAAAAAGTATCCCGAATGCATGACAGATGGTTGTTAACACAACATAAAAAGAAATTCATAAGTCGATTTAATAAGAGGATTTCTAATGATGATGGTGCATCTGAGCCAATTAAATGGTTGTCATACATGCCAATATTTACTGTGATATCTTGGACAACATACAAAATTTCTAATTATTCCTTTTATACAAAAGAAAAAAATGATCATAGTACAATTAAAAATAGATGGTGGAGATGAGAAAAGAAATATTTTTTTACAATTTTTGCACCCGCAGCAGTTGTGAACCTTTAGTGTCTACGTACCACCTTGCATGCAATAGGGGATCAGGATACTCGTAGTTCACCTAAAAAATTTTAAAACACATATGTGTTGGTTAATTTTAAGAGAAGAGACATCATCGTCATATCCGAGTGGAAAAAATACCTACTACCCACGATTATAAGAAAGGAGAATTTGCATGATCTCAAAGTGGAGGATATAGCTTAGATTTTAAAATCAACAAAGCCTCACTCAACACCCAAGTGGAAAATATCACACTTCACTCCATATCGTAGAAGTATAGTACCTCGCATCACTACAAGATTCAACAAGAGTCTAATCTTTTGAGAAAAGTTTAAAAGTAAAAAACCAAAGTGGAAAAATGGTTTAAATGAGGTTAGTTGACTTTTAGTCTTGAGAAATATGTCAAAGTATGATTAAATTGATTAAAGTTTGATTAAAAAATGATTTTTGAAAATGCATGGACCTAAATCCAAGTTTATTATAAAAGCGGTTCAAGTTAGAAAACAAGAAGAGTTTTGAAAATGAGGGAGAAATTTTTTTAAATTAAAGTAGATAGGAGGAGATGAAAGGACTATTCTAAAGCATAAAGTAAAAGCTAAGGAAAAAAACGATCTAACCAACAAGAAGCCAACACTTGACATAAGAAGTCAATGTAGAATTCTCATCCTTTAGATTAAAAACAAGCAAGCAAAAATACTAAACCTCTGAGAAATAACAAGTTTCAGATGAATTAAGAACCAAGCAAAGTCTTCATTGATAAAAATTGACCAGAGTAACAACTGTATACAGAGGAATTCTCAATCGCAGGTAAAATATGAAAATCAAAATAACCTGCACGCACAAGAAATTCAAACTAATACCATGGAGTAAACACCAAGGATTTTAGAAGATCCTCACAAAATTATCAACCAAGAATTACAAAGTTTTGAAGTCTCAAAGTTTCAAGGCTTCTAATCCTAAGTTCGAGAGATTGACAACTCCATAATGCCAAGGATAGTAACTAGATAGTCTAAGTAACCTTGAAGGTTTTAATGTTCAAGTTGATTATTAAGTGTCTTTAAAAGAAAAGAAAGCTCAAGTGAGCAAAGATAAAATGACATAAAAATAAATGCTCAATTGAGCAAAAGGAAAGAATGACATGAGATGTAAATGCTAAAATAAATGGCATATAAAAATAAAGGCATAAAGTAAAGTTAATTGTTAGTGAGTTAGAAGTTAGAGGTTAAATATAAAAAATATTAGTTGATTGACCATCTTGAAGCTTGCTTTTGAAAACTCATTAGAAGATTGATAAAATCAAAGCTTCTCAACAAAAAGTTTCATTTGCTTTTTGTCAAGTATATCATTCATTTCAAGTGGTCAAAGTAACCACATATGATCAATGATGTTCAAATGATTCACTTAGACCAAAATTCATGAAGTTCATTAGAGGATTGATAGAATCAAAGCCTCCTATAAATTAACTTCAAAGTTATTGGATCCAAGGTTTCAAAAAACATACTTGAGCTTGTAAACATAGGTTTAGGCGACGAATGATCATTTTTCGAATCGGAAAAAATTTAGCGCTATGTTAAGTAATCTTAAGTGGACTTATATAGAAGCCACACCTATTTTAAGGCCGGTCAATAGCAATCTATGTACCAAACATGTTAGAGAAATGATATGTAGATCATACTCCAAAAACATGTAGCACAAGTAAAAACAAGAAATGGATAAGATGAAGAGGGGGGAATGATAGTGTAACTAATGTATCAGAAGAAACTAGGGTTTCAAATATGATCAACATCATTTATCCATTTTAGTGGATTTAGTTTTTCAACCTATCAACACCCAAGATCCAATGAGGTTGAGGAGTTTGTCACAAAATAACACTCAAGTGTCTCCAAATCAGGACCAATAAAAAATTAAAAATATATTTAATATAAAATAAAGTTTAAATGATTTTAAAAAAAAGAAATAATAGGTAAAATACACAACATGTATTAAAACACCAAATAAAAATCCTAAAAAAATATCATAAGTCAAACATGAGTCAATAAGTTTTAACAAAATTTTTTAGAATTTTTTAAAGTCAGAAACTATTTTTAAAATATAAAGAAATAAGAAAAAAAACCAAAATTTGTGAAAAATAGTAAAATCAAAAATAAAAATAAAATGAGGTCACCAATATTTGTCAAGAGGTCATTGGGATCCTTCCATAATTTTTTTCAGAATTTTAAAATCAAGAAAAGTATTTTTAAACAATTAAAACAAGTCAAATAAAATGAAAAATCATAAAAAATACCAAATCACAAAATAAAATTGTGAAAAAATAAAAATCAGAAAGAGAGAAATCAAAAATATATTTGATAATTTTTTCATAATTTTAGAAGTCAAAATGATTTTTTTATGAATTTTTGAAGTTTAAAACAATTAAAACAAAAATCAGAAAATAAAAAATAATACCAAAATAATGTGGTGCGTTGGATTCAAATCACTTATCCACCGTGTCAGTTCCAAAGGCTATGAAGCTAGGATGTATGGTGATCATCAATAAAACGCGCGCAGGCAACACAAAAAGCTCCAACCAATCAGATTAAAACAAATGGCTTAAGATCATTGGTTGAAGAGCGACATGTAGATCGTCTTCAATCTCCAGCCATCTGCAAATAGGGAAAGGACGAGATTCTTCAAACGGAAACATTAGAAGCCCGGGGTGGTATCATTGGATTCATCTCATCTAAACGATCTTAACCATATGCTCGCGAAAAATTTATTTAAACTGTAGCTCACTCGGTTTGGAAAAAACCAGAGAGTTTTTGAAAACTTTGAATTTGAAAACAGATGCATCAAATGTATCAACTAATCAAAACTAAATCAATAGAAAGCATCAGTGAATACCATACATCATTCCAGTAATTTGAGTTAGAAGAATTGATGTCAATTCCTACCTGAACGAAGTCCACTAAAATAGCTCTAAAACTTGACTTGGCTAGCATGATTTAGAGCACATCAAGGCTTGGTTCTTCTTCTGTTAGCTTCAGTAGAGTTCACTGATGAAGAATCAATCAAGAAATAAGAGTTGGAAGTGAAGGAAATGAGAAATCAAAAACTCAGAAATGTGAACTACAGAGAGAGCTTTGCATGGTGATTTTGGCTCTCTAAACTTGTGGCAATGAGTGCAATATGGTATGTATTTATAGGAGGATTGAATAGTGATGAGAGTGATGAGAAATTGTGAGGGAATCGTACACATCAAGTTAATTCGATGGTGAGTGGAAAGTGTGACTCGTACATGACAAAAACACACACAAATTCAGCGTTTTATGCACAAAACACAATACGGAATCTCATCAGAAATGATTAGTGATGGAATTATGTGCAAAGCTTGCTTAATTTGTGAATTAGAAAGTTCAAAAATCTGACTCTTGAGCAAAAATATCAATCCATGGTGCCAACTTCCATAATGCATAGCTCACTACTCAAGGACCTTTTTGGATTCATTCTTTTTTCATTGGAAAGATCCCACAACAAACTTCACAATGTTCTAAGAAAGGTAGCATTTTAATGCTTGAGCAAGAAGTTATTAACCTTTGAAATCAGGAAAAACACACATGTTTTTGTACTTATAAATATTTCTATGTGTCGATCTTAAAAATGACCTATAATGTTTTTCAAAATTACATGTCCTTCCATCCAAAATTAGCTCTTGATCCTTGAAGATGAATTGAATTAGACCTATTGAACTGAATTATGGAATTGAGATCACTCAAAATCATAAAAATTGAAAGATTTATAGTCTTTGGAAGATGATAAACAAATTTGAGGAAATTTACAAAAGACCTATAATCTTTTCAATTCTTTAACAACATTCCAAGCATTTTCAAGTCTTGCATATTGAAACAAAGTTGTATTAGACATCCCAAATATTATATTAGAAAAATAATGAGCTCAAGGAGATAAAAAATGATCAAGTTATGATCCTTTGAACTCACACAAGAGAATTCGATAGCTTTCCCAAAGGACCTAAAATCTTTTTCAAACTATGATACGGTGGGAGAACTGACTTGGGTGTTTTACGTTTGATCGTAAATGTTGCGGTTAGCAAGAGTCGCCGCCGACTTTTCTTTTATCCAAAAGAAAAGGTGAAAAAGCACAGGAAAGACCTTTGAGATTGTTTCTTGAGTTCGGGGGGTAGATTATGAAAAGGGAAGGTATTAGCACCCTTTTCATCCATGGTTTTCCATGGGCTCTTAGTTACTTGCTAGATCACTTGCTTTTGTTTGAAAACGTGCTTTGTGTGGTTTTTGAAAGTATTTTGTAAAGGCGTCATCGTTTAGGCAAACCTTGTAATAGTTCTCGTTCGTAAGAATGTATACAAAGTGTTAAGATTTTGAAAATGTTTCAAGTTTGGAAGATGTTTTGAAAGTGTTTTTGAAAGTGTTGGTGTTTGTTTTTAAAATAAGCAAGGATGTTTGTTTTGAGATGGAGCAAGTAATTAGGAGAAATCTACCTACTCAAATTTCTTTCTTGTTCATTTTCTTTTCCTTTGACATTGTTGCCTTACCATTGATTTGGTAAGCAACCCTATCTTTGGATGTAAGCGGGACGGGCGTGGGTCATCGTATAGTCATGATAGCAATGTTGTGAGGTATCTTAGAATTTCTTTTTGAGGGACTAAGATCATTTTTAAAGTCAATATTTATAGCGTCATCGAGGGGCTATGATCTTGTATTT
Source organism: Vicia faba (assembly GCA_948472305.1). NCBI lineage: Eukaryota > Viridiplantae > Streptophyta > Magnoliopsida > Fabales > Fabaceae > Vicia > Vicia faba. The sequence continues at coordinate 1,009,894,028 of OX451738.1, forward strand.
CGAAGATCATTTTTAAAGTCAATATTTATAGCGTCATCAAAGACACCCCACATGCATAACATGACCATTTTTTAGACAACAAGTGGAGTTAACCTTAAGGGTGCATGTGTGAATAATGTGTTTGATTTTCATGCATTTAATCTTTGATTAGGGTTATCTACTTGTTGATTTTATCTTTCCATACACACCCTAGTTACTAACATTTGTATTTGAAAGCGTTAAATTGCGGAAAATAAAATCCTACGCTATTACATTATTTAGGGGATGAGGGTACAATTTACAAATGGGGATGAAATAGGAACTTAAATATTACAACCATATCGAATAAGCATGAAGGAAACGTAAAATCAGTGTAAAAAGAAGGAAAAAATGCATCTTGAACTATTATGTGTCGACACAAGCTCACATGCATCGACACATAACTTTCCTTGCCCCTGTATTGCCAAATCAACTCAGTATGAGTCGATACATAATGGTATGTATCGACTCATACACTGCATGTGTCAAATCATACGTGCTTTGTGTCAACTCATACATTGTTTTTTCCTTATGTTTTGGGCTTGCAAAGTAGTATGTATCGACTCATTAGACTATGTGTCGACTCATAATGTCATTTTTCTACTTCAACATTGTTTTGCTGCATACATGGGTTAGTTCTCAACAAATAATGAAAAGAATGGAAGATAAACAAAACGTTAGCTTTAAGGACAATGGTTAATACATTTTATCTTCACAAATAAAGCATTAATGATGCTTGTATGAAGAGTTCAAAGTCAAGAAAACTTACCTTGAAACTGAAATTTGTGCTTTGAGTTTGAGTTGCTGTATGGGATGTTGTTGAGCTTGGGAAGTGATGATAGTGATGTTACAGAAGTTTTTCTTGTGTTTGAACAACTTCTATATGATGTATGTGGAGTGTTTAGATGGTTGGACAAAATTTTCAAGGTATGAGAGGTTCAAAGGTTTGGACTTTAAAACTCAAGAGTGGAAGTTTTGTGAACTGTTATGGCTTTTGTGAATATGAGATTTTGAGGGTTTACCAATAAAAATTCTGGCTTTTCTATCTATTTTTTCTAACCTTTTCGAACCTCTTTCTCTTGAAAATGCTTCTTCTATTTATAGGCAAGGGGTTTGTGCATATGATCTGATTAGGTTTATGAGACAACATGTTATGGTTTGGTTGGATTACAAAGATCAAACTAAGTCAAGTACTCCATAGTCCCAAGATGAAGTACCAAAGTTGCTGGTATTAAGGAGCTACTTCCCATGATTTATGGTGAAGTATAATCAACAACCAGCAAGGTATGGGCTCAAGACAAACTTTGTACAAAAGGCTTGCTTTTCAAGAATAATAATGGTGCCCTTATGCCATAAATGGAAAGATCTTTTGGACAATGGTTTAAACACTTGGGTAATAGCTCAAGAGTGGGTGTAAGCATTAAATTATGATGATATTTTCAAGCAAAGAATCCTGCAACATAAGATTATGCATCAAATCATGAGAGTTTTGTTATGTGTTCTTCACTTAGAATGACTTGCAATTCAAAGATGGATGGCCAACTTCAAGCCCTTGAATCTCCTAGCTCAAGTATGATAAATCTATGCTCTTGGATGTTTTGGAAAGCTTGAAACATCCTCTATAACTTTCATGTTGACCATTTTGACAAAATCATCTTGGAACTATGTGAAAAAATGCCAAGAAGTTGGGGTACAATCCTGAACAAAATCTGTTGAATAATTTCTCTAAGTGTTTATTCAAAAATGCCATGAATTCATGAATTTGTAACTTGAGATCCCATCATATTTAGGAGAAGTTGTGTAAAGCATTGTTGTAGATATCATGGAGACCTACAACTTTCATGTTGAAAGTTTCTTTTGAATCATCTTGCGTCATGATGAAAGAATGGCATGAAGTGATGAAATTATCATGTATAAAAACACTTAGAAAATTTCTAAGTCTTGGAAATCTTGACTTTTCAAGTTGACTATTGACTTTCTTGACTTTCTTGATGATCAAGCTTGATATTCTTGCATGTCTTGATGAAATTTGATCTTTGTAATGTTGACCAATAAAAAAAATCAAAGTTTGACTTTCTAGTATGCAAATGACCCTTTTGCCCTTGTGCCAACCAATTCCAAGCCTAAATTGAGGTATCAATGCTGCAACCTTGACGCCATAGAAGATCTTGTGAGAGAATCCTTGAGAAATGAGAGGGCAAATTTTGGGGTACAACAGCTGGCCCTATTCAATCTTCTTAAACCTGAAGGGTTAGATTGGCGAGTCCGCCATTTGTGACTTGAAGGTGGAAGATGATTGAACACTAGATTTCCCAGAAATTTGGACTCGAAGATGTGTTAGTTGACTGTGTAGGGAATGGGCTTAAAGATGCCATTTGGAGGGATGATGGAAAGTTGTTGGAGATGGGCTTGTATATGCCATCCAAAATGATTGCTGGTAGGAATAGAAGAAATGTCTGAATAAATCTCTGGTTGATTTATGCTGGAATAGTGGATGTGTTGGATTGAGTATCAGAATAATATCCATAAATGGATTGTATCTAACTCGTATCTGAGATCTGAATCTGAATGAGTATCAGGATGGCATGCGTGTCTGGAGCGTATCTGAACTGTATTTGAAAGTTGAATCTGAATGAGTATAAGGATGACATCCGTATCTGGAGCATATCTAAACTATATCTGAAAACTCAGCAGGATGATGAAGGAATCTTGGATGATTACTACCTCAGTAGGATGATAAAAGAATCTTGGATGATTACTACCTCAGCAGGATGATGAAGGAATCTTAGATGATTACTACCTCAGCAGAATGATGAAGGAATCTTGGATGATTACTACCTCAACAGGGTGATGAAGGAATCTTGGACGATTGTTATCTCAGCAGGATGATGAAGGAATCTTGGATGATTACTACCTCAGCAGAATGATGAAAGAATCTTGGATAATTACTACCTCAGTAGGGTGATGAAGGAATCTTGGACGATTACTACCTCAGCAGGATGATGAAGGAGTCTTGGACGATTACTACCTCAACAAGGTGATAAAGGAATCTTGGACGATTACTACCTCAGTAGGATGATGAAGGAATCTTGGTCGATAACTACCTCAGCAGGATAATGAAGGAATCTTGGACGATTACTACCTCAACATGATGATGAAGGAATCTTGGACGATTACTACCTCAGCAGAATGACGAAGGAATCTTGGACGATTACTACCTCAGCAGGATGATGAAGGAATCTTGGACCATTACTACCTCAGCAGAATGACGAAGGAATCTTAGACGATTACTACCTCAGCAGAATGATAAAGGAATCTTGGATGATTACTACCTCAGCAAAATGATGAAGGAATCTTAGACGATTACTACCTCAACAGGATGATGAAGGAATCTTGGATGATTACTACCTCAACAGGGTGATGAAGGAATCTTGGATGATTACTACCTCATCAAGATGATGAAGGAATCTTGGACGATTACTACCTCAGTAGGATGATGAAGGAATCTTGGATGATTACTACCTCAACAGGATGATGAAGGAATCTTGGACGATTACTACGTCAACAAAATGATGTAGGAATCTTGGATTATTACTACCTCAACAGAATGATGAAGGAATCTTGGATTATTACTACCTTAACAGAATGATGAAGGAATCTTGGATGATTGCTACTCCAAAAGATGATGAAGGAATCTGAGATGATTACTACTTCAGCAGAATGATGAAGGAATCTTGGACGATTACTACCTCAGCAGAATGAGGAAGGAATCTTGGATGATTGCTACCCCAAAATATGATGAAGGAATCTGAGAAGATTACTACCTCAGCAGATAATGAAGGAATCTTGGACGATTTCTACTCCAAAAGATGATGAACTTTATCTGTTGATTGATCTTTCCTGAAAAGGTAAAGAGTTAGTTGTATGAAATGTCATGATGTATAAAATGCATTGTGTCATGGTGTTCTCAAAATAAATGAGATTGTGTCGTATGCACTTATCATGTGGGAAATGTTAATGAATGTATTTTTGTCTGGGAAAATAAATCCTTGACAAATTTCAGGGAGTCAATAAATCTCGGACTGCTGTTGAAGAGTAGGTGTGTCTTCAAACTTTGCTTAGAATATTTCCACCGGGGATTCCTGTTTTGTTGTGTTGAGGAGAACTCCGCTGGGGAATATTGAAAACTCTGTGGAGAGTGTAGATTCCTGCTTGGGGAAAAAGTTCAGGAGTCTCGGTTGTCCGTTGCTCTACTGGGGAGTCGAAGTTGAACTAATGTCTGGTTGGGTCCAGGCTTCACAATAACTTACTGGGGATTATAGAGTAGCCTACTGGGAAAGATGAGTTGTGTTCCTTTGATTTTTAGTAGTCAGAGAGACCACCTCAAGCTAGGGAATCCTGTCGTTTGTTGGGGAAATAAACCCAATTGCTTAGTCTGTTGGAGAGGCAGCAACTTCACTAGCAGAAATCCTCGAGGATTCTTGAAGTCGATTCAGTTGACAAATTTTTTTCAGAGATTGAAACTCTGGATGGGAGTCATCCTATGAGAAGTATTTTGGAGAGATTTATCACTTCCCCTAGTAGCGAGTGTTTATGGAACTGCCAGGAAATATTCGACTGTATGTAACCCTTTGTCGGGATTCGCGTTCAATTCCCCAAGTGATTCCGATGGAGACCTGCCCCTGGTTATTCTGTACTTCTTGAGAGATTTCTTGGAATCTTGACTGGACTGCCCCAGGTGTGCTTGGATAGTGACATGTCATGCCCCCTTGTTGATATGAGATTTGTTATTGGAAGTGTCGTCCCACTTGAAGTGATTTAGTTCACTAAGAGAGCTTTGGTTCACTGGTTATTCATTGTGTGAATTTCTCCGCTGTCAAACAAATAGCCATATGAAAACAACGATATTCAAATAATGCAAAGTTTATGCTTGTCTTGAAGTTTTGAAAATGCGTTTTGGCAAGTAAAGAAGTTTTGTAAGAAAATTCAAACTCAGGATTTAGAGTAAAGCCTTACAGGAGTCAGGATACCTTTTGTAACAATATGCTTTCGAACTAACCCATGCTTCAATTAGGACTTTTGAAAGGTTGTAACGTGGCTTGGTTCACGGTTTAAGAAACAAAGAGTAAAGGCTCAAAGTGTATTTGTACCCACCCGTTCTTCGTGATGTTCTTCAGTCCTAAACTCAGTTAATTGTGTGTTTGAACTCCAATTGAGTCTGGAAAGACATTTTGGTGATGGTTCAGACAAGTTAAGTTTGTCGGAAGGCAGTCATTTTTACAACATTTTTTCATGTTGTTGAGGATTTGTAGTGACCTCTTTATTTTGATTTATTATCCCTAATTTTTGCCTGACTGTTCTTGTTTTGAGATTATGGCCAGCGGGATGCCCCAGTTTTTCTTAAGCCTCCTTTATAGGTTTTGACTTAGTGGGCTTTTCCTTTTGAGAGATGATGATCGCCTATTTGGTAGGGAACCATCACCGTCTTTTGATTCCAGAGAAATTTTTTGATGTCATTCGTTGTATTTACGAGATGAGAGTTTGCGATTTGAATGCACATTTGAATTAACTGAGAGACTACCCTGCCCCAGGTTTTGATTAAAGGTTTCAATTTTGTGAAAAAGGAAAAACTTCTACTTCTTTGGCTCGAAGGGGTTGACTAGGGATTATCTTCCTTATAACTCCAGTGTTTAGGATTTAAAAGGATGCCTGTACATCATCAGCAAGGTCTGTCCAAAAGCATACTATATGAGATTAATGGCATTGTTTTCGTCATCCTCCCTCTAAAGGTTTGTATCTTTTAGCAAGAGTTGAATGTCATAGAGAGAGTAAAAAGCATAGTTTAAATGAAATGAAAACGAATGAATTAATTCAAGATAAACATATGCAATTCATTAATGAAACAAAGTTTGACATTAATAAATAATTGTTTGAATAACAAAAGGAGTTACAATTCAAAATTCAAAATGAACAAGACGCTCTCAATGAATTGGCATAGGAGCAGTGATCATGTTTGGAGTCTCCAAAGGGTCAAACTCGATCTCCTTGGCATCAATCAAGTCTTGAATCTTGTTCTTCAAAGTCCAATAGCCGTCTGTGTCATGTACGGGACTATCAAAATGACAGGCACATCTTACGCTTGGATTGTACTAAGAAGAGGTGGTATCGGGATTTTGAGGAGGATCCTTTGATGTGATCAGCTTCAACTTCAGCATATGTTGTAACGCTTGAGACAAAGGCATGTTGATGTCAGCGTATTGCCTTTCTTGATATCTTACCCTACGCCTATTTCCCTGTCTTTGTTAAACAAGTGTAGGATTATAGATCAAAATTGCCCCTACATGTTGATCATGACGACTCTTTTGTCCATACACAACATTGGACTTTTTCTTCCCACTGTATGGTTTTTTCTGAGCATCAGAAGGTGTAGCTCCTTGGATCTTTCCACTTTTGATGCCAGCTTCGACCCTTTCGCTGGTCAGTATTAGCTCGGTGAACTAGACTGAGGAGCTTCCGATTAGGTGTTTGAAGAAAGGCCCTTACAAAGTTCCCATGAAGAAGTCAATCACCTCCCTGTCAGTTAATGGGGGTTTCACCCTTCCATCCAGGTCTCTCCATTTTTGGGCATATTCTTTGAAGCCCTCGTTGGAACGCATGGTCATATTCTGCAATTGCACACGAGTTGGTGCAAGATCAGTGTTGTATTGGTATTGCTTGAAAATAAGCGGCTAGATCTTCCCAAGTGTGAATGTGGGGACTCTCTAATTGATAGAACCATTCAAGTTGTGTCCCAACTAATCTCTCTTGTAAGAAATGGATCCAAAGCTTCAGATCAGTTGTGTATGGTTGAATCTTTTGGACATAAGACTTTAGGTGCATCTTAGGGCAAGAGACTCCATCATACATGGAGAAGGTAGGGATTTTGAACTTTGGCAGGATGACCACTCCGGAAACTAAACCCATATCTCCTAAGTCCAAACCAGGCACATCTTGGATCTCCACAGCTTTTAGTCTGTCTTCAAGCTATTTATATTTTTCATCCGCTGGTGGATACCGCTCATCAGAAGAGTCATCGTCATCAATAGCTATGTTGGCTCTAATGCTTCCAGCTTCCTCTTCTTGACTGTTATCTTCTTTAGAAGAAGCATCTTCTTTTTGAGCTAGCTGGGCATGCCCCTTAGACCTTCTTCTCACGTTGAGGATAGCATACTTTTTCTTCTTCTTGCTCTCTTTGGTGAAGAGTGTTTTCAGATCTTCCTGCCCCTTTGCCAAGGTCATGAGCACTTGTTGGAACTGAGCGTTTTGAGCTTGGAGATCTTTAACTGTTTGCTATAGAGCCATCACTACTGAAATAAACAGTAAGAGGATAAGGAAACTTGTACGGGAAAACCTGTTATGATGACATGCATGATATGTGGATGTAATGTTTTCAAGGATCTCGCGGGGTAAACACGAGAAGATGTTAGAAATTGAGAGTTGATCCATAACTTTTATTGGAAAACTTCGTATCGGTGGATGTCCTTCCATGAGAATTAAGCTCACCATGTCAAGTGGGTCATAACCCTTGACTCAAGTTACCGTGCTTTGGTCTTGGCAGTGTTTGGTTAGAGGAAAATAAATCCTCTTGCCCCTTGATAGATGTCTGGTTCAATGTGACCCTGCATCATAGGCCCTTGAGACCCTTGAAATGGTTATTGAAAATTCCATGGTATGATCTCATGATGTTATGTACAAGTAAGCAAGTTGTTATGTACACAAAGCAAATAAGTCCTTAGGTTTAGGCTTGCATGGAGTTTGTAGGTAAGTACCCTCTTGAAGTTTAGTTGGCTCAACCTGTCCTAGTTAATAGTAATTGGGTTCTAAGGGATCTCAATATCACTGACCTTTCCCACAAGCTTCATTCGATAGGCGATTGACTCGCAACCAAACAAAACTCAGGAGTCAAGTCACAATGAGTGTAGCATCGAGTATCAACCAACTTCAGACTGCACCAAAGCCGATCATCTCACTACGTCCTAATGGCCAAGTTGGTCAAGTAAAGGTTCTAAAAGTTATTTAGTGCTTCATGACATCACTCAGCGGCCCCGTATTCTCCTTGACTACTCAAGGGCTACCGATACCCATAAATATGTCACACTAACGTAGCTATTGCTTAGACCATGTCTGTATACCCCAAATAGTTTCCATAATGTATTGCTACTTACCTATAAGGTATCCCAAATTTGGATAGAGGATTCAAGCCCAAACAAAGAACCAAAATGTAAAGCAATCAAATCAAACAATGAAAGCAAATAAAGGTGATCTAGCCCTAAGGTAACCCCACTTTTAAGAATAAATCCCCAGTAGAGTTGCCAGTTCTGTGATACGGTGAGAGAACTGACTTGGGTGTTTTGCGTTTGATCGCAAATGTTGCGGTTAGAAAGAGTCACCACTGACTTTTGTTTTATCCAAAAGGAAAGGTGAAAAAGCACAGGAAAGACCTTTGAGATTGTTTCTTGAGTTCAGGGGTAGATTATGAAAAGGGAAGGTATTAGCACCCTTTTCATCCATGGTTTTCCATGGGCTCTTAGTTACTTGCTAGATCACTTGCTTTTGTTTGAAAATCTGCTTTGTGTGGTTTTTGAAAGTATTTTGTAAAGGCGTCATCATTTAGGCAAACTTTGTAATAGTTCTCGTTCGTAAGAACGTATATAACATGTTGAGCTTTTGAAAATGTTTCAAGTTTGGAAGATGTTTTGAAAGTGTTTTTGAAAGTGTTTTTGAAAGTGTTTTTGAAAGTGTTGGTGTTTGTTTTGAAAATAAGCAAGGGTGTTTGTTTTGAGATGGAGCAAGTAATTAGGAGCAATCTACCTACTCAAATGTCTTTCTTGTTCATTTTCTTTTCCTTTGACATTGTTGTCTTACCATTGATTTGGTAAGGAACCCTATCTTTAGATGTAAGCGGGACGGACGTGGGTCATCGTATAGTCATGAGAGAAATGTTGTGAGGTATCTTAGCATTTCTTTTTTAGGGACTAAGATCATTTTGAAAGGCAATATTTATAGCATCATCGAGGGACTATGATCTTGTATTTCGATTGTATTTGCTAAGATACCCCACATGCATAACATGACCATTTTTTAGGCAACAAGTGGAGTTAACCTTAAGGGTGCATGTGTGAATAATGTGTTTGATTTGCATGAATTTAATCTTTGATTAGGGTTATCTACTTGTTGATTTTATCTTGCCATACACACCCTAGTTACTAACATTTGTATTTGAAAGCGTTAAGTTGCGGAAAATAAAGTCCTACGCTATTACATAGTTTAGGGGATGAGGGTACAATTTACAAATGGAGATGAATTAGGAACTTAAATATTACAACCATATCGAATAACCATGAAGGAAACCTAAAATCAGTGTAAAAAGATGGAAAAACTGCATCTTGAAATATTCCAACCTCTTTCTCTTGCAAATTCTTCTTCTATTTATAGGCAAGGGGTTTGTGCATATGATCTGATTAGGTTTAAGAGACAACATGTTATGGTTTGGTTGGATTACAAAGATCAAACTAAGTCATGTACTCCATAGTCCCAAGATGAAGTACCAAATTTGCTGGTATTGAGGAGCTACTTCCCATGATTTATGGTGAAGTATAATCAGCAACCAACAAGGTATGGGCTCAAGACAAACTTTGTACAAAAAGCTTGCTTTTCAAGAATAACAATGGTGCCTTTATGCCATAAATGGAAAGATCTTTTGGAGAATGGTTTAAACACTTGGGTAATAGATCAAGAGTGGGTGTAAGCATTAAATTATGATGAGATTTGCAAGCAAAGAAGCCTACAACATAAGATTATTCAGCAAATCATGAGAGTATTGTTATGTATTCTTCACTTAGAATGACTTGCAATTCAAAGATGGATGGCCAACTTCAAGCCCTTGAATATCCTAGCTCAAGTATGATAAATCTATGCTCTTGGATGTTTTGTAAATATTGAAACACCCTCTATAACTTTCATGTTAGCCATTTTGACAAAATCATCTTGGAACTATGTGAAAAAATTCCAAGAAGTTGGGGTAAAATCCTGAACAAAATCCGTTGAATAATTTCTCTAAGTGTTTATTCAAAAATGCCATGAATTCATGAATTTGTAACTTGAGATCCCATAATATTTAGGAGAAGTTGTATAAAGCAATATTGTAGATATCATGGAGACCTACAAATTTCATGTTGAAAGTTTCTTTTGAATCATCTTGCATCATGATGAAAGAATGGCATGAAGTGATGAAATTATCATGTATAAAAACACTTAGAAAATTTCTAAGTCTTGGAAATCTTGACTTTTCAAGTTGACTTTTGACTTTCTTGACTTTCTTGATGATCAAGCTTGATTATTGCATGTCTTGATGAAATTTGATCTTTGTAATGTTGACAAAAAAAATCAAAGTTTGACTTTCTAGTATGCAATTGACCATTTTGCCCTTGTGCCAATTCCAAGCCTAAATTGAGGTATCAGTGCTGCAACCTTGACACCATAGAAGATCTTGTGAGAGAATCCTTGAGAAATGAGAGGGCAAATTTTAGGGTACAACACAACCATTAGTGATCGTCCACTCAAAATTAGCCTTAAACCCTTGAAGAGAACTTGTTAATGACCCTTTAAAGAGAACCATGGCTTTGGAATCAATCATAAATCTCAAAAAAATGATCAAGATATGGTCCTTGGAAGTCAGCAAACCTTTTCCTAGAGAGTGTCAAAATGACTTGGAACCCCTTTCAACTTTTGATGATTTTTCTTACACAATTAGATCTTATCATGTGAAGATAAGTTGTTGTAAATGATGATAAGAACCCATATAAAAAATAACCAACTCAAAATATTGATAATTGAGAGAGTTATGCACTTGTGATCACTGAATCAAGCACTTGCTCAATTAGGTCAAACTTGTTGAACCAACCTTGAATCTTTTGGACTTTCTTTGAAAAATAGAGTATGATGAATCACATTAGCCCTTGAAATGATGTTATCTTGAAGCATACTCAAAGGTGGAGCTTAAGTATCAATGAAACTTGTTGAAGAAGGCATGGAAATAAACACATGAACCTATGAATCTTCTTGATGATTGCCATCACCAACCTTGAGGAAAAATTGACCTAAATAAGGTGAGAGAGATCTTAGAACCAAAAACTTTGATATTATAGACATAGCCTTGAAGTTAAGCTCTTGCCATCCATTGAAGAACCATTTGACTGAGGACCATCCCTCAAAACCCTAGTTTGGATGGTGAGATGGATTTAATTGTGTCATCACCTACAATATGAACATTCAAAGAAACATATATACATATCTTGATGTTAGTTAAAAGAACATATGTTCAAGATACACAATTCATGGTGCTTGGTGGTCCTTCAAGAGAAAACTTAAAAATAGGATAAAGTAGAAAGGAAGAACCAACTCTAATGTGTGATCTTGATGTATTGATAATATGAGATAATGAGAGATCTTAGGGGAAAAAGTCAGGGTATAACAATTGGAAATAATTTAGAGAACTTGTCAAAGTTCAAGGAGCTGATGACGAAGGAATTTGAAATGTTGAATCTGGGAAAATTATCTTATTTCTTAGGTATGGAATATCAAATGCCAAATAAAGGAATGGTGTTACATCAAAAGAAGTATGTCAAAGAGATACTCAAGATAATCATAATGGATGATTCGAATCATGCATCCTCACCTGCCGAACCAAATGTGAAGTTTGAGAAGAATGAAGAGGAAGACAAAATTGATGCAACTTTGTTTAAGAAAATTGTGGGATGTGTGAGATATGTGTGAAACAGTCGACCTGATATATGTTTCGCAGTCTAATTAGTAAGCAAATATATGAGTGAACCAAGAGTGTCACATATGAAGGCTGCAAGAAGAATCCTGAGATATTTGAAGGGTTCAATAAATTATGGAATACTATTTCGACAAGATTCTGAAGGAAAAGAAGAAATAGTTAATTGTTTTTCAGATGCTGATTGGTATGGATATAAGGATGATTGAAGAAGCACAACTATACATCAAGAAATGGTTGTCAAAGTGAAGAAACCTCTAGTGTTGCAAATCGATAGCAAGTCAGCCATAAATCTAGCGAAGAATCCAGCTCTGCATGGAAGGAGTAAGCATATTGAAGTTAAATTTCATTTCCTAAGGGAAAGGTAAATCGAGGTGAATTTGAAGTTAGGAATTTCTCAAAAGAAGCACAGTTGGCCGAAATATTCACCAAAGGATTGAAGATTGACAGATTCTTGAATTTGAGAAAGAAATTAGGAATAGTTCAGATGAACTATTTTTGAGGATGTTCGACAACTTGGATTATGGGGGTGTGTTGAATATTAAATTAGATTTGTTAAAATATTAAATTAGATTTGATTAGATTTAATAATTAAATATAATCCAAGTTATGTAGACCCAAGAACAATTAGGGTTCTATATAAATAGTCCTAGTCTGTATCATTATTTATACAATTCAATAATATAAATCCTTATTTCCTTATTTTCTCCTCACTAAAAGTGCTTCACGCACTAACAATGGTGTTGTCGCTGGATGGTGGTTGTGCAACATGCATATGGATGATTGCAATGAAGGTTCTGTAGGTGTTGTCAGTAAAGTGCAGCGGCGAAGGGAGGTTTACTTAGAGGAAGAAGTGTAAAGTGGATCAGAAGGAGGTGTCGGTGCTAAGTCATCAACGCCTGTGTCAGGGGGATAGCAAGGTCCGACTGCACTTGAGTGGTCGCCTGAAGAAGAATTTGTCGGCATCAGAGGAATGGAAATCGCAATTGTCTTTGCTGCACTGGTGATGGTCGTTTTTGGTGACAAATGTGGCGATGATTTAGCGTTAACCAGACAGAATTGCATTGTCGGTCCTTCCTTACTCAATTACCTTCTTCTTCTTCTTCTTCTTCTTCTTCTTCTTCTCTTCACACTTTATTTTCACTTTTCCAGATTATGAGGATTTGTCGTTTACGATATTGGAAGTGGTTTAGCTTTGTGATTGCATTGAGTTTTAGGCTTTTGCAAATGCTGTTCTTGAAAGTTTGATGTAAGATTGTAGTTTGGGTATTATGAATGGTGATGAGATGGTATTTTGGTCATTGGTTTTTGGTGTGAAGGATTTTTTTTATGAATGAAACGGTGGTATTCTTGGATTTTAAAATTTTTATTGAGGTTGGTGGTAATGTTCTTGTTTGTGAAAATATTTTACAGGTTGGGTGTATTGTGTTTGACTTAAGATTTTTGGGTTTCAATCATGGTTTCAACATGAGAATTTTGTGTAATTGTCATTATTGAAAAAAACAAGGGTGGTGAGTTTATTTATAGGTTTGGTGATTAGTGTAGAGTAAGGGTGGGAGTAGGCTGGGTCGAGGCTAGGCTTTGCCAAGCCTAAGTCTAGTCTGCTAAAAAATTCAAAACCTAAGTTGGCCTTTGACCTATTTTTCGACCTGGGTTTAACCTTTTCAAAAGCTTGAGTAGCCTATTAGCCTACTTAAAAAGCCTATATTATTTGAACATATTGACTTGAGAATCAAAAATAGAATGAGACTAAATATTTGTTTGCATTGACTTATTTGAACTTACATAGTAGCATAAGTTTTGTGAGTATATATGTTTGAAAAAACTTATGAAAACAACTTATGACATTATTCATAAGGATTTTTGAACTTAATTTCACAATTTTTTCAAGATAATCAAGATTTAATTTAGTATTTTAATATAAAGTACAAAATAAAATATAAATATAATAAATTTATTCATATTTATTATATAGGTCGGCCTGGTAGATTTAAAAGGTTTTTCTTATGGCCTGTGACCTAGCCTATTTAACTAAATAGGCTAATAAAATGCCTAGTTCAGTAATACTTTAAAAAAACTTGGCTTGGTCTTAGCCTATGTAAGTTAGACCGTAGGCCCCTGTGAATTTGTCTAGACTATTTCCAACTCTGGTGTGGATGATGGTAAAGGTTTAGAAATTATGGAAAAATTTATAAAAAGTGTCAAGGTTAGAATGTGTGATAGAAATATGTGGTGTTTTGCATTATAAGTGGTTGGAGATGGTAGTCAGAATGGCCTCCTTAGTGTGTAAATTGTGTCTCTATTTATGTAAGAAAAACTAGGTTAACAAAGTTAAAAAGGAAAAAAATGTCATAATCAAAATTAATAAAAATATTAAGACCAAAATAATTATTTATTTTATTTCTTGCTAAAGGTAGAAAGAATCATATCAAAACATTCAACAAAAATGACTTTCACACAAAGTAAGAATAAAAACTACCTCTATATATATATATATATATATATATATATATATATATATATATATATATATATATATATATATATATATATATATATATATATATATATATATATATATATATTAGAAAATGGATAAAAGTGAGAAAGGTGGAATTCAATATCATGATCTCTCGCTTGCAACCCTTATAAATATTCTCTTACCAATTGTGTTATTCTATTTATACGAAATAAAGGGGCATTAGAAAATATATGATGGACGAGCAAATTTGGGGTAAGACAACTGCTCCGATTTATTTACCCTTCGCCTCAAGAGTGCGAGATACAAAATGTTAGCACATTTGTGGTGGAGGATAACTAAATATTGGAAGACCCCTAATTTTCCTTCTGAGAGGAAACACTTTGTATGAAGAACTAACTTGTCGAGGATATACGGACAAGCACTCATCTACAATTTAAGGTTGTACCTTGTCTCAACTTCCTTTCAACATCAAAGATGTTCAACTCTGGAAGGTCTTTCATTTTAATCCAAGGTTGCATCAAGAGGATCATTACTTTTCAAGCTGTGGGCTCTTAAAGTTGGATATTTGGTCACGAGTGATAAGGTTATCATGAAGGAAAATTCTTACACTTAAGGAATATCTTGGTATGTTTGACACAACAAAAGCTCCAGTACAGGTTGTTGCACCTCAAAATTCGCCCTTTTCATTTTAACTCTAATTGGCTTATACTTCATCATCATATGCATACATACATGTCATAGGATCTATACTAATAGAAACAAGGCATTTCTCTGCAAGAAAGAGATATAAAAGACAAATGTTCCGTTAAGCAGCACTGTGAAGCAGAACTCAGAGTTTTCCGTATTTAAATGCAAACCGCACGTGTTCCAAGATACTCAATCATAAATTAATCAAGTCATCATCATGTCAAGCTCTCATGTGTTTCATCACACTTTGAATTTAGAGAAAGTCAAGTGTTTAGTTGAATTGAGACAGTTCAAGTTGAAAATCAGCATTTTACGGTTCGAGGTCAAAAAATTTAACTTCTGACCAGAAAATGGTTTGGGAGTTGTTCTTAAGGCATTATAACCATCTTGAGATCTTCTCCAATTCATCTATTTAGGTCGAAGGTTAATTTTGTAAGAAATATCTTTAAAAGCACAAAATGCCTGAAAGCATGTTATATAGTGGATTTGCTTGTCAATTGTTTGTTCGGATGTTCAAAATTTCCTAACGTCTGACCTGAAAATCATCTTTAAGAGGCTCTTGGATCAATTTAATCGGCTTGTTATTTTCTACAGTTCATATGTTTGTGTCAGAAGATGATTCAGTGAGGGAGACTTCCAAAAATATAAATTACCTGAAAATGGTGTGGCGAAATGGATTGCTGGTCCACTGTTTATCAAACGTTCAAAAATTCATAAGTTCTGACCAAAAAATTATTTGTGAGCGGTTCTTCAGGCATAAAAACATTCTTCATATCATCCTCAATTTGTATGTTTAGGTCAATATTTAATCCTTTGAAGAAGATCTCCGAAAGTACGAATTACCTAAGAAAATTGCACCCTGAAATGGTTATTTGTTGACTGTCTCGCCGATATTGCATAAATCGCAACTTTCTCAATTTTCATCATATCGATACAATTCTCACGGAACAGTGGCACACATTTTTTTATCTACAAGTTTTCTTCAGGGCCTGAGTTCGTATTATGCTCAGAAGACTTTGGTTTATGGCTTATTTCCAAAGTCGAATACCAAAATAAGCTGAAAAATCTGCATAACCTAAATAGTGGGTTTTCTGTTTCAAGTTTCTCGCCATTGCAAATCTATAACTTTCTCGATTTTTATCGTATCGGGATGATTCTTTCGGCACTGTGTCACAAATTTTTGTCATCGATGAATTTGTTTCAGGTTTCATGTTAGGATTATGCACCGAAAGTCACGAGCTTATGGTTTATCCTCAAGCTATACACCAAAATAAGTCGAAAATTATACATTATTCAATAATTCACTTACCAAACAAGACTCAGGGGCTTGTCTATATTTTTTTGAAATTCAAATTGGAATGGACTTTTTTTTCTCATTTGTTCAAATTCACACTAAAATTTCAAGAGTCCTCTCTCTCTCTCTCTCTCTCTCTCTCTCTCTCTCTCTCTCTCTCTCTCTCTCTCTCTCTCTCTCTCTCTCTCTCTCTCTCTCTCTCTCTTCTCTCAAGTTTCAAGAGCATAAGAACAAACTTGATCAAGCTCTTCTCTCTTCCTCCCAACCACCAATGACCGAACACATCATCGTCGGTCGGTCCTCATCTTCTCGCTCCAGCCAAGCCCGACTGCACCCTCTGCCTGCTCACGCGAAGATCGACCAGTCTTCTCCCTTCATCTGCGGTCGAGTTTCGCTCATAACTCCCCTCAATCTGCCTTCGAGTCTGATCGAACTCCCTCTTTGCTCCTCCGCACGCGATTCTGATTGGTGCTTTCTCCTCTTCGCGCAATTTTGGTAATCTATTTTTGATCTTGGATTTGACTGTTAATTTAAGTTCTTAATTGAATAATTGATTTTGAACTAAGTGCATCTTTGTGAATTTTGCATGAGTTGAACTTTGAATTATGGGATTAAGTGATTCTTGAGTTTTTTTAATTATGAATAAGTTTGGAATTGGTTTGATTTTGTGTTCAATTATTTGAATCTTGAATTTAGACGCGGTAATTGTTGATTAATTGTTGTTTACGCATCAAATTTGATAATTGTTGAATAATTTTCATGTTGAAATATGATCCAAATATACTTGATTATGGAGGTTTGTTGAGAATTAATGTGAAATTCATGTGTTAATACAACTTTAAGTTCGATTTAATGATGATTTAATTTTTTCGATGTTGAAAACTTTGATTCTAAGTAATTGTGTCAACACTTAAATAATGTTGTTTATGCTTGGAATCAACACATTGAGGTGAATTAATTGTTTTCAATTTATTTATGATTTCCTAGCAACATTACTTGAATCGATAAATGTTTTGATGTGTCCTATTTTGAGTTTTAAACTCATTTTGATTGATATCGCTTCATGTACATTTGTTGAACATTAATGTTGAATTTTATCAATTTCGATGCGATTCTTTTAGTAGTTTTGTGATTGGATGTAGTGTTTCTCGTAGTTGGTAAGTATGCATAAACACGTGATTTAATTGTTGGTTAATGCATAGGTAAGCTTGCTTTGGCATTTGTTTGGCATTTGCATTGAGACTTGATGATTTAAATAGACTTTTTGCTCGGTTCATGAGATGGTGATGTTGCTGCCCGATTTTTAATATCCATGTTCTGATGCTCATTTGGATTTCATTTCTTTGAAATTCAATATCATTTTTGAGTTGTGATTTGTTGCTCGAGCTATGCTTATGCTTCCTTGTTATTGCTAACTTGTTTGGTGAGTTTGTGAAAGCTTCCTAAGGAGTATTCGCGGGATTTGTGATTTGCGAATTCTGTTATGCTTGTGTAAAGTTATTTTGTGCAGGGAAATTATCTTGATGCGATGTGTTTTCCGCTTGAGATTTATTTGCATATGGAGATATCTTGATTCTTATATAGATAGCTTTTCTGATTATTTCTATTTTTCTTGGTGAAGCTTAAACAAAGACTGTCAGGTTTCTTTTGCTCTGACATCGCTTTGCTGTAGACTTATTGTTCGTTTGGTACTGTTTCTGATTCTGTTTATATTCTGCATTGTCTTTTTGCTTTCCTTTCCAGAAGAAGTAGGATTAGAGATTCATTACTAGGAATCTCTACTCTAGGTGGGCAATTTTGTTTAAAGTCCTCAAATGAGGAAATGTTTGTGCTTGTTTAAAGACTTCAAAGGAGGCAATGTTTGTGTTTGTTTAAAGAACTCAAAAAGATGCAACTTTTCTAAAGTCCTCAAAGAAGGTAATTACCCTCCCCTTTTACTTTGTGCTTGCTATCGAGTTAATAAGTGGAGTAAGGTCTCGTAATCGGCCCCCACACTTTCTAGTCCATGTCATTCTTAGCTCACGTTGTACATTGACACTTTGAACCATGCTTATTCTTGTACATTCAATCAAGTAAAGTGGAAAAAGGTTTCATAACTAACCCCCACACTTTGTCATTCGTTTCGACTATGTTAGCTCACGTTTCTTTATATGTTGATGCTTCGAGTTATTACTCGATATCGGTGTTTGAGAAAATTAAGTGGAAAGAGTTCCTTAATCCAACTTTGAAATCCATTGGAATCATTGTTTGTTGCTAGCTCGCATTTGATTGTTGTTTTAGTTTTGGTCCGACTTTGTTCGATTGCACTTGTGTTTGCGCTTTTCTTTAGATATTTGCATGTTCCCTTAGGATTGCTTGTTCCGTTTTTGATTCAAGTTGGACATTAGGTTGTAACTCTTGCATGTTCCCTTAGGATTTCTTGTTTCGTTTTCGATTGAAGTTGGACATTAGGTTGTAATTTTTGCATGTTCCCTTCGGATTTCTTGTTTCGTTTATGATTTAAGTTGGACATTAGGTTTTAACTCTTGCATGTTCCCTTAGGATTTCTTGTTTCGTTTTCGATTGAAGTTGTGAAGATGTGAAAAACACAAGAAGGGGGGGTTGAATTGTAAAACTTAAAACAAATGGTTTGACAACACAGTATTTTTATCCTGGTTCGTTTGATCTCAAACTACTCCAATCCACTCGTCAAGGTGATTTCGCCTCTCTCCAACGAGGTCTTAATCCACTATTTTCAAAGGATTACAACAGCTACTTTAACAACTCTTAAAGTCTTCTTGAGTACAACCACATACCGGTTTATCTCAAGGAAATCTTTTACAAATAATTGAACAAGAATGTGTTAACGTTTTCTAACAAAACAATATATCACAACTATGATAATTACACAACTTAAGCTTGGAATAAACTGAATTTTGCTAAAGCGTTTGAATAAGCGTGGTTTTGAAGGCTTGGCAAATTATGTGAGTGCATGCGTGTGTCTTTTCTCAAGTAGACTTGTTTATATAGGCAAGGCAGAGATACGTTGTCCATAAAGCCAGTTTAATGATAATAACGCACTTTCCTTTTGAAGAAGATCTTGTTTGAAGAGAGCAGCTAGCATTTAATTCTGTCTTGAATACTTAATAACGCTTCAGAGTCTTCTTTGCTTTAACTTATGATAACACTTCAGAGTGTTGATGACTTGGTAAAGATGTCTTTGGTTAGAGTCAGAGTGTATTTGTTTATGCGCAGATTCTGGTCATCAAGCTTCAGCGTATAATCTGGTAGCTTCAGCGTGTAGCACATATTACTGATCTTCTGATGCTGATTCCATCAGAACTTCTGTATATACAAAACATAATTTTAAGAAGCATATTTGTTTTATATATATATATCTTTGAATTTATTTATTCTTTGTATTTTGTTATCATCAAAACTCTAATTAAGGGTTGTAGAATCAAACTATGTTCTAACAATCTCTCCCTTTTTGATGATGACAAAAACCAGATTTTTTCATTTAAAAATAAAGAATAAAAAGTAGAGTTAAGAAGAGAAACTCCCCCTGAGTTGATTACTTCCCTTTAATTCCATGAGTCTTTGAGCATCAGAACCTTACAGTATCTTTCATCAGAGTTTTGTACCTATTCAAGCTTTTCAGAAGAGAGAAATTTAAATAGATCAGCATGTCTGAGACTTATGTCTCAGTAATCCGTTATTGAAAAAATATCTTATTCTTTCTCCCCCTTTTTGTCAGTTATCAAAAAGAACATATAATCAGAGCTAAAATGCATTTATATTAAAAACCAGAATCAACGAAAAGTTTAGAACAGCAGCAATGTAAGAATATTACAAATAAACATGTTTTTAAAAATGAGGAAATTCTAAGAGGGAGGAGGTAGACGCGTGAACAAAGCTTCCAACATGCTCTTGATCTGGATGTTGGTTTCCTGTTTCTTGGTTAACATGCTCGTGATTGCATCAATTTTTTCATCCTGTTTATCCATTCTTTCCTTCATCAAAATATCAGATCTTTTCAGGTCTTCTAGAGTCTGCCTTTCATAGGAGGAAGCTTGAGAATCTTCAGTAACTGGATGCTTCTCAGAGCATTCTACAATGTCCTCTTTTTGATCCAGTTCTTCAGCAGGAATCATCTGCTCTGGAGTATCAGTCAGATTGAGATCTTCTGACTCTGGTTGAACTTTGTATGCTGGACGATGTTCAGACCAGGGAGCATTGTCCAGAGGGAGAACTTCTTCCTTGAGCAGCTGGCTCAGAACTTGATCTTCAATTACTTTCAGTAGATTACTGAAGTTCTGTTGAACTTGTCCGTAGCTCTGTTCTTGCATCTTACGAGTTTCAGAACATACCCATCTTCTGAACCTTGTCCAAAGGTAGTCTGATGCAGCAGGATCAATCAGCTCAAGACTAGCTTGCTTTAGAGAAGTGATCCACTTTTGTACTTGTGTTTCAAATATCAATAAGCTGGTACCAACATCTGGAGAGGGTTCAGATGGTTTTGGTTTTGGAATAGTTATTTTGTGGGTTATGGTAGCAAGACGTTCAAAAATCGTTAAATCAATGACAGTCTTGATGTTGTCATCTGGATTGTTCTTTGGTGAGGGAGTGGGAGAGTCTGGAATTATTATTGGACTGGTTGGGGAGTTTGGTGGAGTTGATTCTAGTGAAGAGGGAATTTGGGGAATATCCAGAATGGTTAGGGGCATACGGATTGCCAAAGGTTCATTGATTCCAGGAATGGGAATGGTATCAGAATCAACAGTTTGGTTTGATTGATCGTTATGAGGTTCTGGTTCACAGAATTCAGAAGGTTGAGCATCAGAAGTTTGAACTTCTGGTTGAAATAGTTCAGGTTATGGAGAAGGTGGATGAATTTATGGTTGGGGAGATGGAGGTAGTGGTATTTCTGGTTATGGAGAGAGGGGAATTTCTGGTTGTGGTGCTTCTGTGGTGGTTTCAGAGTTTGGATTTTCTGGCATGGGAGCAGAAGTGTGTTGGTCAAAGGTTTCTATATCTGATAGACCTTTTGCAAGTTCTTGTTGGGTTGCTTCAATATTTGGATTTGGAGGAATCTGTTTTCTGAGTACTGGAAGTAGGGTTGCTTGAGGAAGCCATGTTCACACTGAAGGTTTTGAGAAGAAATTGAAAAGGGTTTTGAGAAAGGATCCAAACAGAAAACAATAAGTTTGTAGAGAAAATGAAAGTGAAAGTAAAAGAGTGTAAATAGTGAGAAATGTGTTTAAATAGATTTCTAAAAAATTTTGAAAACATAAACGGCAAGAGAGAGAAATAAATTATAATGATTATGAGCATTTAATGATAGCTGATTTTGGGGGATTCAGAAAGATATTGGAACGGTTACCCATGACATGTGTCTCAATGCATCCAATCAACGCTTTTGACCTTTCAGAAACGTGAACGCGTGTTCAGCCTCAGAAAGTAGCTGATGACTGGATGACACCTGTTTGCTTGAGTGAACTGCACATTTATATCCTTGAAATGAAGCGCGCATATCTTCATGGATAGATTCTGATAAAATATGTACTTCTAAAGATCTCAAGAAAGATTGATCAGTAGTTTACGGAAAAAATAAACAAAGTTCTGAAGGTTAAGATATGGAATCAAAACAATTTTATTCTGGGCAGAGCTTCATGCTGAGATGTTTCAAAATGAAGTTGAACCTATCTTCAGAAAGAGGTTTTGTAAAGATATCAGCCCATTGATGGTCTGTGTTAATAAATTTTAAATTTAGAATCCCTTTCTGAATATAGTCCCTAATAAAATGATGTTTTATTTCTATATGCTTAGCCCTAGAATGCAAAATAGGATTTTTACTGAGACAAATAGCAGAAGTATTGTCACAGAGGATAGGGATGTTACTCTCAAATATATTGAAGTCCTCAAGTTGACTTTTCATCCAGAGCATTTGTGTGCTGCATCCAGCTGCTGCTATTTATTCAGCTTCTGCTGTTGATAGAGCTATTGTGGATTGTCTTTTGCTGGACCATGAGATCAGATTTTCTCCCAGAAACTGGCAGCTTCCAGAAGTGCTTTTATGTTCTACTCTGTCTCCAGCGAAATCAGCATCACAGTATCCTATCAAGTTGTAATCACTTGATTTTCTATAAAACAAACCCATATTAGTAGTACATTTCAGATACTTGAAAATTCGCTTAACTGCTGTTAAGTGAGATTCTCTAGGATCTGATTGGAATCTAGCACAAATGCAAACAATGAATAGAATGTCAAGCCTTGAAGCCGTCAGATAGAGAAGAGAACCAATCATACCTCTGTAGACCTTCTGTTCTACCTTTTTACTTACCTCTTCTCTTTCCAGAATGCACGTGGGATGCATTGGAATCTTTGATGGCTTACATTCTGAGAGATCAAATTTCTTCAGAAGTTCTCTGACATATTTGCTCTGATGAATGTAAGTTCCTTCTGGGGTTTGATTAATCTGAATGCCCAGAAAGAATTTTAGTTCCCCCATTAGGCTCATCTCAAATTCTGCCTGCATACATTTAGCAAACTTTCTTCCCAGAGAGGGTTTAGTGGATCCAAATATGATGTCATCAACATAAATCTGACATACTAAAATGTCATTCTTAACTGTCTTACAGAACAAAGTTGTGTCCACTTCCCCTCAGGTGAATTCCTTTTCTAGCAGGAAGTTACTTAGTCTTTCATACCAAGCTCTGGGAACTTGTTTCAGACCATATAGTGACTTCTTTAGTTTGAAAACATATTCTGGATTTTTGGAACTTTCAAAACCATGGGGTTGGTGCACATATACCTCTTCTTCTATATAGCCATTTAAGAATGCACTCTTAACATCCATCTGATACAGAGTGATGCCTTTATTAACATCAAATGAAATTAAGAGTCTGATAGATTCTAACCTGGCGACTGGAGCAAAGGTTTCTGTATAGTCTATCCCCTCTTGCTGACTATAACCTTGTGCTACCAGTCGTGCTTTGTTTCTGATGACTTCACCTTGTTCGTTCAGTTTGTTTCTGAACACCCATTTTGTACCAATAACGTTGAATCCTTTTGGTTTGGGAACTAGATCCCATACGTCATTTCTTGTGAATTGATTTAGCTCATCTTGCATTGCTAGAATCAAGTCATTGTCCAGAAGTGCTTCATCAATTGTTGTTGGTTCAATTAGAGAAACCAGTCCCATGAGGGATTCTTCAGAGTTTCTGAAGCTAGATCTTGTTCTGATTTGATCTTCCTTTCTTCCTAAGATTGTTTCTTCTGGGTGATCCATGCTGCTTCTGGATGGTCTTTTCTGGAGTTGATCAACAGAAGGTGCTGGATTGCTTGTAGTGACTCTTTCTGATGTTGAGGGAGTGTTTCTGTTGAGAGCTTCTGATGACTTGTCTTCAGTACCTGTGAGTTCAACTTCCATACCTGCAAGGAATTCATTCTGCTTTGACTTTTGAGAGTCAAGCTTATCATCAAAATGAACAATGATTGACTCCTCCACAATCTAAGTTTCTGTATTGTATACTCTGTACCCTCTTGAGCATTCAGAATATCCTAACATAATACACTTTTGTGCTTTAGAGTCAAACTTGTTCAAATAATTTTTTGTATTCAGAATAAAACATGTACATCCAAATGGGTGAAAATAGGAAATGTTGGGCTTTCTGTTCTTCCACAATTCATATGGAGTCTTTTCCAGAATAGGTCTTATGGAGATTCTATTCTGAATGTAACACGCTGTGTTTATTGCCTCTGCCCAGAAGATCTTAGCAACGTTAGTCTCGTTGATCATGGTTCTGGCCATTTCTTGCAATGTTCTGTTCTTTCGTTCTACAACTCCATTTTGCCGGGGAGTTCTAGGATAAGAGAAATCATGCAGAATGCCTTTATCATTAAAGAATAACTCAAAATCTTTGTTTTCAAATTCTCCACCATGACCACTTCTGACTTTGATGATTCTAAGATCCTTTTGATTCTGAACTTGGTTGTAGAAGGTAACAAACACAGAGTGTGACTCATCCTTGTGCCTTAAGAACTTTACCCATGTCCATCTGCTATAGTCATCTACAATTACTAACCCATACTTCTTGCCACTGATTGAAGCAGTTTTAACTGGTCCAAATAAGTCAATATGCAGAAGTTCTAATGGCTTGGAGGTGGAAACAATGTTTTTGGATTTGAAAGCTGGTTTTGCAAACTTGCCTTTCTGACATGCTTCACACAAAGCATCTGAATTGAACTTCAGGTTGAGAAGTCCTCTGACCAGATTGAGTTTGTTAATCTGAGATATTCTTCTCATACTAACATGTCCCAGTCTTCTGTGCCAGATCCATTACTCGTTGTTAACAGATAGTAGACATTTTACATTCTGACTTTTTAGTTCAGAAAGTTTTATTTTATAAATGTTGTTTTTCCTCTTTCCATTAAATAGGATAGTCCCATCTTTCTGACTAACAACTTTGCATGAATTTTGATTGAAGATTATATCATAACCGTTATCACTTAATTGACTTATGGATAACAGGTTATGCATTAATCCATCAACTAATAAAACATTACTTATAGAGGGAAGATTTCCATTACCTACTGTTCCAGAGCCAATGATCTTTCCTCTCTGATTGCCTCCAAAGCCTACGTGGCCTCCAGGCTTAAGTTCCAGGCTTTGGAACATATGCCTTCTTCCCGTCATGTGTCGTGAGCAGCCAGAGTCCAGGTACCATGATTGGTGTTTTTGCTTCGCTGCTAAAGATATCTGCCACATGTATTATTTTATCCTTAGGTACCCACATTTTCTTGGGTCCTAATTTGTTAGTTTTACCAAAACTCTGGTTGAATTTTGGTTTGACAGAGTAATCACTACTTGTATATTTTATGTCATGTGTGTGCCCATATATAAAGTGTGAATCAAGTGGAGTACGTTTTATAACTAAATCCATGGCATTTTTTGGTGTAGGTACCTTACCTTGATATCCTGTCCCTTTTCTGCCATTTCTGCTAACTCCATAGATCATTGAAGCCATTTTGCTTCAGCCTATGTTTTTAGCTAGAAACTTCTAAAAGTTGTGATCATACTCCTTGATGATCTCATCAGCATTGCTGGGAGTTTCAGGGATTATTTCCTTCTGAGAGTTTTGCAATTGGTTTTCTAATTTTGAAATTTTATCTTTTAACTCATAATTCTCCAATTTGAGACTCTCAGTCTTATCAGAGTCAGAAGCAAGATTCCTTTTCAGGTTTCTGAATTTGACTCTGATCTGCTGATATCTTTCCAGAATTTCATTAAGGCTTTCAGCTAGTTCAGCCTTAGTAAAGTTTATGGTAAAGTCAGGGAATACCTCTTCTATATCTGATTTAGAGTCTGACTCAGAAGCTTCACTGTCTTCTGTTATGTTTTCCATGAGAGCTATGTTTGCTCTTTCATCATCTGATTCTGAGTCAGCTTCAGATGTGTCAGAATCATCCCATATAGCCATGAGACTTTTCTTCTTTTCCTTGCCAAACTTCTTTTTGGGCTTCTCCTTCTGAAGCTTTGGGCAATCACTTTTGTAGTACCCTTGCTCGTTACATTCATAGCAGATGATGTCTTTGTTGTTTGGCTTTCTGTTTCATGAAGAACCTTCAGATCTTCTGTGTCCAGAGGAGGATTCTGACCTTCTGTATCTGGAGGAAGATTCATTCTGATTTTTTGATCTTCTGGGATTCCTGAACTTCCTTTGCCTCTGCTTCCACAATTGGTTCACCCTTCTGGAGAGGAGAGACAATTCATATTCTTCTGATGAGGTCCCATCAGAGGTTTCTTCCACAGCCTGCAAAACTTTGGAGTCAGATTTTCTGTTAGATTTTAAAGCTAATGGCTTACCTTGCTTTTGAGGTTCATCTGCTTCTAGCTCTATCTCGTGACTTCTGAGGGAGCTGACAAGTTCCTCCAGAGAGATTTTGTTGAGATCCTTGGCTAGCTTAAGCGTTGTGACCATTGGCCCCCATTGTTTTGGCAAGCTTCTGATGTTCTTCTTAACGTGATCAACAATGGAATACCCTTTGTCAAGAACTTTTAGACCAGCAACAAGAATTTGAAATCTTGAAAACATAGTTTCTATTGATTCACTCTCTTCCATCTTGAATGCCTCATACTTCTGAATGAGTGCAAGGGCTTTGGTTTCTTTGACTTGAATGTTGCCTTCATGCGTCATTCCCAGAGAGTCAAACATATTCTTTGCAGTGTCTCTGTTTGATATCTTCTCATATTCTGAATAAGAGATGGCACTGAGAAGAATTGTTCTGGCCTTGTGATGATTGCTGAACTCACGCTTTTACTGATCATACATCATTTTCCTGTCAATCTTCTGACCACGTCCATCCACTGGGTGCGTGTATCCATCAGTCACCATGTCCCACAGATCAACATCATGGGCCAGAAAGAAACTCTCAATTTTGTCTTTCCAGTAGTCAAAGTTCTCTCCATCAAAGACTGGAGGTTTGCCACTGAATCTGTCTCTTTCTTCATTGTTGTCATTGTTGATGTTTTGACTTGGTCCTGCCATTGTGTTTTTCTGACGCTGGATCTTGTACTGACACGATTAAGTGTTATAAGCTCAGAACCAGGCGCTCTTATGCCAATTGAAGATGTGAGAAACACAAGAAGGGGGGGTTGAATTGTAAAACTTAAAACAAATGGTTTGACAATGCAGTATTTTTATCCTGGTTCGTTTGATCTCAAACTACTCCAATCCACTCGTCAAGGTGATTTCGCCTCTCTCCAACGAGGTCTTAATCCACTATTTTCAAAGGATTACAACAGCTACTTTAACAACTGTTAAAGTCTTCTTGAGTACAACCACATACCGGTTTATCTCAAGGAAATCTTTTCCAAAATAATTGAACAAGAATGTGTTAACGTTTTCTAACAAAACAATATATCACAACTGTGATAATTACACAACTTAAGCTTGGAATAAACTGAATTTTGCTAAAGTGTTTGAATAAGCGTGGTTTTGAAGGCTTGGCAAATTATGTGAGTGCATGCGTGTGTCTTTTCTCAAGCAGACTTGTTTATATAGGCAAGGCAGAGATACGTTGTCCATAAAGCCAGTTTAATGATAATAACGCACTTTCCTTTTGAAGAAGATCTTGTCTGAAGAGAGCCGTTAGCATTTAATTCTGTCTTGAATACTTAATAACGCTTCAGAGTCTTCTTTGCTTTAACTTATGATAACGCTTCATAGTGTTGATGACTTGGTAAAGATGTCTTTGGTCAGAGTCAGAGTGTATTTGTTTATGCGCAGATTCTGGTCATCAAGCTTCAGCGTATAATCTGGTAGCTTCAGCGTGTAACACATATTACAGATCTTCTGATGCTGATTCCATCAGAACTTCTGTATATACAAACCATAATTTTAAGAAGCATATTTGTTTTATATATATATATCTTTGAATTTATTTATTCTTTGTATTTTGTTATCATCAAAACTCTAATTAAGGGTTGTAGAATCAAACTATGTTCTAACAAGTTGGACGTTAGGTTGTAATTTTTGCATGTTCCTTTAAGATTGCTTGTTTCGTTTTTGATTCAAGTTGGACATTAGGTTGTAACATATACATGCTAACTTAGGTAGAGATTTCCCTTTGTTATCCAAACTTTAGGGCCATCATTGCATGACAACACTAAGATTGTTAGTCTCCCTTAAAATTTTTCATTCCCCTTTTTGCATCCTTAAAACTAAAACTCTCTTTTTCTTTGTTAAAACATCAAAACACTCTAACATTATTAAACCCTTTTTCAAGGTAAAAAACACTAGCGAATGCAAACTCTTTTTTTCTTCAGAATTTTTCTTTTAAAACCTTTTCGATAAGGGTTTGTTGTTTCAAGTTCGAGCAACGTGGAAATGCTAAGTGTGTGAGTGGTAGAGCATGAGTCTCTTATGAGCTGAAACACCAAGCACGAATTGCAATCCTAATCCCAAGGATGCGAACACAACATTATCCATAAAAAAACATGCAACCAACCAAAACCTTTGAGGTGAACTATGAGTGCCTTGATCCCCATTGCATGGATGGTGGTATGTAGGCACAATGGTTAGTAACTGAGGCAGACACGACTAATAAAACCTTTTTTGTACATAATCTTTTGCATCCATGCATTCCCTTTACAACCTAGCTTTAGATTTAAACACACTCTTTAGATTAGACAAGAAGAGTGGATCCCATGGAGTACCACATACATGAGGGGTGCTAATACTTTCTCGTTACGTAATCGACTCCCTTACCCGTTCTCATGGTCGCAAGACCTTAATTTCACCCTCTTCAGGTTTTCTTCGATGTTTTCCTTTCCCTTTCGTGGGATAAATAAATATTCGATGACGACTTCAATGTTTGTTTGAGATATTTATTTTCTAAGGTTTCTTTAGCAGGCGACTTCACCGGGGAGCCTTAGTGAGTCAGCCCTAGCTCTTATTTTCATTTCTTTGGGGGTTTATTTCTTGTAGCTTTATGGCTTGTACTTATGTATATATGTTTATCTGTGTAAATGTTTATATGTATGTATGTATATATATATATATATATATATATATATATATATATATATATATATATATATATATATATATATATATATATATATATATATATATATATATATATATATATATATATATATATATATATATATATATATATATATATATATATATATATATATATATATATATATATATATATATATATATATATATATATATATATATATATATATATATGGGCATTCATCAATATTTGGATAATTGTTTCTATTATTCTATATTGCTATTGTGCTGTGTTGTTTCATTGGTGGGAGGGTGTTACATGAGGTAAAATGCCCATTACCCATGCCACTGTTCACATAGGTTAGAGTAGATACTCATGTAGAATCTCGTGTTTCATTGACATGTGTGAGGAGGCATGAGATACCACACTTAGAAGAAGTTTTCTTGACAATGCCTTTGTCTTGCACCCTTTGTGCAAAGACGAGGTGTTAGAATAGAGGACTCTCGACTCTAGTTACCATTAGAAACCCTGTTCTGATTAGAATTGACCCGTGAGATGGGGTGGGAATTATTCTTTCAGGTACAAATGCTAATTTTTAATACTTTGTTCTCTGGTACTCTGTAATGGTCCAGACCTTTAATCCCATTACATGTGATCGTGACTTTGATATCTGCACGGCAGTGGTTCGGTTTATGGAAGCCATGATCCCATTGCATTCATGAAACATTTTGTTAACTGCATTTTGACATACATGTTTTCTTATTTCTAAGATCTCTAGTCTTTGAGTCTTATTGGTTAGGCCGCCTTTGAAGATGGATACCGTGAAGAGAGACAACCATATATATCATATTGTTTACAAGTTCTCTGTACCAGTTCTTGATAATTTTCTCCTTCTAGCTAAGAGGTCTCCTCTGGAGAATGTTGATACCTTTATGAAAGATTATGTAAGAATTCTGATGTGTCTAAAGTCGCCTCTCACTGAGATGCTTCGTGTTCCCTGACTATCTGTTAGCACCGACTTTGGAAGAGTATTCCACCATCTTGGATATTCCTATTTTGTGTCAGGAACCTTTTTATACTGATATGAAGAAACCCGATGATACCCAGATGGCTACCGCCCTTTATTTTAGGGAATTTGTCGTAAAGGACAACTTTATCAAAAAAAGGATTTGTGCATGGTTTTCATTTGAATTTTCTGTTGAAGGAAGCTAATGCCAAGGATGACAAGAAAGTCTGGAAGGGATTCAATTCTATCTTATCTTGTTGCATTTATGGGATGGTTCTATTTCCTAATGAGATCAAGTTGGTCGACGATAATGTTAATTCCATTTTCATGCAAAAGAATCATGTTCTAACTCTGTTGGAAGATGTTTATCATTCCATACACTCCAGAATCTACAAGGGGAAAGGTGGAGTTGTTCATTGTTGTGCTCCATTGTTGTATCATTAGTTTAGAGGTCATCTTCCTCATCACAATTCTTTTGTTGATACTTAGCATATTCTGAAGTGGGATCCAAGGTTGATAGGGCTCACATCCAAGGATATTGACTAGTATAAGCATAATTTGTCTAGGACTAAGAGTAACAGAGTAATCTTCTATTGTGGGGAATTATTTATGTACCTCTCATGGGTATAAGGGGTGGCATTAACTATAATCCAACTCTTTCTCAAATATAGTTAAGATATGCTCTGAGAGGACCACCTAAAAAAGGAGTATGTGCTGGAATCCTTGTTCTATGATGTGCCTGACAATATCGGATAGATGGATAGAGCTATCAAAGCTTGGAAAAGCATTCACTTTGAAGGAGTACAATATTTTGGTAAAAAAGATCCCACAGCTTATGCGCTTTACATTCAGAGGATTAAAGAAAGAAACAAAGATCACCATTGGCCTTTTGCCATAGAAAAGCATTTGTACCCTCAAGAGCCAGATTAACCTGATGATGTACCAAAGGGAGACTATTAGCTAGTACAAGCTCAGAATCGATGATTACTTTAGGAACATGAGACTATGAAGGTAAAGTGTTTTGTGGCTACACAAGATAAGACTTAACTAGCCCACCAACTAAAAAGGTTTAAGGGAGAGACGCCAAGTGTTTCAAAAAAAGAGATCATGGTCTGAACACAATTCTATTTCTATTGAAGATCACCAGAAAATTGTTGTTCAGATCGAAAAGAAATACAAACAAAAGTGTCGAGATTGCAAGATCCTTAAAGTATCCAAAGCTGACCTGGAGAAGTGGTACAAGACCAATATTGGAGGGTTGGAGAAGCAACTTCTAGACAAAGGCGCCCAGTTTGAAGAAGAGAGGACCCATAAGCTTGCAATAGAAACTCAGCTCAAGGGGAGAAATATTCAACTAGCACAGGCCATAGAAGAAATTTTCAAGCTCAAAATTCAAATGGAAGCACAAGGATCTGCGAGCTATCCGTTATCGGATGTTTAGATTTTGTATTTTTCTATTTTCAAAAGGTTATCATCAGGCTTGTTGATGGGATCTTTCATTTTCTATTGTAATACTCTTGGTACTGATCTTTGAACTATTTGTATTCCTTCTTCTTCTAGTTTAATGAGAATATGGATTATTGGTGTTCACTATTGTAATACGGTGGGAGAACTGACTCAATGTTTTGTGTTTTATCGCAAATGTTACGGATAGCCAGAGTCGCCACCGACTTTTCTTTTATCCAATAAGGGAAAGGGTGAAAAGAACAGGAAAGACCTTTTGAGAATTTTCTTGAGTTCGGGGGGCAGGTTATGAATAGGGAAGGCGTTAGCACCTTTTTCATCCGTAGTTATCTACGGGCTCTTAATTTCTAGCTCGCTTTGAAATTATTTATGTTTATGTATGTTTGAAGATGTTTTGAAAATTGTAATTTTGTAATAATTCTCGTATCGTTGAGAATGTATACAAAATGTTTATTTTGGAAATATTTTGAAAACGCCTTAGTGCGGAAAACTTTTTTATGATTCTCGTATCATTGAGAACCTATAAAGAGTGTTTGTTTTGAAAATATTTGTTTGAAAAGAGAGTGTTTGAAAAGATGCTTCTTTTTTAAAGTGTGAGGTGTGAAAATGGTTTTGTGAGCAAGAAATTACGAGCAATCTACCTACTCAAAAAGTCTTTATTCTTTTCCTCCTCCTTTAAATAGAGATATTTTACCATTGGTTGGTAAGGAGCCATAACATTGGATGTGAGGGACGGGCCTGGGTCATTGTACAATCATAGAAGGCAACTTGTAATATGTTTTAGCAATTATCGTAAGGGACTAAGATCGTTTACCGAAAGAAACATCGTAGGTTCATTGAGGGACTACGATCTTTTAATCGAGGGTCCTTGCTAAAGCATCCTACGTTCGAGGGACATGACTGTTTATATCCGAGGCAACAAGTGAGGTTTACCCTAGAGGTGCATGTGTGAAAAAGTGTTTTTGTTTTCATGTATATTGTCTTGGATTAGGGTTGTCTAATGTTTGATTTTAAATCTTGCCATGCAAACCCTAATTACTAACAATAATAAGGAAAGAAATAAATTGCGGAATTTAAATGTCCTACTCTATTACAATGCTTTTGGGAATGGGGGGGGGGGGGGGGGGGGGGGGGGGAAGGAGCGGGGTACAAGTTTGTGAATGAGGGGAGGAAAGAAATAAAGCCTAATTATCTATTACAAACCATTGAATAGTTAATAATGCGAAATGATAAAATGCGCAAGAATGTGAAGTAGAGGAAAAAAAGTTATGTTTGATGATTTTTTGATAGAGAAAAGATTTAGTAATTAACCTAATTAAATGACTTTATGTTTAAAAGAAATTAGTAAACCTAAATAAATTAAAATAATGATAAAAAACTAAATTCATTAATCAAAAGGAAAAAATAATTTAAGTATAGAAAAACCTAAATCTAAATTAATTTAAAAGAGAAATTAATTGTTAGAAAATATCTTGAGGTTTTATTTAGAAAAATATTTGAAGTATAAAGCTTAATTATAATTACTTAAATCAAGGTAATTGAATTAAAAATATTTTAATTATCAAAAATTAAAATAATTAATTAGAAAACTAAATAAATTTTTTTATGATTTTTTTTTGTTGTTTTGATTTTTTTATAAAAAAAAAGAAAATGATTAAAAGAAAATAATTAAAATAGAAATAAAATAAAAATTAGTTGGATCAGTATTGTAAAAGTAAACAGGGGTGTTAATGAAAGTCTAGGCCCAAGAAGGTCTTTTTTGTTTGAGTTAGAAAAAATAAAAATGTGAGAATGGGCCTGTAATATGAGAAATTTGGGGGTGAAGGATAGCAAAAACAAAAAGAAGGAGGCCGAAATCAGGGAGGCCCGAATTTTGTTTGCTATCCAGTATGACCAGCCTTTTGAGAGTGCATCATGGTCATTTATTTTGGGACGTTTGATCCGATTGCCTGGTAATCACATGGTAGTGGTGAGGGATGCAGCGTGCACACCTTTTACCTGCTTGCATTGAATCTGAAACAAATAAATATGAAACAAATAAAAGGGTACCACTGAGGCTCGAAACCAGGTCCCTCTATCCATGTGCGTGCTTCTTTACCACTGGGTTGGCTGTTTCATCCGGTTATGAAATAACCACCAATAAATATAATATGAAATCATTTTCAAATTTCTGACTTCATCTTCTTCCTTGCGCGCGTTTTACAGCAACAACAACAATATTGTACAAACTTGCAAAATCTTCATTTCTCAACCAAATTGAAAAATGTAAACATCAAAGTTTTTCTAAATTTTATCACGAATTCAACCATGTAAATAACTAAAACTAACACTCAAATATGAATACGAATTTTTGTTGGTACCAAAATAAACCCTAATTTTTCAGAAAGTTCAACTTCAAAATTCGTATCACTCAGGCAATATAAATGAAAACTAAAGGCATAGTTAGCTTCAGGGTAATGATGTCTACATTTTTCATTCACAAAGTAACCATTAGTGATGCTTATATAGGAAGTTCAAAGTTGAGAAAACCTACCTCAAAACTGGAAATCATCTTTGAAGTTGGAGCACTCCTGGAGGTGTTGTGATGATCTGGATAGCTTCACTGAACTCCCAAGAAGCTATTGCAATGCTTACTTTGGATTGAGAGTGGCTGGATTCTCCTAGAGAAGTCAAGTCACAGGTTGCTGTTTTTGAAAATGGAGGATGATGAAGATGGTGTTACAGTGGTGTAGCAAGTGTTTGGATAGCTTCTATATGAGTTATTGAAGCTTTTTGAATGATTTAGAGAGAAAACACACAAGTGGATTAAGTGTTTGGAGTTTAAAGTCAGAACTTGTAACAATGGAGGATTTGAATGCCAATTATGAATTCAGGGAGTTTGAGAGAGTTAGAAAGCTTGTCAATTCGTGTGTTAGCTTGCAAATAACTTCTATATTTATAGAGAAGGTTTTGAAGGCTGAGAGGGCTTGCTTTACAAAGTCACATGTTATGACTAAGTTGGATTGTACATGAAGCAAGCTTTGAAATTCATGGTTTTAATGTGAAGTACAAGCATTGTCTAAGTGGTTAGAGGCGCTAGACAAGTTTCTTCTGGTTTTGACATTGTGTTTGTTCAGAAGAAACAATTGCAAGGCTTAAGGAGAGTTGACTTTATGATTAAAGTCACTTTTCCGGAATGGAAGTGTGAGCTTTATTCCATTAATGGAAAAATTGTTTGGACAATGGCTCAATCAGATCTGTAAACATTTAATTATGGAGTGATTTTCAAGTTAGAAGAATGCAAAGCAAGATTTATGCCGCATGGCTTGAGATTGGATCATGTGTTCTTCATGAAAAGACCTATAATTCAAGAATGAATGCCCAACTTCATCTCTTCGAGTCTCTTACCTCAAGCATGATCTCTTCTAGTACTTTGACATTTTGGAAATCTTGAAACATTATCTATAACCTTCATGTTCACCACTTTGGGTAAATCAACTTGGAACTTGGTGAAAATTTGTCAAGAAGTTGGGACAAAAAATCTGACCAAACTTGTTAAAAATTTCACTAAGTGTTTTGTTAAAAATGTCATAACTTCATGGGCCTATATCTCCTAATCCAAGCATTTTTTGGAAATCAACCCTCAAGGACAAAGTTGTAGAATTCATCATGCTTTACAACTTTCATGTTGAAAGTTTTCTTTGAATCATCTTGGTGAAAAATGGTCATGAAGTAGTGAACTTAATAAGGATAAAAACACTTAGAATTTTTCTAAGTCTTGGGAATCTTGACTTTTTGTTTACTTTTTTTGACTTTCTTGATTCTTAATGATCAAGTTTGATATTTTTGAATGTCTTGATGAATCTTGATCTTTGAAATTCAATGTTGACCAAAAAGTAAAAGTTTGACTTTTGTGTGTTATTGACTTTTCATCAATTGATCCAAATTTCAACTATCAATCACTTGATCTTTGAGGATGTTTTAAACCATGCAATTAGGTCAAGATATTTTGTTTGAGTCCTTAAGATCATGCTTCAAGTCATTATGCCATGTATTAGGTCAAAAGTCAATGATCAGTCATTCTCAGTCAAAATCCTAATTTGGTCAATTTTGCCCCTTTGATGATTTGAATGCTTTCCTTGAGGAATTATGATCATCCCTTTATAAAATAATAAATATGACTTCAAAATGTTGATGTTGGCCAAAAATATTGAAGTTTGACTGTATATTGATCACAATTGACTTTTTACTCAATACAACTGATTTTCAGTCATCTGAGCAATTGACTGAGCAATTTTGAGATGCAAGACTTGAAGCTTGGCATGAGAATTATTGGAGGTATATGATGAACCATTAAAGTAATTTGAGGCATTAGAAGTCCAATTTTCCTTGTGAAAATCAAAATCCTAATTTGTGGTCTCAGTGCTTAGGAGGTGAGCTTGTCTGATCAACTTTTTGAGAATCCTTGAGCATTTGAGATCTTTTGTGAGAAATGTCTTAAAGAAAAGGGAGGGAAAATTTTGGGGTACAACAACTATCTTGTCTCTCGCTCTCGCTTAAGAACTTGAATCAAAGCTCTAGGATCCTGGAAATATTTAAACATGTCATTGCATGCATTACATTCACTCATGCATATATATATATATATATATATATATATATATATATATATATATATATATATATATATATATATATATATATATATATATATATATATATATATATATATATATATATATATATATATATATATATATATATATATATATATATATATATATATATATATATCATGCATGATAGGTTACTCCAACAGGTCTTCTAACTTTTGATCTGGTTTTTTTCCAGAGATTGCTACTTTCAACTCTCACTGGTATAAAACTAGAAAAAATTCAAAGAGATAGATGGAACAAATACATGCTGACATAGATTCTATGGGTGTCAAGATGGACACTCGTGTTGAACAGTTGATGGAGATCATCCAGGCTATGGCTCTAAAACAAGAAGAGCTAAGGGATCTGATTGTGAGACCTGCTACAACTACAAATAATGGGTATGGAACTATAAATCCTCCTCAACGAGATGCTGGAAATCTTGTGGGGGTTGCTACTAATCACCTTGCTGGTAATTAAGGTGGTCAGAGTCTGAATGGTAATGATAGTGTTAATCTTAGGAATGGTCTTGTTGTTAACCTTTGTAATCCTGCTGGTAATAATCAAGGTATCCCTGTGATTCAAGTTGTGGGAAATATGCCTCCACCCACTCCTCCTCGTTAGAATAATGAACAACCTTTTGTTCATCCACAAATCAGAAGAGTTGTTCCGTTTCCTATTCAGCAGGTTGAAGGTGATAACTGGTTTTCTAATCATGAAGAACCCACTGAAGCTAATAATAATCTGCGTACGCTCGAGGAGCACATGCGGGCTTTTGAAAATCATGGAGCTATGGGTCTTGATATGCCTGATTTGGAATTAGTCCTTGAAGTGAAGATTCCTCAGAAATTCAAAGTGCCAGATTTCGTCAAGTACAAAGGTGCTTCCTTTCCTAAGATGCATGTTAAGTATTACTATAGGAAAATGTCAGCGTACTTTAGTGATGAGAAGTTGCTCATGCACTTTTTCCAAGATAACCTGACTAACGGTTTGTTGGATTTGTATATGCAACTAGAAATCTCTCGTATTCGCACTTGGAGAGAGCTGACTGAAGCTTTTGTTCTTCATTATCAATATAACATTGACATGGCACCTACCTGGACTCAACTGTAAAATCTGTCACATGGGAAGAAAGAGTCGTTTAAGGAGTATGCACAAAGGTGGCATGAGATGGCGGCTCAGGTGTAGCCTCCTATGATGGAAAAATAAATGATGTATATGTTTACCAGCATGCTACAGGGGCATTTTTATATTGCCTGTAGTACCTCTGACTCTTTCCCTAGGATGGTGACTTATGGTGAAAGAATTGAAGTCAGAATCAAGATAGTGAAGATTCAGGATGTTGTGTTTGGCAACAATACTGGTAATACTAAGATGTATTTTGATGGATATCAAAAGAAAAAGGAAGGTGAAGTCAGTGCGATGTATTTTCAGAAAGGAAAAGGCATGGATTTTTTAGGAGCCAGATCATCAGGTTGCCACTGTAATTATTCCAACTTCAGCACCTCAACGACAAGCTTATGTACCTCATTAGGGTAATCAAAAACAGAAGTCGAGGCAACCTCCGAGAAAGTTTGATTCACTTCCTATGTCTTATTATGAATTGCTACCTCAGTTGCTAAATATGAAGTTGGTTGAATTGAGAACTTGGAAGGTCAAACCTGAAATATTGCCACTGAACTTTGATGCTAATACCCGATGTGAATTCCACTCTGCAGGAAAAGGGCATAACATTGAAAATTGCATTTCTTTTAAGCACAAGGTACAAGATCTACTTGATTCCTAAGCTATCAACTATGGGCCAGTTCCGACACCAAATATTCTCGAGCAACCTTTGCCACTTCATAAATGCGCCACTGTTAATGCCATTGTTGAAGAGGAAGGTCTGAATTTGGTGATGGATGTGAACCTGTTAACAACTCCTTTATATTTTATTGAAGAAATATGTGTTTCCGGGCTGTGCTTCTGACTATGAAGAATGTTTGACCCATCCAGAGGGATGTGATTGCTTGAAAAGGGATATCTAGAGGTTGATTACTGAAGGATCCCTACAATTTAACATGTTGGTTATTGAAAATCGGGCCTAAGAAGATGAAGTTGATGTGATCACCATTCCCTTTACACCCAAGAGGATTACTTCTCTTGTAACAATTTTGATTCCTGCTAAGCAGTCTCCATTGATGATTA
Organism: Vicia faba; assembly: GCA_948472305.1. Lineage (NCBI taxonomy): Eukaryota > Viridiplantae > Streptophyta > Magnoliopsida > Fabales > Fabaceae > Vicia > Vicia faba. The sequence continues at coordinate 1,009,932,128 of OX451738.1, forward strand.
CTCTACCTGGTCCAATTCTGTATGCTAGTGATAGGGCAGTACCATGGAAATATGGTGGAAAGTTTTATTATTAGAGGAAGAAGCATGTCATCGAGAAATATAAATAAGATACATCTAAGGTTCATGACATTGTAGGTGAAAGCAGAATCACCAGAAGCGGTCAAATCTTTTCTCCTCCTAATCCGCCAGAAAGCAATGTTGATGCCTCGACCAAAGTCAAAGGCAAGTAGATTGTAATAAATGGTGAAGAACCCGTGTAGGATCGCCCTGTTCCGACTTTAAGTGTTAGTATAGCCAAAGATGTGATAGAATTGATGTGATACATCAAAAAGAGTGATTATGAGATTATCGATTAGTTGAACCTAACACCGGCTAAAATTTCCATTCTAGCCTTGCTTCAGGATTTCAGGTCTCAACGTAATGCACTAATGAAGTTATTGGGTACCTACTTTGTTTCACAGGAAATTTATGTGAATTAATTTGAAAGAATCATAGCCAATATTACTACAAGCAATGGTTTGGGGTTTACTGATTTTGATTTGCCTCCTAAGGGGACAAAGTATAACAAGACTCTGCATATATCCATTGAGATCACATGTACAACATTGTATCGTGTGCTGGTTGACACAAGATCATTGTTGAATGTTTTGCCAAAGTCCACCCTGCTGAAGTTGAACTACGAAGAGGTTGTTCTAAGGCCCAACGATCTAGTTATGAAAGCATTTGATGGATCAAAAATATCGGTATTCGGAAAAGTTGACTTGCCAGTGAAGATAGGTCCTCAGAATTTCAATGCAACATTCTTTATCATGGATATAAATCCCTCCTATTATTGCTTGTCGGGGCGCCCTTGGATCCATGGGGCCATTGCCGTGACTTCCACGTTACACCAAAAGCTGAAGTTCATGGTTAGAGATAAAGTTGTTACCATCAGTGGTGAAAAAGACTATGTGCTTAGCCACTTGAGCACCTTTCGATATGTGGAAATCGAATGCAAAGTGCACGACACTCTATTTCAGGCTTTAGAAACTGTACAAGTTATCAAAACTCCTCATCAAGATGTTAGAAAGCCATAGGTCTCCATGACATCTTTTAAGCAAGCTCAAGCGATTGTGGAATCAAGACACCCCGAAGCCTGGGGCAGAGTTTTGGATCTTCCCATGAAGAAAGATAAAGGTGGTCTGGGTTTCATGGATGGACGAAGCACCCCAGCGGTGGCGCCATTCATGAAGAAACTCATGTTGTGAGTGATGAAGGCAACCGTTATTGTGATATGGATAATTGGATCTATCAAATTGTTCCAGGACAAGAGCCTTACGACTGGTTTTCTGAGGATGTCATCACAATTACCCATTATCAAGAGTAATTTTCTTTGGTTTAATCATGCAATAATTCCTAGGTTCTGCCCAAGACATAAGGAACATATTTGTAGGGCCAAAACGTTTTTCTTTTCAAAACTTATCATCAATAAAGGACGTTTTTACATTCAAATATTTCAATCGTTGTTTTTCCTCTCTTTTATTTTTCAAAAAAAATTTGGCAATGTGTTTTTATTTTTATTTTTAAATCTCAAACTAAAAAAAATAAAACCATCAATCATGCATATATAATCCCCCATTAATCCAGGATTTCATCAATAACAATTCTACTATGGCTCACCATGACTTTGATAATCCAATGTATCAAGCCGAAGAAGAGGCTGAGGAAGATTGTGAACTCTCCGAAGAGTTGGCCAGATTATTGAGGCAAGATGAAAAGGTTATCCAGCCGCACCAAGAGACTATATAAGTGATCAACTTTGGTACCGACGAGGTCAAGAAAGAAGTAAAAATTAGGGCCGATTTAGAAGAAAGTGTAAAGTAGAGATTAATTGAAATTCTCTGAGAGTATATTGATATCTTTTCCTGGTCCTATGATGACATGCCTGGGTTGGATACTAATATTTTTGTGCGCAAACTGCCTCTCAGAGAAGATTATCCTTCGATCAAACAAAAGATTTGAAGAACTCATCCTGAGGTGTCTAAGAAGATTAAAGAGGAGGTTCATAAACATTTTGGTGCAGGTTTCTTGAAAGTTATCTCTTATCCTCCGTGGGTTGCAAACATTGTTCTAGTGCTGAAGAAAGATGGAAAAGTCAGAATGTGTGTTGATTATAGGGACTTGAATAGAGCAAGCCCTAAAGATGATTTTTCGTTTCCTCATATCAACATTCTGGTTGATAATATTGCTCAGTAAAAAGTGTCTTCCTTCATGGATGGTTTTTCTGGATATAATCAGATCAAGATGGCACCAGAAGACATGGAGAAGACAACTTTAATTACACATTGGGGAACCTTTTGTTACAAAGTGATGCTCTTTGGTTTGAAAAATGAAGGGGTAACATATCTGCGCGCCATGATAACTCTCTCTGATGACATGATCCATAAAGAGATTGAAGTATATGTTGATGATATGATTGCTAAATCCCATATGGAAGAGGAACATTTTGTCCATCTGCTGAAGTTATTTGAAAGATTGAGGAAATTTAGAATGAGGTTGAACTCTAACAAGTGCACCTTCATGGTGAGATCAGGGAAGTTATTGGGCTTTATTGTAAGAAAAAGAGGAATTGAGGTTGATCCTGCTAAAATAAAAGCAATTCAAGAAATGCCGGAGCCAAGAACAAAAAAAGAGGTTCGTGGTTTCCTAGGGAGGTTGAACTACATTGCTAGATTCATATCTCACCTTACAGCCACATGCAAACCAATATTCAGGCTATTGAAAAAAGATCAAGTGGTCAGGTGGAATAAAAATTACTAAGCGACATTTTATAAAATAAAAGAGTATCTGCATGAACCTTCAATTCTTTTACCTCCTGTAAAAGGCAGGCCTTTGATAATGTCTATGACAGTGTTGGCTAATTCCATGGGTTGCGTACTCGGTCAACATGACAAGACAAGTAGGAAAGAGCATGCTATCTACTACCTAAGCAAGAAATTCACTTATTTCTAGTCGAGGTACTCATTGTTAGAAAAGACTTTTTGTGTACTCGCATGGGCAGCAAGGCGTCTTAGACAGTATATACCAACTCAGCCTACTCTCTTGATATCTAAGATGGATCCAATCAAGTACATCTTTGAAAACTCAAATCTCACGAGAAGAGTAGCCCGTTGGCAGATGATTTTAACTGAACATGACATCCAGTACACTACCCAGAAAGCTACCAAGGGTAGTGTATTGGCAGATTATCTTGCTCACCAGCCTATGGAAGATGACTATCAGCCGACGAAGTTTGAGTTTCCAGATGAAGACATTATATACGTATGGGATTATAACATACCCAGCCCAGAGGAAGGACCCGAACCAGGATCACGATGGAAGATGGTGTTCGACGGTGCCTCGAATGCACTAGGTAATGGTGTTAGTGTTGTTATTACCTCTCCTGAAGGTTTCCATACTCCTTTCACAGCCATAATCTGTTTTGATTGTACTAATAACATGGCTGAGTATGAAGATTTGATTTTAGGATTAGAAGCTGCTATTGATTTGTGAATCAAGATCTTAGAAGTCTATGGAGATTCAGCTCTAGTAATCAGTCAGATCAATGAAGATTGGGAGACTCGTCACCCTAATTTGATTCTGTATCGAGAGCATGTTATGAAGTTAATGTCGTACTTCGATGATATCACCTTCAAGCACATACCAATGGAGGAGAATAACTTGGCAGACGCTTTGGCTACTTTGTCATCCATGTTTAAAGTCAGATGGGCGAATGAGGCCCCCTCTATCACTATCTTGAGGTTGGATTATCTAATATTTTATTATGAGATAGAAGAAGAAGTTGATGAGAAACGTTAGTTTTATGATATCAAAAGGTATCTTAAGACACAAGAATACCCAAAGGATGCATCTATTACAGAAAAGAAGACATTGCAGAAGTACTCAACTTAGTTTTTCCTCAATGGAGGGGTTTTGTATAAAAGGAACTATGACTCTATTTTTCTTAGATGCATGGATAGACGCGAAGAAAACAAGGTCATAGAAGAGATACATGAAGGTTCTTTTAGAACACATTCCAGTGGGTACACCATGGCCAATAAAATCTTAAGAGCAGGTGTGATACGGTGGCAGAACCGACTGTTTAATACTGGTTTGCGTTTGTTGTTCGCAAATGTCGCAGTAAGTAAGAGTCGCCACTGACTTTTCTTTTATCCAACAAAGGAAATGGTGAAAAGAACAGAAAAAGACCTTTTTTCGAGATTTTGAGTAAGGGGGTAGATTATGGAAAGGGAAGGTGTTAACACCCTTACCATCTGTGGTTTTCCACGGGATCTTAGGTACTTTCTCATTTTTGAGAACTGTTTGTGTTTGTGTGTTTTGAAAGATTTTGTTTGCTTTATAGTAACTCTTGTATCAGTCCTTAAGAGTGTGATAAAGCGTTTTTTGAAAGTGTGTAAGTGTGAAAAATTAGGTTTGAGCAAGTACTTAAGAACTGTCTACCTACTCAAAAAATGACGTTCTTTTCCTCCTTTCTTTTAGATAGTGCTATCCTACTATTAGTGAGTAGGTAGCCCTATCTTCAGATGTTAAGGGACTATCAAAAGGGACATTATGGTCATTGAAGGAAACATGTAAGGATACCTTAGAATTTCTAAGGGACTGTCATCATATAGGTAACATCGAGGGACAAGATCATTTCTCGCAGGAAATTCGAGGGACAGTAAGGGACCATGATCTTTGTAATGACTTTTAGATTGAGGGTCTTTGCTAAGATATCCCTATGTTCGAGGGACATGACCATTATTTTTCGAGGCAACCAAGTGAGGAATACCTTAAGGGTGCAAGTGTGAGAAGTGTGTTTTTTCAGTTATATTATCTTGAGGTTAGTGATCTAACGATTAATTGATTAATTCTTGCCTAATTACTTAACAGTTCATATACAACATGTAAGAAATATAAAACGAGAAATAAAAGATCCTACATCTATTACAAGGCTTTGGGGCAATTACAGTTATATCTGACTAAAATGTAAAGTGCGGAAAGTAAAAATCCTAATTAGGGCTATTACAATCCATAGGCAAATACAATATCAAGAAATAAAAAGTGCACGCGATAAAATTACAAACCATAGGCAAGTACACAATGATATAAGCGCGCGAAATAAAGAAACGTCTAAAAACCTAGTAAATAAAAATAAACAAAAAAAATTCTTTTTTAGTTTTGGTTTTGCTAAGAGAATAATTAATTCAAAATTTATTTCTAATTAAGAAAATAAAAGTTGAAATAAATCCTAATTCTAATATTTTTGCATTTTTTATTAAGAAAATAACTTAAATTAAAGAAAGAACCTAAGTCTAATTTGATTTTAAATTGATAAAATAACATTAAAATAATTAATTAATTAATTAATTAATATAATTTTAGAAAGAACCTAAGTCTATTTATTATTTTTTTAATTTTTTATGACTTGTTAAAAATGACTTTTGAAAATAATAAGCAAAATAAAATAAAATGAGAAAATAAATAAAACAATGGGCCTGGCATCAAAAACAAAATGGGGGTTGTTGTTTGAATTTCCGTCTGGCCCAAAGGAGGCCAAGCCCAGGACCTCTTGGGATCTTGATGGGATGCCCTCTGAATGTCCATGGTGGTCTACACATCCTGGGCGTTAGATCTGGATCCCATATGGATTCGCTGGCATAGATCTGAGGAGTATGGTATGCGTCTGAGTGTGTGAAGCGCTGGATCTGTTGAACAAATATTATAAAAAATATAACATGTATGATTGGGAAATTGAAACCAGTCATTCATACATATAACAACATCTATATATTATATATAAAACAAAGTGCTATCTGAGACAAAAAAACAAAACACACGCAACTTTGAATCGTCCAATGGGGGACTGACACGCATCATCTTCCACCTTTGTCTGTCATATTAGACAACAAGGTCTATAGTGACGGTTTTTTGTCCGTCACTGTAACGCCTTGCATTTGAAATAAACAGAATACACAACAAAAATAAATTGTGAGACCATGAATCAACCGGTCTCATCTCCCTGAGCATGATGGTATTAGTGGCCAAGCCTAATTTTGCCTAACAATGGAAGCCCCAATTCTAAGGTCCAAACCCTAACAATGGTGGTATTCGATTCCTGCATCAAAACCCAAATCTAACCATACAGAAAGCTTGCAAACATAAGAGTGGTTAATAATGCATGATTAAAATGAGTTTATATCATATAAATCAAGGAAATCAGAGTCAAGAAAAAATGCCAACCGTGAGGTGGTTATAACATGCTTCAGACTATTTTGGGACTTGGTAACGGATGGGAACAATCCAAGAGGCTTCCAGGATTGTGTTTGAGCCTTTGTTTGGGATTAAAACCAGTTGTAATTTGAAATTCAAGTTTGAATTTTTTTGATTTTTTGGGTGAAATGTGCAGCAATTCTCTAAGCTTTATGTGCGTGTATTTGGCTGGCTGGAGTGTTGTACTTATAATGTAGATGGAGGAGACACAATTGAATGGAAAAGATCATGGCCATAACTCATATTTTCCAATAAAAATCCAACAAATTCAAAGCCTTCCAAAATTGCCAAAACATGCCTTATCCTTGCTTGAATGAACCTGGTCATGTGTGCACGAAAAATGGGCCTCAAGACTGACCCAAAACACTAGCCCACATGCCTAAGCCCATTTCCCATTATTTTGTACCATTTATTTTATATTTATTTGGAATAAATTAAATAAATATGTAAAAAATAGGTAGAAAATTCCAGGCCATGCAAAAATAAGATTAGAGGTCCTATATAACCTTAGGAAGATATTTGAACCTTAAAAAGTTAGGCCATTGACTCAAAAATACAAATTTTCTCAATGCACCATTCTTGAAATTTCCAAAACTTTCCCAACATGGGAAAGCCATAACTTACTCAATTTTCATCTCATGATGATAATCCGGTACTTTTTGGAAAGCTCAAGATGTCTACTTCAATCCCTATTTTCACCAATTTTGCATTTGAAGATGTTATCTTGATGTAAAAGGTCTTGGAAACAAGTGGCTTTTGTTGACTTTTTGAAAGTGACCTGTAGTGTCTGAGCTCATATATTTCAAATGGTATGCTTCTTGATCTTGGGGGCTGAAGAGAAGTTTTAGGGAATTAGATTTTATTCAAAATGAGCCTTGGTGTAAAAATTTCTGATAAAGTATGAGAAAGTTATGCTTGGTCAAAGTTTGGTTGACTTTTCCTATAGACACCCTAATTTGCCATTTTTTACTTTTGATGAGTTAGGAGCATTTCTTGAGGAATCATGATCAACCCTTGATCAAATTATGGATATTACTTAAAAATGTTGATGTTGACCAAAAATCTTGAATTTTGAATGTATTTGGGCAACAATTGACTTTTGACCTAGTATAGTTGATTTTCAGGCATTTGAGCAACTGACTGAGCAAACTTGTATGTGCATGGCATGAAATTTGGCATGGATGATCTTGAAGACATGTTAGGACAATGGGGAAAATTTGGGATCCTTGGGATTCACACATCTTGTTTAAAATTGAAACCCTAGTTTGAGGTTTATTACCTTAGGAGGAGAACTTGTCTGGTCAATTCTTGGTCATCATAGGGAAATTGAGGATATCAAAGGACATGTCTTGAGTAGAAAGAGAGGGAAAATTTTAGGGTACAATAGCTTCCCATGTTCAATCTTCTTAAACCTGAGGATGTAGATTGGCTGGTCTGCCTTTCGTGATCTAAAGGTGAAAGATGATTGAACGCTAGAGTGCCCAGAAATTTGCACTCGTCTGAAATGATATTTGACTGTGTAGATAATATTGGGAATGGGATTATAGATTCCATTCGGAGAAAATAATGGATGATTCGTCGGGGATGGGCTTAGAGATGCCATCCAGAGAATGTGACAGAGAGTCGTCGCGGATGGGCTTAGAGATGCCATCCAGAGAAATGTTGATTTTATGAGATATTCCTTTGTGGGAATTCCTATTCCTATTGTTAGGGAGGACTCCACTGAGCAATTTTAGTCTTTGTTTCGGGGAATAGAGTTTAGGAGCTTCAGTTGTCCATTACTCTACTGGGGAATCATCTCTTGATTGAAGAGACGGAAGTGAACTGCTATCTGGTCAGGATCCAGGCTTCATAGTGACTTGCTGAGGATAATAAGGTTGACTTCTATCTGGTCGTATTCCAGGATTCACGGTGACTTACTGGGGAAATGAGATTAAACTGTCATCTAGTCGTACTCCAGGTTTTGCAGTTTTGTAAACTGGAATAGAAATCAGAAAAATCATAGTGTAGATTTAATTGAACCAGAGAAAGGTCTTTAATTAACTTTGATTGGAATGGAAATCAGAAGGATCTTAGTATCGATTCAACTGAACCAGACAAAATATTGGAATTTCTTCAACTGGAATAGAAATCAGAGAGATCTCAGTGTCGATCTGACTTAACCAGAGAAGGTCTTTAATTAACTTTGACTGGAATAGAAATCAGAAGAATCTTAGTATCGATTCAACTAAACTAGACAAAAGTCTTGGAATATATTCAACTGGAATAGAAATCAGAGAGATCTTAGTGTCAATCTGACTTAACTAGAGAAGGTCTTTAATTAACTTAGACTGGAATAGAAATCAGAAGAATCTTAGTATCGATTCAACTGAACCATACAAAAGTCTTGGAATATCTTCAACTGGAATAGAAATCAGAGAGATCTTAGTGTCGATCTGACTGAACCAGAGAAGGTCTTGAGTTAACTTTGACTAGAATGGAAATCAGAAGAATCTTAGTATCGATTCAATTGAGCCAGACAAAAGTCTTGAAATATCTTCAACCAAAATAGAAATCAGAGAGATCTTAGTGTCGATTTGACTAAACCAGAGAAGGTCTTGAGTTAACTTTGACTAGAATGGAAATCAGAAGAATCTTAGTATTGATTCAATTGAACCAGACAAATGTCTTGGAATATCTTCAACTAGAATAGACATCAGAGAGATCTTAAAGTCGATTTGACTAAACCAGAGAAGGTCTTGGAATATCTTCAACTGGATTAGACATCAGAGAGATTTTAGTGTCGATCTGACTAAACCAAAGAACGTCTTTGATTAACTTTGTCTGGAGTGGAAATCAGAAGAATCTAAATATCGATTCGGCTGAACCAGACAGAAGTCTTGGAATATCTTCAACTAGAATAGAAATTAGAGAGATATTAGTATCGATCTAACTGAACCACATAAGATCTTTTGAGAACGTCTTTCTGAGGAAAATGCTAAAATCACCCTTCGTTAGACGTAGATTTTGAGAAGACTACCAGGTCACGTAAGTAGCCAACAATGTTTGTTGATTTGATCTTTCTTGAAAACGGTAAAGAGTTAATTGTATGCAATGTCATGATGTATGTAATGCACTGTGATGGTGTTCTCAAAATAAATGAGATTATGCTGTATGCGAATTCCATGATGTATAAATATGGGATGCTATTGCGATATTTCCCAGTCTGGGAAAATAAATCTGGGACTGCTGCTGAAGAGTATTGGGAATCTGAGTCCTTCATTTCCACTGTGGATGATGAATGTAGATGATTTACTGGGGATTTTCTCTTTCTGTTTGAGAATATTCTGCCAGGGATTGACTCTTCTTGAGAATAACTCTGTGGAGAGAGATAAACTCTGTTGGGGAATGAGCTTCTTCAGTTTGAGAAATAAACTCTAACCGGAAGGAGGTTTTATAAACTATTTGAAATTATAAAACTCGGATGGGGAGTACAAATTTCAGCTCTCTGAAGGAACTTTGTTGGAGGAGATAATTTCTGCTTGGGGAAGGAGAGGTTAAAACTTTGGTTATTTCTAATCTGTGGGGAACATAGACGTCACAGGGTTGTACGTAATGGCGACTTCGTCTCAAACTTACCCTGCCTCTGTACCATGCTGGAAAGAGTAATTGCCGGGACGTCAAATTGTTTTTTAGACTTTGCCCCAATTCTTAAAGTCATTAGTAACTGTCTTTCTGTTTCTTATGCAAGTACTTGTGAACAGTGATCATATTTTAATTCATATGTCAAAAATAATCAATGGACGTTTTTGCAAAAAAAAAAAACAAATGGTTTTGTACTTTCAAAGAAATGATTTGTATTGATTTGTGAAGTTCGTCTATAACAAACATTTTTGTACAAAGAGGCTGACATTCTAGTAGGAGAACGCAGCCGTGAAAATGAAAAATATACAAAATGATATACAAAGAGAAAACAACTATGTGTAATGATTCCATTGAGCTTCAATTCTGGTATTGCCCCTATATCCCTGAGCGTCTCATCCCTTTGCTACTTGTCTGAAGCTGACTGGATTGATCAGTACCGTCTGAGCTTGATAGTTGATACTGAAGCCTGGTCACAAGGTGATCCAATGGGACATAGTTGTACGCTTCAAATCCCTAACTTTTTCCTGGACTACCCTTTTGGGTTTTCAGTCCACCGGGATACCCTTTTTTGCCCAAGCTTCCTTTTTAGGTTTTCGACTTGCCGGGTGTACATATTTTTTTGTATTTATCCCTAATTTTTGCCTGAACTCTTTTGGTTCACCGGGATGCCCTTATTTTTTCCTAGTCCAGTCAACCTAGTAGGTCTTTATTCATACGTAGTATCTTTTCACTATGTCGGCATTGATAGGGTGAGGAAGGCTATCACCATCCTTGGTGGTCAGAATCATGGCTCCACCGGAAAACATGCTTTTGATCACAAATGACCCTTCGTACGTGGGAGTCCATCTTCCCCTGGGATCACCATACGAAAATATGATGTGCTTGATCACTAGATCACCCACTTGATATACTTGACGTCTGACCTTTTTGTTGAAAGCCTTGATCATCCGTTTTTGATACATTTGACCATGACAGACAGCAGTAAGCCTTTTCTCATCAATCAGATTTAGTTGATCAAGTCGAGTCTGGATCCAATCGTCTTTGTTTAAGCCTACATCCTTCATGATTCTCAAAGAAGGGATCTAGACCTCAATAGGTAGGACAACCTCCATACCATATACCAGAGAATAAGGTGTCGCCCCTGTTGACGTACATGCTGAGGTGCAATAACCACAGAGAGAAAATGGTAACATCTTGTTCCAGTCTTTATATGACACCGTCATCTTCTATATAATTTTCTTAATATTATTGTTAGCAGCCTCTACAGCGTCATTCATCTTTGGTCGGTAAGGGGAAGAATTATGATACTGGATCTTGAATTGTTTACAGATTTCGGTGATCATTGTATTGTTGAGATTTGTACCATTATTTGTGATAATTCTCTCTGGCACACCATACCGACAAATCAGATTATGCTTGATAAACCGCGCCATAACATTCTTGGTAACAGTAGCAAAAGAGGCAGCATTAACCCACTTCATGAATTAATCAATGGAAACTAGGATTAAGCGATTCACATTGGAAGCAGTAGGTCTAATCTCTCCGATCATGTCAATGCCCCACATTGCAAAGGGTCAGGGAGCCTTCAATACATTCAAGGGAACCAGAGGTACATGTACTTTATCAGCATAGATTTGGCATTTGTGACAAGTTTGGGAATGCTGATAACAACCTGCTTCCATAGTGGACCAATAGTATCCTTCCCGTAGGATCATTTTAACCATGGTGTATCCACTAGAGTGGGTGCCAAAGGTACCTTCGTGTAAACTTGCCATAATCCTCTCTGCCTCGCTCTTGTCTACATATCGAAGTAAAGTAGAGTCATCGTTGCGCTTGTAGAGGATTCCATTACTGAGGAAGAACTTTGCGGATAACCTTCTCAAAAATTTCTTATCATTGACAGACGCCCCCTCAGGATATTCTTGAGCCTCGAGATACCTTTTCAATTCATGAAACCAAGGTTTGTCTGCTACCTCTTCAGTGTCAATCTCATAGCAGCATGCTGGTTCACCCAACCTCTCAATAGTGATCCAAGGAGTCTCATTATCCCACTTGACTTTGAACATAGATGACATAGAAGCTAGCGCGTCTGCTAACTGGTTCTCTTCTCGTGGAAAATGTTCAAAGGTAACCTCTTCAAAGTGTGAAAGTAACGTCAACACATGTTCTTTGTAAGGGATAAGATTCGGGTGCTTCGTGTCCCACTCTCCTTTGATTTGGCTTATTACCAAGGTTGAATCCCCGAAAACCCTTAAGAACTTGATCCTCAGGTCGATAGCAGCTTTGAGACCCACGATGCATGCCTCATACTCCGCCATGTTGTTGGTACGGTTGAAACATAATCTTCCGGTAAAAGGAGTATGATAACCCTCGGGAGATATAATTACAACACCGATGCCACTGCCGAGTGCGTTGGAGGCTCCGTAAAAAACCATAGTCCATCAAGATCTTTCCTCAGGTCTTTCATCTGGTCCAGGTTCTTCATAGTCAGTTACTAACATATTGTTCTCATCCGGGAACTCAAAATTCATTGACTAGTAGTCATCCACAACCTGATGAGCCAAATGATCAGCTAACACACTTCCCTTGATTTCTTTATGGGTCGTGTATTGGATATCATATTCGATCAAGATCATTTGCCATCTCGCTATTCTTCCAGAGAGAGCGGGCTTCTTGAAGATGTATTTGATCAGATCCATCTTAGATATCAACAAGGTAGTGTGAATCAACATGTACTGTCTTAGTCTGCGAGCATCCCATGCCAAAGCGCAACAAGTTTTCTCGAGCAGTGAGTATCTTGTTTCACAGTCGGTAAACTTTTTTCTAAGGTAGTATATTGCATGCTCTTTTTGACCAGACTCGTCATGCTGCCCCAGCACAAACCCCATTGAATTATCTAACACTGTTAAGTACATTATCAAAGGTCTTCCTTCAATCAGGGGCATTAGAATTGGAGGCTCTTGAAGGTATTCCTTGATTCTCTCGAAGGCAGTCTGGCATTCGTCATTCCATTTTACCACTTGATCTTTCTTCAAGAATTTGAAGATTGGCTCACAAGTAGCATTTAAATAGGAAATGAATCTGGAAATGTAATTTAGGCGTCCCAAGAAGCCTCTAACCTCCTTCTCAGTGCGAGGAGAAAGCATCTCTTGTATAGCCTTCACCTTTACAGGGTCTACCTGAATGCCCTTGTCGCTAACAATGAAACCTGGGAGTTTACTAGACCTTACCCCGAAGGTGCACTTGTTCGGATTTAACCTCAACTTGTACGTCTTCAACCTATCAAACAAATTTTGTAGATGATCAAGGTGCTCTTCCTCAGTTTGAGACCTGGCTATCATGTCATCAACATAGACCTCTATCTCATGGTGAATCATGTCATGGAACAAAGCTACCATGGATCGCTGATAGGTCGCCCCAGCATTCTTTAACCCAAATGGCATCACTTTGTAATAGAAAGTGCCTCATTGTGTGATGAAGGATGTCTTCTCCATATCTTCGGGTTCCATCTTGATCTGATTGTAGCTAGAGAAATCGTCCATGAAGGAAAAGATCTTATGTTGCACGGTGTTGTCAACCAGAAGGTCAATATGGGTAAGCGAGAAGTCATCCTTGGGGCTTGCCCTGTTCAAATCTTTGTAGTCCACACACATCCGTACTTTTCCTTCCTTTTTAGCAACCGTGACTACGTTAGCAACCCATTAGGGATAAGAGGTGACAGCTAAGAACCCGACGTTGTACTGTTTTATAACTTCTACTTTGATCTTCTCTGACATTTCAGGGCGCATACGACGGACCTTCTGCTTTACCGGAGGGAAATCTTCTTAAGTTGGCAGACGATGAACCACAATATCTGTGTCTAGTCCCGACATGTCTTCATATGACCAGACAAAGATCTCGACATAATCATGTAACATCTGTATCAACCGCTGTTTGACACCAAGCTCCAAATTTGTACCTATCTTGACTTCTTTTTTGTCCTCTTCTATGCCCAAATTGACTGTCTCAACTGGCTCTTCATGAGGCTGTATATCCCTTTCTTCCTGCTGTAACATCCTGGCAAGTTCTCCGGGTACCTCACAATCTTGCTCACCTTCGTCCTCGACTTGGTTGATTGGATTTTCAAAGTCATAACTGGCAATAGCAGAACTGTTATTGTGATACAGTGGGAGAACTGACTTGAGGTGTTTTGTGATTGTGTTCGCAAATGTTGCGGTCGCCACCGACATTTCTTTTATCTAATAAGGAAAGGTGAAAAAGCACAGGAAAGACCTTTAGATATTTTTTCTTGAGTTTGTGGGGTAGATTATGAAAAGGGAAGGTATTAGCACCCTTTTCATCCATGGTTTTCCATGGGCTCTTAGTTACTCGCTAGATCACTTGCTTTTGTTTGAATGTGTGCTTGTGATGTAGGTTTTGAAAGTATTTTGAAAATGTGACTACGTAATGATTCTCGTTTCTATAAGAACGCATACAAAGCGTTTGTTTCGAAAATAGTTCAAAGAGGTGTTTGTGAGGTGTGTTTTTGAAAGTGATTTTGAAAAGGGTTTTCTTTGTAATGGCTCTCGTTTCTATAAGAACGCGTACAAAGTGTTATCTTTTGAAAATGTTTCCAATGGAAGTGTGAGTGTATAAAATGTTTTTGTTGTGAGAAAACAAGTAACTAGGAGAGAATCTACCTACTCAAAAGGTCTTAGATGTGCTTTTCCTCCTCCTTTAGATGTTGCTATCTTACCATTGATTTGGTAAGAAGCCCCATCGTTGGATGTGAAGGGACGGGCATTGGGACGTTTCTATAGTCATAGAAGGAAACCCATGGAACGTTTTAGCAATGTCGTTTTAGGGACTAGATCGTTTACCGAAGGCAACATCGAGGGTCATCGAGGGACTACGATCTTTTATCAAGGGTCTTTTGCTAAAACGCCCATGTTCGAGGGACATGACTATTTTTCCGACTAGGCAACAAAGTGAGATTACCATAAGGGTGCATGTGTGAATAGTGTGTTTGATTGCATGCATTTAAATCTTGATTAGGGTGACTTATTTGTCTATTTCATATCTTGACATACACACCCTAATTACTAGCATTTACATTTGAAAGCGATAAATTGCAGAAATGTAAAGTCCTATGCTGTTGTACCCCAAAATTTGCCCTCCCATATTCATCTAGAATTGTCAAAAGTCAAGGTCACAAAATTCCCCCAGGGTTGTGCAGCTCAACTGTCTCCTAGACAGTCAAAACTAGGGTTTGAGTTCTGGTCAAGCAAATGAACTTTTCAAAGGCCCAATCAAGTCTCATGTGCCTACAAAGATGGTCAAATATCCTCATGTCAAGTTTCAAGGCATTCAGCTCAAAATTGCACAGTCAAAACCCTAGATTGCACTACAGTCAACTGTAGGGGCAAAATGGTCATTTGACAGTCAAAAGTTCAAATTTTTGGTCAATATATCATTTTAAAGCCACAAACACCATTTGATCAATGCTTGATCATGATTCTCAAAATTTGGCTCAGAAATCATCAAAGATGCAAAAGTTGCTATATTTGGACAGCTGAAAAAGTCAACAGAAATTGACCAGGGCATAACTTTCACATGGATTATCAGAAAAATTCCATCCAAAGCTCATTTTGAAGAGAAAGACATTTCCTACAATTCATCTTCATGTTCCAAGTCCAAGAAATGCTCTCACAAAAAAGTTATCAATTTCAACATTATAGGTCATTTTCAAAAGTCAACAAAAAGTGACTTTAAGTCAAAAGCCATAACTTGAGATTGGTAAATCAAAATGACATGGGACCAAAGGCATTGGTTAAAGGACTCAAAGACCTTTCTAAAATGTCCAAGAACATGTGAAAAGCTTAAAAATTGACCAAGTTATGCCTTGTGGAAGTTGGGAAATTTTTGGAAATTTTTGAAAGTCAACATTGATGCAAAAGGCATAAAAATGCAAATGGGCCCAATTATCTTCCAAATTTCTTCATGCCAAGCCTATGCACGACCACTAGGCCCAAAGGGAAGTATTCTCATATTTTTTAATTATTTATTTGAATTAATATTAATTTATATTCATTTAAATGATTTTAATTCATGAAAAATATAAGCCTTAACCAAAAAAATCTTTTTATACATGTTTTGATCCAATATTTCGTGCATATCCCATTTAGGAAAGTTTTGGATTGATTTGGACCTAATTGACACAAA
Organism: Vicia faba; assembly: GCA_948472305.1. Lineage (NCBI taxonomy): Eukaryota > Viridiplantae > Streptophyta > Magnoliopsida > Fabales > Fabaceae > Vicia > Vicia faba. Next base: position 1,009,948,244 of record OX451738.1, read on the forward strand.
GAACATGAAAAAAAGATATGAAGAAGATTTGCCAAAATCAAATATATGAAATCATCAATGCATAAGATTTTATACAATTTTTCTTGACCTAACATGCTCCATATATGATCAGAACACAACCCTAATGCTCTTGGACTGAAAAACTGCGCATACACAAGCTTTGCCATTCTTGAAAATTCACAAAAAACTCAAAAACTGAAAAGTGTATTAGAGGTCAATTCAAGCTTCGATTTTGATCCCATTAGCATCCTCATACATTCCTGGACATATTCCAACCATTGGCATCAACTCAAACGCCTTGAACTGGTATCTGGAACTCAAACCGTACCAAGAACATATTGAAATTGCATAGCACGATTTAAGCATCCTCTTGCATTTTTCTTTGTGGATTCTTGTTTATAATCATGTTTCTATGCTAACCAATAGGTTTAATTGTGTTTTTCTGTACCATAGGCGATTATGCCATGTATGTTTTCTAGGGTTTGCAGGCTTGCTCATTTGGGGCTTTTGACATAACGTAAAATTGGAGCTCCAGACCTTCACCATTGCATTAAGCACGACCAGACGAACAGCTTCCAACCCTCGCGCTCAATTTATGAGCGTCGAGGGTCTAATCGCTATTTTCGTGAAGACCCTCTAAAACCACGTTTCAAAACCGTTCCCATAGCGTTCTGTGTTACAGGGGTGGGGAGGAAGAAGATGGCGTGTCCATCAACCATTGGGCAGTTTGAATTTCGCGCGAATTCTCATAAACCTTAACGCGTTATTTTTATAATGTTTATTATTTATTCCATGTTAACTTAACGCGTTTGGCTCAAATGGTAACGTGCTATGCTTGTAACTTCAAAGACCTGGGTTCAAGTCCCAGGTCTTGCATAATGCCATATTATTTTTCCATTATGAATCCCATGCAGTTTCAGGAGCGCATACGTATGATAGACCATCACCATCCAATCACACACGTGTCCAGGAGAGGCAGACCAAGGGCTTAGATCCCAGGCTTATGGTGAACCAGGTCAATGCACTAGCACCCAATCCAAAAAGTCAATGAAATTCCCAGCTTATTGGGCCAGGCCTTTCCAGTTCTTACCTCCTAAATTGGGGACAGCACCCCCACTCTGGTTTGATTTCTTGTTTTTATTTTTTTCTATTTTAATTATTGTATGATTTAATTGTTTGTTTTAATTAATTATTTTTTCTATAAAATATAAAAACATTAAAAAATGCAGAAAACACAAGAAAAATATAATATTTATTTTATTACAATTATTTTCATAAATAAACTAGCATGTAAATAAACTAGTGTAATTAGGGTTTAATTCCAATTCTTTTTTTTAATAAAAATCCAAATCATGTAGAATTAGGTTAATTAATAGTTTTAATGTCTTTTTTAATTTTTATTTCTCACAATACTATTTATCTATTATTTTTATTTTTATAATTAAAAATTGTATATAATAAATTTTAGGTTAATTTAGGTCATATTTTAATTCTTTCTTAATAAATAAAAAATATTAGAATTTAGGGTGTGCCGTTTAATTTAATTTCAATTAATTCCCTTTTTCATTAAATCTAAAAACACAAAAAATATCATTCTCATTTAATTTTAATTTTTAAATCCTTATTAATTTTAATTATTTGCAAAAAGGGTCCAACGCCCGTCATTAATCAGTTAATTGCGCATTTATTTTATTATCGCTTATTATAATTTTGTAAATATCCCAAAGCCATGTAATTTACTTTTCGCACTTTATTTCTTCGCATTATTTATTTTTCCGCTAAATCGGGTCCTGGAAATTTTGGCGATGTGGACCCGCGCCTTTGTAATAGTCATAGATTTATCTTTTCCGCACTCCTAACTGTTAATCAAGCATGAAAGAATGAATGTCTAATTAAAATCAAGCGTAGAACACGACAAACATGACAAGACAAATAACTGAAACATGACACACAAATCACACACCACCCCTAGGGTACGCCTCACTGTTGCCTTGCCTCGAAAGGTGATCGTCGAGTAGAGGATGTCTTAGTAAGTCCTCATGATCCGGGAACCTGGCATGAGGGTAGCTTCTAAGGTGTCTTCCCATTGCTCTGGTGATCACCATGTCCCGAACCTCGAATTGACCCGAATACCTCCAACGGTGGTGCTACCTACCTCTCAATGGTGGGATGGCACTACTTTAAAGGACATCTACACAGACGAATTCCTTAGGGTAGGTAGGTTCTCAAGGATACTTGCTCTCTTCAAAAAAAAACAAATCAAAATCTTTTCACCAACACATTTTCAAAAGCTTTCAAAGCAAATTTTTCAAACACTCTGACGTACGAGTCGAATTGAAATTTTTCAAAGAAACTTTTTTAAACCCACATGGAAAAGCAAACAAACAATTTTGAAAACACATTGAGCAAGTATCTAAGAGCCCATGGATAACCATGGATAGAAAGGGTGCTAACACCTTCCCTTTCTATAACCTACCTCCCGAACCGAGAGCAATCTCTTTAAGGAATTTTTCTGTGCTTTTGTCCTTTCCATTTGGAGAAAATAAAAGACGGTGGCGACTCTTGCTTCCGCGACATTTCGCGAACCAGCGTTAAACAGTCAGTTCCAGATCCACCGATCACAGAACTGGCGACTCTGCTGGGGACCCTTTTAAAGTGAGGTGTACCTTAGGGCTAGGTCATAACTGTGTTTTCACTTGTATTGTTTTGCTTGCTTTACTATTTTGGGTTGCATCGGAGATACATGGATCCTAACCCGGATCTGGGGAACCCTGTTTAGGTAGCATAAGCTGTGAGGGACCTGTCCGGCGTAGACCGACACAGGTGAAGCAGTGGCTACGTTGGTGTGGCACCTTAGTCTGTACCGATATCCCTTGTGTCGCAACGAGGAGAATATGGGTCTTCTAAGGAGTCGTTAAGCACCAACAACCTTAGAACCTTAATTGACACAACTTGGCCTTTAGAACAGTAGCAGTATGCTACGCCCATTGAGGCTAAACTCTCGTGATGGTTCTGGCCGCAAGAAAAGATTGCGATGCTGGAGTTATGACCGATTGAGGGTAGTCAATGATATTGGGATCCTCTAAGAACCCGGTTACTTTTGATAGGACAGGTATGAACCCACCAACTTCAAGAGGGTAATACCCAGACCCCATGCTGGCCTTAAACTCTAAGGGTTTCTCTTGTGTGACTTGTGTGCCTTCGTACTTGACTATCTGCGTGCTTGTTACCTGACACTTGTTTCTCGCAGGTTTTGTTTATAGTCCTTAATTGGGACTCATAACATGGTACTAAATTTCTTGCAGGTTTTGTTCATAGTCCTTAACTGGGACTTATAACAGGGTTTACCAAATTTCTTGCAGGTGTTGTTTATAGTCCTTAACAAGGACTCATAACAGGGTACTAAGTTTCTTGCAGGTTTTGTTTATAGTCCTTAATTGGGACTCATAACAAAGTATACTGAATTTCTTGCAGGGTCTGTTTATAGTCCTTAATTGGGACTCATAACATGGTTTACCTACATCACCCCATGCATAGCATGACATCATACCATTGCATACCATTGCATACATCCTAACCCATTTCAAGGATCTCAAGGGCTTGTGATGCAGGTCAGGATGAACCAATTGTCTAGCCAGGGGCAAAGAGGATTTATTTTCCTCTAGCCAAGGTTGTCAGGGGCTATGACCCACTTGATATGGTGAGCCTTTGACCCTTGGAAGAAAGACTCTCAACAAATATGAAGTTCTTTCAATCAAGCTACCGGATCCAAATGCTAACAAATTTTCTTGTTTATCCCGCGAGGTCCTTGAAAACATTGCATGCATATCATACACATCATCGCATTACAGGTATCCCTTCTGCAGGTCACTTACCTTTCTCGCTGTTTATTTCAGCAATGGCCTCACAACAAGATAACCAGGACCTTCACGTTCAAGAGTCTCAGTTCAGAGAAATCTTCCTAGGTCTATCCAAGGGGCAAGAAGAGCTGAGGACCCTCCTCATGGGGAATCTGATCAGAAAAAGTCCCGAAGATGACAAGGACGAGCAGCTGAAACGTCTACAAGCTGAGGTAGACACACTGAAAACCCAGATGCTGGGGCAAAGGGCACTCATTCAAGGTTTAGCTCAGGAGCAAGGAGAGCTGAGAGCCATGATCAGTCAACTCCACCTAGGCAAATCCAACATGAAGCTACCAGTCCAAGTCAAGGACCAAGTCTTTGATCAGCTACCAAGAGGACAACAGTCTGGTATGGTGAAGAATGGACCTCCCCAAGTTGTTACTACTTCACAAACCCAGCATCAACGGGGCAATCGGCGTAAGCGATATACGCCTGGAAGACATTTCACTGAGACTGGCATACCACCATCTCTAATGCTGGAACACTTGTTGGAGGTCAATCTGATTACTTTAAAGGGTCCTCCCCAGAATCCTGACATCTCTGCTCCTACTTACAACCCTGATAAAAGATGTGCCTACCATTCTGACAGTCCTGGACATGACACCAATGACTGTTGGAGCTTGAAGAACAAGATCCAGGACTTGATCGACGGAAGGGTGCTGGAGTTCATGCCGGGTGGCCAAATGAAATGCTTCTGCTGAGAATCTCCCATCTGAAGTGACTAATTCAAACTAGAAAACTTTTGTTCATTCGAATGTTCAAGTTGCATTTTTCTTTGATTGTCTAAACATTTATTCATGTCAAACGTTGTTATTTCATTAATGCATCGCTTATGTCTGTTTTGAATCAATATATTCGCATTCACTATATGCAAATTGTTTTCATATTTTTTCTGATGTCGACTCTTGATCTTTAATCCTAAGCCTCTTGAGGGAGGATGACGAAAACGATACCACAATCTACAGTATGCTTTTGAACAGACCCCGCTGATGAGGTACAGGCATTGTTTCAACCCCTAAACACTGGAGTTATAAGGATGATAATCCCTCGTCAACCCATCAGAGCCAAAGAAGTAGGAGTCTTTATTTTCGAAAATCAAAACCCTTAATCATAACCTGGGGAAGGGTAGTCTCTCAGTTGATCCAAGTGCATAACGAATGGCACCGAAGAGATCTTTACAAAACGAACAAAGACAATGATGGTTCAGAACAATCAAAAGGACAGGCAGTCATCATCAAAATTCATAAATGAAAAAGCCCAAAAAAGTCTAAACCTACAAAGGGGACTTATGAAACTGGGGCATCCCGCTGACTGTAATTCCAAAAAAGGAAACAGTTCAGGCAAAAAAAAGAAAGGGATAGCAAAATCAAGAAAGAGGTCCTACAAACCCTCAGCAGAAAAAGGAAATGACTGCCTATTCAAAATAAGTCATCAACATCTGAACCATTATTGGAATATCAAAGCAAGGACTCAAAACAAGGTCTAACGCACGATCAACTGAGTTTAGGTTTGAAGAACATCACGAAGAGCGGGTGGGTACAAATAAATTTGAGCCTTTATCCTTTGTTTCTTAAACCGTGAACCAGGCCACGATATAACCCTTAAAAGTCCTAGCTGAAGCACGGGTTAGTTCGAAAGCATACTGTACGAAAGGTATCCTGACTCTTTAAGGCCTACGGTAAATACGGAGTTGACATCACGTTTTACAAACAATCACTTGTTTTATGAAAAAAAGAATGCATTTTCAAAATCTTCAAGACAGACATAAGCCTTGCATTTTTGACATAACTTTGTTTGCATATGACTTTTTGTTTGAACAGCAGGGAAATTCGCACGATGAACACCTAGTGAACAGAAGCACTTCCAATCAAGGGGCATGGCATGACTATTGTCCAATCATCTGGGGCAGTCCAATCAAGATTCGGAGAATCTCTCAAAGGCCAAATAGCCTGGGGCAAATCTCCGCCTGAGTCACTTGGGGCATTTCAACAACGAATCTGGGCTGATCAAACACCTTCTGACGGCATGACAAAACACTTCTAACAGGGGCAACTCCCTACATTCTGAGAGCATGGACATAGTCGGAAAAATACTACGCAAAATCAAAGACCCGCTAGGTTGACATACCTAGGCAAAAATAAGGGTTTCCCGGCGAACCAAAAGGGTTCGGGCAAAATGAAGGGATGAAATGAAAAACCTGTACACCCGGCAAGTCGAAAACCTAAAAAGGCGGCTTGGGCAAAAAAGGGTATCCCGATGGACTGAAAACCCGAAAGGGCGGTCCAGGCAAAAGTTAGGGATTAAAGCGTACGACTATGTCCTGACATCTTGTCATCTGCCTACCAGAAGAAGGTTTGTCCATCAACAACTATCAGCACCTCACAGGTCTTCCTCTCCCACCTCAGAAACAGGGGGCAATGATGAGTCGTCTAAACAATCTAGTTGGTCGGTCCTCCAAGGTACCAAGATAGGTTCAGCTAAAAAACATGACCGGTACATCCTAATTCCCCAGAGAGTGAGTCAGCAGTCAGTGCATTCTCCTCCAAGCAGAGTTATCAAATCTCAAGGAAGTTAGGTGTCCTCCAGCAGATCTCAACATCCCCCAGCACATCACTCTTAAACAAGCATCCCCGGTAGTCTTGCTCTAAATATTGTTCCCCGGCGGCGTATCAACATTCAAAGGAATCACTTCCCTGCAGTCTAAAACTTCCCCCAGGAAAGTCCAATCCAGTTTCCCCGGGAAAATTGGAGTTCATACCCCCAAGCAGTAAGCTTATCCCCAGTAGATTCTGGAAGCTTATCCCTCGCAGAGCACGAACGCGTCGTCCCGGCTTGATTTAAAGAGTTATTTCCGTAACAGGATATAACTGGGTTATCCTCAGCCAAAAACCACGGAAAGAGCGTCCTCGGCAAAATATCTTTCCTACCCCCAGCAAAGTCTATCAACACTTCCAGCATAACAAGGATATCCCCCAGCATGACTCATCAACGGTATCCCCAGCGGAGTTATCTTCATCAACGCAGCAAAGCATCGCTATCCCCACAGAGTAGCACTCCCCAGCATGATCGCTAGAATATCTTTTCTCCCGCAGAATTATTCCATTTGCCAAGTTTATTCCTCAACGGAGTTATCTTCTCCTACCGGTATTCTTGCAACAATCATCCACAGCGGAAGCAAAATCTCTTCCTCAACATCAGCCCAGGATGTGACTTCCCGGCACCCGTCAAGGATTTATTTTCCTAGACAAAAAACATACATGAATCATCACATACATCATTACAGCATGCATGTACGCATCATATCATATAAATCGCATCCATATTGAGAACATCATCGCTTGATCCATATCATGCATTGCATATAACTGACCTTTACCTTTCAGGAAAGATGCAGTTGAAATTCTCAAACATATTTCAAGGACTTCTCTAGTCCAGTTAAATCGACCCCAAACAGATTTTTCTGATAAAGACTCAGTAGAAGTGCTCTTATGGTCCCCTCTCCAACGGCGTGTGAGGTGGTAATTCCTTTTTCAGATGTTTTCCTCTCCGACGATGAGCGTGAGGTAATATTCTTTTGTGGTCCCCTCTCCGACGGTGAGCGTGAGGTGGTAATTCCTTTTTCAAGATGTTTTCCTCTCCGACGATGAGCGTGAGGTAATATTCTTTTGTGGTCCCCTCTCCGACGGTGAGCGTGAGGTGGTAATTCCTTTTTCAAGATGTTTTCCTCTCCGACGATGAGCGTGAGGTAATATTCTTTTGTGGTCCCCTCTCCAATGGCGTGTGAGGTGGTAATTCCTTCTTCAGATGTTTCCCTCTCCGGCATGAGCGTGAGGTGATATTCTCTTATGGTCCCCTCTCCAACGGCGTGTGAGGTGGTAATTCCTTCTTCAGATGTTTCCCTCTCCGGCATGAGCGTGAGGTGATATTCTCTTATGGTCCCCTCTCCAACGGCGTGTGAGGTGGTAATTCCTTCTTCAGATGTTTCCCTCTCCGGCATGAGCGTGAGGTGATATTCTCTTATGGTCCCCTCTCCAACGGCGTGTGAGGTGGTAATTCCTTCTTCAGATGTTTCCCTCTCCGGCATGAGCGTGAGGTGATATTCTCTTATGGTCCCCTCTCCAACGGCGTGTGAGGTGGTAATTCCTTCTTCAGATGTTTCCCTCTCCGGCATGAGCGTGAGGTGATATTCTCTTATGGTCCCCTCTCCAACGGCGTGTGAGGTGGTAATTCCTTCTTCAGATGTTTCCCTCTCCGGCATGAGCGTGAGGTGGTATTCTCTTATGGTTCCCTCTCCAACGGCGTGTGAGGCGGTAATTCCTTTTTCAAATGTTTCCCTCTCCGGCATGAGCGTGAGGTGACATTTCCTTCCAGATTATAATTTCCTATAGTTCCCTCTCCAACGTGAGTGAGGTAACTCCCTTTGAGATTGTAATGTCCTTTGGTTCTCTTCCTGACACTACGAAGACGGTAATTCTCACCAAGATTTTCTCAACGAGCGTTGTTGAGATCATTCAGGATTCTCTTACCCTTCATGCTAAAGCGGTAACCATCCCTGGTTCATTCATCAGCGTTTGAAGCTCCAGACTCAGCTCCTGCAACCAGTCAGGACACATCTATACCAAGCATCTAAAATCAGCTCCTGCGACGTGTCAGGTACTCATTTTTCTGTTTTGCAGGTATGCAGGTTCTTGCTAAGGAATCTCCTATGCAATCAACGTCCAGATGGCATCTATAAGCCCATCACCCTATTCAGCAATCTCTAAATGGCATCTATAAGCCCATTCCCCATCATTGCTACTATGTGAGCGCAAATTTCTGGGCACTTTAGTGTTCAATCATCTTCTACCCTCGGATTACGAAAGGCACGTCAGCCAATCTGCATCCTCAGGTCTAAGAAGATTGAACAGGGGCAACTGTTGTACCCCAAAATTTGCCCTCCCATATTCATCTAGAATTGTCAAAAGTCAAGGTCACAAAATTCCCCCAGGGTTGTGCAGCTCAACTGTCTCCTAGACAGTCAAAACTAGGGTTTGAGTTCTGGTCAAGCAAATGAACTTTTCAAAGGCCCAATCAAGTCTCATGTGCCTACAAAGATGGTCAAATATCCTCATGTCAAGTTTCAAGGCATTCAGCTCAAAATTGCACAGTCAAAACCCTAGATTGCACTACAGTCAACTGTAGGGGCAAAATGGTCATTTGACAGTCAAAAGTTCAAATTTTTGGTCAATATATCATTTTAAAGCCACAAACACCATTTGATCAATGCTTGATCATGATTCTCAAAATTTGGCTCAGAAATCATCAAAGATGCAAAAGTTGCTATATTTGGACAGCTGAAAAAGTCAACAGAAATTGACCAGGGCATAACTTTCACATGGATTATCAGAAAAATTCCATCCAAAGCTCATTTTGAAGAGAAAGACATTTACTACAATTCATCTTCATGTTCCAAGTCCAAGAAATGCTCTCACAAAAAAGTTATCAATTTCAACATTATAGGTCATTTTCAAAAGTCAACAAAAAGTGACTTTAAGTCAAAAGCCATAACTTGAGATTGGTAAATCAAAATGACATGGGACCAAAGGCATTGGTTAAAGGACTCAAAGACCTTTCTAAAATGTCCAAGAACATGTGAAAAGCTTAAAAATTGACCAAGTTATGCCTTGTGGAAGTTGGGAAATTTTTGGAAATTTTTGAAAGTCAACATTGATGCAAAAGGCCTAAAAATGCAAATGGGCCCAATTATCTTCCAAATTTCTTCATGCCAAGCCTATGCACGACCACTAGGCCCAAAGGGAAGTATTCTCATATTTTTTAATTATTTATTTGAATTAATATTAATTTATATTCATTTAAATGATTTTAATTCATGAAAAATATAAGCCTTAACCAAAAAAATCTTTTTATACATGTTTTGATCCAATATTTCGTGCATATCCCATTTAGGAAAGTTTTGGATTGATTTGGACCTAATTGACACAAAGAACATGAAAAAAAGATATGAAGAAGATTTGCCAAAATCAAATATATGAAATCATCAATGCATAAGATTTTATACAATTTTTCTTGACCTAACATGCTCCATATATGATCAGAACACAACCCTAATGCTCTTGGACTGAAAAACTGCGCATACACAAGCTTTGCCATTCTTGAAAATTCACAAAAAACTCAAAAACTGAAAAGTGTATTAGAGGTCAATTCAAGCTTCGATTTTGATCCCATTAGCATCCTCATACATTCCTGGACATATTCCAACCATTGGCATCAACTCAAACGCCTTGAACTGGTATCTGGAACTCAAACCGTACCAAGAACATATTGAAATTGCATAGCACGATTTAAGCATCCTCTTGCATTTTTCTTTGTGGATTCTTGTTTATAATCATGTTTCTATGCTAACCAATAGGTTTAATTGTGTTTTTCTGTACCATAGGCGATTATGCCATGTATGTTTTCTAGGGTTTGCAGGCTTGCTCATTTGGGGCTTTTGACATAACGTAAAATTGGAGCTCCAGACCTTCGCCATTGCATTAAGCACGACCAGACGAACAGCTTCCAACCCTCGCGCTCAATTTATGAGCGTCGAGGGTCTAATCGCTATTTTCGTGAAGACCCTCTAAAACCACGTTTCAAAACCGTTCCCATAGCGTTCTGTGTTACAGGGGTGGGGAGGAAGAAGATGGCGTGTCCATCAACCATTGGGCAGTTTGAATTTCGCGCGAATTCTCATAAACCTTAACGCGTTATTTTTATAATGTTTATTATTTATTCCATGTTAACTTAACGCGTTTGGCTCAAATGGTAACGTGCTATGCTTGTAACTTCAAAGACCTGGGTTCAAGTCCCAGGTCTTGCATAATGCCATATTATTTTTCCATTATGAATCCCATGCAGTTTCAGGAGCGCATACGTATGATAGACCATCACCATCCAATCACACACGTGTCCAGGAGAGGCAGACCAAGGGCTTAGATCCCAGGCTTATGGTGAACCAGGTCAATGCACTAGCACCCAATCCAAAAAGTCAATGAAATTCCCAGCTTATTGGGCCAGGCCTTTCCAGTTCTTACCTCCTAAATTGGGGACAGCACCCCCACTCTGGTTTGATTTCTTGTTTTTATTTTTTTCTATTTTAATTATTGTATGATTTAATTGTTTGTTTTAATTAATTATTTTTTCTATAAAATATAAAAACATTAAAAAATGCAGAAAACACAAGAAAAATATAATATTTATTTTATTACAATTATTTTCATAAATAAACTAGCATGTAAATAAACTAGTGTAATTAGGGTTTAATTCCAATTCTTTTTTTTAATAAAAATCCAAATCATGTAGAATTAGGTTAATTAATAGTTTTAATGTCTTTTTTAATTTTTATTTCTCACAATACTATTTATCTATTATTTTTATTTTTATAATTAAAAATTGTATATAATAAATTTTAGGTTAATTTAGGTCATATTTTAATTCTTTCTTAATAAATAAAAAATATTAGAATTTAGGGTGTGCCGTTTAATTTAATTTCAATTAATTCCCTTTTTCATTAAATCTAAAAACACAAAAAATATCATTCTCATTTAATTTTAATTTTTAAATCCTTATTAATTTTAATTATTTGCAAAAAGGGTCCAACGCCCGTCATTAATCAGTTAATTGCGCATTTATTTTATTATCGCTTATTATAATTTTGTAAATATCCCAAAGCCATGTAATTTACTTTTCGCACTTTATTTCTTCGCATTATTTATTTTTCCGCTAAATCGGGTCCTGGAAATTTTGGCGATGTGGACCCGCGCCTTTGTAATAGTCATAGATTTATCTTTTCCGCACTCCTAACTGTTAATCAAGCATGAAAGAATGAATGTCTAATTAAAATCAAGCGTAGAACACGACAAACATGACAAGACAAATAACTGAAACATGACACACAAATCACACACCACCCCTAGGGTACGCCTCACTGTTGCCTTGCCTCGAAAGGTGATCGTCGAGTAGAGGATGTCTTAGTAAGTCCTCATGATCCGGGAACCTGGCATGAGGGTAGCTTCTAAGGTGTCTTCCCATTGCTCTGGTGATCACCATGTCCCGAACCTCGAATTGACCCGAATACCTCCAACGGTGGTGCTACCTACCTCTCAATGGTGGGATGGCACTACTTTAAAGGACATCTACACAGACGAATTCCTTAGGGTAGGTAGGTTCTCAAGGATACTTGCTCTCTTCAAAAAAAAACAAATCAAAATCTTTTCACCAACACATTTTCAAAAGCTTTCAAAGCAAATTTTTCAAACACTCTGACGTACGAGTCGAATTGAAATTTTTCAAAGAAACTTTTTTAAACCCACATGGAAAAGCAAACAAACAATTTTGAAAACACATTGAGCAAGTATCTAAGAGCCCATGGATAACCATGGATAGAAAGGGTGCTAACACCTTCCCTTTCTATAACCTACCTCCCGAACCGAGAGCAATCTCTTTAAGGAATTTTTCTGTGCTTTTGTCCTTTCCATTTGGAGAAAATAAAAGACGGTGGCGACTCTTGCTTCCGCGACATTTCGCGAACCAGCGTTAAACAGTCAGTTCCAGATCCACCGATCACAGAACTGGCGACTCTGCTGGGGACCCTTTTAAAGTGAGGTGTACCTTAGGGCTAGGTCATAACTGTGTTTTCACTTGTATTGTTTTGCTTGCTTTACTATTTTGGGTTGCATCGGAGATACATGGATCCTAACCCGGATCTGGGGAACCCTGTTTAGGTAGCATAAGCTGTGAGGGACCTGTCCGGCGTAGACCGACACAGGTGAAGCAGTGGCTACGTTGGTGTGGCACCTTAGTCTGTACCGATATCCCTTGTGTCGCAACGAGGAGAATATGGGTCTTCTAAGGAGTCGTTAAGCACCAACAACCTTAGAACCTTAATTGACACAACTTGGCCTTTAGAACAGTAGCAGTATGCTACGCCCATTGAGGCTAAACTCTCGTGATGGTTCTGGCCGCAAGAAAAGATTGCGATGCTGGAGTTATGACCGATTGAGGGTAGTCAATGATATTGGGATCCTCTAAGAACCCGGTTACTTTTGATAGGACAGGTATGAACCCACCAACTTCAAGAGGGTAATACCCAGACCCCATGCTGGCCTTAAACTCTAAGGGTTTCTCTTGTGTGACTTGTGTGCCTTCGTACTTGACTATCTGCGTGCTTGTTACCTGACACTTGTTTCTCGCAGGTTTTGTTTATAGTCCTTAATTGGGACTCATAACATGGTACTAAATTTCTTGCAGGTTTTGTTCATAGTCCTTAACTGGGACTTATAACAGGGTTTACCAAATTTCTTGCAGGTGTTGTTTATAGTCCTTAACAAGGACTCATAACAGGGTACTAAGTTTCTTGCAGGTTTTGTTTATAGTCCTTAATTGGGACTCATAACAAAGTATACTGAATTTCTTGCAGGGTCTGTTTATAGTCCTTAATTGGGACTCATAACATGGTTTACCTACATCACCCCATGCATAGCATGACATCATACCATTGCATACCATTGCATACATCCTAACCCATTTCAAGGATCTCAAGGGCTTGTGATGCAGGTCAGGATGAACCAATTGTCTAGCCAGGGGCAAAGAGGATTTATTTTCCTCTAGCCAAGGTTGTCAGGGGCTATGACCCACTTGATATGGTGAGCCTTTGACCCTTGGAAGAAAGACTCTCAACAAATATGAAGTTCTTTCAATCAAGCTACCGGATCCAAATGCTAACAAATTTTCTTGTTTATCCCGCGAGGTCCTTGAAAACATTGCATGCATATCATACACATCATCGCATTACAGGTATCCCTTCTGCAGGTCACTTACCTTTCTCGCTGTTTATTTCAGCAATGGCCTCACAACAAGATAACCAGGACCTTCACGTTCAAGAGTCTCAGTTCAGAGAAATCTTCCTAGGTCTATCCAAGGGGCAAGAAGAGCTGAGGACCCTCCTCATGGGGAATCTGATCAGAAAAAGTCCCGAAGATGACAAGGACGAGCAGCTGAAACGTCTACAAGCTGAGGTAGACACACTGAAAACCCAGATGCTGGGGCAAAGGGCACTCATTCAAGGTTTAGCTCAGGAGCAAGGAGAGCTGAGAGCCATGATCAGTCAACTCCACCTAGGCAAATCCAACATGAAGCTACCAGTCCAAGTCAAGGACCAAGTCTTTGATCAGCTACCAAGAGGACAACAGTCTGGTATGGTGAAGAATGGACCTCCCCAAGTTGTTACTACTTCACAAACCCAGCATCAACGGGGCAATCGGCGTAAGCGATATACGCCTGGAAGACATTTCACTGAGACTGGCATACCACCATCTCTAATGCTGGAACACTTGTTGGAGGTCAATCTGATTACTTTAAAGGGTCCTCCCCAGAATCCTGACATCTCTGCTCCTACTTACAACCCTGATAAAAGATGTGCCTACCATTCTGACAGTCCTGGACATGACACCAATGACTGTTGGAGCTTGAAGAACAAGATCCAGGACTTGATCGACGGAAGGGTGCTGGAGTTCATGCCGGGTGGCCAAATGAAATGCTTCTGCTGAGAATCTCCCATCTGAAGTGACTAATTCAAACTAGAAAACTTTTGTTCATTCGAATGTTCAAGTTGCATTTTTCTTTGATTGTCTAAACATTTATTCATGTCAAACGTTGTTATTTCATTAATGCATCGCTTATGTCTGTTTTGAATCAATATATTCGCATTCACTATATGCAAATTGTTTTCATATTTTTTCTGATGTCGACTCTTGATCTTTAATCCTAAGCCTCTTGAGGGAGGATGACGAAAACGATACCACAATCTACAGTATGCTTTTGAACAGACCCCGCTGATGAGGTACAGGCATTGTTTCAACCCCTAAACACTGGAGTTATAAGGATGATAATCCCTCGTCAACCCATCAGAGCCAAAGAAGTAGGAGTCTTTATTTTCGAAAATCAAAACCCTTAATCATAACCTGGGGAAGGGTAGTCTCTCAGTTGATCCAAGTGCATAACGAATGGCACCGAAGAGATCTTTACAAAACGAACAAAGACAATGATGGTTCAGAACAATCAAAAGGACAGGCAGTCATCATCAAAATTCATAAATGAAAAAGCCCAAAAAAGTCTAAACCTACAAAGGGGACTTATGAAACTGGGGCATCCCGCTGACTTTAATTCCAAAAAAGGAAACAGTTCAGGCAAAAAAAAGAAAGGGATAGCAAAATCAAGAAAGAGGTCCTACAAACCCTCAGCAGAAAAAGGAAATGACTGCCTATTCAAAATAAGTCATCAACATCTGAACCATTATTGGAATATCAAAGCAAGGACTCAAAACAAGGTCTAACGCACGATCAACTGAGTTTAGGTTTGAAGAACATCACGAAGAGCGGGTGGGTACAAATAAATTTGAGCCTTTATCCTTTGTTTCTTAAACCGTGAACCAGGCCACGATATAACCCTTAAAAGTCCTAGCTGAAGCACGGGTTAGTTCGAAAGCATACTGTACGAAAGGTATCCTGACTCTTTAAGGCCTACGGTAAATACGGAGTTGACATCACGTTTTACAAACAATCACTTGTTTTATGAAAAAAAGAATGCATTTTCAAAATCTTCAAGACAGACATAAGCCTTGCATTTTTGACATAACTTTGTTTGCATATGACTTTTTGTTTGAACAGCAGGGAAATTCGCACGATGAACACCTAGTGAACAGAAGCACTTCCAATCAAGGGGCATGGCATGACTATTGTCCAATCATCTGGGGCAGTCCAATCAAGATTCGGAGAATCTCTCAAAGGCCAAATAGCCTGGGGCAAATCTCCGCCTGAGTCACTTGGGGCATTTCAACAACGAATCTGGGCTGATCAAACACCTTCTGACGGCATGACAAAACACTTCTAACAGGGGCAACTCCCTACATTCTGAGAGCATGGACATAGTCGGAAAAATACTACGCAAAATCAAAGACCCGCTAGGTTGACATACCTAGGCAAAAATAAGGGTTTCCCGGCGAACCAAAAGGGTTCGGGCAAAATGAAGGGATGAAATGAAAAACCTGTACACCCGGCAAGTCGAAAACCTAAAAAGGCGGCTTGGGCAAAAAAGGGTATCCCGATGGACTGAAAACCCGAAAGGGCGGTCCAGGCAAAAGTTAGGGATTAAAGCGTACGACTATGTCCTGACATCTTGTCATCTGCCTACCAGAAGAAGGTTTGTCCATCAACAACTATCAGCACCTCACAGGTCTTCCTCTCCCACCTCAGAAACAGGGGGCAATGATGAGTCGTCTAAACAATCTAGTTGGTCGGTCCTCCAAGGTACCAAGATAGGTTCAGCTAAAAAACATGACCGGTACATCCTAATTCCCCAGAGAGTGAGTCAGCAGTCAGTGCATTCTCCTCCAAGCAGAGTTATCAAATCTCAAGGAAGTTAGGTGTCCTCCAGCAGATCTCAACATCCCCCAGCACATCACTCTTAAACAAGCATCCCCGGTAGTCTTGCTCTAAATATTGTTCCCCGGCGGCGTATCAACATTCAAAGGAATCACTTCCCTGCAGTCTAAAACTTCCCCCAGGAAAGTCCAATCCAGTTTCCCCGGGAAAATTGGAGTTCATACCCCCAAGCAGTAAGCTTATCCCCAGTAGATTCTGGAAGCTTATCCCTCGCAGAGCACGAACGCGTCGTCCCGGCTTGATTTAAAGAGTTATTTCCGTAACAGGATATAACTGGGTTATCCTCAGCCAAAAACCACGGAAAGAGCGTCCTCGGCAAAATATCTTTCCTACCCCCAGCAAAGTCTATCAACACTTCCAGCATAACAAGGATATCCCCCAGCATGACTCATCAACGGTATCCCCAGCGGAGTTATCTTCATCAACGCAGCAAAGCATCGCTATCCCCACAGAGTAGCACTCCCCAGCATGATCGCTAGAATATCTTTTCTCCCGCAGAATTATTCCATTTGCCAAGTTTATTCCTCAACGGAGTTATCTTCTCCTACCGGTATTCTTGCAACAATCATCCACAGCGGAAGCAAAATCTCTTCCTCAACATCAGCCCAGGATGTGACTTCCCGGCACCCGTCAAGGATTTATTTTCCTAGACAAAAAACATACATGAATCATCACATACATCATTACAGCATGCATGTACGCATCATATCATATAAATCGCATCCATATTGAGAACATCATCGCTTGATCCATATCATGCATTGCATATAACTGACCTTTACCTTTCAGGAAAGATGCAGTTGAAATTCTCAAACATATTTCAAGGACTTCTCTAGTCCAGTTAAATCGACCCCAAACAGATTTTTCTGATAAAGACTCAGTAGAAGTGCTCTTATGGTCCCCTCTCCAACGGCGTGTGAGGTGGTAATTCCTTTTTCAGATGTTTTCCTCTCCGACGATGAGCGTGAGGTAATATTCTTTTGTGGTCCCCTCTCCGACGGTGAGCGTGAGGTGGTAATTCCTTTTTCAAGATGTTTTCCTCTCCGACGATGAGCGTGAGGTAATATTCTTTTGTGGTCCCCTCTCCGACGGTGAGCGTGAGGTGGTAATTCCTTTTTCAAGATGTTTTCCTCTCCGACGATGAGCGTGAGGTAATATTCTTTTGTGGTCCCCTCTCCAATGGCGTGTGAGGTGGTAATTCCTTCTTCAGATGTTTCCCTCTCCGGCATGAGCGTGAGGTGATATTCTCTTATGGTCCCCTCTCCAACGGCGTGTGAGGTGGTAATTCCTTCTTCAGATGTTTCCCTCTCCGGCATGAGCGTGAGGTGATATTCTCTTATGGTCCCCTCTCCAACGGCGTGTGAGGTGGTAATTCCTTCTTCAGATGTTTCCCTCTCCGGCATGAGCGTGAGGTGATATTCTCTTATGGTCCCCTCTCCAACGGCGTGTGAGGTGGTAATTCCTTCTTCAGATGTTTCCCTCTCCGGCATGAGCGTGAGGTGATATTCTCTTATGGTCCCCTCTCCAACGGCGTGTGAGGTGGTAATTCCTTCTTCAGATGTTTCCCTCTCCGGCATGAGCGTGAGGTGATATTCTCTTATGGTCCCCTCTCCAACAGCGTGTGAGGTGGTAATTCCTTCTTCAGATGTTTCCCTCTCCGGCATGAGCGTGAGGTGGTATTCTCTTATGGTTCCCTCTCCAACGGCGTGTGAGGCGGTAATTCCTTTTTCAAATGTTTCCCTCTCCGGCATGAGCGTGAGGTGACATTTCCTTCCAGATTATAATTTCCTATAGTTCCCTCTCCAACGTGAGTGAGGTAACTCCCTTTGAGATTGTAATGTCCTTTGGTTCTCTTCCTGACACTACGAAGACGGTAATTCTCACCAAGATTTTCTCAACGAGCGTTGTTGAGATCATTCAGGATTCTCTTACCCTTCATGCTAAAGCGGTAACCATCCCTGGTTCATTCATCAGCGTTTGAAGCTCCAGACTCAGCTCCTGCAACCAGTCAGGACACATCTATACCAAGCATCTAAAATCAGCTCCTGCGACGTGTCAGGTACTCATTTTTCTGTTTTGCAGGTATGCAGGTTCTTGCTAAGGAATCTCCTATGCAATCAACGTCCAGATGGCATCTATAAGCCCATCACCCTATTCAGCAATCTCTAAATGGCATCTATAAGCCCATTCCCCATCATTGCTACTATGTGAGCGCAAATTTCTGGGCACTTTAGTGTTCAATCATCTTCTACCCTCGGATTACGAAAGGCACGTCAGCCAATCTGCATCCTCAGGTCTAAGAAGATTGAACAGGGGCAACTGTTGTACCCCAAAATTTGCCCTCCCATATTCATCTAGAATTGTCAAAAGTCAAGGTCACAAAATTCCCCCAGGGTTGTGCAGCTCAACTGTCTCCTAGACAGTCAAAACTAGGGTTTGAGTTCTGGTCAAGCAAATGAACTTTTCAAAGGCCCAATCAAGTCTCATGTGCCTACAAAGATGGTCAAATATCCTCATGTCAAGTTTCAAGGCATTCAGCTCAAAATTGCACAGTCAAAACCCTAGATTGCACTACAGTCAACTGTAGGGGCAAAATGGTCATTTGACAGTCAAAAGTTCAAATTTTTGGTCAATATATCATTTTAAAGCCACAAACACCATTTGATCAATGCTTGATCATGATTCTCAAAATTTGGCTCAGAAATCATCAAAGATGCAAAAGTTGCTATATTTGGACAGCTGAAAAAGTCAACAGAAATTGACCAGGGCATAACTTTCACATGGATTATCAGAAAAATTCCATCCAAAGCTCATTTTGAAGAGAAAGACATTTACTACAATTCATCTTCATGTTCCAAGTCCAAGAAATGCTCTCACAAAAAAGTTATCAATTTCAACATTATAGGTCATTTTCAAAAGTCAACAAAAAGTGACTTTAAGTCAAAAGCCATAACTTGAGATTGGTAAATCAAAATGACATGGGACCAAAGGCATTGGTTAAAGGACTCAAAGACCTTTCTAAAATGTCCAAGAACATGTGAAAAGCTTAAAAATTGACCAAGTTATGCCTTGTGGAAGTTGGGAAATTTTTGGAAATTTTTGAAAGTCAACATTGATGCAAAAGGCCTAAAAATGCAAATGGGCCCAATTATCTTCCAAATTTCTTCATGCCAAGCCTATGCACGACCACTAGGCCCAAAGGGAAGTATTCTCATATTTTTTAATTATTTATTTGAATTAATATTAATTTATATTCATTTAAATGATTTTAATTCATGAAAAATATAAGCCTTAACCAAAAAAATCTTTTTATACATGTTTTGATCCAATATTTCGTGCATATCCCATTTAGGAAAGTTTTGGATTGATTTGGACCTAATTGACACAAAGAACATGAAAAAAAGATATGAAGAAGATTTGCCAAAATCAAATATATGAAATCATCAATGCATAAGATTTTATACAATTTTTCTTGACCTAACATGCTCCATATATGATCAGAACACAACCCTAATGCTCTTGGACTGAAAAACTGCGCATACACAAGCTTTGCCATTCTTGAAAATTCACAAAAAACTCAAAAACTGAAAAGTGTATTAGAGGTCAATTCAAGCTTCGATTTTGATCCCATTAGCATCCTCAT
This sequence comes from Vicia faba, assembly GCA_948472305.1. Lineage (NCBI taxonomy): Eukaryota > Viridiplantae > Streptophyta > Magnoliopsida > Fabales > Fabaceae > Vicia > Vicia faba. The sequence goes on from OX451738.1 coordinate 1,009,968,268, forward strand.
ACATTCCTGGACATATTCCAACCATTGGCATCAACTCAAACGCCTTGAACTGGTATCTGGAACTCAAACCGTACCAAGAACATATTGAAATTGCATAGCACGATTTAAGCATCCTCTTGCATTTTTCTTTGTGGATTCTTGTTTATAATCATGTTTCTATGCTAACCAATAGGTTTAATTGTGTTTTTCTGTACCATAGGCGATTATGCCATGTATGTTTTCTAGGGTTTGCAGGCTTGCTCATTTGGGGCTTTTGACATAACGTAAAATTGGAGCTCCAGACCTTCGCCATTGCATTAAGCACGACCAGACGAACAGCTTCCAACCCTCGCGCTCAATTTATGAGCGTCGAGGGTCTAATCGCTATTTTCGTGAAGACCCTCTAAAACCACGTTTCAAAACCGTTCCCATAGCGTTCTGTGTTACAGGGGTGGGGAGGAAGAAGATGGCGTGTCCATCAACCATTGGGCAGTTTGAATTTCGCGCGAATTCTCATAAACCTTAACGCGTTATTTTTATAATGTTTATTATTTATTCCATGTTAACTTAACGCGTTTGGCTCAAATGGTAACGTGCTATGCTTGTAACTTCAAAGACCTGGGTTCAAGTCCCAGGTCTTGCATAATGCCATATTATTTTTCCATTATGAATCCCATGCAGTTTCAGGAGCGCATACGTATGATAGACCATCACCATCCAATCACACACGTGTCCAGGAGAGGCAGACCAAGGGCTTAGATCCCAGGCTTATGGTGAACCAGGTCAATGCACTAGCACCCAATCCAAAAAGTCAATGAAATTCCCAGCTTATTGGGCCAGGCCTTTCCAGTTCTTACCTCCTAAATTGGGGACAGCACCCCCACTCTGGTTTGATTTCTTGTTTTTATTTTTTTCTATTTTAATTATTGTATGATTTAATTGTTTGTTTTAATTAATTATTTTTTCTATAAAATATAAAAACATTAAAAAATGCAGAAAACACAAGAAAAATATAATATTTATTTTATTACAATTATTTTCATAAATAAACTAGCATGTAAATAAACTAGTGTAATTAGGGTTTAATTCCAATTCTTTTTTTTAATAAAAATCCAAATCATGTAGAATTAGGTTAATTAATAGTTTTAATGTCTTTTTTAATTTTTATTTCTCACAATACTATTTATCTATTATTTTTATTTTTATAATTAAAAATTGTATATAATAAATTTTAGGTTAATTTAGGTCATATTTTAATTCTTTCTTAATAAATAAAAAATATTAGAATTTAGGGTGTGCCGTTTAATTTAATTTCAATTAATTCCCTTTTTCATTAAATCTAAAAACACAAAAAATATCATTCTCATTTAATTTTAATTTTTAAATCCTTATTAATTTTAATTATTTGCAAAAAGGGTCCAACGCCCGTCATTAATCAGTTAATTGCGCATTTATTTTATTATCGCTTATTATAATTTTGTAAATATCCCAAAGCCATGTAATTTACTTTTCGCACTTTATTTCTTCGCATTATTTATTTTTCCGCTAAATCGGGTCCTGGAAATTTTGGCGATGTGGACCCGCGCCTTTGTAATAGTCATAGATTTATCTTTTCCGCACTCCTAACTGTTAATCAAGCATGAAAGAATGAATGTCTAATTAAAATCAAGCGTAGAACACGACAAACATGACAAGACAAATAACTGAAACATGACACACAAATCACACACCACCCCTAGGGTACGCCTCACTGTTGCCTTGCCTCGAAAGGTGATCGTCGAGTAGAGGATGTCTTAGTAAGTCCTCATGATCCGGGAACCTGGCATGAGGGTAGCTTCTAAGGTGTCTTCCCATTGCTCTGGTGATCACCATGTCCCGAACCTCGAATTGACCCGAATACCTCCAACGGTGGTGCTACCTACCTCTCAATGGTGGGATGGCACTACTTTAAAGGACATCTACACAGACGAATTCCTTAGGGTAGGTAGGTTCTCAAGGATACTTGCTCTCTTCAAAAAAAAACAAATCAAAATCTTTTCACCAACACATTTTCAAAAGCTTTCAAAGCAAATTTTTCAAACACTCTGACGTACGAGTCGAATTGAAATTTTTCAAAGAAACTTTTTTAAACCCACATGGAAAAGCAAACAAACAATTTTGAAAACACATTGAGCAAGTATCTAAGAGCCCATGGATAACCATGGATAGAAAGGGTGCTAACACCTTCCCTTTCTATAACCTACCTCCCGAACCGAGAGCAATCTCTTTAAGGAATTTTTCTGTGCTTTTGTCCTTTCCATTTGGAGAAAATAAAAGACGGTGGCGACTCTTGCTTCCGCGACATTTCGCGAACCAGCGTTAAACAGTCAGTTCCAGATCCACCGATCACATATGCTATTACAATATTGTAGGAATGGGGGTGCATGTTTATGAATGAGGGTTGCAAGTAAAAATAAGTCCTAAGTTACTATTACAACCATATCGAATGGATAAGAATGTACAAAAGATGTAAAATGGACTTATTTTATTTTAAGAAAATAGTTTTGATCTTTTGTTTTAAGAAATAAAATAAAGCATGTAAAAAATAAAAAAAAAGTTTTTGGTGTCTTTTTGATTAATGAAAAAGAAAGTAGTAGCAAAAATAGTGAGAAAAAGAAAAATGGAATTAGCATATTGCTGACTAAAGGAGGTCAGAAGTTCTGACTCTGGCCTGCTGCAAAACAGATATCCTGTTAGTGAAAAAATGGGTGAAGTCAGAAGTTCTTGGTCCACTGGGAACAAGGTAGTTTTCAGAAGTTCTGATACCACCGACAACAAAGTAGATTTCAGAAGTTTGGATACCACTGGCAGAACTTGGTCTCCCTCTCCATGTTAGTCAGAACATCTGCAACTTGGTCATTTCTCAACAAAACATAATATGTGCTTATGACAGTTATAACATGTGTCATAGTGTTTCAGAAACAAGAAATATCAGAACTATAAATCAGAGGCAAGTATGAATTTTCTAATCCTAATTCTGAGTTCTAATTTCTCAAGGAAGTTCTGAACTGATTTATTCCCTACTTAGGCAGGCGGATTCATGAGATCTCAGAATATGTACAACAGTAGAAACATGATATCTACATTGTATTTTTGAACACACAAATCTGGTAATGCTTAAGTAATATGGTGAGAGTCAGCAAAAGCTTACCTTGCAACTGGAAGAGATTCTATGAACCGGAGTTAACCTCAACTCTGATGATGTTCTTAGCAGCTTCTTCACGTACTCAGCAGGCTGGAAGTTTTCAACTTCTGGAACAGCAGAGGGGTGATATTCTGATTTCTTTGAGGTGGAGGTGGATGGAGAGTGTATAGCAGTATGAACACAGAATTTATGATAACTTCTAATATGTGAATCAGCAACTGCGTGGATGGCTTCAGTCAAGAAGCACTTGAGGACAAAAGAAGTTTGAATGCAAGGAATCAAAAGTTAACCGTTTTTGTATGTTTTATTTACAGTTTTTGGAACTCTTGGAATTTTGGCAGGGGTTCAAGGCTTTTCTTTTCTCCAATTTTCGACCCTTTCACAGTTGCAAATGTAGTTCAATTTATAGGCAAGGATTTAGTAGCTTGGAGAAATCAAAGGTACAACCATCATATGCTAGGCGCTGACTTGTTTTTGAAGCAAGTTCAAACAAGTATGGTTCAAGGGACAAAGTAAGGTGGTTATCAGCTTTTAGTCGTGCCTAAGCTGTATTTGTAAGCATGAATCAAGGAAAAGTACCCTCAGAATCAAAAGCGAAGCATGGGCCTAACATATACTTTGTACAAAATCAACTTTTCAAGGACAATAAAGGTACTTTTATGCCACACGTGGGGAAATCCTTTGGATGAAGACTCAAAAGTGGTTGTGAGCATTAAATGATGATGAGATTTATCAAATCATAAATCCTGCCATGTGAAACTCTGCCTCATTGTTTGAATTTTGGTTAGAAGTTCAACTTCAACATCATTTAGAGTGAACATCCAACTTCTGATGTTTGTATCTTCTGGCTCCAACATGTTCTGAAGGAGCTCTCAGACTTTTTGGGAAGCTTGCAGAATGCCTTGTAACCTTCTTTGAATTACCCTGGCAAACTCTGACTGATCCTTTGTGAAAACCTGCCCAGAAGTTTTGACCAAATTCTTCCTTGAGAGTATCCAGAATTTGCTGAATGTTATGGTGATAATCTGGTCAGAAGATCAGAAACATAACCTCCAAATGCGGAAGGGGCATGTTCTGATCGGAGCGTTGAACATAGCCTCCATATGATGAAGAATCACGTTCTGACTGAAGCATCATGTTCTGACCAAAGAGCATCGCTTCTGCATGTTCTGATTGAAGCGTCATGTTCTGGACCGTGTTTGCAACTTCTGACTACACTTGCATAGAGCCTGGCTCAGAAGTTTTGAAGTATCATATTCTCTAGACACTTAGAAAATTTTCTAAACGTTTAGAAAATTTGATTTTCAAAGTAACTTCTGACTTTTGATTTTTGATGAACACATTTCATGCCTTAATGAAATATGATTCTTGGAACTTGATTTTTGATTTAAAAGTCATAGTTTGACTCCTTTGGTGTGAAAATGACCATTTTGCCCTTGTGAGTGATTTTCTTGAAAAGTTGTAATTCAAGACTTGGAACTTGATAGAAACAAACCTGAGAGTCCAGGATGATCCTTTGAGAAATGGGAGGGAAAATTTTGGGGTACAACAGTTATCAATGGGATCCAGAGTGGATATGGATCTGCAGTTTGATACGTGAATGTGTGTAAGAGCCTAACTGTATTGACAAATTAAAATGCAGAAAAGAAAAAAAAAGAGAGTGTAAAAATTTGTATTCAATAAACATCCACTTCTTTATTAATGCCATATGAAATCGAAACATGATAACCCTCACAAATAAACCATTGTTCCCCGGGTAAGACACATGGCCATAAAGTTTAATGTTTATTACATGTCCAAAAACAATAAAGACAATTACTTCTGAATAAAAGTTATTGGTACAAAGTCTTTTGTTGTCCAGTTACTCAGTCCACCGTTGGTAGTAGGGAAGATCCATCTATCCATATCATTGTCACCATCACTATCTTCTAAGGCGTTGACCCCATGATTGCTGATACAGAGGGGAAGTCTTCCAGCACGAGCATGGCAAACAGCCCTTTGAGCCCCTAAAGAGAAACCCAAACCAAACTTATCAGATTTGTATGGGATGTCAGGGAGATGGCCCCAGATGGTAGACCCGCCTTCTTTAATAACTTCTTTTGCATCCTTGAGAGAAGCCATCTTCAAGGGAGGTCTGGGGATTTTTGGAAGATTGGTGACAGTTTCAGTTACAGCCATAGTCTGAGGTACCTCTTTGAAGTTTTGACATGGAGTCTCGATGAACTTGCCATCCATTTCTATGTACCTGAAGGAATTCAAGTGGATTACCATGTACTCTTCTTCACCATGTACCGTGACAATCTTTCCTCTTACCGGGTATTTCATCATCTGATGCAGAGTAGATGTGACGGCTCCCGCCCTATGGATCCAAGGGTGACCCAAAAACAAGAATAAGATGGTCTGATATCCATCATGTAGAAGGTGGAGTCAAAGGTCTAAGAACCCACTTTGATGGGGATGTCCACCTCCCCGTGCACCATTCTTTTCGAACCATTGAAAGCCCTCACTACTATGTTACTGGGCATCAAGGTCAAACCTTCACAGTCTAGTCTATCCAGAGCCTTCTTGGGAAGCACGTTCAAAGATGAAACAATATCTACTAGAACATGGGCCAAAGTAGGGCCCCTGCATTCGACAGAGACATGCAACGCATCATTGTGTTTTCTCCCACTGGGTGTTTGATCAGCGTCAGAAAAACCCAGACTGTTATCAGCTGTCAAACTGGCCACACAATCTTTAAATTGGTTAGCAGATGTTTCTTGTGGCACATGGGCAGTTTTAAGGAACTTCACCAAAGCCTTTGCATGAGCTTCGGAGCATAACAGTAAGGCTAGCATAGAAATCTTGGAAGGGGTCTTCCCCAGCTGTTCAACCATATTGTAGTCACTCTTCTTTATAATCTTCAATATTTCTTCCATTTATTTCTTGGAATCCTCTGGGATAAATTCTGAATGCGCCTTCATCTAGACAGGCTCAACCAGTATGTCTTTGCCCCGAGTCTTGGCTGACTCGGTGATAGGGGTGTCAACAGGGGTAATTACAAGAATTACAGTAGTAGTATCAGCAGGAACAACAGTAGGAATGATCATAGGACTAGTAATAGCTTTTGGAGGAGCAATCTCAGGGGAGAACACTCTTCCACTTCTTGTTATTTTGCTGGTTCCAACGATGTTACCAATGTCAAGATCAGCATTTTCGGAAACTTGGTCTTCAACAGCCAACAGGTTTTGCTTGACGCTATGGTAGTAGACGTCAGCCCCATAGTTCCAAGGAACAACCTTGTCCAAGGAGTATGGGATTCTCCCTGGCATGGTGATAATCAGAGGAGCCAACTTCAGAGTAGATGTAATCCTGACGGTTCTTTTGGTGGAGACCCTGGGAGGATTGGCGGAAATGGTTATGATTGAAACATCCTTGCAAGAAATAGTTGGGACGAGAGTCTTCTCAAACAAAACCTCTCTATCATCCACCAGGCGCTAAACACCTGCCTTCAACAAATGACAACCAGTCGGTAGAGATAAACATGAGTGGTAATCTTCACCACAACCCGAAAATAAACTGGCTTTCAACAAGTTCCACTTAATGGTCTCAAGAACCTCAAATTTAATCTCCTTAGCTTCAATAAGGTCTTGCACTTTGTTTTTCAAAGCCCAACAGTCTTTGGTATCATGGCCTGGACTTTCTGAGTGGTAAGCACAACGAGCATTTGGATTGTAGTGAGGAGATGCGGTGTTGGGATTCTTAGGAGCTTCCCGCAAAGTTACCAGATCATATTTCAGTAGGTGAGGTAATAGTTGAGACAAAGTCATATTTATTCGGGTGAATTTCCTTACGGGTCTTTCTGCTCTTGGCTGATTATTTCATTATTGAGTAGTGGCCGACTTGGATATCATAACATCTCCTTTCGTTGGACGATGCTCGGTTCTACCCTGATCTCGTTGATTGTTGTGATACGGTGGCCAGAACCGGGACTGTTTTGAAATGCGGGTTTGCATTTTGCATTTGTGTTTGCAAAATGTCGCGGTAAGCAAGAGTCGTCACCGACTTTTATTTTATCCAACAAGGAAAGGAAAAAGCACAGAAAAATTCCTTTTTTGATATTTTCTGAGTATGGGGGGTAGATTATAGAAAGGGAAGGTATTAGGACCCTTTATATCCGTGGTTTTCCACGAGCTCTTAGGTACTTGCTCATCATTTTCAAAATTGCTTCTTTGTGTTTGTGTGATTTGAAAAGTTTTTGTTTTGACTTCGATTTAACCCTTGCTTCTGTCTTCAAGAGTGTTATGAAGTGTTTTTGGAAACTTTGTTTGAAAATGAGTGTAAGTGTGAAAATTTTTGTTTGGATTGAGCAAGTACTTAAGAGCTAATCTACCTACTCGAAAAAAGAATTGTTCTATGTTCGTTTCCTTTAGACAGTGCTATCCCACTATTAGTGAGTAGGTAGCACCGTCATTGGAGTTTTGAGGGTAAATTCGAAAGGGTCGTATGGTCACTAAAGCAATGTTAGGACGTCTTAGTAGTAACCCTAATGTCTTAGATCAATTATTTGAGGCAACAATTTCGAGGCAACCATTCCAAGGCAACTTTGATCTTCTAGACAAAAGAGCGACCACTAAAATATTCTATACTCAATGACTGTTTACCGAAGGAAACCGAAGTGGGAGTATACCCTAGGAGTGCGCATGTGCGAGTGATTCAATTTCAAATTGTTATCTTTGCACATTTAGGGTTTTCTAACCGTTTTAAAGTTAATCATACATTCTTGTCATGCAACCCTAATTATTCATACATCTAACAATCAATATTTTGCGGAAATTAAAGTGCGGAAAGTAAGCTACGTTATTACAAGGCTTCGGGTATTTACATAGCCAAAAACAAACCCGTAAAGAAAAGAGAGAAATGAAAATAAAAGACCTAATTAAACTATTATAACTTGTGAGCAATTACATTAATAGGGTAAAAATAAATGATAAAGCATGCGCGAGGCAATTAAGAACGACAAGAAATTAGGGTTTTGGCCCTTTCTAACCTAATTGAAAGAAAAAATATTTTTGTTGTTTTCAATTGTTTTTAAGAAAAAGAATTAGGTTTTTTTAAAATTAAATACAAAATTAATTAGTTAATTAAATTAATTAAAGAAAATAATTAAATTTAACCTATTTTGTGTTTTTGGTTATTTTAAGAAAAAAAGGAAATATAATCAAGTTAAAACCCTAATTGTTCTAATTAATTTTAATTATTTACAAAATTATTAAAGTTACCTAAAGTTAAATAACCTAATTCAATTAATTTTTTATAAAAAATAAATATCCTAAATCTAATTGGATGAAAAATATTTTTTGTAATTTTTTGATAAAAAGAATTATTATTTTTGTTAGTAAAATAAATAAATAAACTAATTAAGAAAATATAAAAAAAAAAGATAAAGAGATTGGGCCTGCTTTGGTGATTTGGAGGGTGCAAACAACAGATCCTGGGCCCAAAATAAAATTGCCCACGTTGACTTCTTGGATCTCATGCTTTGCTTTGACTAGGTCCCATAATGGTCCTTCATATGCTAGCCTTCAGATCTTGCTTGTTGGTGATCTGATGGTTAGGAGTTGATGCCTCATGGTAGTCTTCACGCCTTGTGGCACTTGGAATCTGTAGAAACAATTCAAGAAAAATGCAAATGTTGGAGGCAGGGGTCGAACCCCTGACCTCAAGCCCTCCAATGCCTTAGCACCTACCTGGCCACCACTGGGCCAATTGATTCAATTGATTACTAAATGAAACAAAAATAACAAAAAGAAATAATTAACACTAGCTGTAAAACACGCGCGCGAATTCAAATGCACGAAGGGATGGAGGCATGTATGTCATCTTCCTCCTTGCACTATTGGTAAAAGTTACAGACTTTTACCTACGGCACTAGGTCCATCGCTAAAGGTCCTACAATTCTCAAAATCCAATACAAGCATGATAAATAAAAACTAAGGCCATGAATAGATTCGTCTGGACCTGCTGGGCACGATGGTGCCCCTTTCATGGCCCAATTTCACCTGTACACAAAGATCCAAAATCGAAGCCACAAACCCTAACAATGGTGAAATCTCATACAACCCATAAAAATGCAATTAAACGTTCCAGATAGCTTGCAAATGTGATGGTGAACAAGAATATATGATTATCTCATGCTATAAGTGCCAGAATTATGCAAATCAAATTCAAAAAAAGTTCAATGCCGTGAATGCCTTACAGTGGTTTTTGGCGTCTGAAATTGCTTGTTCTTGATTGGTATAGGTTCCTTGTGATCCCAGGAAACGATTGGGATGGCTAGAAGGTCTTGAGGATGCCTGGAAGTATGACATTGTGTCTTCACTTTTTGTGATTTTTTTCAAGTTTTGTTCTTGTTCTTGCGCCTCCCTCCCGCCTTGCTTTAGGTCTGCAAATGTTCAATATATATATCAAGGATTGAATTAGGGTTGAAAACCTGATCTCAATCTTTCTCCGTTATTGATTTTGATCTTGATTTGATTCCTTTGAAAATCATTCCAAAAATCAGCTAAAACCAATATTTTTATGCTCACAAAAGCCTTGCACGAATTCAATCTTATGCTAGATGGATATAGGACCTGAAACATGTACAAAATATTGAGATTTCAACGTTTTGGATTTTCTCATGATTTGTTTTGATTAAAATTGATTTAATTCAAATAAAAATCAATATAAATAATAAAAATAAGATAATGACAAGTGGAAAGGGCTAGGGCTCGTGGACCATGTTGCCAACTCAAAACAAGTGCAAAAGATTGGGCCCATTTGGCAAAAATTGCAATTTGAGGCATAGTTGACTTTTGACAATTTTGCAAAAAGGGTCAACTTCACCAATGCATAACTTCCTCAATTTTGACTCTTTGAAGGTGTTCTTGGACTTTTTAGAAATCTTGAGATTTCCTCTAAGAAACCCTTTTAGTCTCATCTCAATTTGGTCTTCCATGTTCATGTATGAAGCTTTGACAACAAAGGTGTTTTTGTTGACTTTTCAAAATGACCTATAATGTCAAAATTCATAACTTCTTGTGAGTGCATAATTTGAACTTGGGAGCTGAAGATGGATTGTAGATAATTGCATACTATTCAAAATGAACTTTGGATGGGTCATTTCTCATAAAGTATTAGAAAGTTATGCTTGGTCAAAGTTGAGTTGACTTTTCCTGCAAAACCCTAATTTAGCAACTTTTGGTTCTTGATGAATTGTGAGCAACCCTTGATGAATCATGATTAAATCTTGATCAAATGATGAAATATACTTCAAAATGAGGATGTTGACCAAAAATCTTGAAGGTTGACTGTATGTAGGCCACAATTGACTTTTGCCCTAACACAGTCGATTTTCAGGCTTTTGAGCAATTTACTGAGAAAACTTTCTCTGTAAGGCTTGAAACTTGACATGGATAATCTTGAGAACATATTAGGACAATGGTGAGTATTTGGTATCCCTTGGGCTCAAGTATCTTGATGCAACATGAAACCCTAATTTGAGGTAGACTGCCTTAGGAGGGAGCTTGTCTGGTCAACCCTTGGACTTCTTTGAGCAACTTGAGGATCTTTCTTGAGATGTTTTGAGAAATATGGGAAGGAAAATTTTGGGGTACAACAATTGTAAACAACACTGACCTCTTTCTTTCCAACGAAAGGTCTCTTTCCCGTACTTGAAGAGGCGTCCTTCTGAATCTTGCCACTTATGATCCTAGCTTCCACTCTCTCTCTTGTCAAAATCAACTCAGTAATGCCAGATGGGGAGCTTCCAATCAGATGGTTAAAAAATGGAGTAGATAGACTAACTAGAAACATATCCACCAACTCCCTATCAGACAGAGGGAGTTGGACTCTTCCTGCTAAAGTCCCTACACTTCTGTGCATAGTCTTTAAAACCTTCGCTCGAACCCATAGACATACTTTGGAGTTGCATACGGGTGGGAGCAAGGTCTGCATTATAGTAATACTGCTTGTAGAAAGTGGAACCTAGGTCTTCCCAGTTACGTATATTGGTCCCCTCCAGCTGATAGAACCATTCTAGCTGAGTCCCAGATAGACTGTCCTGAAAGAAGTGGACCCATAAGTCCTTGTCTGCAGTGTGAGGCTGAATCTTCGTCACATAAGATCGGAGATGCATTTTGGGACATGAGACCCCATCATATTTTCCGAACACCGGAACCTTGAACTTCTGCGGGATAACAACCCCAGAAACCAAACCCAGTTCTTCAAAATCTAGACTCGGTACCTTCCAGACCTCCATTGCATTCAAACAATCCTCCAGTTGTTTGTATTTTTCATCAACAGGAGGATACTGCTCCGCATCATAGTCAGATTCATCATCAGATTCTTTTGGACTTGAGTCTTCCTCTCTTGTTTCCTCTTCTTGATTGTCTCCTTCCTTTGATGAAGTTACCAGTTCAAAGGCTCGCCGCACTGGTCCTCTGATCCTTCTTCCCAAGTTCACCACACCAGCTGATTTCTTTGGCTTCTTCTTTTCTTTAACAATTAGGGATTTCAGTTCCTCTTGCCCCTTGGCCAGAGCCATGATCATCTCTTGAAACTGAGCATTCTGAGTATGTAGATCCTTCACTGTTTGTTCTAGAGCCATTGCTGAAATAAATAGCGTAGAGGATGAGAAACCTGCTTTGAAGCCTGCTTATGCAATGATATGTATGATATATGTATGCAATGTTTTCAAGAATTTCTAAGACTTAAAATTGCTTAAACAGAAAGGGGACAAACGTTAATTGCATTAAGAAGTTTTATCGATCACAATGATGCCTCTTGGGCTTACAAGGGATATAACAAAGAAAAAGTAACTCTCTAAGCAAAGAGACTCAAGCTTCCCACCGACGCATCCTTTTTGGTGCAATGTAAGCATTTATACTCTTCTCTTCGTGAAGTAACCTGGTGAGCTCTAAAACCTTATTCTCGCTGGCGTAGAATTGGGTTTCAAAGGTATCCCATTCTTCTTTGAGTTGGATCCAGGATTTTTGTAGCTCCTCAAAATCAGTTGGCATGTCAGGATGAAGAAAAATATAAGGAGTGTCTCCCTCAGCAATAAGCTCCATAATCACATGTAAGATGGCGGGTTAAAGCATCATAAGACATTGAGCACGGGCTCACACCCATTTGAGATAAGGCCCAAGAGGGATGGAATTCTTGTGCCCCAGTGTCTTGATATCAACTATGTTTATCATTCCCTAAGCTCAAATGAACCTCTTACGATAACCCTGAGCATCATTCTCATAGTCAAATGTGATACCTTGGATGAGTGTGTCGTGAGGACCATCCCTTCTAGCATAACCAAACTGTCGCAACACCAAACAAGGATTATAAGTGATTCCTCCCCTAATTCCTAAGAGAGCGACATTAGGGAATTCCCCACAATGATCAATGATGGTAACTGTTGTACCCCAAAATTTTCCCTCCCATTTCTCATTGATTTCTCATCACAAAGCCCTTGAAGCTCAAGATCCAGTTAGGGTTTCATCTGCTCAAGACCTCTCCTTGCACTATTGACTCAAATTAGGGTTTGTGTTTGCACAGAGATGCTTTGACCTAAAATTCCCAAGATGACTTTCATGCTTCATATTGGACTCCCAAGTTTACCCATATCAAGTTTCAAGTCTTGATTCCAAGTTTTGCCCAGTCAATTGGACAGTTGACCTAAAAAATCAGCTGTATTGGGGAAAAGTCAACTGTGGCCAATTGACAGTCAAACCTCATGAAATTTGACCCACATCAACATTATGAACTCATATGAACCATTTGGTCAAGTTTGGATCACAATTCCACAAGAAATTTGATCAGATCACCAAAAGGGCAAAATGGTCATTTTTAGGGTTTTGACTGCACAAAGGCAATTTTTGACTGTTTGACCTAGCCAATGGCAAACCAAGCTCACATGTGGACTCAAGGACCCCATGGAATTATCTTGACATGCTCAACAAACTCAAAAGATCCCAAGTACACAAGATTGACAGTTGAATTTCCCAGTCAATTGATCAATTTTGACTGTATACTGAAAAGTCAAACTTTGACTTTTTGGTCAAAATCAAGAGTCAAGATTCATTTTTCATCAAAACTTGCCAAATCATGAAACTTGTTCACCAAGAAACCAAGAAATGCAAATTAGGGTTTAAAATGGAATTTTTCATAACTTAGAATTTTTCTAAGTTATGAAAAACCCTAATTTTTTCCCAAACTTTGCCCCACTTTTTCACCATGATCCATTTGGATTCAAACAAAAGTCCAAACATGAAAGTTGTAGCTTGTTGCATAATCTACAACTTTGATTCACAAAGTTTTCTCATTTGAAGCTTGCATCTCAAGTTACAAAATTTTGAATAAGGGCATTAAACCATTTTTAACTTAGTGAAATTTTAACCTATTTTGACAAGTTTTTCTACCCCACTTCAAGGCCATTTTCCATACACTTCCACTTGGAATTTCAAATTTCACTTCAAAATGGATTGTAGTACACATTCCAAGCTTTCCAAAATGTCAAAGAACTCATCAAACAACCTCATGGTTAGGGAGAATCGAATTTCACAATATAGCAAAAACTCACTTTTGAATTGGCCATTTTTCATGTTCATAAGATTATGCAACTTCTCAAAACCAGCATGCCCTTGATTACAGGTCCTTAAACCAAGTTACACTCATAAATTTAATGCATACTCTTTGTGCCAAGACCATGTTCTTTGTGTTCTAACATTACATGAAGGTTTAATCCATTTTTAGATAAAGTAAACTATCCATTTTTGCAAAAGTTCACTTTATGTCCAATTGGTAAATCAAGCAAGTACAAACCAAATCTCTTTGGCACAAGATTATGAACAAATTACTCTGATCAAGAGAAGCTTTGCAGCAGGATTAGAGGTCCCCTACTGACCTAAAACACCAACTTGCATTTTGTTGCTTAAAGGTTAAGAAACATTGCATAACTCATACTAGGATCCATCTCAGCTTACATACACAAGAACAAAGTGATCAAACACATTACACACATCATAACCAAGCTATTGCACGAGCCATTTACCTCCCAAACATCATCAAACCAAAAAACACCATCAAACTGCAAAAACAGAGTTGCCTCTGCAGTTTGAGTGCCAACTTCTATTCCTCTCAAGCATTCTTGCCAAAAGCTAACCAAAAGCAAAGGCACGACCTGTAATAACTCTAACCACTTCCACCATTTTCACATTTCTGATTTGCAGGTGAAGTTCTCTAGCTCGATTCAGAAGCTTTCAAGACAAAGTAAACATTGGAATAGCATCCCTGGACCTCAAGGAAGCTTTTCCAATCATCACCTTGCCCTGAAAGTTCTTACATCTCCAGATAGAACTTCAACTGAACAAGTAGTTTTTTGAATTCGTATCTCTCTTATTAGGCATCATTAGCTTTAAGTTTGTGAATAAACAAGGTCCTACTCATGCCACTGAACATATACATGTTTTTACTTTTCATTTCTTTTGCTTGAGTTGTGAGAATTTGGAGTTTGAAAATGGAAGAAAAATTTGGTTAGGATTTGGGGGAGGAGAAATTCTCCCTCATCTTAGAGAGTTAGATCAAGTTATGCATATGGTTAGAATCGTCTCTTCATGCTTAACATTTTTTGTGTTGGAAGTTTGTTCAAAAAATCAAAGAATCAGGATGTTCAAGTGGAGCTCTTGGCGCGCGTTTTCTGAATAATTTTTGTTCAGAGGTTGAAGAAAGGTGACTTTGGGCTGGGCTTGCTTCTGAGTTACTTTTCACACCACCCTTTTTGGTTTTGCACCCCTGAGCCCATTTGCTTCATTTTTAATATTTTTGACTTTTGCCTTTTTTTGATTGGTTCATTTATTTTTTCTCAGCATATTAAAAACATAAAAATATTTTTCTCCTCATTTTTTGAATTTATTGAATATTTATTTGATTATTTCTTTTGTTTGTACATAAATAAATGAATATATATATATATATATATATATATATATATATATATATATATATATATATATATATACTTTTTGTTTAAAATATTGAGATAATACAAAAAAATACTTTTTATATACTTTTACTTTATTTTTTACTTCCTGAAAATATTTTGTATAAAAGTCCCTTTTTTATTTTTATATTAAATATTGTCATTTTTATATATAATACCTATTTAGAACTCAATATATAAATATATATATTTATTAATATACTTAGAATAAAATACTAAAATATACATATTTTATTTTATTAATATTAAAAACTACAAAAATCATTTTTTTTTACAAATATATTTCTTTTCTTATTTTATTTTTGTGTATAAATGATAAATATTGTATATATTAATAAATGATATCTTTTATTTAATAGAATTAGGGTTTTTGCCCTAAATTCAAAAATACTCCAAAAATAATATTTTATAATATTTTTATTTTCTTTCTTATTTTACATAAATAATACTTTTTTCATACATATAAAAATTCCTTTTGCATTCTTGCATATTTGTTTTATTTACCATTTAAATTATACATTTATTTATCTTGTAAATATTCATAGAAAATGATGTAATAGCTTAGATTCAATTTTTTGTCTAAATATCCCCATTTGGAACATTGTACCCCCCTCCCCATATTATTATGTTGTAATAGCGTAGGATTTTAAATTCCGCACTTTTATCGCTTTCTAAACATACTATGCTAGAATTAGGGTTTTGTATGCGAATAAAAATGAACAAAGTAGTTGGACCTAATACAAGATAAATGAGCATGAAAATGGACACACAAATCTCACTTGCACCCCCTAGGGTACTCCACTTGTTGCCTTTCAAAAATGGGCCATATTGTATGTTGAATTTCTTTGGGTAAAAACAAACAATCAAATGATCATAGTCCCACAAAATGTTGCTTAAATGAATGATCAAGGCCCTTTTAAAGAAAATTTCCCAAAGACTTTTAACACTATTGCAACTATGGTCTAAACGATGACCCGCGCCCGTCCCTTTAATCTCCTAAAACAAGATTGTCCACCAAATGCAATGGTGGAACAAAATTGTCAAAAGGTTTAAAACATAACAAAAATCTTTGAGAAAACTTTAGGGTAGATGAACTCTTAAGTACTTGTCAACTTTCCAAGAAAACACTTGCCTTATTTCAAAACCCACTTCACAAACACTTTCAAAACAAACTTTCAAAAAACCTTGAAACATCTTTTCAAAAAACACCTTTTGTAAAACATTCGAGTAAAGAATTGTTACAAGGGTAGCCTATACAAGGCATCTTTTTTAAAACCTTTTCAAAACCACACACAAAGAACCATTTCAAACAAATGAAAACCAAGGCAATTTGATCTAAGCAAGTACCTAAGAGCCCATGGATAACCATGGATAGAAGGGGTGCTAATACCTTCCCCTCCTATAATCTACTCCCCGAACCCAAGAAAAATCTCAAAGGTTTTTGCTGTGCTTTTTAAACCTTTCCTTAGGATAAAATAAAAAGTCAGTGGCGACTCTTGCTCAACCGAAACATTTGCAAAAACAAACGCAAAACCTTAGTCAGTTCTCCCACCGTATCACAGTAACATTCTCCGAGGATCGAGAACACCAATGGATATCCAAATGTGTAATGGATATAAACCTATGAGACCATCTCATACCCTGCTAATTATTCAAAACAGACTGAGGTAGGTGCGAAATAAACCACCTAGCCAAGAGAGGAGTGCATCACAGAAGGGTCCCTCTTTTCTTTAGAGTGCGGGTATGCAGAGAGTATAGAATATCCCTAGGTAAAGTAGGCACCGTATTATGAGACAGAAAAACCTTAACCGCATTCACATCTATGAGTTGGTCTGTGTTAGGGAATAGTACCATCCCATAGATGAGAAGGGCCAGTACTTCTTCAAAAGCTTGTAAATCCAGGTTATCCCAAAAATAGTGAGCTTTCTCAAATAGAAACTTAGCTGGAAATCCTTGGACACCTCTTCTGGTTTCCCAATTTGCCACTACATCATACTGTTGTAAAGACAGAGCTTGAGCAATCTCTTCAGGCTTTGGGTCTCTTTGCATACCGTTGAATGGTAATTATTAAGGATAGTCACCCCTAATAACTGAGAAAACTCCTCCATAGTAGGCACTAACTGATAATCGGGGAAAGTGAAGCAGTGATGTTACGGGTTAATGAACTGAAAGATCACCTTTAACATCTCTTCATCATGGTTTGAAGTGACCAAGTTGAGAAGTTGACCATGTTTTTCAGTGAAGGGAGAGCTTTCAGGAATCCTTGATACTAATTCCTTGAGTTGAGGAGATACTTTCACAAGGTTGACTTGGATAGTGTTTCTGCGAGCGGATGGCATGTACTGCAAAACAAGACAAAGATAAGCCATAGAAAATCCTTGAAATGGTTAGTATGATATTCCATGTTATGATGTCATGATTATGCTAAGAAATCACGTATATAGAAAGCACAAGCAAATCACATAAAGAACTTAGGTTTAAGGCTTGCATGGGTTTTAAGGTAATACCCTCTTGAAGTTTTGATTGGTTCAACCTCTCCTATAAATAGTACCAAGGTTCTAAGGGATCTCAATATCACTGATCTTTCCCACAAGTTTCGTTCTAATAGACAACTGACTTGCAACCAAACAAAAATCGGGAGTCAAATCTCAATGAGTGTAGCATCGAGTATTTGCCGACTTTGGGAATACACCAAAGACGGCCATCTCACTACGTCCTAATGGCCAAGTTGTTCAATTAAAGGTTCTAAGGTCAGTTGACGCTTCATGACACCACACAGCGGCCCCGGATTCTCATTGATTAACTCAAGGGCTACCAGTACCAACCAAAGTGTCGCATCAATGTAGCCATCGCTTCAATCATGTCGGTATACCCCGCACAGTTTCCACGATCTATTGCTACTTACCTAAAAGGTTTCCCCAGATCCGGGTGTAGGATCTATAGTAACCCAAATAATACCCTTAAAAGTAAAGAAAACAAACAGTCAAAGAAGCAAAAAGATCTAGACCCTAAGGTAAATCCCACTTTATATTTCTCCCCAGAAGAGTCGCCAGTTCTGTGATACGGTGGCAGAACCGAATGTTTAATACTGTTTTGCGTTTTTTGTTCGCAAATGTCGCGGTAAGAAAGAGTCGCCACCGAATTTTCTTTTATCCAACAAAGGAAAGGGTGAAAAGAACAGAAAAAGACCTTTTTCGAGATTTTCTGAGTAAGGGGGGTAGATTATGGAAAGGGAAGGTGTTAACACCTATTCAATCCGTGGTTTTCCACGGGCTCTTAGGTACCTTCTCATTTTTGAAAATTATTTGTGTTTGTGTATTTTGAAAGATTTTGTTTGCTTTATGGTAACTCTTGTATCAGTCCTCAAGAGTGTAATTGTGAAAAATTAGGTTTGAGCAAGTACTTAACAACTGTCTACCTACTCGAAAAAGGACGTTCTTTTCCTCCTTTCCTTTAGATACTGCTATCCTACTATTAGTGAGTAGGTAGCCCTATCGTCGTATGTTGAGGGACTATCGAAAGGGACGTTATGGTCATTAAAGACAACATGTAAGGATACCTTAACATTTTGAAGGGACAGTCATCATATAGGCAACAACGAGGGACAAGATCATTTCTCGCAATCAACTCGAGGGATAGTAAGGGACCATGATCTTTGTAATGACTTTTAGATTGAGGGTCTTTGCTAAGATATCCCTATGTTCGAGGGACATGACCATTGTTTTCCGAGGAAACCACGTGAGGAATACCCTAAGGGTGCAAGTGTGAGAAGTGTGTTTTTTTAGTTATATTATCTTTAGGTTAGTGATCTAACGATTAATTGAATAATTCTTTCCTAATTACTTAACAGTTCATATACAACATATAAGAAATAAAAAAGCGAGAAATAAAAGTTCCTACAACTATTACAAGGCTTTGGGGCAATTACAGTTATATTTGACTAAAATGTAAAGTGCAGAAAATAAAAATACTAATTAGGGCTATTACAATCCATAGGCAGGTACATAATCATGAAATAAAATGTGCGCGCGATAAAATTACAAACCATAGGCAAGTACACAATGATATAAGCGCGCGAAATAAAGAAACGTCTAAAAACCTAGTAAATAAAAATATACAAAAAAATCTTTTTTAGTTTTGGTTTTGCTATGAGAATAATTAATTCTAAATTTATTTCTAATTAAGAAAATAAAAGTTAAAATAAATCATAATTCTAATATTTTTGAATTTTTTTATTAATAAAATAACTTAAATTAAAGAAAGAACCTAAGTCTAATTTGATTTTAAATTGATAAAATAACATTAAAATAATTAATTAATTAATATAATTTTAGAAAGAACCTAAGTCTATTTATTATTTTTTTGATTTTTTATGACTTGTTAAAAATGACTTTTGAAAATAATAAACAAAATAAAATAAAATGAGAAAATAAATAAAACAATGGGCCTGGCATCAAAAACAAAATGGGGGGGGGGGGGGGGGTGTTGTTTGAATTTCGGTCTGGCCAAAATGAGGCCAAGCCCAAGACCTCTTGGGATCCTGTGGGGACGCCCTCTGAATGTCCATGGTGGTCTATACATCATGGGCGTTAGATCTGGATCCCATATGGATTTGCTGGCATAGATCTAAGGAGTATGGTATGCGCCTGAGTGTGTGAAGCACTGGATCTGTTAAACAAATATTACAAAAAATACAACATGCATGACTGGGGACTCGAACCCTAATCCTTTCCCTAACACGCGCGCCAGTTTACCAACTGAGCTGCCCTTGTCATTCATATATATAACAACATCTATATATTATATATTAAACAAAGTTCTATCTGAGACAAAAAAACAAAATGCATGCAAGTTTGAATCGTCCAATAGGGGACTGCCACGCATCGTCTTCAACCTTTTTGGTTTTGCACCACTGAGCCCATTTGCTTCATTTTTAATATTTTTGACTTTTGCCTTTTTTTGATTGGTTCATTTATTTTTTCTCAGCATATTAAAAACATAAAAATATTTTTCTCCTCATTTTTTGAATTTATTGAATATTTATTTGATTATTTCTTTTGTTTGTACATAAATAAATGAATATATATATATATATATATATATATATATATATATATATATATATATATATATATATATATATATATATATATATATATATATATATATATATATATATATATATATATATATATATATATATATATATATATATATATATATATATATATATATATATATATATATATATATATATATATATATATATATATATATATATATATATATATATATATATATATATATATATATATATATATATATATATATATATATATATACTTTTTGTTTAAAATATTGAGATAATACAAAAAAATACTTTTTATATACTTTTACTTTATTTTTTACTTCCTGAAAAATATTTTGTATAAAAGTCCCTTTTTTATTTTTATATTAAATATTGTCATTTTTATATATAATACCTATTTAGAACTCAATATATAAATATATATATTTATTAATATACTTAGAATAAAATACTAAAATATACATATTTTATTTTATTAATATTAAAAACTACAAAAATCATTTTTTTTTACAAATATATTTCTTTTCTTATTTTATTTTTGTGTATAAATGATAAATATTGTATATATTAATAAATGATATCTTTTATTTAATAGAATTAGGGTTTTTGCCCTAAATTCAAAAATACTCCAAAAATAATATTTTATAATATTTTTATTTTCTTTCTTATTTTACATAAATAATACTTTTTTCATACATATAAAAATTCCTTTTGCATTCTTGCATATTTGTTTTATTTACCATTTAAATTATACATTTATTTATCTTGTAAATATTCATAGAAAATGATGTAATAGCTTAGATTCAATTTTTTGTCTAAATATCCCCATTTGGAACATTGTACCCCCCTCCCCATATTATTATGTTGTAATAGCGTAGGATTTTAAATTCCGCACTTTTATCGCTTTCTAAACATACTATGCTAGAATTAGGGTTTTGTATGCGAATAAAAATGAACAAAGTAGTTGGACCTAATACAAGATAAATGAGCATGAAAATGGACACACAAATCACACTTGCACCCCCTAGGGTACTCCACTTGTTGCCTTTCAAAAATGGGCCATATTGTATGTTGAATTTCTTTGGGTAAAAACAAACAATCAAATGATCATAGTCCCACAAAATGTTGCTTAAATGAATGATCAAGGCCCTTTTAAAGAAAATTTCCCAAAGACTTTTAACACTATTGCAACTATGGTCTAAACGATGACCCGCGCCCGTCCCTTTAATCTCCTAAAACAAGATTGTCCACCAAATGCAATGGTGGAACAAAATTGTCAAAAGGTTTAAAACATAACAAAAATCTTTGAGAAAACTTTAGGGTAGATGAACTCTTAAGTACTTGTCAACTTTCCAAGAAAACACTTGCCTTATTTCAAAACCCACTTCACAAACACTTTCAAAACAAACTTTCAAAAAACCTTGAAACATCTTTTCAAAAAACACCTTTTGTAAAACATTCGAGTAAAGAATTGTTACAAGGGTAGCCTATACAAGGCATCTTTTTTAAAAACCTTTTCAAAACCACAGACAAAGCACCATTTCAAACAAATGAAAACCAAGGCAATTTGATCTAAGCAAGTACCTAAGAGCCCATGGATAACCATGGATAGAAGGGGTGCTAATACCTTCCCCTCCTATAATCTACTCCCCGAACCCAAGAAAAATCTCAAAGGTTTTTGCTGTGCTTTTTAAACCTTTCCTTAGGATAAAATAAAAAGTCGGTGGCGACTCTTGCTCAACCGAAACATTTGCGATAACAAACGCAAAACCTTAGTCAGTTCTCCCACCGTATCACAGAACTGGCGACTCTGCTGGGGAGAATTTTTAAAGTGGAGTAACCTTAGGGCTTAGATCACCCTCTTGCATGACTAATTGTTTGATTTGCTTGCTTTATACTTTGGCTCTATTGTTTGGCTTTACAATCCTCCACCCGGATTTTGGGAAACATTCATAGATAGCAATACGTTGTGGAAACTGTGCGGGGTATACCGACACGGTCTAAGCAATAGCTATATTAGTGCGACATATTTGTGAGTACCGGTAACCCTTGAGTTCAATCAAGGAGAGTACGGGGCCGCTGAGTGATGTCACTAAGCACTGATGACCTAGAACCTTACTTGACCATCTTGGCCTTTTATTAGGGGTAGTGAGATGACCGGCTTTGGTGCAGTCCAAAGTTGGTAGATACTCGATACTACACTCATTGAGGGTTGTTTTCTTGGAATATTTTGGTCGCTAGTTAAGTGGCTAAACCAAAACAATGAACATTGAAAATAATCCAGTGATATTGAGCTCCTTAGAACCCGGTTACTATTTATAGGACAAGTTTTTAAGCCAACTACACTCAAGAGGGTACTTACCTATGAAACCCCATGCAAGCCTGAAATTAGTGTTTGGTGTGGTTTGCTTGTACATATGTTTTGTGCATACATCATAAACATCATAAAACATCATATCCATTCGCTAACCATTTCAAGGGTTTTGGATCTTCATCTTTGTTCTTGTTTTGTAGGACATGGAAATCACTCGCAGAAATACTATTCAAATCAACCTTGTGAGAATCTCTCCTCAACTCAAGGAGATCACCTCAAGAATTCCGGAAAGTTCATCTTTCAGTAAAAGACATGGTAGACTGCTCAGCCTAGTCAACACCAACATTGAAGAAGACATGATGAAAGTGCTATTCCAGTTCTTTGACCCTCTTCACCACTGCTTCACTTTCCCTGATTATCAGTTGGTACCCACTTTGGAGGAGTTTTCTCAACTCCTAAGAATCCCTATCCTTAATCAACTACCCTTCAACGGTACGGAAAAGGAACCAAAGCCGGAAGATGTTGCTCGAGCATTACATCTACAACCATCCGACATCAAGGGGCATTGGGAAACCAGAAGTGGCGTCAAAGGATTCTTAGCAAAATTCTTGTTTGAGAAGGCACAAGAATGTTGGAACTCATTGGACCTACAAGCCTTTGAAGAGATTGTGGCACTCCTTATCTACGGGTTGGTCTTGTTCCCAAATCCTGACCAATTGGTAGATGTCAACGCCGTCAAGATCTTTTTGTCCAGAAATCCAATACCAACATTGCTTGGGGACATCCTTCACTCATTTTACACACGAACAATGAGAAAGAGGGGTGTTCTCATGTGCTGCACTCCTATCCTCGCAAGGTGGTTTATTTCGCACCTTCCACAATCTGTCTTGAAGAATGACCAGGGTACAAGGTGGTCCCAATGGTTGATGACTCTTACTCATTCTGATGTGCATTGGTGTTCTCGGTCCAGAGAAAATGTCATCATCGTCGATCGTTGCGGAGAATTTCCTAATGTTCCTTTACTTGGAATTAGGGGACGTATCACCTACAACCCTTGCCTAGCTTTGAGGCAATTTGGATATGCACGGAGGGATGGCCCTCATGAGATGTTGATTCCTAGCCTAGTTTTTGACTTCGACAACGATGCGCAAGGACTTCGCCAAAGATTCATCAGAGCTTGGGGAAAACTCAACAAGGTTGATAGCAAGACTCTGGGACACAAGAACTCCATCCCTCTTGAGCCCTATCTCAAGTGGGTACGAGCCCGAGCCCAAAGTCTAATGATGCCATATCCTCATGTACTCCCAGTGATTAAAGAGCCCGTCAATGAAGGAGAGGTTCCCTACACCATCCTACATCCAGACATGCCTACATCGTGGGAGGAAATGCAGAAAAGTTGGATTCAGCTCAAGGAGGAACGGAATACTTTTGAAGCTAGCTACTACGCCAGTGAAAAGAAGGTTCTAGAGCTTACCCGCCGACTCCACGAGCAAGAGGCCCTCAACACCTACATCGCACCAAAGAGGATGCGCAATGTCTTTCTGCCTTGAGAAGTTTATTTTGTAACATTTAGCCCATGGGGCATTTATGTACTAACAAATTTCTTCTTATTAATATGACGTGCGTTCTTCTTTGTCTGAAACAATTTTGAATGTTCTAAATCCTTGAATGCATTGCATACATCAGCATACTATTCATCATGTGCATAAGCAGGTCTCACTCCAGGTTTCCTTATCTGTCTGCTGTTTATTTCAGTAGGATGGATCTCGAGCAAACAGTCAAAGACCTACAAGCCCAGAATGCACAGTTCCAGCAACTCTTGATGACTTTGGTTAAGAGTCAAGAGGACATCAAGACTCATTTGGAGAATAAGGACCCAATAAAGAAGAAGAAGAGGGTCGGAGTGGCTACTTTAGGGAGAAGATTTGACAGAGAAGCTCGGAGAGTGCTTGAATTTCCTCCTACTTTTGATGAAGGGACTAGTAAAAGGGATCGAGTTGCGGTGCCTTCCGAGTCTGATGCGGAGGAGGAAGAGGTTGAAGAGGATGAAGATTATTCTGACCAGCAATACCCTCCAGCTGATGATAAGTACAAGGGTTTAGAAGACAGATTAACTGCCATGGAATTGCAAAGGGTACCGGGTTTGGATTTTGAAGACATGGGCTTGGTTGCCGAAATTGTTATTCCCCCAAAATTCAAAGTGCCAGTGTTTGTGAGGTATGATGGGCTGTCCTGTCCCAAAATGCATCTCAGGTCCTACGTGAGAAAAATTCAACCCTATACGGCAGATAAAAATCTCTGGATTCATTTCTTCCAAGACAGCCTATCGGGAGCCCAGTTGGAGTGGTTTTATCAGCTAGAAGGAACCAGTGTCAGAAATTGGGAAGATTTGGCCACCGCTTTGTATAAACAATACCAGTATAATTCTGATCTTGCTCCTACTCGTACCCAACTTCAGGGTATGTCACTAGGAACAAGTGAGGGATTCAAGGAATATGCACAAAAATGGAGGGATTTGGCTGGCAGGGTGCAGCCTCCTTTAACCGATCGTGAGCTCGTTGATATGTTTCTTGGGACCCTATCTGGGCCATTTTTCAATCATCTAATTGGTAACTCTTCCGCAGGGTTTACCGATTTGATCTTAACCGGCGAAAGAATAGAAGCTGACATCAAGTCAGGAAAAATTCAGAAGGGTGTTGCTGCAAGTGTTGAGAAGAAGCCTTTTAAGAAGGAGACAGCTATGGTATATTCTCAGAGAAGAGCAGGGAAGACGGAGCGTCGGCCAACTGTGGGGGCCGTAATGATTCAAAACACTCCAAGTGAGTAGCCTTGCTATAACCAGTCCAGACCAAATCAGCAGCGGGTGGAAAGGCCACAACGGCAGTTCACCCGTATTAATATGACTCCAGCGCAAGTGCTTCCCCATCTATTGAAATTGAATCTTGCCACCATCAAGGAGGCGCCAAAGAATGTGAATACGTCCTCCCCGCATTATCATGCCAATGCTAAATGCGCCTATCATTCAGACAGTGTTGGACACGACACCAATGATTGTTGGGCACTCAAGCATAAAATCCAAGACCTGATAGAGGCTAAGGAGGTAGAGTTTGACGCTCCAGAGAAACCTAATGTGATATCTGCACCTATGCCGAAGCACGGCCGAAATATCAATGCCATTGAAGAGGATTTGTATGTTGCTGACGTCAGTGATCTGACTACTCCACTGCTAACCATTAAGTTGAATTTGTTAAGGGCCGGGATCTTCCCGGGATGTAAAGAAGACTGCTACTGTTGCCACTCTCTGCCGTTTGATTGTCCGCTATTAAAGAAAGGCATCCAAGGC
This sequence comes from Vicia faba, assembly GCA_948472305.1. Lineage (NCBI taxonomy): Eukaryota > Viridiplantae > Streptophyta > Magnoliopsida > Fabales > Fabaceae > Vicia > Vicia faba. The sequence goes on from OX451738.1 coordinate 1,009,994,190, forward strand.
CTTATGGATAGCCGACAAATTTTGTTCGAAAAAGCTTCTGCTGTTCCAGTTCATGTTGAAAATGTCTCAATCATAACCATTCACGCCAATCTTTCCAAGGCCGTCAAAAAGCCTGTTAAGATTACACCAGCTGCAAAATCTGTACCTTTGAAGATAACAATGCCAGGGCCTGTTCCCTATGTTTCTGAGAAGTCGATACCTTGGAACTATGGCGGTGACATCTACTACCATGGTATCAAGCAAATCGAGGTAATTGAAGAAAGTTCGGATGATGAAGGAGCCAGCATTAGTAACATTGCGGGCACCAGCAAAATCACCAGGAGCGGGAGAATATTTTCTCTAGAGATTGCCCCTCCAAGAGCAGTCTTTGGACCCTCATCAGCTAAAGAAGTCATCCCTGCACCAATAAAGCTCTCTGCTAGAACTCCTTTGATTGAAGAAGTTGTTGTTCCTAGTGCTGTCTCTCCTACCATTGCTGATAAAGGAAAGGGAATACAAGATGAGCCCGTCAGGACGAGGGCTCAACCCTTGGTGATCCCGGAAGCCTCCAAGAAAGAAATGGACGAGATTTTGAGGATAATCAAGAGAAGTGATTACGATGTGGTGGAACAGTTGGGGCAAACCCCCTCCAAGATCTCCATGCTAGCAGTATTGCTTTGCTCAGAAGCGCACGCTCAAGCTTTGATTAAGTTTCTGAAGGCAGCTCATGTGCCCCAGGAAACCTCTGCGGACCAATTTCAACATTGCGTGGCTAGCCTGACTGCGGACAATGGATTAGGTTTTTCTGATGCCGAACTAACCCCTAAAGGCCGAAACCACAATGATGCTTTGCATATTTCAATCGAGTGTCGCGGAACCACCCTTGCACATGTTTTGGTTGATACCGGTTCGTCACTGAATGTTTTGCCTAAGAAGGCCTTGGACCGGCTAGATTGCGAAGGGTTGGAATTGAAGCCGAGTGATATTGTCGTCAGAGCTTTCGATGGGTCGAAGAGAATGGTCCATGGAGAGGTTGAAATTCCCATCAAGATAGGTACTGAGGTGTTTAAATCCACTTTCTATGTAATGGACATCCGTCCATCATACTCCTGCCTGCTGGGTAGACCTTGGATACACCATGCTGGGGCAGTCACCTCCTCTTTGCATCAGATGCTGAAGTATCCTGTCAAGGGAAAGATCATCACTGTCCACGGCGAAGAAGAGTACATGATTAGCCACTTAAATTCTTTCCGGTATGTGGAGGTTGAGGGAGAGTTCATTGAGACACCGTTTCAACATTTCGAAGAAGTTCTTCCTGAATTAGCAGTAGCAAAGTTGACAGCCGAGACCCCGAGGCAGATGGCCAGGATGGCATCTCTGGAGGATGCAAGAGCCGCAATCAAAGAAGGGAAGAATTCAGCGTGGGGGCAGTTACCCGACTTTCCGCATAAGACTGACAAGTTTGGATTAGGGTTCACAGCCGCTGGCCAAAAAGCTATGCTCCAGTCAAAGATTGAAAGAGCGCCAGTCAAAATTTCTCCTTACAGAATCAACGCCCTGGAAGATGAAGACAAGGAAAGCAACATTGAAGAGTGGATTTATCCAACTGTCAGAGGAGGATTGAGCAATTGGGAGGCTAAAGACTTTGTCCCCATCACTTTTATCCATCAGTAATTTATATGTTAAACATTTCCTATTTGGTCTGTAATATTCTACTTTCAAACAATTCGTACACTATCTTTTCACCTCTCGCCTTGCCCGGGGCATGTAGGTCCACTTGTAAGGGTTTTGACTATTTTTCATATTCATATGCCATGTTTAATGATTCATTGGACGTTTTTCATTTGATAAACTACTTATGTTCATTTTCTTTCCTTTTGCATTTTTGTTTAAGGATGGCTATCCCTTACACACACCCACACTCACCAATGCAGGTACCCATCCACTCCGGATTCCATGGGTGACTATTCTGCTGTATCTCTCAATAACTCTGAAGATCTGGTCAATCTAGCCGAGTATGAAGATGACGAAGGTTGTGAAGTACCCGGGGAACTAGCCAGACTTCTGCAACAAGAGGAAAGGGCCATCTTACCACATGAAGAGCCATTGGAAGCTGTTAACTTGGGAACCGAGGAGAATCGGAAGGAGGTGCAAGTGGGTGCCAACCTGGAACCAAAAGTCAAGGAGCGCTTGGTACAGTTGCTGAATGAGTATGTTGAAATCTTCGCTTGGTCCTATGAAGACATGCCGGGTCTAGACACCAACATCGTGGTTCACCGTCTCCCCACAAGAGAAGACTGTCCACCAATCAAACAAAAAGTTCGCCGAATGAGGCCTGACATGTCCGAAAAGATCAAAGCAGAAGTAATGAAGCAATTCGATGCTGGCTTCCTGGCTGTTACGTCCTATCCTCAATGTGTCGCTAACATTGTACCGGTACCAAAGAAAGATGGCAAAGTCAGAATGTGTGTGGACTACCGGGATTTGAATAGGGCCAACCCTAAAGATGATTTCCCGCTACCTCATATTGACATCTTAATCGACAATACAGCTCAGCATAAAGTGTTTTCCTTCATGGACGGATTCTCGGGCTACAACCAAATTAAAATGGCTCCCGAGGATATGGAGAAAACAACTTTTGTTACACAATGGGGCACTTTCTGTTACAAAGTGATGCCGTTCGGGCTAAAGAATGCAGGAGCAACGTATCAACGTGCCATGGTAGCTTTATTTCATGACATGATACATCATGAGATTGAAGTTTACATAGACGATATGATAGCTCGATCACAAACGGAGGAAGAGCACCTTGAGCATTTGGAGAAGCTGTTTGCCAGGTTAAAAGAATACAAGCTCAGGCTGAATCCAAGTAAATGCACTTTTGGAGTTAGGTCTGGTAAACTCCTGGGATTCATTGTAAGCAACAAAGGCATTGAAGTCGATCCGGCAAAAGTGAAAGCAATACAAGAGATGCCTGCTCCCCGTACTGAAAAGGAGGTTAGAAGATTCTTGGGGCGCATAAACTATATTTCCAGATTCATCTCACATCTGACTTCTACCTGTGAGCCAATTTTCAAACTCTTGAAAAAAGATCAGGTAGTGGAATGGAACGACGATTGTCAAGCTGCTTTTGATAGAATCAAGGAGTATTTGCTAGAACCTCCTATTCTAATGCCACCCGTCGAAGGAAGATCATTGATCATGTATTTGACCGTCTTGGATAACTCAATGGGGTGTGTTTTGGGCCAGCATGACGAGTCTGGTCGAAAAGAGCATGTTATTTATTACCTTAGCAAAAAGTTTACCGACTGTGAGACTCGCTACTCACTGCTCGAGAAAACTTGATGCGCTTTGGTATGGGCTGCTCGCCGACTAAGACAATATATGCTGACTCATACTACATTGTTGATATCCAAAATGGACCCTATCAAGTATATCTTCGAGAAGCCCGCTTTATCTGGAAGGATAGCTAGATGGCAAATGATCTTAACCGAGTATGACATCCAGTACACCACCCAAAAAGCTATAAAAGGGAGTGTACTAGCTGACCATCTGGCTCATCAGGCTATCGAAGACTATCAACCCATGAGATTTGACTTCCCAGACGAGGACATCATGAATTTGGACAATGTTGAAAGTGACGGACCGTATGACGGACCCGAAAAGGGATCCCGATGGACCCTGTACTTTGATGGTGCTTCAAATGCACTTGGAAACGGTATTGGCGCAGTACTCATTTCTCCGGAAGGTTGTCACACTCCTTTCACGGCCCGACTTTGCTTCAGCTGCACAAACAACATGGCTGAGTATGAAGCTTGCATCTTTGGTCTCGAGGCTGCTATAGGCTTGGGGATCAAATCTTTGGTCGTATTTGGGGACTCGGCTTTGGTCATCAGCCAAATCAAAGGAGATTGGGATACCAAGCATCCTAATCTTATCCCATACAAAGAACATGTCCTGACATTGTTGCCTCATTTCGAGCAAATTACCTTCGAGCATTTCCCGCGAGAAGAGAATCAGCTAGCCGATGCTCTGGCCACAATGTCTTCCATGTTTAAACTCAACTGGGATAACGAGGCTCCCCAAATCACCATCAAGCGAATGGATGAACCGGCACATTGCCACGAGATTAATACCGAAGAAGTAGTGGAACAACCTTGGTTCCATGAAATCAAAAGGTACCTCGAGACTAGGGATTATCCTGAAGGAGCTTCCGTAAATGACAAGAAGTTCTTAAGGAAATTCGCTGCTAAGTTCTTCCTGAGCAACAACATCCTTTACAAACGAAGCCATGATTGTGTATTACTCTGATGTGTGGATAAAGCTGAAGCAGAGTTGATCATGACTGATATACACAGCGGCACATTTGGCACTCACTTGAGCGGGCATACAATGGCTAAAAAGATCCTGAGGGCAGGTTATTATTGGTCTACCATGGAGGCTGACTGCCATCAACATTCCCGTACTTGCCACAAGTGTCAAGTCTATGCTGACAAAGTTCATATCCCTTCAGTTCCTCTCAACGTCCTAACTGCTCCGTGGCCCTTTGCAATGTGGGGCATTGATATGATTGGAGAGATCAAGCCCACGACTTCCAACGGACATCGCTTCATCCTGGTTGCCATTGACTACTTCACTAAATGGGTCGAAGCAGCTTCCTTCGCCTCTGTCACCAAAAATGTGGTTGCCCGCTTTATCAAGCAAAATCTCATATGTCGGTATGGTGTTCCAGACAGGATCATCACGGACAACGGTACAAATCTGAATAACACAATGATCACTGCATTATGCGAACAGTTCAAGATTTATCATCACAATTCATCTCCCTATCGGCCGAAGATGAACGGTGCTGTTGAAGCTGCGAACAAAAACATTAAGAAGATCATTCAGAAAATGACAGTCACTTACAAAGACTGGCATGAGATGTTACCGTTTGCTCGGCATGGATACCGTACGACGACACGTACTTCAACTGGGGAAACCCCATTTTCTTTGGTTTATGGCATGGAAGCTGTTTTGCCTATGGAAGTCCAGATCCCCTCTCTAAGAATTATGAAGGATGTAGGTTTGAATGAAGATGATTGGATGCAGACCCGACTTGATCACCTCAATCTGATCGACGAGAAGCGACTTGCTGCTATATGCCATGGTCAGACGTATCAAAAGCGGATGATCAAGGCCTTCAATAAGAAAGTCAGACGTCAAGTGTATCGAGTCGGGGATCTCGTAATCAAGCGGATTATCTTGCCGCAAAGTGATCCCAGGGGAAAATGGACTCCTACATATGAAGGACCATTTATGGTCAAAAGCATATTTTCTGGTGGTGCAATGATTCTGACCACCATGGACGGCGACGATTTGCCGCACCCTGCGAACGCAGACATAGTCAAAAGATACTACGCATAAAATAACCCGACAAGTCGAAAACCCGAAAGGGCGGCTTGGGCAAAAATGGGCATCCCGGTGAACCGAAAACCCGAAAGGGCGGTTCAGGCAAAAATTAGGGATAAAAACGAAAAAATCTGTACACCCGGCAAGTTGAAAACCCGAAAGGGCGGCTTGGGCAAAAAGGGGTTTCCCGGTGGATCGAAAACCCGAAAGGGCGATTCAGGCAAAAGTTAGGGAATTGAAGCGTATGACTATGTCTCGTCGGACCACTTCAAAGACAAATATCTTCATCAACCGGTTCCAGGCTTCTGATCAATCCAGTCATCGTCAAGTAAAGCATTGAATGGACATATATTCAGGGTTGTGAAAGCTATAGCAGAACGGAATCCCATGGAATTATTTCACATAGCCATCCTTTATTTTGTATAAAATCTTTCAATATTTACGACAAAGTCCTCTTATTAGGATGATTGTCTCCTTTGTACATATATACTAAAAGAAAATCAATACAAATACTCTTCCCAAAAATTTGTGTCATTTCCCTTTTCTTTTTCTCTTGCACTATTTGTTTTATTTTGAGAAACGTCCAATGTTTTGTTAAATAGGCATATGCATTTGAAACATAATCACTTCCTAAATGAACCTAAGAAAGAGGATTACTGATAGGATGAAGGTACAGATGGATATCTTGACACCCTTTCGAAGGAAAGCTCGCCAAGAGATTTGGAATCCACATCCCTAGCAAACCCTGAGGCTTATCTCCAGCAGACTCTCGAAGCTTATCCCCAGTAAGGTTCTAAAAGGTATTTCCCCGCAGAGCACGAACGTCTCTCCCGAGTTTTATTCAAAGTTATTCCTCACAAAGGCTTATAACTGGGTTATCCTCAGCTAACAACCACAGAAGATCGCACTCGCCAGATTTCTTCCTATCCCCAGCGGAGTTCATCAAGAGTTTCCCAGCACAACTTATCAATATGATCCCCAGAGGAGTTTATCTTTGTTATCACCAGCCAGAGAGTCCTCCAGAGCTTAATTTCCCTCAGAAGTGCAAATTTTCAATATCCCCAGCGGAGCCAGACTAATGAGCCTTCTCCCCACAGAGTTTTAGGAAGAGAAACCTTGAGTTCCCCAGTGAGATCGCCATAGTTACTTCCCATCAAGCTGAAGATTCTCAATCTTACCTCCCCAGCATGAGTCTACTAGATTGATACTCCCCAGTAGAGGTCATCAGGAATTCTCTTCCCCAGCAGCAGCCAAGGATTTATTTTCCCCGGCAGTAGTCAAGATGCTTTTATCTTCAGCCACCTCGGATTCATTTATCCTCAGCAAGATAGCTCGTCAGCTTACATGCGCATTCATCACATTCATGTCATAAACATTGAGGTCACATGCATCATAACATTGCATACAACTAACTCTTTACCTTTTCAGGAAAGATCAGTCGACAGATTAGAATTATTCAAACTTCAAGATTTCTGAAAACAGTTCACGGGTTCTCCAAGTAAACGGATGTTAACCTGTTACTTGTTCAGATTCTTCTTCAAGACTTCTGAAAACAGTTTATAGATTCTTCCCAACAATGGATGTTAATCTATCGGCTTGTTCAGATGCAACTTTTGAAAACAGTTTACGGACGCTTCCCAACAACGGATGCTGCTCTATGGCTTATTCAAACTTCAAGATTTCTGAAAATAGTTCACGGGTTCTCCAAGTAAACAGATGTTAACCTGTTACTTGTTCAGATTCTTCTTCAAGACTTCTGAAAACAGTTTATGGATTCTTCCCAACAACGGATGTTAATCTATCGGCTTGTTCAGATGCAACTTTTGAAAACAGTTTACGGACGCTTCCCAACAACGGATGCTGCTCTATTGCTTATTCAACTTCAAGATTTCTGAAAACAGTTCGCGGGTTCTCCAAGTAAATGGATGTTAACCTATCGCTTGTTCATCTTCTTCTCCAAACCACTGAAAACAGTTTACAGATTCCTCCCAACAACGGATGTCAATCTATTGCTTGTTCAGACCCCCGGTTCAAAGATGGTCCCAAGCATGGACACCTTCCTGATACTCATTCCAGATGGCATCTTTAAGCCCATCCCCGACAAGATTTCTGTCACTCTCCCAGATGGCATCGTTAAGCCCATCACCAAATGGCATCTCTAAGCCCATTCCCGCATCCATTGCTTTGACAAGTGCAAATTTCCGGGCACTCTAGTGTCCAATCTCCTTTTACCCTCGAGTCACGAAAGGCAAACTTGCCAATCTAACTCTTCGGATTCAAGAAGATTGAACAGGGGAAACTGTTGTACCCCAAAATTTGCCCTCCCATTTCTCATTGATTTCTCATCACAAAGCCCTTGAAGCTCAAGATCCAGTTAGGGTTTCATCTGCTCAAGACCTCTCCTTGCACTATTGACTCAAATTAGGGTTTGTGTTTGCACAGAGATGCTTTGACCTAAAATGCCCAAGATGACTTTCATGCTTCATATTGGACTCCCAAGTTTACCCATATCAAGTTTCAAGTCTTGATTCCAAGTTTTGCCCAGTCAATTGGACAGTTGACCTAAAAAATCAGCTGTATTAGGGAAAAGTCAACTGTGGCCAATTGACAGTCAAACCTCATGAAATTTGACCCACATCAACATTATGAACTCATATGAACCATTTGGTCAAGTTTGGATCACAATTCCACAAGAAATTTGATCAGATCACCAAAAGGGCAAAATGGTCATTTTTAGGGTTTTGACTGCACAAAGGCAATTTTTGACTGTTTGACCTAGCCAATGGCAAACCAAGCTCACATGTGGACTCAAGGACCCCATGGAATTATCTTGACATGCTCAACAAACTCAAAAGATCCCAAGTACACAAGATTGACAGTTGAATTTCCCAGTCAATTGATCAATTTTGACTGTATACTGAAAAGTCAAACTTTGACTTTTTGGTCAAAATCAAGAGTCAAGATTCATTTTTCATCAAAACTTGCCAAATCATGAAACTTGTTCACCAAGAAACCAAGAAATGCAAATTAGGGTTTAAAATGGAATTTTTCATAACTTAGAATTTTTCTAAGTTATGAAAAACCCTAATTTTTTCCCAAACTTTGCCCCACATTTTCACCATGATCCATTTGGATTCAAATAAAAGTCCAAACATGAAAGTTGTAGCTTGTTGCATAATCTACAACTTTGATTCACAAAGTTTTCTCATTTGAAGCTTGCATCTCAAGTTACAAATTTTTGAATAAGGGCACTAAACCATTTTTAACTTAGTGAAATTTTAACCTATTTTGACAAGTTTTTCTACCCCACTTCAAGGCCATTTTCCATTCACTTCCACTTGGAATTTCAAATTTCACTTCAAAGATGGATTGTAGTACACATTCCAAGCTTTCCAAAATGTCAAAGAACTCATCAAACAACCTCATGGTTAGGGAGAATCGAATTTCACAATATAGCAAAAACTCACTTTTGAATTGGCCATTTTTCATGTTCATAAGATTATGCAACTTCTCAAAACCAGCATGCCCTTGATTACAGGTCCTTAAACCAAGTTACACTCATAAATTTAATGCATACTCTTTGTGCCAAGACCATGTTCTTTGTGTTCTAACATTACATGAAGGTTTAATCCATTTTTAGATAAAGTAAACTATCCATTTTTGCAAAAGTTCACTTTATGTCCAATTGGTAAATCAAGCAAGTACAAACCAAATCTCTTTGGCACAAGATTATGAACAAATTACTCTGATCAAGAGAAGCTTTGCAGCAGGATTAGAGGTCCCCTACTGACCTAAAACACCAACTTGCATTTTGTTGCTTAAAGGTTAAGAAACATTGCATAACTCATACTAGGATCCATCTCAGCTTACATACACAAGAACAAAGTGATCAAACACATTACACACATCATAACCAAGCTATTGCACGAGCCATTTACCTCCCAAACATCATCAAACCAAAAAACACCATCAAACTGCAAAAACAGAGTTGCCTCTGCAGTTTGAGTGCCAACTTCTATTCCTCTCAAGCATTCTTGCCAAAACCAGTTCACATACCTTCCATACCATCTATGCAAGCTAACCAAAAGCAACGGCACGACCTGTAATCACTCTAACCACTTTCACCATTTTCACATTTCTGATTTGCAGGTGAAGTTCCCTAGCTCGATTCAGAAGCTTTCAAGACAAAGTAAACATTGGAATAGCATCCCTGGACCTCAAGGAAGCTTTTCCAATCATCACCTTGCCCTGAAAGTTCTTACATCTCCAGATAGAACTTCAACTGAACAAGTAGTTTTTTGAATTCGTATCTCTCTTATTAGGCATCATTAGCTTTAAGTTTGTGAATAAACAAGGTCCTACTCATGCCACTGAACATATACATGTTTTTACTTTTCATTTCTTTTGCTTGAGTTGTGAGAATTTGGAGTTTGAAAATGGAAGAAAAATTAGGTTAGGATTTGGGGGAGGAGAAATTCTCCCTCATCTTAGAGAGTTAGATCAAGTTATGCATATGGTTAGAATCGTCTCTTCATGCTTAACATTTTTTGTGTTGGAAGTTTGTTCAAAAAATCAAAGAATCAGGATGTTCAAGTGGAGCTCTTGGCGCGCGTTTTCTGAATAATTTTTGTTCAGAGGTTGAAGAAAGGTGACTTTGGGCTGGGCTTGCTTCTGAGTTACTTTTCACACCACCCCTTTTGGTTTTGCACCCCTGAGCCCATTTGCTTCATTTTTAATATTTTTGACTTTTGCCTTTTTTTGATTGGTTCATTTATTTTTTCTCAACATATTAAAAACATAAAAATATTTTTCTCCTCATTTTTTGAATTTATTGAATATTTATTTGATTATTTCTTTTGTTTGTACATAAATAAATGAATATATATATATATATATATATATATATATATATATATATATATATATATATATATATATATATATATATATATATATATATATATATATATATATATATATATATATATATATATATATATATATATATATATATACTTTTTGTTTAAAATATTGAGATAATACAAAAAAATACTTTTTATATACTTTTACTTTATTTTTTACTTCCTGAAAATATTTTGTATAAAAGTCCCTTTTTTATTTTTATATTAAATATTGTCATTTTTATATATAATACCTATTTAGAACTCAATATATAAATATATATATTTATTAATATACTTAGAATAAAATACTAAAATATACATATTTTATTTTATTAATATTAAAAACTACAAAAATCATTTTTTTTTACAAATATATTTCTTTTCTTATTTTATTTTTGTGTATAAATGATAAATATTGTATATATTAATAAATGATATCTTTTATTTAATAGAATTAGGGTTTTTGCCCTAAATTCAAAAATACTCCAAAAATAATATTTTATAATATTTTTATTTTCTTTCTTATTTTACATAAATAATACTTTTTTCATACATATAAAAATTCCTTTTGCATTCTTGCATATTTGTTTTATTTACTATTTAAATTATACATTTATTTATCTTGTAAATATTCATAGAAAATGATGTAATAGCTTAGATTCAATTTTTTGTCTAAATATCCCCATTTGGAACATTGTACCCCCCTCCCCATATTATTATGTTGTAATAGCGTAGGATTTTAAATTCCGCACTTTTATCGCTTTCTAAACATACTATGCTAGAATTAGGGTTTTGTATGCGAATAAAAATGAACAAAGTAGTTGGACCTAATACAAGATAAATGAGCATGAAAATGGACACACAAATCACACTTGCACCCCCTAGGGTACTCCACTTGTTGCCTTTCAAAAATGGGCCATATTGTATGTTGAATTTCTTTGGGTAAAAACAAACAATCAAATGATCATAGTCCCACAAAATGTTGCTTAAATGAATGATCAAGGGCCTTTTAAAGAAAATTGCCCAAAGACTTTTAACACTATTGCAACTATGGTCTAAACGATGACCCGCGCCCGTCCCTTTAATCTCCTAAAACAAGATTGTCCACCAAATGCAATGGTGGAACAAAATTGTCAAAAGGTTTAAAACATAACAAAAATCTTTGAGAAAACTTTAGGGTAGATGAACTCTTAAGTACTTGTCAACTTTCCAAGAAAACACTTGCCTTATTTAAAAACCCACTTCACAAACACTTTCAAAACAAACTTTCAAAAAACCTTGAAACATCTTTTCAAAAAACACCTTTTGTAAAACATTCGAGTAAAGAATTGTTACAAGGGTAGCCTATACAAGGCATCTTTTTTAAAAACCTTTTCAAAACCACACACAAAGCACCATTTCAAACAAATGAAAACCAAGGCAATTTGATCTAAGCAAGTACCTAAGAGCCCATGGATAACCATGGATAGAAGGGGTGCTAATACCTTCCCCTCCTATAATCTACTCCCCGAACCCAAGAAAAATCTCAAAGGTTTTTGCTGTGCTTTTTAAACCTTTCCTTAGGATAAAATAAAAAGTCGGTGGCGACTCTTTCTCAAACGAAACATTTGCGAAAACAAACGCAAAACCTTAGTCAGTTCTCCCACCGTATCACAGTAACATTCTCCGAGGATCGAGAACACCAATGGATATCCAAATGTGTAATGGATATAAACCTATGAGACCATCTCATACCCTGCTAATTCTTCAAAACAGACTGAGGTAGGTGCGAAATAAACCACCTAGCCAAGAGAGGAATGCATTACAGAAGGGTCCCTCTTTTCTTTAGAGTGCGGGTATGCAGAGAGTATAGAATATCCCTAGGTAAAGTAGGCACCGGATTATGAGACAGAAAAACCTTAACCGCATTCACATCTATGAGTTGGTCTGTGTTAGGGAATAGTACCATCCCATAGATGAGAAGGGCCAGTACTTCTTCAAAAGCTTGTAAATCCAGGTTATCCCAAAAATAGTGAGCTTTCTCAAATAGAAACTTAGCTGGAAATCCTTGGACACCTCTTCTGGTTTCCCAATTTGCCACTACATCATACTGTTGTAAAGACAGAGCTTAAGCAATCTCTTCAGGCTTTGGGTCTCTTTGCATACCGTTGAATGGTAATTATTAAGGATAGTCACCCCTAATAACTGAGAAAACTCCTCCATAGTAGGCACTAACTGATAATCGGGGAAAGTGAAGCAGTGATGTTACGGGTTAATGAACTGAAAGATCACCTTTAACATCTCTTCATCATGGTTTGAAGTGACCAAGTTGAGAAGTTGACCATGTTTTTCAGTGAAGGGAGAGCTTTCAGGAATCCTTGATACTAATTCCTTGAGTTGAGGAGATACTTTCACAAGGTTGACTTGGATAGTGTTTCTGCGAGCGGATGGCATGTCCTGCAAAACAAGACAAAGATAAGCCATAGAAAATCCTTGAAATGGTTAGTATGATATTCTATGTTATGATGTCATGATTATGCTAAGAAATCACGTATATAGAAAGCACAAGCAAATCACATAAAGAACTTAGGTTTAAGGCTTGCATGGGTTTTAAGGTAATACCCTCTTGAAGTTTTGATTGGTTCAACCTCTCCTATAAATAGTAACCAGGTTCTAAGGGATCTCAATATCACTGATCTTTCCCACAAGTTTCGTTCTAATAGACAACTGACTTGCAACCAAACAAAACTCGGGAGTCAAATCTCAATGAGTGTAGCATCGAGTATTTGCCGACTTTGGGAATACACCAAAGACGGCCATCTCACTACGTCCTAATGGCCAAGTTGTTCAATTAAAGGTTCTAAGGTCAGTTGACGCTTCATGACACCACACAGCGGCCCCGGATTCTCATTGATTAACTCAAGGGCTACCAGTACCAACCAAAGTGTCGCATCAATGTAGCCATCGCTTCAATCATGTCGGTATACCCCGCACAGTTTCCACGATCTATTGCTACTTACCTAAAAGGTTTCCCCAGATCCGGGTGTAGGATCTATAGTAACCCAAATAATACCCTTAAAAGTAAAGAAAACAAACAGTCAAAGAAGCAAAAAGATCTAGACCCTAAGGTAAACCCCACTTTATATTTCTCCCCAGAAGAGTCGCCAGTTCTGTGATACGGTGGCAGAACCGACTGTTTAATACTGTTTTGCGTTTTTTGTTCGCAAATGTCGCGGTAAGAAAGAGTCGCCACCGAATTTTCTTTTATCCAACAAAGGAAAGGGTGAAAAGAACAGAAAAAGACCTTTTTCGAGATTTTCTGAGTAAGGGGGGTAGATTATGGAAAGGGAAGGTGTTAACACCTATTCAATCCGTGGTTTTCCACGGGCTCTTAGGTACCTTCTCATTTTTGAAAATTATTTGTGTTTGTGTATTTTGAAAGATTTTGTTTGCTTTATGGTAACTCTTGTATCAGTCCTCAAGAGTGTGATAAAGCATTTTTTGAAAGTAGTGTTTGAAAGTGTGTAATTGTGAAAAATTAGGTTTGAGCAAGTACTTAACAACTGTCTACCTACTCGAAAAAGGACGTTCTTTTCCTCCTTTCCTTTAGATACTGCTATCCTACTATTAGTGAGTAGGTAGCCCTATCGTCGTATGTTAAGGGACTATCGAAAGGGACGTTATGGTCATTAAAGACAACATGTAAGGATACCTTAACATTTTGAAGGGACAGTCATCATATAGGCAACAACGAGGGACAAGATCATTTCTCGCAATCAACTCGAGGGACAGTAAGGGACCATGATCTTTGTAATGACTTTTAGATTGAGGGTCTTTGCTAAGATATCCCTATGTTCGAGGGACATGACCATTGTTTTCCGAGGAAACCATGTGAGGAATACCCTAAGGGTGCAAGTGTGAGAAGTGTGTTTTTTCAGTTATATTATCTTTAGGTTAGTGATCTAACGATTAATTGAATAATTCTTTCCTAATTACTTAACAGTTCATATACAACATATAAAAAATAAAAAAGCGAGAAATAAAAGTTCCTACAGCTATTACAAGGCTTTGGGGCAATTACAGTTATATTTGACTAAAATGTAAAGTGCAGAAAATAAAAATACTAATTAGGGCTATTACAATCCATAGGCAGGTACATAATCATGAAATAAAATGTGCGCGCGATAAAATTACAAACCATAGGCAAGTACACAATGATATAAGCGCGCGAAATAAAGAAACGTCTAAAAACCTAGTAAATAAAAATATACAAAAAAATCTTTTTTAGTTTTGGTTTTGCTATGAGAATAATTAATTCTAAATTTATTTCTAATTAAGAAAATAAAAGTTAAAATAAATCATAATTCTAATATTTTTGAATTTTTTTATTAATAAAATAACTTAAATTAAAGAAAGAACCTAAGTCTAATTTGATTTTAAATTGATAAAATAACATTAAAATAATTAATTAATTAATATAATTTTAGAAAGAACCTAAGTCTATTTATTATTTTTTTGATTTTTTATGACTTGTTAAAAATGACTTTTGAAAATAATAAACAAAATAAAATAAAATGAGAAAATAAATAAAACAATGGGACTGGCATCAAAAACAAAATGGGGGGGGGGGGGGGTGTTGTTTGAATTTCGGTCTGGCCAAAATGAGGCCAAGCCCAAGACCTCTTGGGATCCTGTGGGGACGCCCTCTGAATGTCCATGGTGGTCTATACATCATGGGCGTTAGATCTGGATCCCATATGGATTTGCTGGCATAGATCTGAGGAGTATGGTATGCGCCTGAGTGTGTGAAGCACTGGATCTGTTAAAAAAATATTACAAAAAATACAACATGCATGACTGGGGACTCGAACCCTAATCCTTTCCCTAACACGCGCGCCAGTTTACCAACTGAGCTGCCCTTGTCATTCATATATATAACAACGTCTATATATTATATATTAAACAAAGTTCTATCTGAGACAAAAAAACAAAATGCATGCAAGTTTGGATCGTCCAATAGGGGACTGCCACGCATCGTCTTCAACCTTTGTCTGTCGTATTAGAAAACAAGGTCTATAGTGATGGTTTTTTGTCTGTCAGTGTAACCCCTGCATTTGAAACAAACAGAATACGCGACAAAAATAAATTGTGAGACCATGAATCAACTGTTCTCGTCTCCCTGAGCATGATGGTATCAGTGGTCAAGCCTAATTTTTCCTAACAATGGAAGCCCAAATTCTAAGGTCCAAGCCCTAACAATAGTGGTATTCGATTCCTACATCAAAACCCAAATCTAACCGTATAGAAAGCTTGCAAACACAAGAGTGGTTAACAATGCATGATTAAAATGCGTTTATATCATATAAATCAAGGAAATCAGAGTCAAGAAAAAACGCAAACCATGAGGTGGTTATAACACGCTTCAGACTGTTTTGGGACTTGGTAACGGCTGGGAACGATCCAAGAGGCTTCCAGGAATGTGTTTGAGCCTTTGTTTGGGATTAAAACCAACTGTAATTTGAAATTCAAGTTTGACAATTTTTGATTTTTTGGGTGAAATGTACAGCAATTCTCTAAGCTTTCTGTGCATGTATTTGGCTGGCTGGAGTGTTGTACTTATAGTGTAGATGAAGGAGACACAATTGAATGGAAAAGATCATGGCCATAACTCATGTTTTCCAAAAAAAAAACCAACAAATTCAAAGCCTTCCAAATTTGCCAAAACATGCCTTATCCTTTCTTGAATGAACCCGGTCATGTGTGCACGAAAAATGGGCCTCAAGACTGACCCAAAACACTAGCCCACATGCCTAAGCCCATTTCCCATTATTTTGTACCATTTATTTTATATTTATTTTGAATAAATTAAAATAAATATGTAAAAAATAGGTAGGAAATTCCAGTCCATGCAAAAATTAGATTAGAGGTCCTCTATAACCTTATGAAGATATTTGAACCTTAAAAATTTAGGCCATTGACTCAAAAATACAAATTTGCTCAATGCACCATTCTTGAAATTTCCAAAATTTTCCCAACTTCGGCAAGCCATAACTTACTCAATTTTCATCTCATGATGATAATGTTGTACTTTTTGGAAAGCTCAAGATGTCTACTTCAATCCCTCTTTTGACAAATTCTGCATTTGAAGATGTTATCTTGATGTAAAATGTCCTGGAAAAAAGTGGCTTTTGTTGACTTTTTGAAAGTGACCTGTAATGTCTGAGCTCCTATCTTTCAAATGGTGTACTTCTTGATCTTGGGGTACGAAGAGAAGTTGTAGGGAATTGGATTCTATTCAAAATGAGCATTGGTGTAAAAAAATTTGATAAAGTATGAGAAAGTTATGCTTGGTCAAAGTTTGGTTGACTTTTCCTATAGAAACCCTAATTTGCCATTTTTCACTTTTGATGAGTTAGGAGAATTTCTTGAAGAATCATGATCAAACCTTGATCATATGATGTATATTACTTCAAAATGTTGATGTTGACCAAAAATCTTGAAGTTTGACTGCATTTGTGCCACAATTGACTTTTGACCTAATACAGTTGATTTCCAAGCATTTGAGCAATTGACCGAGTAAACTTATTGTGGAAGGCATGAAATTTGTCATGGGTGATCTTGTAGACATGTTAGCACGATGGAGAAAATTTGGGATCCTTGGGACTCACACATCTTGTTTAAAATTGAAACCCTAGTTTGAGGTTTATTACTTTAGGAGGAGAACTTGTCTGGTCAATTCTTGGTCATCCTAGGGAAATTGAGGATCTCAAGGGACATGTCTTGAGTAGAAAGAGAGGACAAATTTTGGGGTACAATAGCAGGTTATTATTGGTCTACCATGGAAAACAATTGTTACAATCATTTTAGAATTTGTTACAAGTGTTAGATTTATGTAGATAAAATGCACGTGCCGCCCAATCCGCTGAATGTTTGGTCTTCTCCTTGGCCCTTTGCAATATGGGGAATTGATATGATTGGATGGATTGTACCAACTTCTTTTAATGGGCATTGCTTTATTCTGGTTGCTATTGATTACTTCACCAAATGGGTCGAAGTTGCATCGTATATCAACATCACCAAGCAAGCAGAATATTATTTGTTGTTATGGGATTCCCGAGAAGATCACCGTTGATAATGGATCAAATCTCAACAATAAGACCATGAAATAGTTGTGTGACAGTTTCAAGATAAATCATCACAATTCTTCTCCATATTGTCCAAAGATGAATGGTGTTATTTAGGTAGCAAATAAGAACATTAAGAAGATTGTGCAGAAAATGGTTGTGGCCTACAAATATTGTCATGAGATATTTTTGTTTGCATTGTATGGTTATCGTACTTCGGTGCGTATTTTGACTATAGAAACCCCTTTCTCTCTAGTATACAGTATGGAAGCAGTCCTGCCCGTGGAAGTGGAGATTCCTTCTTTAAGGATAATGACAAATGTACAACTTGAAGAAGCTAAGTGGGTTCATAATATACTTGATTAGTTGAATCTCATTGATGAGAAGATATTGACATCTATTTGCCATGGGAAGTTGTACAAGAGGAGAATGAAGAAAGATTTTGACAAGAAAATGCGTCCTCGGAATTTCCAAGCTGGTGATCTGGTGCTGAAGAGGATCTTGCCTCCCAATAATACATATGCTCGGGGAAAATGGGCTCCTAATTATGAAGGACCATATGTTATAAAGAAGGTCTTCTCAGGAGGATGCATGATACTTACAACTATGAACGAAAAGGATTTCCCTTACCCCGTCAACGCATGCGTAGTTAAAAAGTACTTCAAGTGAAAAGACCCGCTAAGTCAACGACTTATGGAAAAAAGGGCGTCCCGACAACCCATAAAAAATGAATAAAGAGGTTCGGGAAAAAATTAGTGACAAATAAGAAGTGAAGAAAATAAAAACGACTTGTGTACACCCGCTAAGTTGAAAACCTGAAAAAGGAAGCTTAGGCAAAAATTGGTATTGCAGTGGATCAAAAACCCAAAAGGGAGATCCAGGAAAAAGTTAGGGATTTAAAGCAAATGGCTATGGTCTGCGTTGCATATATAACATTATTCTCCATCACAATTGGGTAACTTGGAAGGATAAGGAATCAGTCCAATCAGTTTTTTTTCTTTCAGAAAGCAAGATATTAAGGAGCTTTGAAGTTATAAGAGTCATAGCAGAGTCGGAACCCGATCAAAACCTGTCTTCATATTGCCATCTTTGTATCTCCTTTTTATGTTTTCTATGCAATTAACTCTTTTTAGAAATTTCTTCTTGAGTTAAATTCCTATTTACAGGCCAATAAGTCAATCAATAAAATTCTCTTTTATCCAAAAGGTTCATTTTTACTTTTACTGTTTTGATTGCAGAAACGTCCAGTTTTTGATAAACTTTTGCATTTAAAAATATTGAAGCTACACAAATCATGATATAAATAGTTGAAATTACTTGAGATTCCAGGTGCCTTAGGCGATGGCCAAAGTTTCCATTTCCTACATGGGACATGTTGTTGTGATTTTGTTTTGAAGGTACCTTGTGTCCGCTCATGACAAATAGAATACAAGCAAGAAAAGCATAAAGTATTCAAGGTTGTTACCCACACAAAGTGCTTGATAAAAATGATGTTTCTTCAAACATAATCCTTTTCTCTAGTGTGATCTACACTTTTGCTCACCAAAAAGCTTGTTTGCTAAGAAGTTTCTCTTCAGAGATCTCTTCCCCATATTGATACAGCTGTTTATCTCTTAAGTGTGGTCAGCATCCGTTTCCCCAATTTTGGTGCAGCTGATTATACCCAAGGGTTGTTTACATATCTTTCCCCAATGAAGTTTGCATCTCCTTCCCCAGTGAGGGGTGGTACCGCAATTTATATTCCTAGGGTGGTCTTCATCTTTTAAAAGACTCTTGTTAGGTTTCTTTATTAGTAAGAGATCATCATTATCTCTACAAAGTCATTTTTTTCCCAGTAGAGCGGGTTTTCTCCCCAGTGAGATTATGCAGCAGTGGATATCCTAAGTTTGGTGTCCCCAATATTGTGGAGTCTGATATGAGTATCCACTCTGTTATCCCCAGTAATGGAATAGGTTATTTATATATCTAGTGGAATTTGAGCTTCGAGGGTTTCTGGTTTGAGCTTTCTCTCCTCCCCATGAAGAGGTTTTCTTTTCCCTAGTGTAATTTACACTCTAATTCACTCCATATTGATGTAGTTCAAGGAATTATCTTCTTCTCCCTAGTGAGGTTATGATTGGGTGAAAGCCTTCCGATGTTCATTTCCCAGTATGGATCACACTTGTGAGAGTTCTCGTAAGAATTCTCTAATTCCTCAATGATGGAAGGTATTATGTTATTCCTAGTAGAAGTTGCTTTCTGTCAAGGACTCTATGTAGGGAGATTTGTTTTCCCTCAGTAAAAAATTTCTTTCCCAAGTGAAGATTTGTTCTCCAGCAGAGTTCGTCGATGAGTTTCTTTTGTTCAAGAATTCTCGTTATCCCTTCTTAAGTTTGCTTATCCCTGGTGAAGTCTACTTTCATCAAGAACTGCGTGCATGAAGATATATATATTCCCCAAGCGAAGTTCTCCTTATTTTTGGAAGTAAGTTAATTGATCTTTTCTACGGGAAGTTAAGGGATGTTTGGAGTTAAATATCTCTCCTCAGTGAGCTGCAATTTATTTTTGCAGTATTCCCTTTAAAGTCCACTTTTTAGTGGCATCCCTCCTCGGAGTTGACATGTTTGAGTTGCAATCTCGTGCTGCAGTTTATACTCATTGGTTATTGGTTCCAATGGTTAATCCTCATTGAAGTTTAGTTTCCCAAGATGACTTCTCAAATGCTCCTGGTTTTCTCTTCAATTCATTTGTGATATTGTCATTCCTCAATGAATCATTTAAACATGCATCATTAGAATAATGTCTACCCCCCAAAGTAAAATAATTCAAACAAGCATTGAATCATAAGATTATGTTTGTTGATTACCTACATTTCTTGTAGAATTTATCTCCAGCAGTGATTGCTTACCTTAGGTTCTAATGTTTATCTTTGGGTTGTTAACACCTTTCACGTGACCCTTGTGGTATTCTTTGGTTGATTCCAGTGTGACTGTTTATATTTTGACTTTTTCCCTCTATTGTCTTTTGAAATTTTTGTTGGTATTCCTCAACTAAGTTTGACTTAGTTCGGAAAATCCCCAGTTGAGTCCCTTTGGTTGGTCTCTTCCCTCCCTCTATTTTCTCTCTGTCAACTTGGATGGCATTCCTTGGGTCTTTGTTTACCATTCCTCACCTCAGATATTCCCTAGTGGAGTCATCACCTCAGATATTTCCTGGTAGGGTCTCTATTGGGTTATTCCCCTCAGAGTCCTGTGTGGCTATTTATCTTTTGGGATAGGTTTTGATTTAGTCGGTTCCTTATATTTGGTTTACCTGCTTAGTGGGGTTCGCCTTCCATTAGATTAGCTAACATTGTTTGGTTGGGTTATGCTTTGTTCATTTCCTTTCCTTTGGTTAGGTTCTGCTTAGTCGGTTCCTTATCTTTAGTTTACCTGCTTAGTCAGGTTCTACTTCTGTTAGGTTAGCTAACATTTTTTGGTTGGGTTATACTTTGTTCATTTCCTTTCCTTTGGGTAGGTTCTTCTTAGTCGGTTCCTTATCTTTGGTTTACCTTCTTAGTCGGGTTCTCCTTCCATTAGCTTAGCTAATATTGTTTGGTTGGGTTATGCTTAGTTGTGCCCTCTCCTGTATATAGGTTCTACTTAGCTGGTTCCTTATCTTTGGTTTACCTACTTAGTTGGGTTCTCCTTTTGTTAGCTTAGCTAACACCCTTGGATGGGCAGGTGCGTCCTTCCTTGTTTGGGTTCACTATGATTGGCGTTCCTTGTGAGAGTCCTCATTGGGTTTTGGTCTATATTATTCCAATTTTATTTGTTTGGGTTTTCTTGAACTGGAATTCTTTGTGAGAGTCCTCCTCGGGTTTTGGTCTCTCTTATTCATGTTCTCTTTGTTTGGGTTCGTTTTGATTGGTGTTCCTGGCGAGAGTCCTCCTCGGGTTTTAGTTTCTCTTATATGTCCAGTATCTTTATTAGACATGCATTTATGATATCCTTGTTAGAGTCTTCTTTGGTCGGTCTCTTTCTTATAGGTGTCTAATTCTGTTCTAACACGTATCCCTCAAGTTACTTGGTCTCCCATATGTCTAAACATGACCTGATGTACACTTCTAAACTTTTCCTCTCTGTTAGTCGCTTTCTACAAAAACCACAAAGAATAGAAAATAGAGAAAAACATAATATCTGACTTTTGTTTGTTGTTTAGAGTGAAAATTTTATGGTTCTTTTGAGTATTCAATCCCCTTCTACCTTGATTGTTCGAAAGGCTAGTTCCAATCTCGCTCTATGGTTTAAGTTGATGGAATAGGGGCAGCTGTTGCACCCCAAATTCCCCCTCTTCATTTTAACCCTAATTGACTTATACTTCATCATCATATGCATACATAAATGTCATAGGGTCTATACTCATGGAATCAAGGCATTTCTTTACGAGAAAGAGATATAAAAGACAATCGTTCTGTTAAGCAGCAATGTGAAGTAGAACTTGGAGTTTTCCGCATTTAAATGCACACCGCACATGTTCTAATCTATTAAATAAAAAATTAATCAATTCATCATCATACCAAGCTATCATGTGTTCCATAAAGCTTTGAATTGAAGAGAAAGCCAAGCATTTTGGTGGAATTGAGATAGTTTAAGTCGGAAATTAACATTTTACGGTATGAGGTCAAAATTTGTACCTTCTGATCGGAAAATGGTTTAGAAGTGATTCTTTAGGAATTAGAACCATCTTGAGATCTTGTAAAATTGATCTTTTTAGGTTGAAGGTTAATTTTGTAAGGAAGATCTTTAAAAGCACAAAATGCCTGAAATCATGTGATACAATGAATTTGCTAGTCAATTGTTTGTTCGGATGTTCAAAAATTCGTAACTTTTGACCAAAAAATCATCTCTGAGTAGCTTTTAGAGCATTTGAACCAGCTTGTTATTTTCTCCAGTTCATATGTGTAATACGGTGGGAGAACGAATTTTTGGTTTTATCTGAATATGCGGATAGCTAGAGCCACCACCGACTTTTCTTTTATCCAATAAGGAAAGGGTGAAAAAACAGGAAAGAACTTTGATATTGCACCGAAGAGGATGCGTACTACCTTTCTATCTTAGAGTTTTTGTATTATTTTGCCCAAGGGGCATTGATGTACTCAAACTTTATCTTATTAATATAACGTGTGTTTCCTTTTTGTATAAAACAAATTTGAATCTTTGAAATCCTTGAAAACATTACATATGCACATACCATTTATCATAATATAAGCAGGTTTTTGCAACAAGTCTCATCATCTCTCTACTGTTTATTTCAGTAAGATGGATCTCGAACAAACAGTGAAAGACCTCCAAGCTCAGAATACACTGTTTCAACTGTTGCTCTTGAACCTAGCTAAGGGACAAGAAGAATTGAAGACTTTGCTCGCTGAAGAGAGGAAAAAGAAAACAAAGAAGGTAACTGGAGTCTTAAACATGGGAAGAAGATTTCATGGGCAGACAAGAAGAACCTTGGACTTTGCAACAACATCAGGTGAAATAGATAACCAAGATGGTAAAGGAAAGGAAACAGTTATCCCGCCAGAATCAGAAGAGGAAGAGGAAGAAGAGGACTACTCTGAAGAACAATACCCTCCAGCTGATGATAAGTATCAACATATTGAAGAGCGTTTGAGCGCGATGGAAATCCAAAAGGTTCCTGGCCTGGATTTTGAGGAATTTGGTTTGGTGTCGGGGATTGTGATTCCTCAAAAATTCAAATCACCTGTATTCGCTAAATATGATGGAGTCTCATGCCCTAAAATGCATCTCCAGTCATATGTGAGAAAAATCCAACCCCATACCGCTGACAAAGACTTATGGGTACATTTCTTCCAAGACAGTCTGTCTGGGACTCAACTTGACTGGTTTTACCAATTAGAAAGAGAAAACATTCACAATTGGGAAGATCTTGCTGCAGCTTTCTACAAACAATATCAGTACAATGCTGATCTGGCACCTACCCGTACTCAACTCCAGAGTATGGCCATGGATTCCAACAAGGGTTTCAAGGACTATGCGCAAAAATGGAGAGATCTGGCTGGAAGAGTTCAACCCCCTATATCTGAGAGAGAGCTGGTAGACATGTTCTTAGACACCTTGTATGGTCCTTTCTTCAACCATTTAATTGGAAATTCATCTGCAGGCTTTACTGAACTAATATTGACCGGAGAGAGGATAGAAGCCGGTATAAAGAATGGAAAGATTCAGAAAGACACATCTTCTTCTACAGCTGTAAGGAAGCCTTTCATCGGAAAGAAAGAGTTGGTTGCCGTATATCCGCAAAGAAACTAAGATAGGGCAGAACGCCGACCAATGGTAGGGGCCGTTATGATTCCTAAGCCTGCGTCTGATCAGAAAAGAAATAATCAACCAAGGATGGAAAGGCTAGTCAGGCAGTTCACCAGAATCAACATGACCCCGTCTCAAGTATTACCTCATCTACTAAGATCCAACTTGGTGACCCTGAAAGAAGCTCCGAAAAACCCCAATACAACATCCCCTCATTATCATCCCAATGCCCGTTGCGCATATCACTCTGAAATTCCTGGTCACGATACTAATAATTGTTGGGCTTTAAAGAACAAAATACAAGACCTCATTGAAGCAAAAGAAATTGAGTTCGATGCGCCTGAAAAGCCAAATGTCATTTCTGCCCCTATGCCCAGACATGGCCACAATACCAATGCCATTGAAGAAGGATTGTTTGTTACTTCAATTGATGAACTCATGACCCCACTTCTGACTATTAAAATGAATTTGATGAATGCCGGTGTGTTCTCGGGCTATGGGGAAGTTTAGCATCTCTGTTTGACCTCCCCAACCGGTTGTCCTTTGTTGAAAATAGGTGTTCAGTGCCTAGTAGATAACAAGAAAATTTTGTTTGAAAAGACTCATGTTCCACCTATCCTTTTTGAAGATGTTGCTATTATTACCATTTCCGCCAATTCTTCCAGGGTCTCCACCAA
This sequence comes from Vicia faba, assembly GCA_948472305.1. Taxonomy (NCBI): domain Eukaryota; kingdom Viridiplantae; phylum Streptophyta; class Magnoliopsida; order Fabales; family Fabaceae; genus Vicia; species Vicia faba. The sequence continues at coordinate 1,010,018,531 of OX451738.1, forward strand.
AAGACCCGTTAGAATTACATCAGTTCCGAAAGCAGCTCCTTTAATAATCACAATTCCTGGACCAATCCCATATGCGTCAGACAAAACCGTGCCATGGAATTATCGAGGAGATTTCTATTACCATGGTATCAAGCAGGACTGGCCAGCCACCGAAGATTCAAGCTCCGAGAAGGTCAACTCCGACATCAGTAACATTGCATGAACTTGCAAGATTACCCGAAGTGGTAGGATCTTTTCTCTAGAAATTGCTCCTTCAAAAGCAGTTTTTGGACCCGTAATCATTCCTGCTGTTGCTCCCCCAAAATCTGTTCCTGGTCCTACATTTATCTCCAACAATACTCCAAATGACAAAGCCACTACAACCCCTGTAATCATTTCTACTGAAACTCCTGCTGCCGAATTAACCGAGACTCGAGGAAAAGTTGTTCTGATTGAGTATGTCCGGACGAAGACACAATCATTGACTATCCCTGACCTCCAACAAGGAAATGGAGGAGATCTTAAAAATTATAAAGAGAAACGACTACGATGTAGTTGAACAACTGGGGCAAACTCCCTCTAAGATCTCCATGCTGGCATTACTACCATGTTCTGAGGCACATGCAAAATCCTTGGTGAAGTTCTTAAAAACCGCCCATGTATCTCAAGAGACATCTGCTGATCAATTTCATGACTGCGTAGCCAGCCTAACTGTGGACAATGGTTTAGGTTTTTCAGATGTTGATCTGACGCCAAGGGGAAGAAAGCATAATGAGGCATTGCATGTCTCAGCGGAATGTAGGGGCACAACTCTGGCTCATGTTTTGGTGGACACTGGCTCATCTCTGAATGTACTACACAAAAAAGCTCTTGATAGACTTGAGTGTGAGGGGTTGACTTTGAAGCCAAGTAACATACTGGTAAGGGCTTTTGATAGATCAAAGAGGATGGTGCATGGGGAGGTAGACATTCCCATAAAGGTTGGAACCCAAACCTTCAATTCAACTTTTTATGTGATGGATATCCGCCCTTCATACTCCTTCCTGCTAGGCCGACCATGGATCCACAATGCTGGCGCTGTTACTTCTACGTTGCACCAAATGTTGAAGTATCCAGTTCAAGGGAAGATTATCACCGTTCATGGAGAGGAAGAATACATGATCAGCCATCTCAATTCCTTCAGATATGTGGAATTAGATAGTGAATTCATTGAAACTCCATTTCAATACTTTGAAGAGGTCCTTCAAGACGTGGCAGTGACCAAGACTGTTCCCAAGATTACAAGGCCTCCACTCTGGATGTCGTCACTAAAGGATGTCAAAGCAGTGATAGAGGAAGGAGGGTGCACTATCTAGGGACAACTCCTAGATATCCCATATAAGTCTGACCAGTTTGGTCTAGGTTTCACTTCAAGTGCTCAAAAGGTTGTACGTCGTGCCCATGCTGGAGGGCCACCCTTGAAGATCAGCAACCGTGAAGTCAACGCAGTAGAAGATGGTGAAGATAGTTGCAACCTGGAGGACTGGATATTCCCGACTGTCAACGGAGGGCTTATCAATTGGGAGGCTAGAGACTTCATCCCAGTCACTTTTATCCCACAGTAATTTGTCTTTACATTTTGTTGGATCTGTAATATTGAAAAAATTTGCACTCTTAAAACCTTGTGTCTTACCCGAGGCACAATGGTCCATTTGTAAGGGTTATTATCTCATTTTCATATGACATCAATGAATCATAGACGTTTTCGCATACAAACTTTTGTGCTCATTGTTTTTCTTTTACATTTTACTTTCTTTCAAAGATAGTTATACCCTTACACACACCCACACTCACAATGCAGGTATACATCCATTCGGGATCCCATGGGTAACGATACTGCTATGGCCTTTTGTGACTATGAGAATCTAATCTACCAAGCCGAAGACGAAGGTGAGGAAGATTGTGAATTACCAGGAGAACTTTCCAGACTACTACAGCAAGAAGAGAGAACCATCCAGCCTCACGAGGAACCCGTGGATACAATTAACCTAGGTACCAAAGAAGATAAAAAAGAGGTCAAGGTGGGTGCCAATCTGGAACCCATCATCAAGAAGAGTCTGATTCAGTTGTTACAAGATTATGTTGAAGTATTTGCCTGGTCGTATGAAGACATGCTAGGACTTGATGAAGATATTGTGGTACATCTTCAGCCTACAAGAGAGGATTATCCGCCAGTAAAGCAAAAGGTTCTCCGTATGAGGCCTGATATGTCAGAAAAGATTAAAGCAGGGGTCATGGAGCAATTCAACGCTGGATTCTTGGCTGTAACCTCTTATCCCCAATGGGTTTCCAATGTTGTCCCAGTGCCCAAAAAGGACGGTAAGGTGAGAATGTGTGTGGAATACAAAGATTTGTATAGGGTAAGCCCTAAGGATGATTTACCACTCCCCCACATTGATATCCTAGTTGACAATACGGAATAACACAAAGTGTTTTCCTTCATGGACGGATTCTCAGGTTACAACCAAATCAAAATGGCGCCTGAGGACATGGAGAAAACAACCTTTATCACGCAGTAGGGCACTTTCTGCTATAAGGTAATGCCATTCAGACTAAAAAACGCTGGGGCAACCTATCAGCGTGCCATGGTAGCTCTATTTCATGACATGATACATCACAAAATAGAGGTCTACATGGACGATATGATAGCCAAATCTCAAATAGAAGAAGAGCATCTTGACCACTTACAAAAACTATTTGAAAGACTGAAGAAGTACCAGCTGAGGTTGAATCCAAACAAATGCACGTTTGGGGTACAATCTGGTAAACTCCTAGGCTTTATCGTCAGCAACAAAGGTATTGAAGTAGATCTTGCCAAAGTTAAAGCAATACAAGAGATGCCTGCTCCTCGCACTGAAAAGGAGGTCAGAGGATTCTTGGGACGTTTGAACTATATTGCAAGATTCATTTCTCACCTGACAGCTACTTGTGAGCCAATATTCAAACTATTGAAGAAAGATCAAGTAGTCAAATGGAATGATGAATTCCAAGTTTCTTTTGACAAAATTAAAGAGTACTTACAAAAGCCTCCTATGTTGATGCCACCAGTCGAGGGAAGACCGTTGATCATGTATCTGTTTACCGTGGTTTTTGGTAAACAACCGCTGATCCTCTAAAAAGGAAAGTTCTTTTTGGTTACTTACGGGATCGATCAGATTGATCCCAAAACATATGCTAATTTTTATGTAAGACAAATAATCAGGAAGAACGCACGTTCGACCCAGAGAAAAGATATTTGAGATTTTGGAAAAGTAGACAGAAATGTATAAATGCAGGTATAGATGCAAGAAAGATAACTTTGCAAGATAAGATTAAAGCAATGTAAAAGACTTTCATTAATAAAAAGAGGTGTTTCCAACGTACATTTCTCAGTTTTATCCTTTCTCACACAGCGGTTACTTGGACAATATTTGAGTGACTAGTACAACAGGTTGAACACCCCTTAAAACTACACAAGTTTCCTAATTTATACTAAAAACTAAGTAACCGTCGAGGAACGACTCTGCGCTAAGATGAAGACAAGTGTCTTCTGCATGTCCCTCGACCTATGGCTTTCAGCCACGTTGCTTCTTCTTATCCGTTGGCGAAACTGTCTTTCCCTCCAAGAATTCAAATTCAAATGTCCCTCGTATCATGTGTCAAAGCGAGGGTATTTTCTCTCAGTTGAAGGTCATAAGTCCTCTTCAGTCGAAAACCCTGAAGGTGAGACCTGGTCGAAGGCTCAAATACAACTTAGATCTTTTTTCCTAAGTTATTTCATATGTCGAAACATTCTTCTTGGCTTGGTTCATTCCAGTTTTTTGGTCTAAAAGACCAAATATAGTAAGTGTCGAATTTGGGAGCCAACAGTATGTGACTGTTTTAGAAAACTCAATGGGATGTTTATTGGGGCAGCATGACGAGTATGGCCGAAAAGAGCACGCTATTTACTACCTGAGCAAAAAGTTTACCGACTGTGAAACTAGATATTCACTGCTCGAGAAAACTTGTTGCGCTCTGGCATGGGTTGCTCTCCGACTAAGATAGTATATGCTGACTCATACTACCTTGTGGATATCTAAAATGGATCCGATAAAATACATCTTCGAGAAGCCTGCTCTTTCTGGGAGAATAGCAAGATGGAAGATGATCCTGACAAAATATGACATACAATATACTACCCACAAAGCAATAAAGGGAAATGTATTAGCCGATCACCTTGCTCACCAAGCTGTAGAAGACTACAAGTCCATGAAATTCAAATTTCCGGATGAAGACATCATGGAATTAGACAACTGTGAAGATTTCAGTCCATATGATGGACCTGAACAAGGATCCCGATGGACCCTGTTCTTTGATGGGGCATCTAATGCACTTGATAATGGTATTGGTGATGTACACATATCTCCGAAAGGGTGTCATACTCCATTTACCGCAAGACTTTGCTTCAATTGTGCAAATAACATGGCAGAATATGAAGCATGCATCTTCGGTCTCAAAGTTGCCATAGACTTGGGGATAAAATCCTTGAATGTATTCAGAGACTCGGCTTTGGTTATCATCCAGATCAAAGGGGAATGGGACACCAAACACCCAAACCTTATCCCTTACAAAGAACATGTTTTGACATTGCTTGAAAAGATTGCCTTCGAGCATTTCCCGCGAGAAGAAAATCAGCTAGCAGACACACTAGCCACGATGTCATCTATGTTTAAACTTAAGTGGTATAATGAGGCTCCCCAGATCACCATTGAACGAAAGGGTGAACCAGAACACTGTCACGAGATTAATACTGAAGAAGTATTGGACCAACCTTGGTTTCACGAAGTCAAGAGGTATCTCGAAATCCAAGAATATCCAGAAGGAGCTTCAGTAAACGATAAAAAGTTCTTAAGGAGATCCTCTTATAAATTCTTCCTTAGTAACGACATCCTATACAAACGCAATCATGACTCTGTGTTACTTCGGTGTGTAGATAAAATTTAAGCTGAAAGGATCATGGCTGAATTGCATGAAGGAACTTTTGGCACCCATTCCAGTGGGCATACGATGGCAAAGAAAATCCTACGGGCAGGCTATTGCTGGTCTACCATGGAAACAGATTGCTATCAACACTCTCGGACCTGCCATAAATTCCAAATTTATGTTGACAAGGTGCACGTACCTCCAGTTCCTCAGAATGTCTTGATGTCTCCTTGGCCCTTTTCTCTGTGGGGGATCTATATGATTGGGGATATCAAGCCGACAGCCTCCAATGGACATCGCTTCATCTTAGTGGACATTGACTATTTTACAAAATTGTTGGAGGCAGCTTCCTTCGCTTCCGTTACTAAGAATATTGTTGCCCGCTTAATCAAGCAAAATCTCAATTTCCGGCACAGTATCCCAGAAAGGATTATCACTAACAATGGTACAAATCTCAACAACACTATAATCACCGCCTTGTGCAAGAAATTCAAGATTCAGCATCACAATTCTTCTCCCTATCGACCAAAGATGAATGGTGTTATCGAAGCTGTGAATAAGAAAATTAAAAAGATCATATAGAAAATGACAGTCACATACAAATACTGGCATGAGATGTTACTGTTCGCTCTCCACGGGCATCGTACCACGGCTCGCACACCAACCGGGGCAACACCTTATTCTATGGTTTACGGCATGGAAGTTGTCTTTCCTATCGAGGTCCAGATCCCCTCTCTAAGGATTATGAAGGATTCAGGGATGAATGAAGACGACTGGATCCAGACTCGACTTGATAAACTGAACTTGATTGATGTGAAGAGACTTACTGTTGTTTTCCATGGTCAGATGTATCAAAAATGGATGATCAAGGCTTTCAACAAAAAGGTCAGACGCCAAGTGTATCAGGTTGGAGATTTGGTGATCAAACGCATCATACTGCCACAAGGTGATCCTAGGGGAAAATGGACTCCTACCTATGAAGGACCATTTATAATCAAAAACATTTTCTCTGGTGGAGCAATGATCTTGACCACCATGGATGGTGATAACCTGCCGCATCCTGCGAACGCGGACATAGTCAAAAGATACTATGCATAAGAGACCCGCTAGGTTGATATACCTAGGAAAAACAAGGGCATCCCGGCGAACCAAAAGGGTTTGGGCAAAAATTAGGGATAAAACAAAAAAATTTGTACACGCGGAAAGTTAAAAACCCAAAAGGGCGACTTGGGCAACAAAGGGTTTCCCGATGGACTGAAAACCCGAAAGGGCGGTCCAGGAAAAAGTTAGGGAATTAAAGCATGTGGATGTGTCCCGTTGGATCACCTTACGGACAACCTTTGGCTTCGACAGTTCTGATCAATTCAATCAGCTTCAGACAAGGCAACAAATAGACAAGACGCTCGGAGATACGAAGGCTATAGCAGAATGGAAACCCCATGGGATTTTTACACATAGCTGTCTTTTCTTTATATCAAAATTTTATTTTATTTTACGATGATATTCTCTTATTAGAATGTTTGTCTCCTTGTACAAAATACTTACTCAAAGTCAATACAAAGATATCTCTTTGAAAGTGCAAAAACTATCTGTTTTTCTTTACGCTTGTGTTTTGTCTACAAAAACGTTCAATGATTCATTGTTGAAAATATGCATTTGAATATAATTACTGTTTACAAATAAACAAAATGAAAAAAGACAATTACTAATGGGTTGAATGGATAGGGAAATACCTCTAGGCTATTACCTAAGAAATCCCCGCAATACGTCGTTTAAATCCCCAGTGGAAAAAAACTCCCAGTTATCACTCCCCAGTAGAAGTCGTCAAATTTCTCAGGATTCCCCAGTGGAATTTTACAAGAAGTATACGACATTTCCCTTACAACAGTGTTTATTTCTCTAAGCAGAAATTCATCAACACTTAGAATTTACAACATGAAGACTTACATATCCTCAGTAACAATCAGGGATTTATTTTCCCCAATCCAATAGCAATGCAGCAAACTAGCTCACATACGCATACATTGCATCCATATATCATAAACATTGATGACACGAATGCATTATACTATGCATTTCATACAACATAAACATATTGTTTTAAGCTAACATTTTACCCTTTTCAGGATAAGGTTAACAACTACCATTAACAAAATTCTAAAACCTTTTGATACAGTTCAGATACGTTCCAGACGCGGACGCCATTTTGATACTCATTCAGATTCAACTTCTCAGATACAGTTCAGATATGCTCCAGACACGGATGCCATTCTGATACTCATTCAGATTCAACTTATCAGATACAGTTCAGATACGCTCCAAACATGGATGCCATTCTCATACTCATTCAGACTCAACTTTTAGATATAACTCAGATACGCTCCAGACACGGATGCCATTCTGATACTCATTCAGACTCAACTTTCAGATACAACTCAGATACGCTCTAGACACGGACGCCATTCTGATACTCATTCTTTCAGCTTACAAATTGCAAATTCAATAATCACTCTTGGATGGCATCTGCAATCCCATCTCCTACAGCTTTCTATCACCTCTCCAAATGGCATCTTTAAGCCCATTCCCTCTACCATCACATCGTTGAGTGCAAATTTCTGGGCACTCTAGTGTCCAATCATCTTCCACCTTCGAGTCACGAATGGAAAAACTCGCCAGTCTAACTCTTCATACTAAAGAAGATTGAACAGGGCAGCTTTTGTACCCCAAAATTTTCCCTCTCACTTATCAAGGATTTTCACAAGATCTCCTTCGGATCAAGACTGCATTTGGTTTGATCAGCTCAAGACACCTCCTCATGCACTGATGACCAAAATTAGGGTTTGAGATTGCACAAGGATTTTTGAACTATCAATGCCCCATATGACTTTCATGGATCATTATGGACCCCTAAGATTACTCATGACAAATTTCAAGCGTTGGATCACACTTTTGATTAATCAATGGGACAGTTGACCTAAAAATCAGCTGTATTGGGGAAAAAGTCAACCATGGCCAATTTACAGTCAAATTTCATAATTTTTTATCCACATCAACATTTTAATCCCACATGTGTCATTTGATCAAGTTTGGACCATAATTCCTCAAGAAATTTGATCAAACCATCAAAAAGGCGAAATGGTCAAAATTAGGGTTTTGACTGGGAAAGGGAAATTTCTGGTTTTTGACCTAGCAAATGGTCAATTGAGTTAAGGCATGATGTCAAGAGTCCAATTGAATCACTTTGACCTAATGACATGGTTCAAAACACTACAAGTCCATTGGATTGACAGATGAATTTTTCAGTCAACTGATCAAAAGTCAACTATATACTGAAAAGTCAAACTTTGACTTTTTTGTCAAAATCAAAGGCCAAAGTTCATAATTCATAAATACATGTCAAAACACGAAACTTTTTCATCTAGAAATAAAGAAGTCAAGATTTTGTTTTGAAAAGATGAAATTTCTTCTCTTAGAAATTTTTCTAGGTATAGAAAATTTCTTATTTTTTCATAACTTTGAGCCAAATGTTCACCATGATGCAAAGTGATTCAAGAGAAACTTCCAACATGAAAGTTGTAGATATCCATGAAATCTACAACTTTGCTTCACACAATTTCTCCTAAAAATGCTTTGATCTCAAGTTATAATTTTGTGAATACATGCTCATGAACTAAAAATAACTTAGTGAAATTTTGCCCTAGTTAGGCAGATTTTTTACCTAACTTCATGGAAAATTTTCACATAGTTCCAAGGGGAATATTCAAAAGCAATTCATAGTTGAGTTATAGACCACATTGCAAGCTTTCCAAAATGTCAAAAAACTCCTTGAGGTCATTCTTGAGCAAGGAGAATCGAAGAGATGAAATTATGGTTTTATCACTTGAGTTTAGGTCATTTTCATGATGAACGCAAATGAAAATCCATACTAGGCTGCATAATATTTGCTTTGCAGGCCTCCAAATTGTCTGTCACTCCTTAATTAAATGCACCAATGTTAAGGCTTTGATCCAAGCAAATGAGCTATTATCCAAGTTGCATTTCCATTAATGGCACAAAGTGAACACTTCCATTCTTGTAAAGCAAGCTTTTTGCATAAAGTCTTTCTTGAGCCTCTAACTTGTTCCCTCTGATCACACTCCATCCACAAAGTCAGAAACAAACTTGTTTAAAGCATGAACTACTCTACCTTAGCAAGTACACAACCATTGAAACTTGTTTTCTCAAAAATCACATGTTTGGCTAAAGAATGCAATTTCAAATTCTGAGTTGTTACAAGTCTCCAAACCTCTTGCTTATAAGTAGACACACTATTTGCAAGTTGACACACGAGCAAGAAACCCCTGAAACTCACTCAAACTCCCTCTAGCCAGAAATTGTCCCAAAACACCATTTTTGTGCAAGTTCTGACTTTTCATACCAAACTCACATTTCCCTCGTGCGTTTCTTGGCCTTTTAGTTTCTAAAGTTTCCTTGCATCAAGACTAACTCATCCTTGTACCTGTTTCATTTCTGTAACACCATCTTCCCTATCTTTCATAACCAAAAACAGAGCATAACAGTTGGACTTCTCCAGGCCATTCCAGCCATCCTCAGCTTAAGCCAGCCATTGCACTAGCTTTCTAGAGGTCCAAGGAAGCTAACCTGATCATCAGCACTGACTGAAACAAGCTCATTTGCATTTCACGATTTCCAGTTTTGAGGTATTTTTCTTGAACTTCTATCTCATTACTTAGGCATTGTTAGGCTTACATTGTGAAGATAAGATGTAGACCTCATTGCCACGAAGCTGTACATATCCATAGTTTACATTTATATGACTTGAGCTTTGAGAATTTTAGAGTTGATGTTTCTGAAATTTTTAGGGTTTAAATTAGGGCCAGAGAAATTCTCAGTGATCTTTAATTTTCAGCCTTAGTTATTTACATGGTTAGAATCGTGAGGAAGAATGCAATAACTTTCATTTTGTCACTTTCCATTTTTGTTGAGAAATGAAGAAGTTACAGGTACACCGACTGAAGGTTGAAGATGAAGTCATCAAAACTGAATTTGCTTTATATATTTATGGTTTTGCCTATATAAACGGATGTATAGCCACCCCAGTGGTAAAACGCGCGCCTGTTCACCCTATGGTCCTAGGTTCAAGCCCCAGCGAGACCATTTTGGTATTTTTCCAATTTTTGACATTTTTTGAATTTTGTTTGCAGGAGCTGGGCCCTTTGGGCCTGGCAATTCTTTTTTTATTTTTGCTAACATATACCCTGTTTACTTATAGCACCTCCCTGGCCCATTTTTATTTTTATTCATTTATTTATTTCCTTTTCTTTTAAATACATTTTTTTCTAAAATACCAAAAAAAATCATAAAATGTATAAAAATAATAGATTTATATTTTGACATAATTTAAATATTTTTTCTACATAAAAACTATTTTATTTATCACACTTTATTTACTTTTATTAATTTCCTTGTAAATATTAATTAAAACTAAAATATTATTTATTTTTATACTAATAAAAATATTTTTTTAATATCAAAAAGACCAAAGAATATTTTATAACACCATATTATTTTCAAGACAAAAAAAATTAAAAAAATAAAAAAAATCTTTTTTATAAACTTCATTTCTTTTTAAATAAAATTAGGGTTTTAATCAAGAATCTTTTTCTTAATGACATTAAAATAAACTAATTATTTTCTTTATCAAATTAGGTTAAAATCAAGACCCATTTTCTTAAGAAACCAAAAACAAAATCTTTTCTTTGTATTTACATTTCTTGCATATTTAATTCATCTTGCATATTATTTGTTTCAATTATTTGTACAATATTCAATTTAGTTGTAATAAATTAATTAGGTTTATATTATTGCAATCCCCATTCATAAATTGTATATCCCCCTCCTACAAATGCTGTAATAGCGTAGTAACTTTAAATTATGCAATTTATCGCTTTTACATAACATGCTAGTAATTAGGGTTTGTATGGAAAGAATAAAATCAACCAAATAGAAAACCCTAATTCAAGACAAAAACAAGCATGAAAATGACACACTTACACACAAGCACCCCTAGGGTTATCCCACTTGGTTGCTTTACAAAAATGGCCATATCGCACATGTCAGGTATCTTAGCAAAAATAAGCAAATACAAGATCATAGCCCCTCGATGATGCTATTCAAAGTTTCCTTACAAAATGATCTTATTCCCTCTAAAAAAGAATGCTAAGATACCTTGCAATGTTGCTAATCATGGCTATACGATGACCCACGCCCGTCCCGTTTACATCCAAAGATAGGGTTGCTTACCAAATCAATGGTAAGACAACAATATCAAAGGAAAAGAAAATGAACAAGAAAGACATTTGAGTAGGTAGATTGCTCCTAATTACTTACTCAATCTCAAAACAAATATCCTTGCTATTTTCAAAACAATCACACACACTTTCAAAACATCTTACAAAATTGAAAACATTTTCAAAAGATCAACATCTTTGTATACATTCTTACTAACAAGAATCATTACAAAGATTGCCTAAACAATGACCTCTTTACAAAATACTTTCAAAAAACCACATAAAGCACAATTTAAAACAAAAACAAGTGATCTAGCAAGTAACTAAGAGCCCATGGATAACCATGGATGAAACGGGTGTTAATACCTTCCCCTTTCATAATCTACCCCCCGAACTCAAGAAACAATCTCAAAGGTCTTTCCTGTGCTTTTTCACCTTTCCTTTTTGGATAAAAGAAAATTCGGTGGCGACTCTTGCTAACCGCAACATTTTCGATAAAACGTAAAACCCTCAAGTCAGCCCTCCCACCGTATCACAATGTCGTATCGGTTCCATCTTCACAAATAGGACACACACGTTGACCTTTAATGCTATACCCAGATAGATTCCTGTATGCTGGAAAATCATTAATTGTGCCAAACAACACGCCCTCAAATTGAAACTTTGTTTCCTATATCCATCATAAACCTCCACCTCGTTTGCCCACAAAATCTTTAAATCTTCGATCAAAGGTGTCAAGTATACGTCTATGTCATTCCCTGGTTGTTTAGGCCCATAAATTAACATAGATAACATCATGTACTCACGCTTCATACATAGCCATGGAGGTAGGTTATAAATCATAAGAATCACAGGCCATGTGGTATGTGAGATACTTTGAAGACCATGCAGGTTCATTCTATCAGTAGATAAAGTCAAGCGAATGTTTCTTGCTTCTTCTCCAAAATCAGGATAATCATTATCAATTTTCGACCACTATGGTGAATCTTCTGGATGTCGATACTTTCCATCAACAATTCTTTCATCTGCATGCCAGGTCAGGTGTCTTGCATCAGTTTCACTATAAAACATGCGCCTAAGTCTCAAAATTATAGGAAAATAGCATAAGACTTTTGCTGGAGACAACATTTTCTTATATCGAGACAAACTGTATTTAGGGCACTCATTTAATGATGCATATTCGTTTCGAAACAAAACGCAATCGTTTGGACAAGCATGTATCTTATCATAGCTCATGCCAATAGAGCACAACATTTTTTTGGCCTTATAGGTTCGATTAGGAAGAAAATTATCCTCCGGAAGCATATATCTCATAAAGGCTAATAACTCTGTGAAACTTTTATCTGACCATCCATTGCCCGCCTTTAAGTTATACAACTTTAATATCGCAGAAAGTCTTGTGAATTTAAGGTAACCTTTATACAACGGTTTCTCTGCATCGCTTACCAATCTCTCAAACTTTTTGGGACAATCCTGAAGATCTTCTTCAAGTGTGTGATTGGTGGAAATAGAACTGACTGTTTAAAGCTGGTTCGCGAAATATCGCGGAAGCAAGAGTCGCCACCGTCTTTTATTTTCTCCAACATGGACAGGACAAAAGCACAACAAAATTCCTTATGAGAATATTTCTCGGTTCGGGAGGTAGATTATAGAAAGGGAAGGTGTTAGCACCCTTTCTATCCGTGGTTATCCATGGGCTCTTAGGTACTTTCTCTTATGTTTTCAAAATGTGTTTGCTTTTCAAATGTGAGTGGGTTTGAAAAAGTTTCATTGAAAGATTTCTGAGTGACTCTTGTAACTGTCCTCAAGAGTGTTTGAAAAATTTGTTTTGAAAGCTTTTTGAAGGTGTCAGTGTGAAAAGATTTTTGTTTGTTTTTTGAAGAGAGCAAGTACCCATGAGTCATCTACCTACCCTAAGGAATTAGGTTGTGTAAGAGTCCTTAAGGTAGTGCCATCCCACCATTGAGAGGTAGGTAGCACCACCGTTGGAGGTGTTGGGGTCAATTCGATTTTAGGGACAGTGTGGTCACCGAAGCAATAGTAGGACACTTTAGAAGTAACCCTAATGTCCTAGATCCTTTTATCCGAGGTAACCGTTTCGAGGCGACTGGATCTTAGACATAAGTGCGACCGCTAAAACGTCCTATACTTGACGACCACTTTCGAGGCAACGAGTGAGGCGTACCCTAGAAGTGGCATGTGCATTGTGTGTTGTTTTCATGTTATATTTATCTTTGATCAAGCAATTGTGAGCTACGAGTTGTTTTTAGTTATCATACATTCTTTCATACAATTTAGCAGTTAGGAGTGCGGAAAATTAAATGCAGAAGGATAAAAGCTACGCTATTACAAGGTGCGGGTCTATACATCGCCAAAATACAAAGACCCGTTTTTGATAAAGATGTGGAAAGTAAAAAAAATAAACCTAATTACTATTACATCCTTGAACAGTTACATAATAATCAAAAGAAATAAGAATAGCGTGCGAAAGAATTAAAATCAGGACGTCCTCGGGTTTTGACCCTTTGCTTGAAATTAAATTAAATTAAAACCTAATTAATTATTTAATTAAAGAAAAGAAAGTGTTTTTTATGTTTTTTATATTTATTATGGAAATAAAGAAAAAAGGAATTAAAATTAAAGTTAATGAAACCCTAGTTCTAAGTTTATTTTAATTATTAATGAAAATGTTAAAGTTAGGCTAATTAACTAAATAATTTAATTTACATGTTATTTACAAAAATAATAATGATAATTAATAATGATGATTAATAAAATATGATTAAAAAATGTCAAAACCTAATTCTATGCAATTTTTATTTACTAAGAAAAAGTATTAAATTAAAACCTAATTTAAACTAATCAATTAATTTTTATTTACAAAAATAGGTTAATGGTGAAATTAATAATTAATTAAAAATATATTTACATTTTGATTTTCTGATTTTTATTAGGAAAATTAAGTTGTGGTGAATTAATGATGATTATTAAAAACAATTAAAAGTATTAAAAGAAAATAAAATAAAATCAAAGCAAACCAAAGGGGGTGTGAAGGCCCATATGGAGGTGAAATGCTGGAATTCAGGCCCAAGAAGCACAAAGCCTGGTTGACTTTCCTGATCGTGTGCATGTTCATTGGCCAAGGAACACCATGGGCTCCCTCTTTTGGCCTTCAGATTGTTCATCAGGGGCATTTGGCAGGCTTAGGCGTGAAGATGTATGGTGGAACGTTGGATCACATGCTGCACTGGAACACGTTAGAACAAAAATCAATAATTATATGGGGGACCTGGGAATCGAACCCAGGTCCCAGTACTTGCAAGCCACGTCCTTTTCCAGTTGAGCTATCAAGCGCGTTTGTCAAACTAATAGAAAACAAATATTATATAAAAAAAACAAAGCATTATGATATAGAACAAAATAAAGCGCGCCAGATTTGAACCCTCCAGTCACATGATGCCACGCACGTCTTCTTCTTCGTTTCCTGTAAAAAAACAAAACAAGATAGCGGGGGTTTTAAACCCCCGCAAAGCAAAAGTCCCAAAAATAGCGATTAGAGTTATGGGTCACATAAAAAGAGCGCGAGGGTCTTGATGGTTTCGTCTTGTTGCAACAAATTCATCCATACAGGTCTTGAGGTATAATTTTACAGTATACGCAAAGCCCTAATTCCCAAGCTATGAAACCCTAGATATCTCCCATGGTGGATTTCGATTCAGGCAGTTTTAGCACAATTAAACTATGTCAAAAGCTTCAGGGAGATGTCAGCAATACAAATCAATAAGCAAAACATGTCAATGATGCATAAAAATTGGATTTCGATTATGGGAATATTTGGTCAAACCGTGACTCTGTTTTACCGTTTCCTTAGGTATGAGAGCTTGTTCTTGATGGCAATGGCTTCCTGGAGACTCAGGCAATATGTTTGAATCACTTTTAGGCTTTGAATCCACCTGCAAATAGGAAATCATCTTCACACTTTTTATCAATTTTTTGCAACTTTGTTATGGAGTTCTATGGCAGCTTTCACGTGTGTCCTTTAGGGTTTCCTTCAGCACATATATTTGAATGAATTTAGGTTAGAATAAGGCCCATGAATCCATTGCATTATGACTTGAATATGTGATTGCCAATCATATCTTTTTCAATATTTTCTTTCATGAAACCTTGCCAATCATGGATATTTTGTGGTTTTGGAAGTGCACACGAGTTGCCAGCTTGCCCTAGCCTTATTGCTTCACAAAAAGATCCAAAAAGCATATCTTTTTAATTTTCCTACAATTAAAACCAATTAAATGAATTAATATTAATATAAATTCAATTAATTAATTAAAAATAAGAAAATAAATCAAATTAAGTCCAATGGGTCGTGCATAGGCCTTGGGTAATGATTCAAGAAAGAATTTGAGGCCCATTAGCAAAATTGAAGTGTTTTAGGCAAAGTTGACTTTTGAAAGTTCCCAAAAATTTCCCAACTTCTCCAATGCATATCTTGCTCAATTTTGAAGCTATGAACATGTTCTTTAACATTTTGGAAAGATATTGAAGTACTCTAACCAATGCCTTTGGTCCATTTCATTTTGATTTACCAATCTCAAGTTATGGTCTTTGACTTAAAGTGCCTTTTTGTTGACTTTTGAAAATGACCTATAATGTTGAAATTGATAACTTTTTGTGAGAGCATTTCTTGGACTTGGAGTGTGAAGATGAATTGTAGGAAATGTCATCCCCTTCAAAATGAGCATTGGATGGGATTTTTCTGATAAACCATGAAGAAGTTATGCCTTGGTCAATTTGCAGTTGACTTTTCAACTGTCCTAAAATAGAAACTTTTGCATCTTGAGACTTTTTGAGCCATGCTTGTGGAATCATGATCAAGAATTGATCAAATGATGATTGTGGCTTCAAAATAAGATGTTGACCAAAATTTTTGACTTTTGACTGTCAAATGACCATTTTGCCCCTGCAGTTGACTGTGAAGCAATTAGGGCTTTTGACTGTGCAACTTGATGCTGTGAGTCTTGAAACTTGACATATGAATGCTTGACAATGTATATAGGCATATGGGACTGTATTAGACCCTTGAAAACCTCAATTTCTTTGCAAGAACCAAAACCCTAATTTTGACTGTGTTAGGAGGCAATTGGACCGTGCAACCCTTAGGAGATTTTGAACCTTTTAGAAATTGACCCCTGACAAATCTTGAAGGATATGGGAGGGCAAATTTTGGGGTACAACAGTTTCCTCTGTTAAATCTTCTTAGACCTGAGGATATAAATTGGCTTGCGTGCCTTTCGTGATCCGAAGGTGAAAGATGATTGAACATTAAAGTGCCCAGAAATTTGCACTCACATAGTAAAGTGTTAGCAGTGTGATGGCGGGAATGGGCTTACAGATGCCATTTGGAGGGATGATGGATAGGAGGATGGGCTTATAGATGCCATTTGGAGACTATTGGTATGTGGATGGGCTTATAGATGCCATCTAGGTGTCGATCGCGTAAGAGATTCCTTAGCGAGAACTTGCGTACCTGAGAAAGAAAAATAATTACCTGGCCTATTACAGGGGTTAATCTTCAAACTCTTCAGACGTGCCCTGGCAGGATACATGAATCGAGTCTGGAGTTATTCATCAACAGATATGCCCTGGCCGGATACAGGAATCGAATCTTCAAACTCTTCAGACGTGCCCTGGCAGGATACAGGAATCGAGTCTGGAATTAGTCGTCAACAGATATGCCCTGGCCGGATACAGGAATCGAATCTTCAAACTCTTCAGACGTGCCCTGGCAAGATACAGGAATCGAGTCTGGAATTAGTCGTCAACAGATATGCCCTGGCCGGATACAGGAATCGAATCTTCAAACTCTTCAGACGTGCTCTGGCAAGATACAGGAATCGAGTCTGGAATTAGTCGTCAACAGATATGCCCTGGCCGGATACAGGAATCAAATCTTCAAACTCTTCAGACGTGCCCTAGAAGGATACAGGAATCGAGTCTGGAATTAGTCGTCAACAGATATGCCCTGGCCGGATACAGGAATCGAATCTTCAAACTCTTCAGACGTGCCCTGGCAAGATACAGGAATCGAGTCTGGAATTAGTCGTCAACAGATATGCCCTGGCCGGATACAGGAATAGAATCTTCAAACTCTTCAGACGTGCCCTGGCAGGATACAGGAATCGAGTCTGGAAATAGTCGTCAACAGATATGCCCTGGCCGGATACAGGAATCGAATCTTCAAACTCTTCAGACGTGCCCTGGCAGGATACATGAATCGAGTCTGGAAATAGTCGTCAACAGATATGCCCTGGCCAGATACAAGAATCGAATCTTCAAACTCTTCAGACGTTCCCTGGCAGGATACAGGAATTGAGTCTGGAAATAGTCGTCAACAGATATGCCCTGGCCGGATACATGAATCGAATCTTCAAACTCTTCAGACGTGCCCTGGCAGGATACAGGTATCTAGTCTTGAATTAGTCGTCAACAGATATGCCCTGGCCGGATACAGGAATCGAATCTTCAAACTCTTCAGACGTGCCCTAGAAAGATACAGGAATCAAGTCTGGAATTAGTCGTCAACAGATATGCCCTGGCCGGATACAGGAATCGAATCTTCAAACTCTTCGGACGTGCACTGGCAGGATACAGGAATCGAGTCTGGAATTAGTCGTCAACAGATATGCCCTGGCCGGATACAGGAATCAAATCTTCAAACTCTTCAGACGTGCCCTGGCAAGATACAGGAATCGAGTCTGGAATTAGTCGTCAACAGATATGCCCTGGCCGGATACAGGAATCGAATCTTCAAACTCTTCAGACATGCCCTGGCAGGATACAGGAATCGAGTCTGGAATTAGTCGTCAACAGATATGCCCTGGCCGGATACAGGAATCGAATCTTCAAACTCTTCAGACGTGCCCTGGCAAGATACAAGAATCGAGTCTGGAATTAGTCGTCAACAGATATGCCCCGGCCAGATACAGGAATCGAATCTTCAAACTCTTCAGACGTGCCCTGGCAAGATACAGGAATCGAGTCTAGAATTAGTCGTCAACAGATATGCCCTGGCCGGATACAGGAATCAAATCTTCAAACTCTTCAGACGTGCCATGGAAGGATACAGGAATCGAGTCTGGAATTAGTCATCAACAGATATGCCCTGGCCGGATACAGGAATCGAATCTTCAAACTCTTCAGACGTGCCCTGGCAAGATACAGGAATCGAGTCTGGAATTAGTCATCAACAGATATGCCCTGGCCGGATATAGGAATCAAATCTTCAAACTCTTCAGACGTGCCCTATAAGGATACAGGAATCGAGTCTGGAATTAGTCGTCAACAGATATGCCCTGGCCGGATACAGGAATAGAATCTTCAAACTCTTCAGACGTGCCCTGGCAGGATACAGGAATCGAGTCTGGAAATAGTCGTCAACAGATATGCCCTGGCCGGATACAGGAATCGAATCTTCAAACTCTTCAGACGTGCCCTGGCAGGATACATGAATCGAGTCTGGAAATAGTCGTCAACAGATATGCCCTGGCCAGATACAAGAATCGAATCTTCAAACTCTTCAGACGTTCCCTGGAAGGATACAGGAATTGAGTCTGGAAATAGTCGTCAACAGATATGCCCTGGCCGGATACAGGAATCGAATCTTCAAACTCTTCAGACGTGCCCTGGCAGGATACAGGTATCTAGTCTTGAATTAGTCGTCAACAGATATGCCCTGGCCGGATACAGGAATCGAATCTTCAAACTCTTCAGACGTGCCCTAGAAAGATACAGGAATCAAGTCTGGAATTAGTCGTCAACAGATATGCCCTGGCCGGATACAGGAATCGAATCTTCAAACTCTTCGGACGTGCGCTGGAAGGATACAGGAATCGAGTCTGGAATTAGTCGTCAACAGATATGCCCTGGCCGGATACAGGAATCAAATCTTCAAACTCTTCAGACGTGCCCTGGCAAGATACAGGAATCGAGTCTGGAATTAGTCGTCAACAGATATGCCCTGGCCGGATACAAGAATCGAATCTTCAAACTCTTCAGACATGCCCTGGCAGGATATAGGAATCGAGTCTGGAATTAGTCGTCAACAGATATGCCCTGGCCGGATACAGGATCAAATCTTCAAACTCTTCAGATGTGCCCTGGAAGGATACAAGAATCGAGTCTGGAATTAGTCGTCAACAGATATTCCCTGGCCGGATACAGGAATCGAATCTTCAAACTCTTCAGACGTGCCCTGGCAAGATACAGGAATCGAGTCTGGAATTAGTCGTCAACAGATATGCCCTGGCCGGATACAAGAATAGAATCTTCAAACTCTTCAGACGTGCCCTGGCAGGATACAGGAATCGAGTCTGGAAATAGTCGTCAACAGATATGCCCTGGTCGGATATAGGAATCGAATCTTCAAACTCTTCAGACGTGCCCTGGCAGGATACATGAATCGAGTCTGGAAATAGTCGTCAACAGATATGCCCTGGCCAGATACAAGAATCGAATCTTCAAACTCTTCAGACGTTCCCTGGCAGGATACAGGAATTGAGTCTGGAAATAGTCGTCAACAGATATGCCCTTGCCGGATACAGGAACCGAATCTTCAAACTCTTCAGACGTGCCCTGGCAGGATACAGGAATCGAGTCTGGAATTAGTCGTCAACAGATATGCCCTGGCCGGATAAAGGAATCGAATCTTCAAACTCTTCAGACGTGCCCTGGAAAGATACATGAATCAAGTCTGGAATTAGTCGTCAACAGATATGCCCTGGCCGGATACAGGAATCGAATCTTCAAACTCTTCGGACGTGCCCTGGCAGGATACAAGAATCGAGTCTGGAATTAGTCGTCAACAGATATGCCCTGGCCGGATACAGGAATCTAATCTTCAAACTCTTCAGACGTGCCCTGGCAAGATACATGAATCGAGTCTGGAATTATTCGTCAACAGATATGCCCTGGCCGGATACAGGAATCGAATCTTTAAACTCTTCAGACGTGCTCTGGAAGGATACAGGAATCAAGTCTGGAATTAGTCGTCAACAGATATGCCCTGGCCGGATACAGGAATCGAATCTGGAATTGCGAGAGTTGATAGTAATCATCTTTGTATTGACCTTTGTCCTGAAAAGACAAAACGTTAGTTGTATGCAATGTCATGATGTATGAAATGCATGACGTTCTCAAAATAAATGAGATTGTATGTTCATGATGCGTACGTGCATGCTATAATGTATGAAGATGTGATGTTTACGAATGTATTTTTGTCTAAGAAAATAAATCCTTGACGGATGCCGGGAAGTCAAATCCTGGGCTGATGTTGAAGAGTAGAGCTCTTTGTTTCCGCTGGGGATGACAGTTGCAAGAATAAACCCGTGGGAGAAGATGACTCCGTTGAGGAATAAATTTTGTTGAAGAGATTACTCTGCGGGGAATTACTCTGTGGGAAGAGAGGTGCTTCGCTGAGATGTTGATGATAACTCCGCTGGGGATACCATTGATGAGCTTTGTTGAGGAATTTGATGAACTCCTCTGGGGGATAGAAAGAACTTCGTCGGGGACGATCTTTCCATGGCAATTGGCTGAGGATAACTCAGTTATATCCTGGTGGGGAAATAACCTTTGAATAAAGCCGGGGAGACGCGCTCGTGCTCTGCAGAGAATAAGCTTCCAGAATCTACTTGGGATAAGCTTTCTACTAGGGAGATTGATTTAACTCTCCTGGGGGATCTTTTGAACTGTATTAGGGAATGGCTCCACTGGATGTCCGGTATTCCGCCGGGGAACAATCTTAGATCAAGATTACCGGGGATGCTTGCTTAGGAACATCTGTATACTCTGCTGGGGAACATTGAGATCTTCTGGGGGATAATCCAACTTCCTTAAGGCTGACAGTAAACTAACTCTGCTTGGGGAGAGTGTTGCTGACTTGCTGGAGAATACTGTGCCTTGTTAGGGTTGATTGGAAACCAATTCTGCTCGGGGAGAGTATTGCTGAATCTTGTCTCACTCTCTGGGGAATTAAGGTATCTGGGTTACATTCTTCATTCGAACTTACCTTGGTACCTTGGTGGACAGAGCAACTAGATCGCTTAGACAACTCATTATTGCCCCTGTTTCTGATGTCACCTGTAATTAGTCCTTTGTTTTGCATGCAAATATTTATGAGTTAGCAATTAGTGTTAAATGCATATATCAAAAATTAACATTGGACCTTCTTTGCAAAACAAAACAGAAAAAGGAAAATAATTGGCAATTTATCTGAAAGGTGAATTTGTATTGATTTTTGAATTTGCCTGTAAATAGGCGTTTATGTACAAGAGGCTGACGTCCTAGTAAGAGAACACCGCCGAACAACAGAGTTTATACAATTTTGTGAAAAAACAAAACACCTATGTGAAAAGAATAATCCCACTGGGTTGCAACTCTGCTATCGCCTTTATATCTTCGAGCATCTCATCACTTGGCTGCTTAGTTGAAGATGAAGCTGACTGATCGATGTCGTCTGAACCTGACAGTTGATACCGGATTCTGGATGCGAAGTGATTCAATGAGACATAGTATTATGCTTTAATCCCTAACTTTTACCTGGACCGCCCTTTCGGGTTTTCAGTCCACCGGGATACCCATTTTTGCCCAAGCCTCCTTTTCAGGTTTTCGACTTGCCGGGTGTACAGATTTTTTTCATTTCTTCCTTTATTTTTGCCCGAACCCTTTTGGTCCACCGGGAAGCCCTTATTTTTGCCTAGGTGTGTCAACCTAGCGGGTCTTTTATTCATGCGTAGTATCTTTTTACTATGTCTGCATTGGCGGGGTGAGGAAGGTCGTCACCATCCATGGTGGTTAGAATCATGGCTCCTCCTGAGAAGACATGTTTAACCACAAATGGCGTTTCGTATGTGGGGGTCCATTTGCCCCTGGGATCACTTTGAGGAAGAATGATGCGCTTGATTACCAGGTCCCCAACTTGATACTCTTGTGGTCTGACTTTCTTGTTAAATGCCCTGATCATCCGTTTTTGATACGTTTGACCATGACAAATAGCAGCGAGTCTCTTTTCGTCAATTAGGTTTAATTGATCAAGTCGAGTCTGGATCCAGTCATCTTCGCTCAAGCATGCATCCTTCATTATCCGGAGAGAGGGTATCTGGACCTCAATAGGCAAGACTGCCTCCATGCCATAGACCAAGGAAAAGGGAGTTACCCCGGTTGACGTTCTTGCTGAGGTACGGTAACATCTCGTGCCAATCTTTATAGGTCACTGTCATCTTCTGCACAATCTTTTTGATATTCTTATTTGCTGCTTCTACAACCCCATTCATCTTCGGCCGGTAAGGAGAAGAGTTGTGGTGCTGTATCTTGAATTGCTCGCAGAGCTCAATGATCATTTTGTTATTAAGATTGGTACCATTATCCGTAATGATCCTTTCCGGGACGCCGTATCGACAGATCAAGTTGTGTCGAATGAACCGTGCCACGCCGCTCTTGGTTACGGTAGCGTAGGAAGCTGCTTCAACCCACTTTGTAAAGTAATCAATCGCTACTAGGATGAAGCGATGCCCGTTAGATGCCGTAGGTCTGATCTCGCCGATCATATCAATGCCCCACATTGCAAAAGGCCAAGGTGCAGTCAAGACATTCAGAGGGACTGGAGGAACGTGTACTTTATCTGCATAGATCTGGCACTTGTGACATGTCCGAGAATGTTGGTAACAGTCAGCTTCCATTGTGGACCAGAAATATCCTGCCCGAAGGATTTTCTTTGCCATGGTATGTCCACTGGAATGTGTTCCGAAGGTACCTTCATGTAACTCTGCCATGATCTTTTCTGCTTCAGTCTTATCCACACAATGCAGTAAGGTTGAATCATGGTTTCGCTTGTAGAGAATGCCATTGCGAGGAAGAAATTAGTTGCGAACCTTCTCAGAAACTTCTTGTCATTGACAGATGCACCCTCGGGGTATTCTTGAGCTTCCAGATGCCTCTTTACTTCATGATACCAAGGTTTTTCAGTTACCTCTTCAGCCTCGAGATCACAATAATATGCAGGTTCATCTAATTTCCAAATGATGATCCGGGGAGCTTCGTTATCCCATTTGACCTTGAACATAGAAGACATCGTAGCCAGCGCGTCCGCCAACTGATTCTCCTCTCTTGGGAAGTGTTCAAAAGTTATCTCCGTGAAATGGGGGATCAACGTCAACACACATTCTTTATATGGAATAAGATTTGGGTGTTCGTATCCCACTCGCCTTTGATCTGATTGATCACGAGAGTGGAATCTCCGAAGACACTCAGAAACTTGATCCTTAGGTCGATTGCAGCTTGAAGACCCATGATGCATGCCTCATACTCCGCCATGTTGTTGGTGCAGTTGAAACATAGCCGGGCAGTAAGTGGAGTATGAGTGCCTTTAGGGGATATGATCACAGCGCCGATACCGTTACCCAAAGCGTTAGAGGCTCCGTCAAAGTGCATAGACCATCGGGATCCTTCCTCAGGTCCTTCATCCGGTCCAGGTACTTCACAATCAGTCACTACCATGATGTTCTCGTCAGGAAATTCAAAGTTCATTGACTGGTAGTCGTCAACTGCCTGGTGTGCCAAATGGTCTGCCAATACACTTCCCTTGATTGCTTTCTGAGACGTGTACTGGATGTCGTATTCAGTCAAGATCATCTGCCATCATTCTATTCTTCCAGTCAAAGCAGGCTTTTCGAATATGTACTTTATTGGATCCATTTTTGAAATCAACAAGGTAGTGTGAGTCAACATATACTGTCTCAGCCGGCGAGCAGCCCATACCAAAGCGCAACAAGTTTTCTCGAGCAGTGAGTATCGGGTCTCACAGTCGGTAAACTTTTTGCTAAGGTAATAAATGGCATGCTCTTTTCGGCCAGACTCGTCATGCTGCCCCAGCACACACCCCATTGAGTTGTCAAGTACTGTCAAGTATAGTATTAGAGGTCTCCCTTCAACCGGTGGCATAAGGATGGGTGGTTCTTGGAGATACTCTTTGATTCTGTCAAAAGCGGCCTGACATTCATCATTCCAATGTACTACTTGATCTTTCTTCAGTAGCTTGAAGATTGGTTCACATGTAGCAGTTAGATGCGAGATGAATCGGGAAATGTAATTCAGACTTCCTAGAAAGCCTCTGACTTCTTTCTCTGTCTTGGGAACTGGAATCTCTTGTATGGCTTTAACTTTGGCAGGGTCCACTTGAATACCCTTGTCGCTGACGACGAAGCCTAGCAATTTTCCAGATCTTACCCCAAAGGTGCACTTGTTTGGGTTCAACCTCAGCTTGTACAACTTCAACCGGTCAAACAGCTTCTGCAGATGGTCAAGGTGTTCCTCCTCAGTTTGAGACCTTGCAATCATATCATCGACATATACTTCTATCTCGTGATGGATCATGTCATGAAACAGAGCAACCATGGCACGCTGGTAGGTTGCCCCAGCATTTTTCAACCCAAAAGGCATGACCTTGTAGCAGAAGGTGCCCCACTGAGTAACGAAGGTAGTCTTTACCATGTCTTCAGGAGCCATCTTGATTTGATTATAACCTGAAAAGCCGTCCATGAAGGATAACACCTTGTGCTGAGCAGTATTGTCAACCAGAACGTCAATGTGAGGCAGAGGGAAGTCATCCTTGGGGCTCGCCCTGTTCAAATCCCTGTAGTCAACACACATTCGGACTTTACCATCTTTCTTAGGCATCGGAACGACATTGGCAACCCACTGAGGGTAAGAAGTCACTGCTAGAAAACCGGCATCAAATTGTTTCATAACTTCAACTTTGATCTTCTCGGACATCTCTGGACGCATACGGCGTACCTTCTGCTTTACCGGAGGGCAGTCTTCCTTGGTAGGTAGGTGATGAACCACAATGTCGGTATCCAACCCAGGCATGTCTTCATAGGACCAGGCGAAGATTTCCACATAATCGTGCAACATCTGAATCAACCGTTGTTTCACACTGAGCTCCAGATTGGCACCAATCTTGACTTCCTTTCTGTCTGTCTCAGTACCCAGATTTACCGTTTCCACTGGCTCTTCATGTGGCTGAATGGCCCTCTCTTCCTGGAGTAACAGTCTTGCAAGCTCGCCAGGCACTTCGCAATCATCTTCACCTTCGTCTTCGGCTACGTTGATCGGATTTTCGAAGTCATAACTGGCAGTAGCAGAGTCGTTACCAGTGAGATCCAGAGTGGATTGGAACCTGTATGAGTGAGTGTGTGTAAATATAGATGTTTTGCAATATATAAAGAAAGAAAGAAATGGAGCACAAGATTTGAAATGCGAAAAACGTCCAATGTTTTATTCATGATATATGGAAATGACAAGTAATAAGCCCTCACAAATGAAGCCACGGTGCCCCGGGTAAGGCACCGGGCCGTAAAGTTTCAATTTATTGTTCATTACAAATTTAAAAACAAAGGAATTCATTATTGAGTAACAAAAGTAACAGGTATGTAGTCTTTAGCAGTCCAATTGTTCAGTCCACCATCGGTCGTCGGGTAGATCCAACTGTCAAATTCAGATTCCTCCACATCGCCTTCAATAGCATTCACTCCCGGGTTGGTGATGAGTACGGGAGGTCTTCCAATCCTTTCTTTACGCACATCCCTCTGAGCCTCTGCAGTGAAACCCAGCCCAAACTTGTCAGTCTTTGGAGTAAAATCAGGGAGTCTGCCCCAGTTGGCATATTCACCTTTTTCAATCACAGCCCGGGCGTCCTTCAAGGAAGCCATCTTCAAAGGAAAGTCTTCTTCAATTACTGTCTCTGCTGACGCCAATGTTGGAGGCACCTCTTCAAAATGTTGAAAGGGGGTCTCAATGAACTCCCCTTCCATCTCTATATACCGGAACGAGTTAAGATGAGTAACCATGTATTCTTCCTCTTCCTGCACTGTAACGATCTTCCCTCTGACGGGGTATTTAAGCTTTTGGTGTAGAGTGGATGTCACAGCCCCAGCCTTGTGAATCCAAGGTCGACCCAGCAAACAGGAATAAGATGGACGAATGTCCATCACATAGAACGTTGAATCAAAGACTTGAGAACCAACCCGGATCGGAATATCTACCTCACCATGTACCATCCTCTTCGACCCGTCAAAGGCTCGGACCACGATATTACTAGGCTTCAACTCCAAACCCTCACAATCCAACCTGTCTAAGGCCTTCTTGGGTAATAAGTGCAGTGAAGAATCGGTGTCTACCAACACGTGGGCGAGAGTAGTGCCCCTGCATTCAATGGAGACATGCAGGGCATCATTATGGTTCTTTCCCTTAGCAGTCAGATCAGCATCAGAGAAACCCAGCCCATTATCAGCGGTCAAGTTAGCCACACAATCAGTAAATTGATCAGCCGGCGTTTCTTATGGCACATGAGCCGTCTTCAGAAATGAAATCAGGGCCTTGGCATGGGCCTCTGAGCACAACAACAGTGATAACATAGAGATCTTAGAGGGGGTATGCCCCAGCTGCTCAACGACGTTGAAATCGCTTTTCTTGATAATCTTAAGGATTTCTTCCATCTCCTGCTGTGAAGCTTCAACATTAACAGTCTTCGGTGCCTCCAACTGGACAGGCACATCAGCAATCCCTTTGCCCCGAGTGTCAGATGACTCGGCAGCAGGGGTAGAAACTTGATCAGGAGGGGGAACAGGTGCACTTGTAGGCGTGATGATAAGAGGTCTTCGGATGACTGGTGGCGCAATGTCAGGCGAGAAGAGCCTGTCACTGCGAGTAACTTTAGCGGGACCGGTGATGTTACTGATACTGGTACTAGTGTTGAACTCCTGCTTCACCCCGAGTACATACACATCTGCCCCATAGTGCCACGAGACAGCCTTGTCAGATTTATAGGGGAGGGGCCCCGGAACAGTAATAATGATGGGTGTAACAGACATGATTTTGACTGGCTTCCTCGGGGGAGCCTTGGTAGGATTGTTGAAAATGGTGACAACGGATACTTCTTCAGTAGGAACAATAGGAACAACGGTCTTCTTGAACAAGATCTCTTTACTATCCATCAGGCTTTGGATGCCATACTTCAGCAACAGACAACCAGCAGGGGAAACAGCACATAGAAGGCAACCCTTTCTACAACCCGGAAATAAACCGGCTAGCAACAGGTTCCTTTTGACGGACAACAATGGAGTAACAACCTCATCCACAGATACTACATACAGGTCTTCCTCAATAGCATTTACTCCATGCTGGGGCATAGGAGCAGTCACAACGTTGGGCCTTTCGGGCGCTTCAAACTGTATTTCCTTGGCATCGATAAGGTCTTGAACCTTATTTCTTAGGGCCCAGCAATCATCAGTAGAATGCCCCGGGCTATCATAGTGATAAGCACAGAGGGCGTTGGGATTGTACTTCGGAGAGGTTGTGTTTACCACCTTCGGAGCTTCTCTGACGGTTACCAAGTTGGTCGATAGCAGTTGTGGCAAGATCTGCGACAAGGTCATACTAAGCCGAGTGTATTCTCTTCTGGGTCTCTCACCCCTTGGTTGGTTAGGTTGCCGAGGAGCGACAGCAGGCTTGGAAATCACCACCGCGTTGACAGCTTGGCGGCGTTCCGGTTTATTTTGTCTCCTGGGACCATACACATCATTGGCTTCTTTTTTAAAAGGCTTCTTTTCAGAACTTGAGGATGCACCTTTCTGTATCTTCCCTGATTTCATACCAGCTTCTATCCTTTCCCCAGTCAGAATGAGGTCTGTAAACCCTGCAGAAGAATTGCCAATGAGATGATTGAAGAATGGACCAGACAGGGTCCCCAAGAACATGTCCACTAGTTCACGGTCGGTTAACGGTGGCTGCACCCTGCCAGCCAGGTCCCTCCACTTCTGCGCGTACTCTTTAAAACCTTCTCCCGATCCTAGCGACATACCCTGGAGTTGGGTACGTGTAGGAGCGAGGTCGGCATTGTACTGATACTGCTTATAAAAAGCAGTAGCCAAGTCCTCCCAGTTACGAATCTTGGTTCCATCCAGCTGATAGAACCATTCGAGATGAGTCCCTGAAAGACTCTCCTGGAAGAAATGGATCCATAAGTTCTTGTCCACAGTATATGGTTGGATCTTCCGCACATAAGATCTGAGATGTAGCTTAGGGCAGGACACCCTGTCATACTTTGAGAAAGATGGTGCCTTGAACTTATGTGGGATTACCACCCCAGAAGATAAACCCAGATCTCCAAAATCCAACCCAGGCAACTGTTGAACTTCCATGGCACTCAGACGATCCTCTAACTCCTTGTACGTGTCTTTAGAGGGAGGGTACTTCTCTTCATTGAAATCAGTCTCATTGTCAGAGACCACAGGACTAGGAACCCTTCCCTCTTGGGGACTGCCTTTCCCTACAGAAGAACCAGCTTGATTAGCCTCATTTTGCAGTGTGTTGCCAAACCTCCGGCCAGTGTTGAATAGTACAGTTCTGTTCTTATTCTTCTTTACCAGCAGAGCCTTCAATTCCTCTTGACCTTGGGCTAAACTCATGATCAACTCTTGGAACTGGGCGTTATGAGCCTGGAGGGCCTTGATGGATTGCTCAGTAGATGATTCAGGATTCATGATGAGACGAGCTGAAATAAACAGTGAAGAAGATTAAGCAACCTGTAAAAAGAGTACCTGCTATGCACATGATGCATGATATGCTGTTTATGCAATGCATTCAAGGGTTCGAAAGTTCAAATTTGTTGTAGACAAAAAGGAACACACGTTATCATTAAGAAATAATTGTTCATCACATCAAGGCCTCATGGGAAAAACATTACAAAATAAACTAATCCCAAAAGACACTGCGCATCCTCTTTGGAGCTATGTAAGTGTTGAGAGTCTTTTCCTCGTGCAGTAGGCGGGTGAGCTCCAAGACCTTCTTCTCATTGGCATGTAGACTGGCTTCAAGAGAATTCCGTTCTTCCTTAAGCTGGATCCAGCTCTTCTGCATTTCTTCCCAGGATGTAGGCATGTCAGGATGTTGAATGGTGTATGAAACCTCTCCTTCCAACACTGGCTCTTTGATCACAGGGAGAACATGAGGATATGGCATCACCAGCTTCTGGGAGCGAGCTCGTACCCACTTGAGATAAGGCTCCAACGGGATGGAGTTCTTGTGCCCCAGTGTCTTGCTGTCTACCTTGTTGGGCATCCTCCAAGCTCTGATAAATCTCTGGCGAAGTCCTTGTGCATCGTTGTCGAAGTCAAAAACTATGTCAGGAAGCAACATGTCATGAGGGCCATCCCTCCGAGCATATCCGAACTGTCTCAAAGCCAGACACGGGTTGTAAGTAATACCTCCTATGATTCCAAGGAAAGGAACATTAGGAAACTCCCCGCAACGATCAATGATAGTGATGTCTTCTCTGGACCGAGAACACCAATGTATATCAGCATGCGTAAGAGTCATTAATCGTTATGACCATCTCAAACCCCGCTCGTTCTTCAAAACTGATTGTGGAAGGTGCGAAATAAACCACCTTTCCAGGAGAGGAGTGCAGCACATGAGAACACCTCTTTTTCTCATGGTTCGAGTGTAACATGAGTGAAGGATGTCCCCAAGCAACGTAGGTATAGGATTCCTGGACATGAAGATCTTGACAGCATTGATATCTATAAGCTGATCGGGATTCGGGAACAACACCAACCCATAGACAAGGAGAGCCACAACTTCTTCAAAGGCTTGTAGGTCAAGGGAATTCCAACATTCTTGGGCCTTCTCAAACAGGAACTTTGCCAAGAATCCTTTGATACCACTTCTAACTTCCCAATGTCCCTTGATGTCAGATGGTTGTAGGCATAATGCTTTAGCAACCTCTTCAAGTTTGGGTTCCCTTTCCGTACCGTTGTAGGGTAGTTGACTAAGGATAAGGATCTTCAGAAGCTGGGAGAACTCTTCCAAGGTAGGCACCAGTTGATAATTCGGGAAAGTAAAGCAGTGGTGCAACGGGTCAAAGAACTGGAAGAGGACCTTTATCATATCTTCCTCAATGTTGATGTTGACCGAGATGATGAGTCTTCCATGTTTCTCACTGAAAGAAGAGCTCTCGGGAATCCTGGATATAAGTTCCTTAAGCTGAGGAGGGACCCTTACAAAGTTGATCTGAATTGTCTTTCTGCGGATAGTTTCCATGTCCTACAAAACAAGAACAAAGATGAAGATTCGAACCCCTGAAATGGTTAGTGGATGCATATGATGATGTATGATGTTATGATATTATGATAAAAACACACCACAAGTATCCACAAAAAGCAAACATGGTAAGGCACACAAGTCACACAAGATAGCCCTTAGAGTTTAGGCCAGCATGGGGTCTAGGTATTACCCTCTTGAAGTTGGTGGGCTCAAAACCTGTCCTATCAAAAGTAACCGGGTTCTAAGGATCTCAATATCATTGGGTTGTTTTCTATGTTCATTGTTTCGATTTAGCCATTGAACTGGCGATCAAAATATTCCAAGAAAACAACCCTCAATGAGTGTAGTATCGAGTATCAACCAACTTCAGACTGCACCAAAGTCAGTCATCTCACTACTCTAAAGAGGCCAGGATGGTCAAGTAAGGTTCCTAAGGTCAGTTGATGCTTCACGACACCATGCGGAGGCCCCGTACTCTCCTTGACTTGACTCAAGGGTTACCGGTACTCACCAAAGTGCCACATCAACGTAGCAAACAGCTTTAACCGTGTCGGTATACCCCACACAGTTCCCTCACAGTTTTGTTGCTACTTTCTAAGAGGTATCCCCCAGATCCGGGTTAGGATCTATAGAACTCCCAAAACAGGCCCACAATATTAAAGCAATCAAAACAGGCAATTGAAAACATAAGTATAATCTATCCTAAGGTACACCTCACTTTAAGATTATCCCCAGCAGAGTCGCCAGTTCTGTGATTGGTGGAAATAGAACTGACTGTTTAAAGCTGGTTCGTGAAATGTCGCGGAAGCAAGAGTCGCCACCGTCTTTTATTTTCTCCAACATGGACAGGACAAAAGCACAGCAAAATTCCTTATGAGAATATTTCTCGGTTCAGGAGGTAGATTATAGAAAGGGAAGGTGTTAGCACCCTTTTTATCCGTGGTTATCCACGGGCTCTTAGGTACTTGCTCTTATGTTTTCAAAATGTGTTTGCTTTTCAAATGTGAGTGGGTTTGAAAAAGTTTCATTGAAAGATTTCTGAGTGACTCTTGTATCTGTCCTCAAGAGTGTTTGAAAAATTTGTTTTGAAAGCTTTTTGAAGGTGTCAGTGTGAAAAGATTTTTCTTTGTTTTTTGAAGAGAGCAAGTACCCATGAGTCATCTACCTACCCTAAGGAATTAGGTTGTGTAAGAGTCCTTAAGGTAGTGCCATCCCACCATTGAGAGGTAGGTAGCACCACCGTTGGAGGTGTTCGGGTCAATTCGATTTTAGGGACAGTGTGGTCACCGAAGCAATAGTAGGACACTTTAGAAGTAACCCTAATGTCCTAGATCCTTTTATCCGAGGAAACCGTTTCGAGGCGACTGGATCTTAGACATAAGAGCGACCGCTAAAACGTCCTATACTTGACGACCACTTTCGAGGCAACGAGTGAGGCGTACCCTAGAAGTGGCATGTGCATTGTGTGTTGTTTTCATGTTATATTTATCTTTGATCAGGCAATTGTGAGCTACGAGTTGTTTTTAGTTATCATACATTCTTTCATACAATTTAGCAGTTAGGAGTGCGGAAAATTAAATGCAGAAGGATAAAAGCTACGCTATTACAAGGCGCGGGTCTATACATCGCCAAAATACAAAGACCCGTTTTTGATAAAGATGCGGAAAGTAAAAAAAATAAACCTAATTACTATTACATCCTTGAACAGTTACATAATAATCAAAAGAAATAAGAATAGCGTGCGAAAGAATTAAAATCAGGACGTCCTCGGGTTTTGACCCTTTGCTTGAAATTAAATTAAATTAAAACCTAATTAATTATTTAATTAAAGAAAAGAAAGTGTTTTTTATGTTTTTTATATTTATTATGGAAATAAAGAAAAAAGGAATTAAAATTAAAGTTAGTGAAACCCTAGTTCTAAGTTTATTTTAATTATTAATGAAAATGTTAAAGTTAGGCTAATTAACTAAATTATTTAATTTACATGTTATTTACAAAAATAATAATGATAATTAATAATGATGATTAATAAAATATGATTAAAAAATGTCAAAACCTAATTCTATGCAATTTTTTTTTACTAAGAAAAAGTATTAAAATTAAAACCTAATTTAAACTAATCAATTAATTTTTATTTACAAAAATAGGTTAATGGTGAAATTAATAATTAATTAAAAATATATTTACATTTTGATTTTCTAATTTTTATTAGGAAAATTAAGTTGTGGTGAATTAATGATGATTATTAAAAACAATTAAAAGTATTAAAAGAAAATAAAATAAAATCAAAGCAAACCAAAGGGGGT
Organism: Vicia faba; assembly: GCA_948472305.1. Taxonomy (NCBI): domain Eukaryota; kingdom Viridiplantae; phylum Streptophyta; class Magnoliopsida; order Fabales; family Fabaceae; genus Vicia; species Vicia faba. The sequence goes on from OX451738.1 coordinate 1,010,051,250, forward strand.
GTGAAGGCCCATATGGAGGTGAAATGCTGGAATTCAGGCCCAAGAAGCACAAAGCCTGGTTGACTTTCCTGATCGTGTGCATGTTCATTGACCAAGGCATACCATGGGCTCCCTCTCTTGGCCTTCAGATTGTTCATCAGGGGCATTTGGCAGGCTTAGGCGTGAAGACGTATGGTGGAACGTTGGATCACATGCTGCACTGGAACACGTTAGAACAAAAATCAATAATTATATGGGGGACCTGGGAATCGAACCCAGGTCCCAGTACTTGTAAGCCACGTCCTTTGCCAGTTGAGCTATCAAGCGCGTTTGTCAAACTAATAGACAACAAATATTATATAAAAAAAACAAAGCATTATGATATAGAACAAAATAAAGCGCGCCATATTTGAACCCTCCAGTCATATGATGCCACGCACGTCTTCTTCTTCGTTTCCTGTAAAAAAAACAAAACAAGATAGCGGGGGTTTTAAACCCCCACAAAGCAAAAGTCCCAAAAATAGCGATTAGAGCTATGGGTCACATAAAAAGAGCGCGAGGGTCTTGATGGTTTCGTCTTGTTGCAACAAATTCATCCATACAGGTCTTGAGGTCTAATTTTACAGTATACGCAAAGCCCTAATTCCCAAGCTTGGAAACCCTAGATATCTCCCATGGTGGAATTCGATTCAGGCAGTTTTAGCACAATTAAACTATGTCAAAAGCTTCAGGGAGATGTCGGCAATACAAATCAATAAGCAAAACATGTCAATGATGCATAAAAATTAGATTTCTATTATGGGAATATTTGGTCAAACCGTGACTCTGTTTTACCGTTTCCTTGGGTATGAGAGCTTGTTCTTGATGGCAATGGCTTCCTGGAGACTCAGGCAATATGTTTGAATCACTTTTAGGCTTTGAATCCACCTGCAAATAGGAAATCAGTTTCACACTTTTTATCAATTTTTTGCTACTTTGTTATGGAGTTCTATGGCAGCTTTCACGTGTGTCCTTTAGGGTTTCCTTCAGCACATATATGTGAATGAATTTAGGTTAGAATAAGGCCCATGAATCCATTGCATTATGACTTGAATATGTGATTGCCAATCATATCTTTTTCAATCTTTTCTTTCATGAAACCTTGCCAGTCATGGATATTTTGAGGTTTTGGAAGTGCACACGAGTTGCCAGCTTGCCCTAGCCTTATTGCTTCACAAAAAGATCCAAAAAGCATATCTTTTTAATTTTCCTACAATTAAAACCAATTAAATGAATTAATATTAATATAAATTCAATTAATTAAGTAAAAATAAGAAAATAAATCAAATTAAGTCCAATGGGTCGTGAATAGGCCTTGGGTAATGATTCAAGAAAGAATTTGAGGCCCATTAGCAAAATTGAAGTGTTTTAGGCAAAGTTGACTTTTGAAAGTTCCCAAAAATTTCCCAACTTCTCCAATGCATATCTTGCTCAATTTTGAAGCTATGAACATGTTCTTGAACATTTTGAAAAGATATTGAAGTACTCTAACCAATGCCTTTGGTCCCATGTCATTTTGATTTACCAATCTCAAGTTATGGTCTTTGACTTAAAGTGCCTTTTTGTTGACTTTTGAAAATGACCTATAATGTTGAAATTGATAACTTTTTGTGAGAGCATTTCTTGGACTTGGAGTGTGAATATGAATTGTAGGAAATGTCATCCCCTTCAAAATGAGCATTGGATGGGATTTTTCTGATAAACCATGAAGAAGTTATGCCTTGGTCAATTTGCAGTTGACTTTTCAACTGTCCTAAAATAGAAACTTTTGCATCTTGAGACTTTTTGAGCCATGCTTGTGGAATCATGATCAAGAATTGATCAAATGATGATTGTGGCTTCAAAATAAGATGTTGACCAAAATTTTTGACTTTTGACTGTCAAATGACCATTTTGCCCCTACAGTTGACTGTGAAGCAATTAGGGCTTTTGACTGTGCAACTTGGTGCTGTGAGTCTTGAAACTTGACATATGAATGCTTGACAATGTATATACGCATATGGGACTGTATTAGACCCTTGAAAACCTCAATTTCTTTGCAAGAACCAAAACCCTAATTTTGACTGTGTTAGGAGGCAATTGGACTGTGCAACCCTTAGGAGATTTTGAACCATTTAGAGATTGACCCTTGACATATCTTGAAGGATATGGGAGGGAAAATTTTGGGGTACAACAAAGTGCATCTGCAATCTCTTCGACTCGATTAAAATCGTAGGTATCTGTGTCCTTGTCGTCTGAAGCATAGGCCGTATTACTTTTCTCCCCCGGTTCAACATCGTCGTTACTTTTTTCACCATGAAATATGCAACACGTATAACTTCTATCAATTCCACGCATTAGTAAATGCGATTTCAATCCATATGCGTCAACCCGACCCACATAACAACAACCCAAGCAAGGACACTTCATTCGATTGGGGTCTTTGGCATGTTCAACAGCAAACTTAACGAATTCCAATACCCCATTCTCGTACTCTTGTGACAATCGATCGGCAAACATCCATTTTTTATCCATTTTTTCTACTAATTCAAGTAAACAAAAACACTATAAACAGATTATTCCCTTTTTGTTTGAATTAAATGAATTATTTCTAGAAATTTATTTCTAGAGTTAATAACATGGACTAAAAATAAATATATCTATATAAAAATAATTGTGTTTTTTAGTTGAGCGATACAAATAGAATTTGAACTTGACTTACCAAAGAAAGAAAAGGGGTTATTGGTGTCGACGGTGGATGATGCGGCTTTGAATTTCTTCGAATTAGTGATGGTCTTCGACTAACTACATTAATACAAAGGGATCCTCAAAAACAAGTTGAATATATATAGGGCTATAATAGCTTAAATCCACAAACCTTAAGAATTAGTTCTTAGACAAGTTTTTTGTGAAAAGTTGTATGAGAAACAAATCACTTATGAATCTTTTCTATCATATTATATTTCTTTCAAACAGAAACACAATATTTAGGAGTATTAATGCTTAAACAATTATGTAATTTATATCAGTAAAATAGTATTAAAAGTAAAGAAACCAAGCAACCAACAAGTAAAAAAATACTAGTTCATGGAGAATATAAACATGATAAACAGTTAAGAAACCAATTAAAATAACAAAAAAACCCATCATCATATTTTTTATTCCAAAACAAAGAACCAAAAGAAAATGAAATAATGCTAAATATTAAAAGTGTTGCTGTTATATATCAAGCCTACCAAGAATCGAAAAATCAAAATGCATACCTATAACTTAGTTATGCATATATATAACTCAGTTTGGACATCAATAGGAGGATAATGTCTTAGATGTTACCATAGTACATTATCAAAAGGAGGATAACTCAGTTTGGACATCAATGGAGATAAAGACATTTTCAAGAAAGAACCTACCTTGAGAACCGGCCGGTGTGGGTGGAGGACAACCGAGAGAGACAGTGGAGGATGGAGGGGGGCTGGTTCTACGGTGACGAAATAGGTTTCTGTTCGTGAGAATGAGAGGGAAAGGGTTTCTGCTCATTCGTGAATCTGTGAAAGAGAAACAATATACACTGATTCTATTTTTTAATTTTCATTTATATGGCTTTAGACAACGCTTTCTAGAAGTGCTAGCTAATATGGGCCTTTAGCAGTGTTTTTGAAAAGCGTTGGCTAATAGGGTCCTTTAGCAGCACTTTTCATTTTTTTTATATGACTTTAGACAACACCTTCTTAAAGCGCTGTCTAAAGTGGTGCTTTACCAGCACTTTTGATAAAGCGCTTTCTAAAGCAATACTTTTAGCAGCGCTTTTTAAAAGCGTTGTCTAAGGTCAGATTTTTAGCAGTGCTTTTACTTATTATTTTATACAGTTTCTGTATTTTTTTTTAAATTCACTTATAGCAGCGCTTTTGTATAAAAGCGCTCTCTAATGTGCGTTGTTAAAAGTCATTTTTGGCGTAGTGAAGGATGACTTTTCGCTTCTCCACATTGATGTTCGGGTTGACAGCACCACCAAACATAAGGTATTCTCCTTCATGGATGGTTTCTCCAGGTACAATCAGACCAAAATGGCACCCGAGGACATGGAGAAAACGACCTTCGTCACACAGTGGGGCACTTTTTGTTACAAAGTTATGCCATTTGGGTTAAAAAATATCGGGGCAACCTATCAGCGTGCCATGGTAGCTCTGTTTCACGATATGATCCATCATGAAATAGAGGTCTACATTGATGATATGATAGTTAGGTCTCAGACTGAAGAAGAGCACCTCGATAACCTATAGAAGTTGTTTGAAAGGCTGAAAAAGTACATACTGAGGTTGAACCCGGATAAGTGCACCTTTGGAGTAAGATATGGTAAGCTCTTAGGCTTTGTTGTCAGTGGTAAAGGTATTAAAGTTGAAACTACAAAGGTCAAAGCTATACAAGAAATGCCAACTCCTTGCACTGAGAAGGAAGTTAGGGGATTCTTGGGACGTCTGAATTACATTTCCAGATTCATTTCACATATGACCGCTACTTGTGAGCCAATCTTTAAATTACTGAAGAAAGATCAAGCAGTGAAGTGGAATGACGACTTCCATAATGCCTTTGAAAAAATCAAGGAATATATTCAAGAGCCTCCAATATTGATGCCTCCAGTTGAAGGAAGACCTCTGATTATGTACTTAACGGTATTAGAGAACTCAATGGGGTGTGTGTTGGGGAAGCATGACGAGTCTGGTCAAAAAGAGCATGCAATATACTACCTTAGCAAAAAGTTTACTGACTATTAAACAAGATACTCACTGCTCGAGAAAACTTGTTGTGCTTTGGCATGGGCTGCTCGCCGACTAAGACAGTATATGTTGACTCACACTACCTTGTTGATATCTAAAATGGATCCTATCAAGTACATCTTTGAGAAGCCCATTCTCTCCGAAAGAATAGCAAGATGGCATATGATCCTGACCGAATACGACATTTAATACACAACCCAGAAAGCAATTAAGGGAAGTGTACTAGATGATCATTTAGCTCATAAGGCTGTGGATGACTACCAATCCATGAATTTTGATTTCCTGGATGAGAACATCATGCTAGTAACTAATTGTGAAGAACCTGGACCGAATGAAGGACCTGAAAAAGGATTCTGATGGACTATGGTTTTTGTCGGAGCTTTCAACGCTCTTGGCAATGACATCGGTTCCATGATTATCTCTCCTGAAGGCTGTCATACTCATTTAACTTCCAGATTATGTTTTAATTGCACCAATAATATGGCTGAGTATGAAATATGTATTATGGGTCTCAAAGCTGCTATCGATCTGAGGATCAAATTCTTGAGTGTATTTGGAGACTCGGTCTTAGTAATCAGTTAAATCAAAGGAGAGTGGGACAAAAAGCATCCTAATCTTATCCCTTATAGAGAGCATGTGCTGACACTGATTCCCCACTTTGAAGAAGTTACCTTTGAGCATTTCCACGAGAGAAAAATCAACTAGCGGACGCGCTAGCTACGATGTCATCCATGTCCAAGGTCAAGTGGGATAACGAGGCCCCTCAGATCACTAGTGAGAGAATGGATGAACCAGCATACTTTCACGATATTAATACTGAATAAGTAGTGGAAAAACCTTGGTTCCATGAAGTCAAAAGATATCTCGAAGACCAGGAGTATCCTGAGGGAGATTCAGTCAATGATAAGAAGTTTCTAAGAAGGTTCTCTTTCAAGTTCCTTCTCAGTAACAAGATCCTCTACAAGCGCAACCACGAATCTAACTTGCTTCAGTGTGTAGACAAAAGTGAGGCAGAAAAGATTATGTCTGATTTGCTCGAAGGTACCTTTGGCACTCATTCCAGCAGGAACACGATGGCTAAAAAGATCCTACGGGTAGGACACCAATGGTCCACTATGGAAGCAGCCTATTATCAGCATTTGCGAACTTGTCACAAATTCCAGATCTATGTTGATAAGGTGCATTTACCTCTAGTTCCTCTAAACGTCTTGACTTCTCCTTGGCCATTTGCAATGTGGGGCATTGACATGATTGGAGAGATTAGACATACAACTTCTAATGGGCACCGCTTCATCCTCATCGCCATTGATTAATTCACGAAGTGGGCCGAGGGAACCTCATTTGCTTTTGTTACCAAGAACATTGTGTCCTGATTTATCATACATAACCTTATACGTCAGTACGGTATTGCAGAAAGAATCATTACGGATAATGGTACCAATCTCAATAACACTATGATCACTGAGCTCTGCATGCAATTCAAGATCCAACATCATAACTCTTCTCCTTGCCGGCTGAAGATGAATGGTGTTGTAGAAGCTGCTAATAAAAATATCAAAAATATCATACAGAAGATGACGGTGACATACAAAGACTGGCATGAGATGTTACCATTTTCTCTTCATGGTTACCGTACCACAATGTGTAAATCAACAGGGGAAACTCCTTTCTCTTTGGTATATGGTATGGAAGTTGTCCTACCTGTTGAAGTCCAGATCCCCTCCTTGAGAATCATGAAGGATGCAGGTCTGAGCAAAGACGAATAGATTCAAACTCGACTTGACAAATTAAACTTGATTGATGAGAAGAGGCTCGCGGCTATCTGCCATGGTCAGATGTACCAAAAACGTATGATTAAAGCTTTTAACAAGAAGGTTAGACATCAAGTATATCGGGCCGGTGATCTGGTAATCAAGCGTATTATCCTACCACAAGGTGATCCAAGGGGAAAATGGACTTCCACATACGAAGGGCCATTTGTGATCAAGAACATATTTTCTGGTGGAGCCATGATCTTAACCACTATGGACGGGGACAACCTTCCGCACCCTGTAAACGCGGACATAGTTAAAAGATAGTACGCATGAACAAAGACCCTCTAGGTTGACTGGCCTAGGAAAAAATAAGGACATCCTGGCGAACCAAAAGGGTTCGGGCAAAAATTAGGGATATACATATGAAAAAAATATGTACACCCGACAAGTCGAAAACCTGAAAAGGAGGATTGGGCAAAAAAGGGTATCCCGGTGGACTGAAAACCAGAAAGGGCTATCCAGGAAAAAGTTAGGGATTTAAAGCGTATAACTATGTCCCGTTAGATCACCTTACAACCAATCTTCAGTATCAACTATCAAGCTCAAACGGTACTAATCAATCCAACCAGCTTCGGACAAGCAGCGAAAGAGATGAGACGCTCAAAGACATAAAGGCAATAGAAGAACGGGAACCCATTTGGATCATTGCACATAGTTGTTTTTCGTTGTACACTATTTTGTATTAGTTTAATTCTTACGACAACATTCTCTTACTAGGATGTTTGTTTCCCTGTACAAAAACGCTTATTCAAGTTAATACAAAGCTATTTATTTGAATGTGCCAAACTATTTGTTTATTTTTCTGTATTGTTTGCGAAAATGTCTAGTGATTATTTTTTAACATATGCATTTGAATGTGATTACTATTTACAAATATACGCATAAAAAATAGAAAGACAATTACTAATGACTTTAAGGGGCGAGACAATATCTAAGGGTCATCCACAAATCCCTACAGATATTTTCTTCAACAGATACCTTCTCCAGCAGATACAGAGAGAGAGAGAGAGAGACATCCCACTACAAGGTCACTGCCATATTCTCATGATGTAGCCTAATGGTGTCAAGTGCTCTCATATCCCCGACAGAGCAAAAATCTCCAAATTATTGCTCCAACAAAAGATTCCCCAGTGAATTCGCCAAGCTTCTCAGGATTCCCCCTGCAGGATTCCAACAATATCCCCAAGCGGTTCCCAGAGTTTTCCTTCCCCAATAGAGTTTATTTCTCTAAACAATGGAAATATATATCCCGACATTCAACTTCAAACAAAATCTGAAGACCTACATTCTTCATCCCCAACAACAATCAGGGATTCATTTTTCTTAATTCAATAATATAATAATGGAATGACTGGCACATTCATACATAATTTTACAAAAATCATAGCATATGCAGCACAAATGCATATATCACAATATCATTTATTTTGAGAACATCATGCAATTCATACATCATGACATTGCATGAAACTGATTTTACCTTTTTAGGTTAAATTGGAAAACAGACAAACACTGTTAATTTATGCAGCAGGTCAAAGATTAATGCTTGAAACTAGACGTGGAAACTATCTGCACGACCAAGTGGTATGAATTCCCGAAGCAAGACGGGTTTACAACGAAAAACAAGTTCTAGGTTAATACCTGAAACAAGACAGGACAACTATATATGGACGACCGAATGTAGGTTAATACCTATAACAAGCCAGGAAAACTATCTACATGAGGAGATTAAAGATTAATACATGTAACAAGCCAGGAAAACTATCTTTCTTTCTCAGGACAGAGATTAATACCTGAAACCAGACAAGACAACTATCTCAACAACCGACAATTTTCAAGTTCCAGATTAATACCTGTAACAAGCTAGGACAACTATCTATGGACAACCGATTATAGATTAATACCTGTAACAAGCCAGGAAAACTATCTACATGAGAAGATTGAAGATTAATACCTGTAACAAGCCAACAAAACTATCTTTTTTTCTCAGGCCAGAGATTAATACCTGTAACAAGCCAAGAAAATTATCTTTCTTTCTCAGTTTAGAGATTAATACCTAAAAAAAGCAAGGACAACTATCTCAAATGACTGATAAAAGCAAGTTCCAGATTAATACCTGAAACAATACATGACAACTATCTATGAACAACTTATTTTTAGATTAACACCTGAAACCAGACAGGAAAACTATCTACATGACCAGACGAAGCAATCTTACACGGGTTTCTTCTCATAATCTCCAAGTCCAGTCTAACACGGACTCATCCAGAAGCAATCTTACACGGGTTTCTTCTCATGATCTCCAAATGCAGTCTAACACAGACTCATCCTGAAACATCCCTACACATGCTCTTTCTAATACCTTTCCAGATAATAGTTAATTCCATTATCCTTAGCAAGTTACTGTGAAGCCTAGATTTCAACCAGAAAGCAGCAAACTCCGATCTCTCTAGTACAGAGATAACTCCTCAGTAGAGCCTTGGACAACTAAAGTTCCTAGACTCTATTCCCTATAGAGTTTTTTCTCAAGTAGGAGAACAACATAAATCAACATTCCCCAGCGGACTCCTCCTCCGACAGCAGGAACAAGAATCCCCCACAAAGAGACCTCTTATGAAGTCAGCATTTACTTTGCATGGCATCTTTAAGCCCATCTCCGACAACCCTCTATCATCTTCTCTAAATGGAATTTGTAAGCCCATTCCTTACATCATCAACCAACGGTGTTACTTCATGCGAGTGCAAATTTATAGGCACTTTAGTGTTCAATCATCTTCCACCTTCAGATCACGAAAGGCAAACAAGCCAATCTAAACCCTCAGGTTTAAGAAGATTGAAAAGGGGCAGCTATTGTACCCCAATATTTTCCTTCCCACTTTTACTCAAAGACATGCTCATAGAGGTCCTCAATTGCTCATGTTTGACCAAGAATTGACCAGACAATCTCTCCTCTTAAGTAATGAACCTCTAACTAGTGTTTCACTTTTCATCAAGATGTGTGAACTCCAAAGGTCTCAAACGTTCTCCGTTTTCCTAATATGCCTTCAAAATTGTCCATGACAAATTTCATGCCCTACACTACTAGTTTGCTCAGTCAATTGCTCAAATGTTTGAAAATTAACTATAATAGGTCAAAAGTCCACTAGGGACTATGTACAGTCAATCTTCAATATTTTTGGTCAACATCAACACTTTGAAGTAATATCCATCATTTGAGCAAGGGTTGTGTTAGCTGAAGATTTCGACATTTGATAAAAATATGAAAGTTGATTTGAGAAGATAATGTTTTAAAAAAATAACATGAAATTTGACCTTATAAGGTTATTTTATAAAGCTCATTTTTATGATTCGATATGTCGAAGGGCAACTTAAATTAAAAGGAGTATTTCAAGATATGTGAATACTTCGACAGTCATGTTGGTTGAATTCAAAGTTGAATTCAAAAGCTTTGAGCGGAAAGTTTAAATTTAAAACTAATGCGTTTTTTCCAAGAAGACGCGTGGAAGCGCCAGAATGTGTGGATGTAAAAGATGTCGAACATGGCGTAATCTCATAGAAAGACCGTTAGGGTCGAATTAGTATAAATAGGAGTCTTCAATGTTATAATTCAGGGGTGTTCACGTTGTATACAAGTCACTCATACTCAAAGTACCAGAGCGATAGAAAAGAGTTTATTGATAATGTATGTGTAAGAACACCATCATTTATATTCAAAGTTGTTTTCTTATTACAAAGTTATTTTAATTGCTTTCTTTATTCCTTTTCGTTTCCAGTCAAACACTTTTAATAGATTTTGTAAAACTTCCTTTATAAGCATTTTTCCTTTATATTTTTATAAACATTTAGATCATTTCCTTGAAAGTTATATTTAGGATACATAGCCAAATTTTAAACATGTTGAAGTAACCATAATCGCGTAGAAAGACCCTATTATTATGTCAAATTGTAAAACTAAGACACATGTCCTAGGATCAATATAGTCGATCGTGTAAGTTAACAAAACATAGAGTTTGGAAGACTAGCAGTTGTTTGTCAAAAATCACTGGTAAACAGGTTGATCATGATTCCTCAAGAAATGCTCCTAATCTATCAAAAGTCAAAATTGCTAAATTAGGGTTTCTATAGGAAAAGTCAACTGAACTTTAACCAGGCATAACTTTCAAATACTTCATCCATTTTTCCCAAACCAAAGCTCATTTTGAAGAGAATCCAATTCCCTACAACTTATCTTTTGTCCTCAAGTTCAAGAGATGCACCATTTGACAGATACAAGCTTATACATTACAAGTCATTTTCAGAAAGTCAACAAAAGGCACTTTTGTCAAGACCATATACATCAAGATAACTTCTTCAAATTCAAAATTCATCAAAAGAGGGATTGAAGTAGACATCTTGGGAATTCCAAAAAGTCTAAGATCATCATCATGAGATAAAAATTGAGCAAGTTATGGCTTTCCCAGGTTGGGAAAATTTTGGAAATTTCAAGAATTATGCATTAAGCAAACTTAAACTTTTAGGTCAATGGCTTAATTTCTTGGACTTTAAATATCTTCTTAAACTTATAGAGGACCTCTAATCTCAATTTTACATTTCCTTTCCATTTTTATCTATTTTACTCATATTTATTTTGATTTATTTCAAATAAATACAAAGTAAATTGTATAAAATAAATAGAGATGGGCTTTGGCATTTGGGATGATGTTTTGGCTTGCTTAGAAGCCCACAAATTCGTGCAAGAAGTGACCAGGTTCATCCTACTTTGAAAATGGCATGAAATCTCCATAAAAGGCATTTTTTTCAAATTACGATCATGGTTTAAAAACAATGGTTATGGCTTGGATTTTTCCATGTTTCAAATTAAGATAACTAACAATAACCAATCAATATCCAAAAGAAAACATACCATAAAAATGGTTAATAACACCAATAGTGGAGGAGGGAAAAATCCTCCCCAAGGATCAGGCACAATAATGGCCAGTTCGATGAATACGTCAACTACAATCCCTGATTCACAAGCCATGTCCACATCCACATGACCCATGGCTACAAATAGTTTTATACCTGGGTCTACAGGGCCCATGCCTATGAAAAATTCTACAACCATGTCTATTTCTACAAGCGTTGGAGAGATTCCGTCGAATACTCAAATCGGCCATGTGTTGGCATATGTTGGAAATCAGACTCAACCTACAACCCCAAGGCCACCAGGGTTTGAAAATTTTGGGCCTTGAAGGGAGAAATCCCAATATGGGATGCCGACTTCCTTTATGTCAGGGTTATAAAATAATAAATCCATACATACACAGCCTACCATGAAAACCTTTTCGCCAGTACAAAATTCTGGTTCTGGTATGAACCATATGGGTCGAAATATGCAGAACCAAGGATTGTCAAACCAAATACCTATGCTTACAACTAATAATCAGGCAGCATTTAGGCAACAAATCGACGCTAGTAACCATGATATGGTCGGAGTACTTGCCCATGAAATGAATGCCATTTTCTCCCCTCTGATCCAAAATGTTAATAGGACAAACCAAGAAAATACCCAATTCTATCAGCAAATGTCAGCGCATAGTAGATTTCTTTAGATCCCCCAAGCATCTGTTCGACATAGGCAAAACCAGGGGGAAATTCAAGAAGAAGAACCCACTATCAATCAGGTTCGACCACTCAGAAAAGAGATTGGCGAAAGGAACATGAGGGTAAGGGTAGAACAACAAGAGATTCAACATGAGATCCCTGAGGAGCAACCCAGGAGAGTAGTAATGGTTAACAGAGATCAAAATGCAGAAGAAGTGATCCATAGAGTTAGGCAGGATAACATGCTGGCTTAAAATAATTTAACGACCATGATTGAAAGAATCATGGCCCTAAATGGCCTGAACACAGGTTTTTGACGGACAAATTACACATCTCCATTGACATATTTTATTTTGCAGGCTGAATTACCAAGGGGATGTAAAGTCCCCAAATTCACAAAGTTTCCAGAAGATACTAACAAATCAACTGTCGAACATCTGGCCAGCTATCTGATAGAAGTAGGGGATTTGGAAAATAGTGAAAACTTAAGGATAAAATACTTTCCTAGTTCATTAACAAAAAATTCTTTTATGTGGTTCACCACATTACCACCAAATTCTATAGATACATGGCCTCGTTTAGAGAAATTGTTCCATGAACAATTCTACATGGGGAAAACTGAGATAAGCCTTAAGAAGTTAGCCAACATCAAAAGAAAGTTTACTGAACCTATAGATGACTATTTGAATAGGTTCCGTTTATTAAATTCTAGATGTTTCACAGTAGTACCTGAACATGAACTAGTCGAAATAGCCGTTGGGGGATTAGATTACTCCATTCGAAAGAAAATAGATACTCAGTATCTAAGAGAAATGGCCCAATTAGCATATAGAGTTCGACAAGTCGAACGTTTAAAAGCAGAAAAGGCTAGAGCAAGTTAAAATTATAAGAAAGAGAGGGTAGCTTATGTCGAAGCCGAAGAAGAAGAAGCAGAGGCCTTCAATGATATATATGATTTTGGGGAAATCGAAGTAGATCTGGATGAACTAGAAGAAGCACCCCCATACTCTTGTAAAATCCTTACACCAGCAAATGGCAGAAATCCTGTCGAAACAAAAAAGAATGAGAAATTTCCCAAGAAAACTTATACGTTTGACATTACTAATGTGATGAGATTTTTGATTTGCTTGTAAAAGATGGTCAAATGATAGTGCCTCCTAATGCAAAAATTCCTCGGTTAGAACAACGGAAGAAAAAGGCTTTTGCAAGTATCATAATTTTCTGGTCCATAAAACTGCACAATGCTTTCTTTTCAGGGATCTTATTCAAAATGCTATCAAAGAAGGACGTCTGAAGTTTGCTGAGAAAGTCAAGAGCCACATGAAGGTTGATGATGATCCCATCCATGTTGCAGATACCAATTACACTGAACTTGTGGAAATCAACATGGTGGATATGGTGGAGTGTGGAAGAGAAGAAGCCAAGGAAGTCAAAGTCTCCAACATGGATGGAAAGCAGGCTACTGAAGGCCTAATTGACAAAATTCCCTTTGACACTCATGTTGAAAATATTTTTACAGGTAATGCTGAATCAGAGGCTACTGAGGGCTCTGTAGGAGGAATAATTGAGGCTACTGAAGGCCTTAGAGTTAAATTTGAAAAGATAAGGTTGCTGAAGGTCCTAGTCAGAGGGTTAACATGGTGGATTTGAAGCAGCCTTCGCCAGAAATGGAAGAAGTGGAAAGGTGCCTAAAAATGGAGAAGGAACCGATGAACTTTGGTTACCCTAAGGCCAATGAGACACTATGATAATACTTATGGAGGTGTCACCGAAGGAATTCAGAAATGCTGGTGTGCCCAAGGTGCATTATTGTTCTTAGTCGAAGGTAGAAGAGGCTTATGAAAGAGCTCAACATGCTAGAACCCAGGAAAATTTGAGGCAAGAAAGCCAATTGATGAAAGTATACCCAAAATTAGGGGAAAGTCTGCTGGATTTTCTGGTACGTTGTTATAAATCTGAAACAGAGTGTCTGTTATGTCCCAGGTGTAGGGTAATGTATGATAGGGAAATGGATGAAATGTTCGAAAGAATCCCTTTCACCCATGGTTGGGACCAACAAGGTGGCAACCCAAATATATACGTCTTCGACAAGAGAGGAGTTCCAAGGAGACAAGATAGCCCTTACCCCATGGCTAGGAGAGTCACTTTCAAACTTCTAGCGAAAATACCAACTGGGAAATGGACTCAGGCTGGGGCAAGAAGAGGAAAATGGAGAAGCTTCGACCAAGGGGGCAGAACTTTAATGGCCTACATACAACAGTTCCAAACATCAAAGAGATAGGCTTACAGGTTGGAGTAATACAAGGGAAAGAATCCAATGTCCAGATCCCAATGGAGGAGGCATCAGAGGATTAAAAAGGCTGAAAGAGAGCTAGCATCAAAGGACAAAGGGGAATCCAGTAGCAATAAGTTCCATTCGAGCACTGCAAACCTAAGTAAGCCACCTGTGGGTCAAAGATTGTTTACGTTAGAGGAGAAGGTTGCAACTGAGAAAATTCAAGAGAACCCAAATAAGGAAGATGAAATGTCAACATCTGACGGAGAAAAGTGAAAGATTTCTATTCATGTTCTTGGAAGTTGGTATATAATAATGGTGAAATTGTTGCACGCATGTCTTAATGAGACGTTTTGAAAAAGCAGTTATGATTAACTATGACGTCAGGAAATGAAGGAAAATGAAAGGTTGCTAGTTGAAATCTGGTGATTACAAAAAATGTCTATTTCTGCATTGATTCAAAATAGTCATTTATTGGGGGCAATTTGTTAGCTAAAGATTTTGACATTTGATAAAAATATGAAAGTTGATTTGAGAAGATCATGTTTTAAAAAAATAACATGAAATTTGACCTTATAAGGTTATTTTATAAAGCTCATTTTTATGATTCAATATGTCAAAGGGAAACTTAAATTGAAAGGAGTATTTCAAGATATGTGAATACTTCTACAATCATGTTGGTGAATTCAAAGTTGAATTCAAAAACTTCGAGCGGGAAGTTTAAATTTCAAACTAATGTGTTTTCTCCAGGAAGAAGCGTGGAAGCTCCAGAGTGTATGCATGTAAAAGATGTTGAATGTGGCGTAATCTCATAGAAAGACCGTTAGGGTCGAATTAGTATAAATAGGAGTCTTAGATGTTAGGATTCAGGGGTGTTCACATTGTATACAATTCACTTATAATCAAAGTACCAGAGCGAGAGAAAAGAGTTTATTGATAATGTATGTGTAAGAACACCATCATTTATATTCAAAGTTGTTTTCTTATTACAATGTTATTTTATTTTGCTTTCTTTATTCCTTTTCGTGTCCAGTCAAACACTTTTAACAGATTGTGTCGAACTTCCTTTATAAGCATTTTTTCTTTATATTTTTATAAACATTTAGATCATTTCCTTGAAAGTTATATTTAGGATTCATAGCCAAATTTTAAACATCTTGAAGTAACCATAATCATGTAGAAAGACCTTATTATTATGTCAAATTATAAGTCAAATTGTAACACTAAGACACATGTCCTAGGATCAATCTAGTCGATCTTGTAAGTTAACAAAACATAGAGTTTGGAAGACTAGCAGTTGTTTGTCAGAAATCACTAGTAAATAGGTTGATCATGATTCCTCAAGAAATGATCATAATCTATCAAAAGTAAAAAATTTCTAAATTAAGGTTTCTATAGGAAAAGTCAACTAAACTTTGACCAGGCATAACTTTCACATATTTTATCAATGTTTCCCCAACAAAAGCTCATTTTGAAGAGAATCCAATTCCCTACAACTTCTCTTTTGTCCTCAAGTTCAAGAGATGCACCATTTGACAGATACAAGCTTATACATTACATGTCATTTTCAGAAAGTTAACAAAAGACACTTTTGTCAAGACCATTTACATCAAGATAACTTCTTCAAATTCAACATTGATCAAAAGAGGGATTGAAGTAGACATCTTGGGAATTCCAAAAAGTCTAAGATCATCATCATGAGATAAAAATCGAGCAAGTTATGGCTTGCCCAGTTTGGGAAAATTTTGGAAATTTCAAGAATTATGCATTGAGCAAACTTAAACTTTTAGGTCATTGGCTTAATTTCTTGGACTTTAAATATCTTCTTAAACTTATAGAGGACCTCTAATCTCAATTTTACATTTCCTTTCCATTTTTATCTATTTTACTCATATTTATTTTGATTTATTTCAAATAAATACAAAGTAAATTGTATAAAATAAATAGAGATGGGCTTTGGCATTTGGGCTGATGTTTTGGCTTGCTTAGAAGCCCACAAATTCGTGCAAGAAGTGACCAGGTTCATCCTACTTTGAAAATGGCATGAAATATCCATAAAAGGCATTTTTCAAATTACGATCATGGTTTAAAAACAATGGTTATGGCTTGGATTTTTCCCATGGTTCCTTGTCCCCTCCATCTCCTCTATATAAGGATCATTTTTGCAAGCCAAACAGACGCATACACACAGCCTAGAGAACACCACAAAATTGCAAACAAATTCTTAAAGTTGTCAAAGTCGAAACCCTTGATCCAGCCGGATTCAGCTCTTTCTAAGAACTCTTTCAACATCCCAGGGTTCCCAGGAGCACATACCACCCTTCATTAAGGCTGTTCCATGCCCAGAAGTGCTCAACCAAACCTCAAGTTTGGTAAAAATTTCGTGATCTCAAACTTTTAAATCATGCCATATAAATCTTTTTTAAGCTTATATTCATGTTATTAATGATGTCTGCATCCGTTCTAACATGTTACATGAAGAGCTTTGGCCTTAGACCGCGTGTTGCCATGGTTGACCATCGTTAGGATTTTATGCTCGAATCCAGAGATACACAAAGTTTTAGTAAATTTTGAGGCCATATTCATGATCATGAGACGTTTTTATGTAGATCTGCATGTTTTGTTTTTGTGTTTGGTCATGTTCGCAGGGGGTCTCACCGAAGAAGACCGTGGAAACCACCGACTCCGGTGGTCTGACAAATCACAAGTGGTGGTCCAAGCTGGCGTGGCGTTGTCCTTGTATCCCATTGGTTAATTCAAAATATCCATTCCCTCTCTCCACTCCTGATTGGTCCACCCAAACACCAGGGTCCACCTGCGTTCATTTATTTTTTTAAATTTAAAATAATTGTATTTGTGTATAATATATATATTTATGGATGCATTTATGTTAATGGAAGTATCACCTTCCCAACGGTAGAGGAAGCGTATTTAAGGCTTTGTGATGTGTAAGGGCAGGGGTTTGAACCCTGCCTCTTACATATTTATTTTTCTACTGTTTATGTTGTAGATCCAGTATTTCAACCTCCAGCGCGCACAACTTGTGTCCATAAACCACCACCACTAAATGCCAGCAGATGGAGATCTAACGTCTTAGGCGCGCTGTATATGATGAACCCTCAAGAGGAAAACCACACTGGAACCATACAGGACCTTGGGCTACCTTAGTCTGGGCCCGTGTTTTACAGTCTCACACCTCCCATTTTATTTTTGCAGACCCAGGCCCATTTGAGTTTTGTTTTATTTTTATTCTTTTAATTTGTTTGTTTTATTTAATCAGCAAGTTTTTTTAATCAAATAAAAAAATCAATAAAACTTAGGATTAGTTTTTTTTAATTAAATAATTAATTTCTAAAATTAATTAATTAATTAACTTTAACATTTTTTTCTCAAAAATTAAAATAAGTTAGTACTTAAGATTTAGTTTAATTCAAATATTTTCTTAACAAAAATACAAAAATATTAGAATTAGGTTTAATTTCATTTAATATTTATTTTCTTAATTAAATTTAGATTTAGTTTAATTATTTTTCTTAATCAAAAACAACCAAAAAGAAATTTATTTCACTTAGAACTTTTTTAGGGGTTAGACATTAATTTAAATTCGCGCGCGTTCAATATTTGCTTTCCATTTTTTTTTCATATTTTTGTATCTGCTGATGGTATGTAATAGATTAAACTAGGACTTTACTGGTTTCTTTATTTTATTTTCCCCCATTTTTTGACATGTAAATAACCCCTCCCCGAAGCACAGTAATAGCGTAAGATTTACGATTCCTGCATTTTAAATTTCTACAAAATATTAACTGTTAGTAACTAGGTTTGTATGGAAAGACTGAAAACAAAGCGGTAGCAAACCTAATAACAAATATAAATGAATCGAATTGAATCACTTGCACATATATATCTCTAGGGTATCCCCACTTCGGTTGCCTTCGGAAAATAGTCACAACTCTCGAAACGTGAGAGGTTTTAGTGGCTACCCTCTGGTTCAAAAAGATCATAAGTCCCTCGATGATCCTCTCAATGTTTCCTCGGTAAAAATATGATCTTAGAATCCTAGGGTAGTTACTAAAGCTTCTTGCTCAGTTGCCTTTGTGACTATAAATCGTCCCTTTCGAATGTCCCTCATACATCCAACGATAAGGCTACCTACTCACTAATAGTAGGATATCACTGTCTAAAGGAAAAGAGGAAAAGAACGACTTTTTCAAGTACAAGTAGATAGTTGTTAGATGCTAGCTCAAAACGAACTTTTTACACTTACACATTTTAAAAACAACTTTCAAAAACATTTGCTTTGTCAACACTCTTGAGGACTGATACAAGAGTTATCATAAAGCGAATCGCCGCACTAAGGCATTTTCAAAACTATTTTTTTCAAAGCACAAAGCACAAGGTATTTTCAAATGAAAAGGGTGTTAACACCTTCCCTTTCCATAATCCACCCCCCTTACTTAGAAAACTCTCGAAAAGGTATTTTTTTGTTCTTTTCACCCTTTCCTTAATTTGGATAAAAGAAAAGTCGGTGGCGACTCTTGCTTACCGCAACATTTACGAACACAAATGCAAAACCAATATAAATAGTCGGTTCTGCCATTGTATCACACTACCATTCATTGGAGTAATAAATCTCAGCAATGAACTACCTTCCATAATGACAATGCTACCATTCATTGAAGTACAAAATCTGAGTCTTCTCGAGAAATTGACAGATTTACTGGGGAAGTACAGGTTGCTCAAATAAAGAGACCTGCCACTTGTTGTTACGAGAAAGAATTGCAATATTGATTTTCTGGGGAAAGTAATAGGACTTCCTGGGGAAATACCAATATATTCCTGTTCAAGAGATAAAATATTCACATGTAAAACAAATTCACATTCTCAAACTGGGGTTTAAAGCTTGCCGAAATTGAAATAATAATACTGCTGGGGACCACCCATTCGAACCAGAAATAAATCAGAATGAAACAATCAATTAAAATAGCATCTCATGAGAAATAAACTCAAGAGGGAACCACATTCCATCCAGACAATGAGTTTAATAGGAAGGTTAAAGAAAAATTCTTCCACGAGGGATAAATCATTGGGGAAAATGAAAGGATATACTTTCTGCTTAAGTTTGACGCTCTATTGGAGAGAGGATAACACAACTCTGCAAAATAGAGTAATATGCCAACAAAATATTAATGAATGCAAATGAGCAATGATTTGCTAAATTCAATTATGCATGATATGTATGTATGCATGCATGAATGTTATCGTATATATGTTAACAAAACTAACATATAACACTGGGGATAACCAGAAAAAACCAACTTGGGTTCAGTCAATACTCTGCTAAAACACATCCAAGATGAAAATTTCATGAGAAAGTAAGCACCGACTAAGGAAACAAATTCCTACTACATGGCTTAACTCCATTGGGTAGGAACATAATCCGAAAATAATCAAATCATAGCTATAAATCAGTACAGATACAAGGGTATAACATCCTCCTCTAGGCTTCATCGGGGAATATCACACAAACTTCAATGGGGAAAATAAATGTTTCACGGTCTGTACTTCTATTGGGGATTGTGATACTGATTTCAATGGGGGAAACAATACCATATTGTTGAGACATCAACTGTGGATGTTGTACTGACTTCATTGGGGAGGGAAATAACACATCTCCGAGGGGAAACCAAGATACATTCTTTAATATTGAGAGCAAGGATTACACCAACTTCTCTAGGGAGAACTTATGAAACTTCACAGGGATAGCCTCATCCAGGGATTTAAGAAGTCAAACATTACAACAAGAAATCAAACTTATGGGGATTTTAAATCAAATCCAGCACTTGGTGGGAGAAAACCCAAAAAGTTGATAATTGTTTCAACATTTCTTAGAAAAGACATTACCCTTGTCTGGTTGCCTCACTGGAGAAAATGAGATAGAGACCTCAGACCCTACAAACCTAAAATCAAAATGAACAGAGACTTGACTGGGGAAAATGGGGTTACAAACCCAATACCACACCATACATTGATTGGTATCATCTTCAATTATCTGAGAAGCACAAGAAAATCGTACTCAAACCAACAAAAGTGACCTGGGAGAGCCTTTCCTGGGGGATTCATACTTCCAAATCTTCAGAGTCCGTCCATCCTTGGAGTCACTATTTTTGTTCTCCTTGAATAAAAAAATATAAAGCAAGAAGTAATTTGTAAATTCTTTTCAAAAAAAATTTTTTGTTATTTAATATGTTAGCTTTGAAAATTACTATCAATAATAAATGAAGTCTTTGTAAGCTGAACAAAATAAAAATTGCAAAGAATTAAACTAAAGCTCCAACTTTATTAATAGAATGGTAGTCTGCGAATGGCGAGACTCCATAGATGATTACAAAGTTTTGAAAATGGTAATATATATTGGAAAAGATACATTGAAATACAATGACCATTATTCTTCCCAAGAACTTTGAATTCCTGAGCAGCGACTTTGGTTGAAGAGTGGCGAGGATTCAAGAAGATTGTTGCTTCAATGATCAAGTCTTGTCTAATTCAGTTACTTGCCAAGAAATCCCTAACTTTTTCCTAGGTTGCCCTTGCGGGTTTTCAACCTACCAGGAAAATTTATTCTGCTTGTGTCTCTAATTTTTGCCTAGACCGCCCTTTCGGGTTTTCGACTTAGCGAGTTGTTCTTTATTTCTTTAGGTGAAGTATTTCTTGACTGCATCAGCATTCATAAGACGTGGGAACTCCTCACACAAAATGTTTCATCCCTCTGAGGGCCTTCAACTCTTTTTGCATTTTATCAAACTGGTTCTGAAAATTGTTCATTCAATCATAGAAGCCCAAGCTTTCACTTGATAGAGGAATATGGCGATACCCTTTATCATTCATAAATGGTACAACATTCACCGAGGGAGGTGCAGCATAGTGAATCTCATTTGTAGCAGCAAGGGTAACATGCACCACAGGAGGTGCAAGAGCAGTAGCCTGGGCAAGTGGAGCAACTTGAGTATAATGATTATAACCTTCTGGCATAAAGTTCTATGGCATTCCCCATGGATAACCCTGAGGCATACTATTCTGAACAACAGTAATCGGAGTAACATAAATAGGAATTGTCGGAACTTTGGAAGCAACTGTTGTCTGTTGAGGTTGAGCAAGTGGTGGTTGATTCTGAGCAACCACCAACGATTCCACCAGAGCAGTGAGATGGGACATACCAGCCTTCAGAGCAGAAACTTCTTCGCACAGCTCGCGATTCTCTTATTCTAGATTATCCATCTTCCTTCTAAAATTAGCCTAAGTGTTGCACTGGTGAGACAACTTGCTGAATAAAGAAAATAAGCTCAGTAAGACACCTGGATATGAACAAAAATGCAAGAATTATGTGAAATATGATACATGATATACAACGCACACAATTTATTTTATTATTATTGTTTCAAGGAACTCAAAGATTTATAGACAATTTGCGAATATCAAAGTACTAACACATTTGAAATACTGAAAATTTTATAATAATAACTTCAAAATGGATTACAACTTTTGGTAAAAGTTTCAATAATCCTCAAGTACAAGATAAAATAAAAATCTAATATCCCAAGAAAGCAAAGCTGATGAAGATCACTCCACACACTGACGTTTCCCTATGAGTCTTGAAATCTGAGTCTTCAACTACATATTCTCTTATGCATACATATCGGCAACTACTTTCCAATCATCAGAGTCGGGAAGTGAGTAGCTAGATCCTGAAGAAGCTCTAGAGGAAAATAAACCCTTTTGCCTCTCCATCGTATCTACACCACGACTCTCAAGAATCTCGATCAGGTCATCTTTGTCCTTCAGGTCTACTCGGTAGGACACCTCTAAAGTTTGACACTTATTCTTCCAAGCCTCCTTCTCCTACTGCATCCTGACTAGGGAAAGTTGAAGCTCTTCCACATCATCCAATAGGATATGAGTGGTCTTCACAAGCATATCAAGCATGGGTGCTTCACAGGAATACAACATCTTTAACTGGATAGCTCTTGCTTGTTCCCACTGAAAATAAGGCTCCAAAGAAACAACCCCTCTAGGTTCCAAGTCCTTCCTACCCTTCTTGTGAACATGACGCCAAGCCTTCACAATCTCCTCTTTAGCTTACTTATGAACTTCTCCCTCTTTCAAGAAGAAACCACTCAAATGAATATTATTTGGATTATCCCTCATCGGATATCCAAGTTGTCGTCGTGCAAGAACATGTTTGTAGTTAATTCCTCCCTTTGTACCAAGAGGTACATTGGGGAAACTACCACAACTATTTACAATCTCCACATCTTAGTATGCTTGATGATACCAAACAATATTTGAATGAGTGAGGGCCATAATTTTTGGAGCACAACGAGGTTACTTCCCGACATCCCAGAAAGTATTAGACCTAGGCAAGGGAGAAATAAACCACTGATACAACAAAGGCGTGCAGCAAATGATCATCCCTCCATGGTAAGAATCACGAAGATTAATAGAATAATAAGCATCATAAAATAATATGGGGAATTGGTTACTAATCATAAAGATCCCGATGGCATTAATATCCATAAACTTGTCGACATTAGGAAATAAGAACAACTCATAAGTAAGTAAAGAAAAGATGGCTTCAAAAGCAACCATAATCTTCATCCTAGCAAAGTAACAGGCTTTCTTCAACAAGAACTGAGTGGGTAATCCTCTAATCCCTCCTTTGGTAGTCATGTGGGCTTCAACTCAGACTTCCCCAAAAGGATCAAAGCAGCAATCTCATGAGATTTTGGCTCCCCCTCCAAACCAATAAAAGGAACACGGTCGATAATAGGTAGACCCAGTAGATAAGAATACCCCTCTAATGCAGGCATCAACTGATAATCAGGGAAATTAAAGCATCGATACATCGGATCATAGAACTGGACCAAAGTCGAGAGAAGACCCTCCTTCATCCTGAGCTTCATAAGAGAAATGATGGACCCATACTTCCTCCGAAAGTCTGTATAACTCCCGATCTCGGGAATTAGACTCATCAACTCATATATCTTGGGATATTTGAAACTGTACTTCTTAGTCTTTCTTTTTCCAGAATCCATAGTCAAAAAGTACTTGATATATTCATAAAGAGTCAAGTTTAAGTCCCTTGAAACAAAATGCTTTAAAGGATGCTCATGGGTGCATGAATGCATGATGCAACAATCACATACAAGATCACAAACATAGGGTTTATAGGTTTAACATCATGAACATGAGGTTGAAGGTACTACCCATAAGGTATCATCTAAAATTTTATCACCTGTCGAACAAGGTTCTAAGAGGTTACCAGAGTCTACATCCTTCCTTCGGATATTACCAACTTCCCAATTGACTCGGTAATTAGCAATATTCCCAGGAAAAACTACTTCGAGCATAATATCGCATGGAAACCACTTATGGATTACTCCGTCATGGCTTCCGCACTATACCTAAAAGGCCAAGATAGGTTAAAATTTCTACGGTTCTCAGTTTCAGCAGGCTCCCAGGTCAAAAGCAGCACGTCTTCTCGATTACTTGGTAAACGACACTACAGTCAAAGGGGCATCCATCGAGTGGGGGATCTCTTGTCACCTTTTTTGGGATTACTCCCTCAAAGTTAACATGACTATACCGCCCGCATTATCTTAAGCTTGCCCAAGTCCGGGTAGAGGACTTATGAGAAATCACCAAGCACCCTGAAAACCAAGTAAAATCCAGACAAACATATATACAACATATAATATACAACAGATAAATGCACATATACAGATAAGCAAAGATAGGCTAAACCCACTTAGGGATGGAACAGCAATAGGTCGATCTTTCCCCAGTGAAGTCGCCATTTTTTCTGTAACGGTAGAAATGTTTAGACTAAGCCATTGGATTAACTCGACTCACACAGATCAAAATAAAAATCGCCACTGTGCTTTATTGTTTCTAAAGGAATGGGAAAAGAGCGAATAACCCAAAAATAGGGGGAGATAATCTAAGTTCGGGGGTTGGTTACGCAAAGGGAATGTATTAGCACCCTAAACATCTACGGTACTTTGTAGGAACCTCTTTGAAAATCTGTGTATTTTGGCTATAAATGTTGTATACAAAAATAGATTGTGGGGATGAGAAAAGACGTATTTTTTATGATTTTTTTGCACCCACCACTGTTGTAAACCTTTATTGTCTACGTATCACCTTTCATGCAATAGGGGATCAGGGTACTCATAGTTCACCTTTAAAAAATTTAAAACACAAGTGTGCTGGTTAATTTTAAGAGACGAGATACCATCGTCTTATCCGAGTGGAAAACATACTTACTACCCACAATTATGAGAAAGGATAATTTGCATCATCTCAAAGTGGAGGATATGGCTTAGATTTTAAAATCAACAAAGCCTCGCTCAACACCCAAGTGGAAAATATCTCACTTCACTACATATCGTAGAAGTATACTAGCTCGCATCACTATAAAGATTGACAAGAGTCTAATATTTTGAGAAAATTTTAAGGTAAAAAGCCAAAGTGGCAATGATAGTTTGAATGATATTGGTTCACTTTTAGTCTTCTCACAAAAATGTCAAAGTAATGTTAAATTGTTTAATGTTTGATTAAGAAAATATTTTTGAAAATGCATGGACCTAAGTACAAGTTTATTACGAAAGCGGTTCAAGTTTATAAACAAAGAAGATTTTGAAGCAAATGAGAAGGTTTTGAAAATTGAAGAATGGGAGAAGAGATTAAGAGAGTATCCTATGTACAGGAGGGTAAAAGATAATGTAAAGAGGATCTGACTGAATAAGAAACCAGTACTTGACATGATAAAGTCAATACAGTGTTCCTATCCCTTTGGGTTTAAAGCCACAGACAAATAAATAAGCTACGAGTATACCAAACCTCAGGTGAAAATAAATCACAAGTTGACGGCATCAAAAAAACCAAATGTAAGATAATACTCCAAGCATCGGATAACGCATATCGAATCATAAGCGAGGAGCGCAACACGTGAAAATAAATCACAGACGACGAAAGAGTGGATCAAAGGCGATGGATAAAGCTCATGGTACTGGATAAGGCTCAAGATATCAAATAAGGCTCACAGTGTCGGATAAGAATCCATGTATCACATAACATATACAGACAAATCCAACATCACGAGGAAACTTATATGCGTCCGTACTGTTGTACCCCAATTTTTTCCCCTAAGATCCCTCATCATACTTTGCATGTTTTGCACCTAGCATTAGTCTCGTGGTTATAAGATCGAAGAGCTTTGGCATTATGGTTTCTCTCTCTGAATGGAGGTTGTCGTCTTGCTCAAAATTGATTCAACTGGCCCTCTCATTTTTCTTGGCGTGAGATTAGGGTTTTGGATCTCAAGCAGCATAGATGTCTCTGCTATCAGAGTTATTTCAAGGAATAAAGGCATTAGGGTTTAAATCATCCAGAGAATCAGGATTTCTCTTCATTTTATTTGAACCTGGTAGTGATTCCTCTATGGATGTTTATTGAATTAATGTCTATCTCCAAGGCTACATTGAGCATTACTCTTTCCTTATTGCGAGTTCATCATAATCAATCAGGGTTTATTCTAATCGTTACATCTCAAGACATTCCTCTCAAGAAGTTCAGAAGATTTAGTCAAGGGCTTAGTTCTTTTAATTCTAGTTGTTAAATGGTTAAGGATTGGTTGAATAATTCATCGAATCAATGTGCTTATTATTGATTAAGCTACAGATTAAGAGCTCACCCAAGCTTTTTGATAGGATTTGTGTGGCTTCTTGAGTTTGAGATTCAATTGAAGATTTAGATTCATTGACCAAGATGGCGCAAAAGATAAGCTTGTGAACTCTTTATGGACAAAGATGCATTTCATGGTGTTTGCAGTGATCAATCAATTTTAGAGATTAATGATCAATATAAGGTGTCCCACTTCAATAATCAAAATTGCATTGTGCTATCAACTTAAGGGTGTTACAAGTCTTCCTACTATGTCTTATACGAATATTTGGATTTTCATCCATGATTTCATTCAAATTGTTATGGGCAAGGAAGAGGAATAGGTTTTTCCTCTGCTTATTGATAAGTTCTCTCTTGAGGAACAATCATCCCTAATTTGGAAGTTTCTTTGCAGTATTCCTGTGAATATGATGGCAAAATTTCTTCCCTGGTTTTCAACATCTATATCAGCAGATGAATCTCAGGACTTATGAGATTTCTTAGTCAAGATTGTGCCAGAGAAAAGGCTTCTTCAAAAGGTTGTTTTCACTTGGATGGAAGGGAGAAGTAGTGTTAATACAATTCAAAGTAGTGCGGATTATTCTCAGTTTCAATGTTGTTCTAGCCCGTTAAGGCATCAGGCTGGAAGAGTCAATTGTGTGTGTGAATCCACAAAAACTGGAAAAAGGAAACATTCTGGATCTATACTAGATGTTTCTGATGTCACTAGAACCACCCTATAGATGAGATATTGCTTTGGCATAATGCAATAAAAAAGAGCTAAGTGAGATAGAAGCGGAAATCGGAAGGATACGTAACTCTGGAGATTTTACTGACATAGCAGCTTTTAATGATAGATTGCAATTCATTGCTGACGTTTGCATATTTCATAGTATTGCTGAGGACAAGGTTATTTTTTCCGGCGGTAGATGGAGTGTTCTTTCTTTCAAGAGCATGCTGAAGAAGAAAGCCAATTTAATGACTTTTGGTGTTTGATTGAAAGTATTCTAAGTGGAGGAGCAACATCTAATTCAGAAGTTGAATTTATTCCAAGTTATGCTCCCATGCTGGTCATATAATGGAAACCACACAGAGGCATTTCCATAATGAAGAAGTTCAGGTTCTTCCACTTGCAAGAAAGCACTTCAGCTTTAGAAGACAATGTGAACTTCTATACCAAAGATTATGCATGATGCCTCTGAAATTGATTGAGAGAGTCCTACCATGGTTGGTAAAATATTTAACAGAAGAAGAAGAAAATATAATTCTGAGAGATCATAAAGCTAAATGTCAAGTATATACAACATTTAAGTTCCATCCAATTACATCCACAATTACACAAATAATTTTTTTTTGGTTCTAAGCCTAACCCTAAACTTCAAGCTGCTTCGTTTCATCTTCATGATTTTAACTTTCTCTAGCTCCTTTCATAAAATTTTCCCCAAGCCCCATGAGCCAATGGATACATGTCTATAACAACCTCGCACCTGTTGGAAAAAGACAGAATAAATATGAAATCATAGTAGAGTTATTAAAGCAGGAAAGTAAAAAAATTTCATCCAAACACAAGCTGCAACATGCTAGTTCAACACCTGCCAGCTCATTCAAACAATAACCCTTAACTAATTCAACAGAATTCTGAAATTAATTGTTAGCAGAATTTTCCCAACCTTGCTAACCATAACAAATTTTTCAGAGATCCAAAACATCTTTCTAACAACCATTTTCCCAGATTCGCATAGCCCTACATACATCATAAAGCCAGTCCAAATGAAAACCTATATCTGTTTAACAGAATTCCTTAATACCATCCAATTTTCCAACAGTCATAAAAAAACAGTTAACCATCAGTTAGCTTCTCTAACTCTTAACATTTTCCAAACAAAATTTCTAAGCTTCTAAACTTCTAACAACCCTCTAACAGACTTCTAACCAACTTCTAACAGAACTCTGAACCTGTAACTAACTCTAACCAATCCTCTAACCACTCCTAACAGATTATAACATAAAAACTACAGATTCCTAACTGTCAAAACAAAACTTGCAACAGACTCAAACAGCTAACTCGTTTCTTACTATTATAACAGAATTTCTACACAACTTTTTTTTAACCATAAAACTCCTAACAGTTTCGGACCCCCCAAAAAAGATCTCTAAGTTCCCTTAATAAAAACAGAATTGTACAACATAATGAGAAGAGGATATAAGAAGCTGATAACAGAAAGATAAGGGGAATTCAGTTACAGAAAACTCAAAAAGGCCAGAGAAAAAAAACATACCTCTCGACTCTCCCTCAATCTTCATTTTTTCAACAAACCTTCTGAAGAATCCTCATTCTTCATCCAATCATCCTGAATTCCTGCACTCTCTCACTGTGTTGAATCTTCTTCAACTCCCATCAAAGCTCCAACTTCTCAATCCGCACTATCACCTTCATCTTCTTGGAATTTCTGATACTACCTTCATCTACAATTGAGATTCGTCATCATCTTCAATCATCATCCTTCATCTTCAAGCATCATCTTCAAGCTTTTCCTTCAAACTCCTCTGAATCGTATCCCCATCCTTCGTCATTCTGCCTCCTCTGCACGTAGAATTTCAACAACAGTAGCGATTCAGAAATTGCGAAAGAAGAAGTGAAGATTTCATAGGAAGATTATTATTACCTGAAAGTTTCATAGAAGATTTGCGGTTTTTTTTCTGTTGATATCTCTCTTGAAGAGTCATCGGAGCTTCTCCGATAGGTAATGCTCTTCGATCTCAATCTCTTCCTTTAGATTACCATGTGTTATGTTTCTTTGTTTGATCCGGTAACTGAAAGGGTGAAGGCAACATCGCGATGATGAAGAAGATAAACGGAAGTCGATTCCACGGTGTTGGAGTGAGTAAATGGACGGAATCAAAGAGGAAGAGTGAATGTTGTTCTGCGCCATGAATCAAATTAAAGAGAGCAGGAGATGATGAAAGATGAGACGACGCTAGACGGCGGAGGGATTGAGAAGGAGAAGAAACGCTCGTACTTTGCAAAGATTGAAGGATCATTACACAAACCCTAAATTCTATGTTTACCCCTTTTTTCATTTTTCTTCGCGTTGTTTTTGTTGTTATTAAAACAAGCCTGAAAGACTTGAACAAAAAAACTATTGGGGTTGTCTTTTTGAATCGCGACGAGCCGCACTCATCATAAGGCCCAGCATGGATTTTTGGGAATTAGAGAGCTTGTACTACAAAAAAAAACAGCATATTAGCTTGTAAACTTGAAGCATCCTTTTTGGGGCTTCTCTTCAAACGGGCCTGCAACGCCCAAATTGTTTCAACAAACACCCTGCATTAAGTTTGCACCTTCTGGGATTTATTTTGTTGTTTATCATTTTAGTGAGTCCTTTTAAATAATTTTGTCAAATGTTTAGACTTGTTTGTTTTTTCTTTACATGATAAAAATAATAAAGTCAAATATAAAAATTTGTTAGATTTTCCTTATTTTTGATTATAGGAATTAATTCATGGTTATCCGATTGTTCGAAATTTGTGATTCACCTTTGTTGGTTGAGATGAGTATTATGTAGGTTCATTATTTGATATGCGGATGTGTTTTGGATTTCAATTGTGATTTATTTTCACATCGATGAAGTTTCGACACCTATTCCAAATATTCGATCTCTGACTGTTTGTTTGTTGATGCCAGCTCGTACGAACTATCTAGGATTTCTTTACTTTGGTTGCGCTTTTTGCGGACATCATTGTCCGTTTGGTATTATACTGCTTCCAAGTTATATTTCCGCATTTACCTCTTTTCTAGATATCATGAGAAGTAGGAAATAAAGAGCGTGCGCTCGAAGTCGCTGTTTAAAGACCTATAGCAGGCATTCCGCTCTTCATTTCTTATATGTGTTGTGCTTGTGTTTGTTTCCTCTCTTGTTGATCGATGAGTCACTCAATTTAGAAATTGAAATCACGACTTCTCTCTAAGTGCATGTTCCATATAGGATAGTATGTTAGACTTTCTTTGGCATGCTAACTTAGATAAGATCCCTCACTGTATGATAACATTAGGTTAGAGATAGGTTAGTCTCCCTGAGATGTTTTCTTCCCATTTTTGCATAATTGTGTTTAAAACTAAAAGTGCTTTTTCTTTGAAAATGAATAAAAAATGCTAAGCATTCAAAAAAATCTTTTCATGGTAAAAAATACCAACCAATCCATTTCTTTTCTCCATTCGGCTTTTTTCTTCTAAGAGCATGTTAGCTCCTTTCCACTACAGGCCATAAGTCTCCAAAGGTCGAGCAGCGGTGAAATGATCGAGTGCAACATTGTTAATTTAAAAAATACAAACAAACAAAATATATGAGCCGAACTACGGTGCTCTGATTCCTTAAAAGAGATACGTAGGCATCTGATCACGGGGCTCAGCCGAGCGAAAATTGTAAATACTTCCTTCTTTTCCCCGTGTTTTTCTTTGTATGCATTCCCTCTTAGTTTATAACCCTTAAGCATTGGATTGAACACACCCTTTTATTAGAATAACTAGAGTGGATCTCGTAGAGTACTATGGATGTGTGGGGTGCTACTACCTTCCCCTCGCGTAATCGACTCCCTTACCCAATCTCTCAGTCGCAAGACCTTGATTTCCCCCTTTAGGTTTTTCTTCGATGATTTTCCTTTCCCTTTCATATGGGATAAATAAATACTCGTTGGCTACTTCATTGATTTTACCGCTACAGAAAAATGGCGACTTCACTGGGGAAGATGTCGACCAATTGCTGGTCCATCCCGTGAGTAACTCCTAGCTCCCCTTTTTCTTTTCTTAGGGTGCTTATCATTATGCTTTCATGGATTATTCATTTGTCTATATTTGAGCATATGTTTGCATTGCATCTTTATTGTTATTTGTTATATTGTTGATGTGTTAGTTTCTCTGTTTCTTTATGGGTGGGGTGTTACTATGAGGTAAAAAGCGCAATACCCAGGCCAAGTTGAAACAATAGGAACACTAGGAATATAGTGGAACATGAAGGGCTAGTTTACTTAGGTTTCACTTTGCCGCCATGTCATCCACACTCAGGTGAGGTACAAATGAGGGGCTATCATTTTCACGTAGATGATATGGCGATAGCTTTTCAGGAGTACCCTCGATTTTGAGTTACCATTGACCTTACCATGACCGAGTATTTACCCGTGAGTGGGGAGGGAATAATCTTTATAAGTAAAGATGGTGACTATACATTTTCCGTTGGTGACTTTAATTATACTGATGACTTTGATCCTTGATATTTTGAATTGGTCCGGACCTTTGATCTTATTACATATGGCAGTGGTTCTGTTATCAGTTCAGCAACTATCCAACATTGCAGAAACTTCGATCTTATGTTTATTGCACTTGCATTATGGCATATTTATTTTATAAAAGAAACGCAAAAAAATATATAACTGCCTAACCTTCATTTGCATTTCATTTCCAGGATTATTCTGAGGTATGTCATCAGCATCGAAGATGGATAACAACATGAAGACAAATTTAGAGCCTCTTAGAAACACTGATGCTTATCAGTTTCCATGCTTTGGTGGTCGATTGCGAGAGGTGGGAGCTCTTGTGAAACGACCAAATGAAAAAGTTTTCAGAGGACAATATGGAAACTTATTGTCGTTGGTGAATGATGATTTTGAAGAATGGGCCGTGAGAACACTTCTTCAGTTCTATGATCCGCAGCTACGCTGTTTTACTTTCCGGGACTATCAATTGGCACCAACTCTCGAAGAGTATGCGCATATTATGGATGTCAAAGTGACCAACAATATTCCTTTTGTTAGAGCACCAGAGACTCCATACTATATGGTGATCACCAGAGCTCTTTATTTGACTCATGGTGAAGTTAAAAGTAATTGGATTAACAAAAGCGACACAAGTGGTCTCCCTATGAATTATTTGATATCAAAGGCCAAGGGTTTTGCAAAGGACATGAATTGGACCGCGTTTAATGAACTGCTGGCAGCAATGATTTATGGTTTGGTCCTCTTTCTAGTATCTGAGAAGTTAGTGCATCTATCCGCATTGTGTGTCTTCATGAACGGTAACCCCGTACCAACTCTACTCGCCGACACTTATTACACCATCCATTCCCGACATGGGAATAAAGGAGAAGTCATGTGTTGCACGATCACGCTTTATAAATGGTTGATGATGCATATGCCTACAAAAGGGCCTTTTGTTCATGCTGTCGATTCATCTCTATGGTCTTAGCGTATCATGGGACTCACCTCGTATGATATTGTTTGGAAAAGTGTGATAGGTTTGAAATAGATCATTATAGGGTGTGGAGAATTCCCTAATGTCCCGCTTATGGGGACAAGGGGGTGCATTAATTATAACCCTATCCTGGCACGCCGTCAATTAGGATTCGTGATGTTAGATAGACCCGATGAACGGGAGGTGATGGGTACCATTTATTTCGGTAAAGGGGAAGATGAAGTGTTTCTTGAAAAGGTGAAGATAGCATGGGGACATATTCGCCGTAAAGGGAAACTTTCTTTCAGCCAGAATGGAAGTGTAGCTTATGATACTTATACGAGCTCGATTCAGGATCGTGAGAGGGAAGTGCGGTTACCTTATAAAATGGGGAGGTTTCTATATCCTCAACCTGATTTCGACCCATTAGCGAATGTTCATGTGGACAATTCTTTATTCAGTATTGATTCGTTTCCTGTGTAGCCGGTCATAGAAGGATTAGAGTTTGTTCCCGTAACGTGTTTTAAGAATGTCAAGGTCGAAAACCTCAAACTCCAGGCTAGGCAGGAAGAAATGAATGTGGATATGTCATTTTCCTTGAAAGACAAGAAGAAGCTCATGAAAGAGGTTATGTTGAAGAACCAGTTGCTAGAAAAACATGGTTTGCTTGAGCGGTCGAAAAGACCTAGGGTCGAGGGTTCTGATAGTACCATTCGACAGGTTGAAGAGTTACAGGCTAAGAATCAAGAGATAGAAAACCTTCGATTGGATAAAAAGGAATTGGAAGTTAAGCATTGTGAGGAGGTTAAGATGTTAAAGAAAAAGTTGAGAGAGAAAGATTTTCGCTTGACTCAAGTTACGAAAGAGTTGACAACAATCAAAGCCCAGGTAGCAAATAAAGACAAGGTTCCAGCAGAAGAGGCCGAAGTGGGAAATATAGATTCTGAGGATTGGGAACTCAAATATCATTGTTTGTTGGCGCTAGTGAAGAAGAGGGGCTTTATGACTGGGGACCCTTTCTATGAAAATTATTAGCCGGATAGTTGAGCTTGAGGAGAATTCTTTTTACTGCACTTATCTTTTTATGGTTGTTTTGATCGACAAGGTCACTGCCAATCTTATTGTATGGGGCCTCTTTAATAATTGACTTTATTTGTACTAAATCACTACCATATGGATGTTTGTTCGACTCTATGATATGAGCAGTTTCTACTCTGATATTTCGCCTTTGTTTTGTTTTATCTTGTTGTTTATCCTACTGCTTATCGATGCTTTATGAAAAAAACCAAAGGATTCTCCTGGAAATGATAAAACACTTCATGCATAATCATTCATCCATGCATATCATATCATGACAGGTGGGTCACGACAAGTTTTCTTATCTTTGATTCAGGTTTCTTTACAGATATTGCTACCACAAATTTTCATTGTTATAATACTCGAAGCACTTTCAAGAGACAGATGGAAAATATCGAACAAGAGAATCACGAACTATGCGAAGAGGAAACCGCTTTGAGTGAAGATGTGAAAAACACAAGAAGGGGGGGTTGAATTGAAAATTTTGAAATTTACAGTTCAATGACACAGTATTTTTATCCTGGTTCGTTTGATCTCAAACTACTCCAGTCCACCCGTCAAGGTGATTTCGCCTCTCTCCAACGAGGTCTTAATTCACTAATCTCAACAAGATTACAAAAGCTACTTTAACAACTGTTAAAGTCTTCTTGAGTACAACCACATTCCGGTTAATCTCAAGGGACACTTTTTCAATATAATTATACAAGATGTGTGTTGTTGTTTTTCTAACAAAAACTGTTTATCACAACTGTATAATTTACACAGGATTACAGCTTGGAAATGTAAATTAAATTGCTTGTAGCTTTAAATATGCGTGAGTGGTAATATGGAAAAATCCGTTGTTGATTTTGAAAGATGACTTTGTTTATATAGGCAGTGGAATGACGTTGATCATAAAGCATGTTTAATTTCATTAACACACTTTCCTTTTGGAGAAGATCCTGTCTGAAAGAAGCCGTTGGAATTGATGCTCTCTTGAATGATCAGTAACACTTTAGAATCTTATCTCCTTACTTGCTGATGACGCTTCAGAATACTGATGACTTGGATTGGTATGTACTTGTTCAGAATCAGAATTTACTTTGATTAAGCGCAGATTCTGGTCATCAATCTTTAGCGTATGTTCTGATTGCTTCAGCGTGTAGCACTTATGGCTTATCTTCTGATCCGGATATGATCAGAACTTCTGCATACATAAAACATAATTATTAAGGTTCATATTTGTTCTTTGTATTTTATTATTTATTCTTTGTATTTGTTATCATCAAAACTCTAACCAAGGGTTGTAGAATCAAACTATGTTCTAACAATCTCCCCCTTTTTGATGATGACAAAAACTAGATTTTTCAATTAAAAATATAGAATAAAAGGTTTAGAAGAAACTCCCCCTGAGTTGATTACTTCCCTTATGTTCCTTGAGCATCAGAGTTTAACTGTATCTTTTATCAGAGTTTGTACATGTTCAAGCTTTTCAGAAGATAGAGGTTAAGTAGTCCAGAATGTTTGAGACTTCTGTCTCAGTAAACCGTTATTGAAAATATCTTACTTTCTCCCCCTTTTTGTCATTTATCAAAAAGGAAATATAATCAGAGCCAAAATAGTTGAATTATATTAAAAACAAGCAATGATAAGTTCCATAACAGAAGTGCTAAAAAAAATTAAGCGTTACAAATAAACAGATTTAAGATAGAAAAGAATCTAAGAAGGAGGAGGAAGACGTGTGAACAAAGCTTCCATCAAGCCCTTGATCTGGGTATTAGATTCTTCTTGTTTGCCCAAGATGCTTTTAATCTCTTTATTTGTGTCCTCCTGCTTATCCAACCTTGCCTGGATAAGAGCATTTGCTCTCTTCAACTCTTCCAGAGTTTGCATGACTGAGGAAGGTGTTGGAGATTCTTCAGTAGTTGGGCGCTTCTCAGAGCATTCTGCAGCTTGTTCATAATGAACCATTTCCTCTGCTGTGATCATCTCTTCTGGAGCAGCAGACAGGGAGAGACTTTCTGATTCTGGTTGAACTTCATCTGAGGGATGATGCTCTGACCAGGGAGCATTATCCAGAGGGAGAATATCTTTCTTGAGCAAATGGCTCAGAACTTGGTCTTCAAAAGCCTTTAGCTTAGCACTGAAGTTTCGTTGAACCTGTTCATAACTCTGATCCTTTAGCTTTAGTGTTTCAGAACTCACCCAGTTTCTGAATTTTGTCCATATGTAATCAGAGGCAGCAGAATTAGTCATCTCTTGACTAGAATTCCTCAAAGAATTTATCCATTCATGTATCCCTGTTTCAAAAATCAACAAATTTGTACCAACATCTGATGTGGTTTCAGTTGGTTTGGGTTTGGGAATGGCTGTTTTGTGAGAGATAGCAGCTAGTATTTCCAGTGCAATTGGATCAATGACAAGTCTTACATTGTCGGCTGGATTGCTATTGGGTGAAGGAGTGGGAGAGTCGGGTATGATGATTGGACTGGTAGGGGAGTTTGGTGGTGTGGATTCCAACAAAGAAGGAATTTCTGGAATGTCGTGGATGGTGAGAGGCATGCGAATGGCAAGTGGTTCAGTGATTCTAGGTATTGGGATTGTATCAGAATCTGAATAAGGTTCTTCAGATTGGTTTGTTGAAACATGGTGATGTTCTGGTTCATGGATATCAGAGGATTGATTCTCAGAAGGTTGAGCTTCTGGTTGTTGTTGTTCAGGTTGAGGTGATGGTGGGTGAGGAATATCTTGTTGTGGAGAGAGAGGTTATGGAATATCTGGTGTGGTATCAGAGTTTGGATTATCAGGGAGTTGAGAATTTGGATTTTGTGGTACGGGAACTGAAAAGTCTTGGTCAAATGAATCAATATCAGACAGAACTTTGGCAAGTTCTGGTTGAGTTTGTTCAGGGTTTTGATTATGAGAAAGGGAGTGAGTTTCATTCAGACCTAGATTTTATGATGGATCAAACCCTATGTCAAAGTCTTCAAATGTTTGTGGGGTTGGATGTTCTAGTTGAGTAGTTATGGTTTCAGATGTTGATAAATTAATTGATTCTATAACAGGAACAGAGGAAGGATTACCTTTCTTTTTGGCAGCTTTTGGAGTCCTCTGAGATGGTCCTTCTGCTGCAGCTTTCCTTTTCTTGGTCTTCTTCAGAACAACTTCTGGAGCAGCCTGATGCAAGTCCTGAATATTGATTTCTGGTGCAGTACCATCTGCCTTACAAGCATCCATATATATGACTATTATCTCTGGCTTGGAGTCAATCTCAGAGAAAAGAGGAAAATCATCCAGAGGAATTCTTCTTGAAGTGATGGTTGCAAAAGAAGTAACATTGGGTTCCTTCTTGATATTCTCAATGATTTTCATCTTCTTCATATTTTTTGCGTTCAGAGGCTTCCCAGCAGTTGCTTCCAGTGAGTTGATTTCCTGAGCTTCAGTCAAATGCTCTATCAGCCTATTCTCTATCAGAATATCTGATATGAGCCTGCCTAAGGGAATCCATTCCCTCTTGGTCCGTTCATCTTCTCTTGTTTCCTTCACACTGGTTCTAAGATGATTAAACAGCAAGTGTGGGAGGTTTACCTTAGTCTTCTTTGAAATAAAATAGATCAAAAATTGCTGATCAATGTTTATATAATCAAGAGAGCTAGTTGGCTTCCTGTGGTTGATACACCCCAGAATAATTTTTGCCCAAATTCTGTGATGATCCTTCAGATCTCTGATTTTGCTGGAGGGAAGTCCAAGAGTAAATATTTCCCTTGTAATAGAGGCTACATCAGAGCATCTTTCAGCCATGTCAATACATCTGACACCTCCACCATTGTAACCAATAAGCTTTGAAATTAGGTCTTCTATAATGACAATTTTCTTCCCCATGACATAAGAGGTAACTTGATGATTTGAAGAAGAAGCATGTAGCCAGAATTCTATGACAAGAATTGAAAATGCCGGCCCTAGAAGACGGTCAAAGTATCTGTTCCAACCTTGAGCATTGCCGTCTTCATACAGATTGAACTCGTTTTCTTGCAAGCTTTCAAAGTCAATAATCAGTTCTGAAAGAACTTCCAAATTATCAATGGGAGTGAGTAGCATTCTGTAAGGTTCTTTGTACTGTTCCATTGAAGTAGTTTCCTGAGTTCTGATGTTTTGGACGCTTGAAGAAGCCAATGTTCACACAAGATTTGAGAAATATGAAATGGGTTTTTTGAAAATACAAACTTGAAATGATTGAAAGTATTTAGAGAGTAAAAAGATGTGATTGTAAAAAGTGAGATTTGAGTTTAAATAGTTTTTCTTGAAAGTGTAAACAGTAAGAGAGATAAATAATTAGTCATGATTATAAGCATTAATGACAACTGAAATTAGGGGATTCAGAAAGATACTGGAACGGTTACCCATGACGTGTGTCACAATGCACCCAATCAGCGCTTTTGGCCTTTCAGAAAAGTGAACGCGTGTTCAGCCTCAGAAGGTAGCTGATGGATGGATGACAACTGTTTGATTAAGTGAACAACATACTTCTATCCTTGAAATGAAATGTTCAGATCTTCATGGATAGATTCTGATGCAATTTATACTTCTAAAACTCTGAAGGTAGGTTGATCAGTAGTTCACAGAATATAACAAAGTTCTGAAGGTTAAGATATGTAAATAAAACAATTTATTCTTGGCATAACTTCATGCTGAGATGCTTCAGAATGAAGTTAAACCTATCTTCACAAAGAGGTTTTGTAAAGACATCATCCCATTGATGGTTTGTGTCAATGAATTTTAAGTTAAGAATCCCTTTCTGAATATAGTCCCTAATAAAATGATGTTTTATTTCTATATGCTTAGCCCTAGAATGCAAAATTGGATTTTTACTGAGACAAATAGCAGAAGTATTGTCACAGAGGATGGGAATGTTACTCTGAAATATGTTGAAGTCTTCAAGTTGACATTTCATCCAGAGCATTTGCGTACTACATCCAGAAGCTGCTATGTATTCAGCTTCTGCTGTTGATAGTGCTATTGTGGATTGTCTCTTGCTGGACCATGAAATTAGATTTTCTCCCAGAAACTAGCAGCTTCCAGAAGTGCTTTTACGTTCTACTCTGTCTCCAGCGAAGTCAACATAACAGTATCCTACTAAGCTATAATCATTTGATTTTCTATAAAAACAAACCCAGATTAGCAGTACCTTTCAGATACTTGAAAATTCGCTTAATTGCTGTGAAGTGAGATTCTCTAGGATCTGATTGGAATCTAGCACATATGCAAACACTAAATAAAATGGCAGGCCTTGAAGCTGTCAGATAGAGAAGAGAACCAATCATACCTCTGTAGACCTTCTGTTCTACCTTTTTACTTACCTCTTCCTTTTCCTGAATGCACGTGGGATGCATTGGAATCTTTGAGGGCTTACATTCTGAGAGATCAAATTTCTTCAGAAGTTCTCTGACATATTTGCTCTGATGAATATAAGTTCCTTCTGGATTTTGGTTTATCTGAATTCCTAGAAAGAATTTGAGTTCCCCCATTAGGCTCATCTCAAACTCTGTCTGCATACATTTAGCAAACTCTCTTCCCAGAGAGGGTTTAGTAGATCCAAATATGATGTCATCAACATAAATCCGACATACTAACATGTCATTCTTAACTGTCTTACAGAATAGGGTTGTGTCCACTTTCCCTCTGTTGAATTCCTTTTCTAACAGAAAGATACTTAGTCTTTCATACCAAGCTCTGGGAGCTTGTTTCAGACCATAGAGTGACTTCTTTAGTTTGAAAACATATTCTGGATTTTTGGAATTCTCAAAACCAGGAGGTTGGTGCACATATACCTCTTCATCTATATAGCCATTTAACAATGCACTTTTGACATCCATCTGATACAGAGTGATACCTTTATTAACAGCAAATGATATTAAAAGTCGGATAGATTCTAACCTGGCGATTGGAGAAAAGGTTTCTGTATAGTCTATCCCCTCTTGTTGACTATAACCTTGTGCTACCAATCGTGCTTTGTTTCTGATGACTTCACCTTGCTCGTTCAGTTTTTTTCTGAACACCTACTTTGTACCAAGGACGTTGAATCCTTTTGGTTTGGGAACCAGATCCCATACGTCATTTATGGTGAATTGATTTAGTTCCTCTTACATTGCCAGAATCCAGTCATTGTCCAGAAGTGCTTCATCAATAGTTGTTGGTTCAATCAGAGAGACCAGTCCCATGAGGGATTCTTCAGAGTTTCTGAATGTTGATCTCGTTCTGATTGGATCATCCTTCTTTCCCAGTATTGCATCTTTTGGGTGATCAATGCTATTTCTGGATAGTCTTTTCTGTTGTTGATCAACAGAAAGTGCTGGATTGCTTGCAGTATCTCTTTCTGATGTTGAGGGAGTGTCTCTGTTAAGAACTTCTGATGAGTTGTCTTCAGTATCCGTGAGTTCAACTTCCATACCTGCAAGGAATTCATTCTGCGTTGAATTTTGAGAGTCAAGCTTATCATCAAACCTAACACTGATTGACTCTTCAACAATCTGTGTTTCTATATTGTATACTCTGTACCCTCTTGAGCGTTCAAAGTATCCTAACATAATACACTTTTGTGCTTTAGAGTCAAACTTGTTCAAATAATTTTTTGTATTCAGAATAAAGCATGTGCATCCAAATGGATGAAAATAAGAAATGTTGGGCTTTCTGTTCTTCCACAATTCATATGGAGTCTTT
The DNA here is from genome assembly GCA_948472305.1 of Vicia faba. Lineage (NCBI taxonomy): Eukaryota > Viridiplantae > Streptophyta > Magnoliopsida > Fabales > Fabaceae > Vicia > Vicia faba. The sequence goes on from OX451738.1 coordinate 1,010,091,411, forward strand.
TCCAGAATAGGTCTTATGGAGATTCTATTCTGAATGTAACATGTTGTGTTAATTGCCTCTGCTCAGAAGATCTCAGCAACGTTAGTCTCGTTGATCATGGTTTTAGCCATTTCTTGCAATGTTCTGTTCTTTCATTCTACAACTCCATTTTGCTGGGGAGTTATAGGACAAGAGAAGTCATGCAGAATGCCTTTTTCATTAAAAAATAATTCAAAATTTTTATTTTAAAATTCTCCACCATGATCACTTCTGACTTTGACAATTCTAAGATCCTTTTCATTCTGAACTTGGCTGCAAAAGGTAACAAACACAGAGTGTGACTCGTTCTTGTGTCTTAAGAACTTTACCCATGTCCATCTGCTATAGTCATCTACGATTACTAACCCATACTTCTTGCCACTGACTGAAGCAGTTTTTACTGGTCCAAATAAGTTAATATGCAGAAGTTCTAATGGCTTAGAGGTGGAAACAACATTTTTGGATTTGAAAGCATATTTTGCAAATTTTCCTTTCTGACATGCTTCACACAGAGCATCTGAGTTGAACTTCAAATTAGGAAGTCCTCTGACCAGATTGAGTTTGTTAATCTGAGATATTCTTCTCATACTAACATGCCCCAATCTTCTGTGCCAGACCCATTGCTCGTTGTTAACAGAAAGTAGGCATTTTACATTCTGACTCTTTAGTTCAGAAAGCTTTATTTTATAAATGTTGTTTTTCCTCTTTCCATTAAATAGGATAGTCCCATCTTTTTGATTGACAGCTTTGCATGAATTTTGATTGAAGATTATATCATAACCATTATCACTTAATTGACTTATAGATAACAAGTTATGCATTAACCCATCAACTAATAATATATTACTTATAGAGGGAAGATTTCCATTACCTACTATTCCAGAGCCAATGATTTTTCCTCTATGATTGCCTCCAAAGCCCATGTAGCCTCCAGGCTTAAGTTCCAGGCTTTGGAACATATTCCTTCTTCCTATCATGTGTCGCGAGCAGCCACAGTCCAGGTACCATGATTGGTGTCTTAGCCTTGCTGCTAAAGATATCTGCCACATGTATGATTTTATCCTTAGGTACCCACATTTTCTTGGGTCCTGATTTGTTAGTTTTACCAAAATTCTGATTGAATTTTGGTTTGACAGAATAATCACTACTTGTGTATTTTATGTCATGTGTGTGCCCATATATAAAATGTGAATTGAGTGGTGTGCATTTTATAACTAAGTCCATGGCATTTTTTGGTGTAGATACCTTACCTTGATATCCTATCCCTTTTTTGCCATTTCTGCTAACTCCATAGATCATTGAAGCCATCTTGCTTCTGTCTATGTTTTTAGCTAGAAACTTCTAAAAGCTGTGATCATACTCTTTGATGATCTCATCAGCATTGCTATGAGTGTCAGAGATGGTTTCCTTCTGAGATTTTTGCAAATCATTTTCTAATTTTGAAATTTTTTTTCTTAACTCAGAATTCTCCAATCTGAGACTCTCAGACTTTTCAGAGTCAGAGGCAAGATTCCTTTCCAGGTTCTTGAATTTGACTCTGATTTGCTGATACCTTTCTAGAATATCATTTAGAGTTTCTATAAGTTCAGCCTTAGTAAAGTTTATGGTAAATTTAGGGAATACATCTTCAGTGTCTGATTCTGAGTCTGAACCAGACGCTTCACTGTCTTCTGATACGTTTGCAATGAGAGCTATGTTTTCTCTTTCATCATCTGATTCCGAGTCAACTTTATATGTGTCAGAATCATCCCATGTAGCCATGAGGCTTTTCTTCTTTTCCTTGAAGAACTTCTTTTTGGGCTTTTCCTTCTGAAGCTTTGAGCAGTCACTTTTGTAGTGCCCTTGCTCGTTACATTCATAGCAGATGATGTCCTTGTTGTTTGGATTTTTGTATCCTGAAGAACCTTCAGATCTTTTGTGTCCAGAGGAAGACTCCGACTTTTTGTATCTGGAGGAGGATTCATTCTGATTCTCTGATCTTCGGGGATTTCTGATCTTCCTTTGTCTTTGCTTCCACAGTAGATTCACCCTTCTGGAGAGGAGAGACAATTCATCTTCTTCTGATGAGGATCCATCAGAAGTTTCTTCCACAGCCTGCAACACCTTAGAGTCAGATTTTCTGTTAGATTTTAAAGTTAATTGCTTACCTTGCTTTTGAGGCTCATCTTCTTCTAGCTCTATCTCGTGACTTTTGAGGGAGATAACAAGTTCCTCCAGAGAAATTTTGTTGAGATCTTTGGCTAGCTTAAGTGTTGTGACCATTGGCCTCCATTGTTTGGGCAAGCTTCTGATGATCTTCTTAACGTGATCGGCAGTAGAATACCCTTTGTCAAGAACCTTTAGTCCAGCAACAAGAATTTGGAATCTTGAAAACATAGTTTCTATTGATTCACTATCTTCCATATTGAATGCCTCATACTTCTGAATGAGTACAAGGGCCTTGGTTTCTTTAACTTGAATGTTGCCTCCATGCGTCATTTTTAGAGAGTCAAACATGTTCTTGGCAGTTTCTCTGTTTGATATTTTCTCATATTCTGAATATGAGTTGGCGTTAAGGAGAATTGTTCTGGCTTTGTGGTGGTTTCTGAATTCGCGCTTTTGCTGATCAGACATCATTTTTCTGTCTATCTTCTAACCACGTCCATCCACTGGATGCGTGTATCCATCAGTCACCATGTCCCACAGATCAGCATCATAGGCCAGAAAGAAACTCTTAATTTTGTCTTTCCAGTAGTCAAAGTTTTCTCCATCAAAGACTGGAGGTTTGCCACTGAATCTGTCCTTGTCTTCATGGTTGTCATTGCTGATGTTTTGGCTTGGTCCCACCATAGTGTTTTTCTGAAGCTTGGATCTTGTACTGACACGGTTAAGTGTTTAAGCTCAGAACCAGGCGCTCTGATGCCAATTGAAGATGTGAAAAACACAAGAAGGGGGGGTTGAATTGAAAAACTTAAAATTTACAGTTCAATGACACAATATTTTTATCCTGGTTCGTTTGATCTCAAACTACTCCAGTCCACCCATCAAGGTGATTTCTCCTCTCTCCAACGAGGTCTTAATTCACTAATCTCAACAAGATTACAAAAGCTACTTTAACAACTGTTAAAGTCTTCTTGAGTACAACCACAGTCCAGTTAATCTCAAGGGACACTTTTTCAATATAATTATACAAGATGTGTGTTGTTGTTTTTCTAACAAAAACTGTTTATCACAACTGTGATAAATTACACAGGATTATAGCTTGGAAATGTAAATGAAATTGCTCGTAGCTTTGAATATGCGTGAGTGGTAATATGGCAAAATTCGTTGTTGATTTTGAAAGCTGACTTTGTTTATATAGGCAGTGGAATGACGTTGATCATAAAGCACGTTTAATGTCATTAACACACTTTCCTTTTGGAGAAGATCTTGTCTGAAAGAAGCCATTGGAATTGATGTTGTCTTGAATGATCAGTATCGCTTCAAAATCTTATCTCCTTACTTGCTGATGACGTTTCAGAATACTGCTGACTTAGATTGGTATGTTCTTGTTCTGAATCAGAGTTTACTTTGATTAAGCGTAGGTTCTGGTCACCAATCTTCAGCGTATGTTTTGATTGCTTCAGCGTGTAGCAGTTATGGCTTATCTTCTGATGCTGATATGATCAGAACTTCTACATACATAAAACATAATTTTTAAGGTGCATATTTGTTCTTTGTATTTTATTATTTATTCTTTGTATTTGTTACCATCAAAACTCTAACCAAGGGTTGGAGAATCAAACTATGTTCTAACATTGAGAACCAGGATGGCGAACTTGACTGCTTTGGTAGAGTCGCTGGTGGCTGCTCAGAATCAGCCACCACCACTTCCACCTCCTTATGCTACGCAACCACAACAAACAACGATTGTCTTTGAAATTACGACAGCTCCCATCTCAGTTTCCCCAAATACTACTGCTGCTCAGCATCACATGCCTCCTGGATATCCATGGGGAATGCCCGAAGGTTATATGCCAGAAGGATATAACCCTACTCCTCAAATTGCTCAATCTGCTCAACAAGTTATGACTACTGCCCTTCCCGTGGTACACGTTGCTCCCGCTGTCAGCAATGAGATCCGTCATGTTGTGCCTCCACTAATGAATGTTTTCCATGTTGTTAATCATGTGGTTAACCATCCTACTCCTCTTCCAAGTGAAGGTATTGGATTCTATGACAGAATGGATGAATTCCAAGATTAGTTTAATGAGATGTAAAAAGAAATGAAAGCCCTCCGGGGAAAAGAACTGTTCGGACATAATGTAAGCGATTTATGCCTAGTTCCAAATGTAAAAGTACCTGCAAAATTCAAAGTGCCAAAATTCAAGAAATATAAGGGAAATACTTGCCCCCGTGCTCATATGATAATGTACGCGAGGAGGATGTCCATTCACACTGACGATCAACGTTTTCTGATCCATTTCTTTCAAGATAGCCTGACTGGTGCGGCACTGAAATGGTACATGAGTTTGGATAGTGCCAATATTCATACCTTGAAAGACCTAGGATAGGAGTTTGTTAAGCAGTACAAGTATAATGTGGACATGGCGCCTGATCGCGATCAACTCAGGGTTATGGTCCAGAAATATAAGGAGTCGTTTAAGGAATACGCGCAAAGGTGGCGTGAAGTGGCCGCCCAGGTAATCCCCCCAACGGAAGAAAAGGAGATGACGAAGATCTTTTTAAAGACTATGGGTTCCTTCTACTATGAAAGAATGGTGGCAAGTGCGCCAAGTGACTTCACCGAATTGGTGGGTATGGGTGTTCGCTTAGAAGAAGCTGTGAGGGAAGGCCGTTTGACGAAAGATGAAAGTTCTAGTGGTGCAAAAAAATCGTCATATGGATTTGCTAGAAGGAAGGAGATGCAAATGATGTTGTTTAAGAGAGAAGAGATAAACCTCCTAGAAGGCGCCATGCACATCCACAACAGGTTGCTTCGCTGACTCTGGTTGTTAACATGGCTCTGACTACTATTGCGTACCAAAGAACTCCTCAACAAGGAAATCAAGGGCAGAGTCATAAGAGAGAACCCTTTGACCCTATCCCTATGAGTTACACAAAGCTATTTCCAGCACTGATTCATAAAAATTTAGTGCAGACCAGGAGTCCACCCGCTATACCGTCTCCTTTACCATGGTATTACAAGGCAAATCAGATGTGTGCCTTCCACCAGGGAGCCCCTGGGCACAGTATTGAGAATTTCTATCCTTTGAAGTCTGAGGTACAAAAAATGGTTAGATTTGGCCTTCTGTCCTTTAAAGACGTTGGTCCTAACGTGAAAGACAACATGTTGCCTAAACATGGAGGTGGAGGAACGGTGAATATGATTTTTGATGATCCAGGAGAGTCCAGGATTTATGATGTGAATTTGATAAAAGGAAATTTGGTTAAGATGCACGTTGACCTTTGTAGGCTCGACTATTATATGCATGACCATAATATGTGTAATATCTGAAGCCAGAATAGCCGTGGATGTGATAAGGTGAAAGTTGACTTTCAAAAGGTGATTGATGAAGACCTTGTTTGTATTATCAGGACCGAGACTGAAAGTGAAGAAGGGGTGAACATGGTGCACAGATGCCCCGGCGAGTTCCGAATTTATGACGTGAACGATATGGAGGACAATCTGGTACAGTTACATGCCAACTTTCGCCATATGCCAGGACAAGAGTTACATCAATATGGTGGTTGTCAGATATGTTGTAGAGACACCCGTGGTTGTTCCATAGTGAAGAGGGGTATCCAATTATTTCTAGAAGAAGGAACTATTAGCGTCACAAGAAATAGAGATGGTTATGCTGGAGTCAACATGGTTGAGGATCATTTTGGCGAGATCGTGTCGGATGATGAATATATTTCTGCTGACGAATTCTTTTCTGATGATGAGTCCAAGCCTATGGTTAAAGATGATGCTTTCATTGGTGATTTCATAAATTATGGATGTATAAGAGAGGTAGGGATGAATGTTATTGTACCCCATTTTGATATTCCTACTCCGGTGGAGATTACATATTGCAGCAAGCCTGTAGTAACCCCTGTTGTTATATGTTTACCTGGTCGTGTCCCGTGTGAATTAGACAGAGTTGTACCCTATAAATACAATGCAACCATCCTAGAAGACGGGATCGAGGTCCCAATACGACCTTTGACACATGTGGAGAATATTGTTGAAGCCAGTCGAATGACGCGTAGTGGTCGGGTATTTGCTGCTACTTTCCAGGGAGATGTTGATCATGGCAAGAAATTTGTCGAAACTAATTTTGAACCTGAAAGGGCGGCCGAGGAATCTAGTGGCACTACTTTAGAGAAAGAATTCGATGATCTGATGAAGATCATTAAGATGAGCGACTACAATATTGTGGATCAGTTGTTACAGACCCCGTCCAAGATTTCTATATTGGCCTTATTGGTGAATTATGCTGCCCATCGAGAATCCTTGATGAGAGTGCTAGATCAAGCGTTTGTTGAAAGATATATGCCCATGGACCAGTTTAACGGTGTTGTCGGGAATATTACTTCTTGTAATAATTTGAGCTTTTGTGATGAAGAGTTACCCAAGCAGGGAAGAAACCACAATATGGCTCTACACATCTCGATGAATTGCAAAAATGACTCTTTATCCAATGTATTGATTGATAACGATTCTGCTTTAAACGTGATTCCAAGAAGCACTCTCTCAAAGCTTAAGTACCAAGGAGCCCCCATGCGCCCTAGTGGTATCATAGTGAAAGCCTTTGATGGTCCAGGAAGTCGGTCATTGGAGAGGTGGACTTGCCTATGCATATAGGTCCACACATGTCCCAGATTACTTTCCAAGTGATGGACATCGTTCCCGCTTACAGCTATCTATTGGGAAGACCATGGATTCACGAGGCAGGAGCTGTTACGTCGACTCTTCATCAGAAGTTAAAGTTTGTCCGGGAAGGGAAGGTGGTTATCATAAGCGGCGAACAAGCTTTATTAATATCTCATTTATCGTCCTTCAGTGTTGTAGAGGCTGACGAGGCTGTTGTTGGAATACTGTTCCAAGCTTTGTTGATCGATAACATAAGGAAAAATATATACTCTATTGCTTCATTCAAAGATGCTCAACAAGTGGTACATAATGGACCTATCAAGGCGTGGGGGAAAATTATTGATCCACCAGTGAATAAGAATAAAGCTGGTCTGGGCTTCTCAGTGAAGAATAATAAGTGTGAGATTTTGAAGCTGAAGTCTGCTTTCAGCAAACACCAAGACATATTCCACAGTGCAGGGTATCTGCAACCCACTACTTCGAAGATCAATGTTATCCTTGAGGATGAGCCAGGGCAAGAGATGTCGAATTTCGTGACACACGGAGTGAGGGTCCATAATTGGATCACTATTGACGTGCCTTGTTGCATCCACATCTCGAAGTAATTTGTTTTCTTGTTATCTTTCTAAAAATCCTTTCACTCTGCCCAAGGTGAAAGCGATATTGTACGGGCATGTCTTTTGTTTTGAACTTTTACATCATTAATAAAAGATGTTTTTGTTTTCCAAATTATGTTTTATTTATTGCTTTTTCTTGGAAAATGGTAATCAGATAAAACCTTTAAAAATAAATAAATAATCATTAGTAAAATCTGCATACTGACTTATACATCGGTCAGTTTCTAAAATCAATCATAATCACATGTGAAGATTAACTAAAAAAACCATTGAATACAATGACACTACGCCCCCTCCCAACTTCGAATATCCTGTGCATTTGATCGAGGAAGAAGAATACGATGAAATCCCAGAAGAGGTTTCACAATTGCTTGAGCCCGAGGAGAATATTGTTCAGCCGTATAAAGAGCCGTTGGAGGTGATTAACCTGGGATCAGAGGAAGAACCAAGAGAAGTCAAGATTGGAGAATTGCTTCATCCCAAAGTGAAGAGGAAATTGATTGAGTTACTGAAAGAATAATCTGATATTTTTGCTTGGTCTTACCAGGATATGCCTGGGTTAGACACTGATATCGTGGAGCACCACCTGCCATTGAAGCCAGAGTGTCCTCCCATCAAGCAGAAGTTAAGAAGAACTCACCCTAATATGGAAATGAAGATAAAATAAGAGGTCTTGAAACAGATCGATGCTGGTTTTCTCGTGACATCAGTGTATCCTCAATGGATTGCCAATATTGTTCTGATACCAAAGAAAGACGAAAAAGTCTGCATGTGCGTTGATTATAGATATCTAAATAAAGAAAGTACAAAAGATGACTTTCCATTACCGCATATTGATATGTTGGTAGATAGCACAGCAAAAATCAAAGTGTTCTCGTTCATGGATGGATTTTCTAATACAATCAAATTAAGATGGCTCCTGAGGACATGGAAAAAACAACGTTTATCACACCCTGGGGAACATTCTGTTACAGAGTGATGCCCTTCGAGTTTAAGAATGCTGGTGCAACGTACCAGAGGGCTATGACAACCCTATTTCATGATCTGATGCATAAGGAAATCGAACTATATGTTGATGATATGATCGCTAAATCTCATACCGAGGAAGGACATATGGAATATTTGTTGAAGTTATTTCAGCGGTTGAGGAAGTATCGCCTTTGTTTGAATCCGAATAAATGCACCTTTGCTGTTCGTTCGGGAAAGTTGCTAGGTTTCATTGTCAGTCAAAAAGTAATTGAAGTTGATCTTGATAAATTCATGGCAATTCAAGAAATGCCTGCTCCAAGGACTGAAAAACAAGTTAGAGGTTTCCTCAGACGTCTGAATTATATCTCCAGGTTCATCTCCTACATGACTGCAATGTGTGAACCCATCTTCAAGCTTCTGAAGAAAGATCAAGGGTGTGTATGGACCTATGATTTCCAGAAGGCATTTGAAATCATTAAGGAGTATCTGCTTGAACCTCCTATCTTTCTCCCTCCCGTTGAGGGAAGACCGTTGATTATGTATCTGACAGTGTTGGATCATTCTATGGGTTGCATTTTGGGACATCGAGATTAAACGGTAAGAAAAGAATACGCAATTTACTATCTGAGTAAAAAGTTCACTGATTGCGAGTCGCGATACACTCTACTTGCAAAGACTTGTTGCGCTTTGGCTTGGGCAGTGAAGTGTCTGCGTCAGTACATGATGAATCACACTACTTGGTTGATATCCAAAATGGATCCTGTTGTACCCCAAAATTTTCCCTCTCATTTCACCAACATTTTCTCATCACAAGACTCTTGGAACTCAAGATCAAACTAGGGTTTGCTCTGCTCAAGACCCCTCCTTGCACTGTTGACCCAAATTAGGGTTTGAGTTTGCACAAGGATGTTTTGACCTACAATGCCCAAATTGACTTTCATACTTCATGTTGGGTTCACAAGTTTTCCCATACCAAGTTTCAAGCCTTGATTCAAATTTTTGCCCAGTCAATTGGACAGTTGACCTAAAAATCAGTTGTATTGGGGAAAAAGCCAATTGTGGCCAATTGACAGTCAAACCTCGTGAAATTTGACCCACATCAACATTATGAACTCATACGAACCATTTTATCAAGTTTGGAGCACAATCCCACAAGAAATTTGATCTGATCACCAAAAGGGCAAAATGGTCATTTTTAGGGTTTTGACTGCACAAAGGCAATTTTTGACTGTTTGACCTAACCAATGGCAAACCAAGCTCACATATGGACTCAAGGAATCAATGACTTTGTCTTTACCCATTCAACAAGTTCAAAAGATCTCAAATGCATAGGATTGACAGATGAATTTTTCAGTCAACTGATCAAAATTTGATTGTACACTAAAAAGTCAAACTTTGACTTTTTGGTCAAAATCAAGTGCCAAGAGTTATTTTTCATCAAAACATGTCAAATGATGAAACTTGTTCATCAAGAAGCCCAAAAATGCAAATTAGGGTTTGAAATGGAAAATTTCATAACTTAGAATTTTTCTAAGTTATAAAATTTTCTTACTTTTTCCTAACTTTGTCCCATTTTTTCACCAAGATGCAAATGGATTCAAACAAAAATTGAAACATGAAAGTTGTAGTACATCACAAAGTCTACAACTTTGATTCACAAAGTTTTCTCAAAAGAAGCTTGTATCTCAAGTTATGATTTTTGGAACAAGGGTGCCTAAAACTTTTTAACTTAGAGAAAATTTGCCCTAATCTAGGCAGGATTTTGACCCATCTTCTTGGCCATTTTTCACATGGTTCCACTTGGAGTTTCAATTTTCATTACAAAGATGTATTGTAGTACATGTTCCAAGCTTTCCAAATTGTAAAAGAACTCCTCAAACACCATTGTGGTTAGAGAGAATTGAATTCACAAAGTTGGCAAAAACTAACTTTTGTTCATGGCCAAGGCATGTTCATAGCAACTTGCATTTTCAAATCAGCTTGTGTAATGCTAGCTTGCAGGCCTAAAAACCAGTTTACACACATTAATTTAATGCATAACCATTGATTTGAAGTATTATTTTGTTCATTTGGGCATTACATGCAAGTTTAAGCCTTAAGTAGTAAAAGGTGAATTGCCATTTTTGCCTAAAGTTGCTTTATGTCAAATACTAAATCCTTGAGGCATGGGGCCAGATCTTTGAGGCAAGATCAAGTCCATAAATTTCAGTTATCAAGTACAAAAGATGCAGCATGATAGGGAGGCTAGTACAGGTCTATAACATCATTGTCACTTTCTTGCTTCAAGTAGAAGAAACATTGCAAAACCAGACCAACTCTCAATTTTTGTTAACACAAGCCAAAACAAACTTTCCATACTAGTTCCATACATCAAAACAGACCTAAGGCACGACCCTTCCATCCCTCATACCTGCTAATACACAAAATCCCTGTTTTGTTGCAAAACAGGGCACTCCCTACAGATTGAGTTCCACAACACAATTTGCTCGTGTATTTTTGCCCAAACCAGTTCAAACACCTTCCATACCATCCACCTGAGCTATCCTGATCATCCCTTGCAAGCTGTAACACCTTTAACACCCTTTTCCATTTTCATTTCCAAGCTTTGCAGGTGGAGTTCTACAGCACGATTCAGTTTGTTTCAAAGCAAGTCAAGCATTGGAGAAGCTTCCTTGGACCTCAGGCAAGCTCAACAGAAGCTCAAACACCATTGAAGGTTGCTGCATTGCTCTACTCGATTCAAGCTGAAACATGTATTTTATGGACTTCTATCTCTCTATCTAGGAATGGTTAGGCTTAGGTTTGTGAATGAAATATGTTGTACTCATAGCCCTGAAGCCATACATATGCTCAGCTTTCATTTATATTAAGTGTGCTAGGAGAATTTTAGCCATGAACATGTGAAGAAAGCTAGGTCAGATTTTAGGGCCAGAGAAATTCTCTCTGGTCTTTGAGAGTTAGATTTAATGCTTTATATATTTGGATCCGTGTTTAAATTCTTTACAAGTTTCATGTTTTATGTTTTGTCAAAAGATCAAAGAATCAAGAGATGGCATTTGAACCAAGAAGCGCGCGCGTTTGTCAAAGCTGGAGGTTGAAGATGATGACTTGGGCTGGGCCTGAGTCATTCTTGCTTTTAACACCCCTTTATTCAGTTTGCACCCCCCTGGCCCATTTGATTAAATATTTGTCATTTTTGTGTTTTTTCTTTTTATTCTGACTTTATATTTTTTGTTCAAACATAAAAAAATGCCAAAAATAATTTTCCATATTTTTTCACATTTATTTGATATTTATTTCATTTTAATTAAACATATATATGTAAATAATCTAAATCCTTTTTATTAAAACCCTAAAAAATAATATAAAAAATATACTTATTTTCTATTTATTATTTTTATTTACACTTGAAAATATTTCCTTAAATATACACTTTTTTGTAAATAATTATTTTTATCTTTATATATTTAATATGTTTAATAAATATATATATATATATATATATATATATATATATATATATATATATATATATATATATATATATATATATATATATATATATATATATATATATATATATATATATATATATATATATATATATATATATATATATATATATATATATATATATATATATATATATATATATATATATATATATATATACTTGTATATTTTATTTTATTAGATAATTAGGACAAAAATATGGAAATAATACATTTTTATTTTTTGACACTAAAAATACTTTTTCTTAACAATATACTTTTATTTTTGCATAAATCAATATATATTGCATATAATTAATAAATATTACTATTTATTTAAAAATTAGGGTTTTGCCCTAAATGACCAAACAATTAAAATTTGACATTTTTATTTTATATTTCACATTAAAAATACCCTTTTCACATACATAAAAAATCATTTTTGTGCATAATACATTTCATTTATTTATTGTATTTATTTCAAGTATTGCACAATTAAATATTGTATCCTATACATTCGATATTGTTGTAATAACTTAGAATTTATTTCTTGTCAAACATCCCCAATTCAAAACTTGTACCCCCCTCCCTATATCATGTTGTAATAGTGTAGCATTTAAATTCTCGCACATTTAAAAGCTTTCAATTATGCCATGCTTAGATCTAGGTTTTGTATGCAAAAATCAATCAACAATTAGCTTGACCTAATCCAAGATAAACATGCATGAAAAACAAACACAATGCACACTTGCACCCCTAGGGTTTCATCCACTTGTTGCCTTCAAAAATGGGCCATGGTTGCATGTGGAGTACTTTGGCAAAACAAAAGCAAAACAAAAGATCATAGTCCCTCGATGACGCTATCTAAGTTGCCTAAACAAAATGATCAAGTCCCTCAAGAAAATTGCCAAAGATACTTGACACTATTGCTATCATGGTCTATACGATGACCCGCGCCTGTCCCGTTTAACATCCTAACATAAGGTTGTTCACCAAATACAATGGTGAAACAACACTATTAAAAGGGTTAAAAACATAAGAAAGATCTTTGAGTAAAATAGGGTAGATAACTCTTAGTTACTTGATCAAACTTGCAAAAACATCCTTGCTACTTTTCAAAACACACTCCACAAACACAATTTCAAAACCCTACTTTCAAACATTGAAAACTTTTCAAAAGACAAAAACATCTTTGTATACATTCAAACAAGAATCATTACAAAGGTTGCCACAACGATGGCCTCTTTTCAAAACATCTTCAAAATCACACACAAATCACCATTTCAAACATTTGAAAAGCACCATTTCAAACAATTGAAAATCAAAGCAAGTGATCTAAGCAAGTAACTAAGAGCCCATGGATAACCATGGATAGAAAGGGTGCTAATACCTTCCCTTTCTATAATCTACTCCCCGAACCCAAGAAAACATCTCAAAGGTCTTTTCTGTGCTTTTTGACCTTTCCTTAGGATAAAATAAAAAGTCGGTGGCGACTCTTGCTAAACCGAAACATTTGCGAACACAAACGCAAAACTCAAGTCAGTTCTCCCACCGTATCACAGAACTGGCGACTCTGCTGGGGAAAATTTTAAAAGTGGAGTAACCTTAGGGCTTAGATCACCCTTTTGCATGATTATTGTTTGCTTTGATTGCTTTACATTTTGGTTCTCTTGTTTGGGCTTGAAATCCTCCACCCAGATTTGGGAAACATTCATAGATAGCAATACGTTGTGGAAACTGTTCGGGGTATACCGACACGATTGAAGCAATAGCTATATTAGTGCGACATATTTGTGAGTTCCGGTAGCCTTTGAGTCAATCAAAGAGAATATGGGGCCGCTGAGTGATGTCATTAAGCACTAATGAACTAGAACCTTACTTGACCATCTTAGCCTTTTATTAGGAGTAGTGAGATAACCGGCTTTGGTGCAGTCCGAAGTTGGTAGATACTCGATAATACACTCATTGAGGATTGTTTTCTTGGAATATTTTGGTCGCTAGTTAAGTGGCTAAACCAAAACAATGAACATAAAAAATGATCCAATGATATTGAGCTCCTTAGAACCCGGTTACTATTTATAGGACAGGTTTTGAGCCAACTAAACTCAAGAGGGTACTTACCTATGAAACCTCATGCAAGCCTGAAATTAGGGTTTTGTGTGACTTGCTTGTACATGTGCTTGTGCATACATCATGAACATCATAAAGCATCATATGCATCCACTAACCATTTCAAGGGTTCAGATCTTCATCTTTGTTCTTGTTTTGTAGGTCATGGAATCTCTTCGCAGGAAAACAATTCAAGTCAACCTTGTGAGGATCCCTCCTCAACTCAAAGAGCTTACTTCCAGGATTTCGGAGAATTCTCTCTTCAGTGAAAGACATGGTAGACTTCTCAACCTAGTCAACACCAGCATTGAAGAAGACATGGTGAAAGTTCTCTTCCAGTTCTTTGACCCCCTACACCACTATTTCACATTCCCCGATTACCAATTGGTGCCTACTTTGGAAGAATTTTCTCAACTCCTGAGAATTCCTATTCTTAATCAACTACCCTACAACGGTACGGAAAAAGAACCGAAGCCTGAATATGTTGCTCAAGAATTACACTTACAACCATATGACATCAAGGGGCATTGGGAAACCAAAAGTGGTGTCAAGGGCTTCTTGGCAAAGTTCTTGTTTGAGAAGGCACAAGAGTGTTGGAATTCCATGGATCTACAAGCCTTTGAAGAGATTGTGGCACTCCTTATTTATGGGTTGGTCTTGTTCCCAAACCCTGATCAACTTATAAATGTGAATGCTGTCAAGATTTTCATATCCAGGAATCCCATACCTACATTGCTTGGGGACATCCTACACTCATTTTACACACGAATAATGAGGAAAAGAGGTGTTCTCATGTGCTGTACTCCTCTCCTGGCAAGGTGGTTTATTTCTCACCTTCCACAATCAGTTCTGAAGAATGAGCAGGGTTTGAGGTGATCCCAACGGTTGATGACCCTCACACATTCTGATGTACATTGGTGTTCTCGGTCCAAAGAAAATGTCATCATCATTGATCGTTGCAGTGAATTCCCTAATGTCCCATTACGTGGCATTAGTGGAGACATTACCTACAACCCCTGTCTAGCTTTGAGACAATTTGGATATGCTCGGAGGGATGGCCCTCATGACATGCTGATTCCTGACCTAGTCTTTGACTTCGACAATGATGCGCAAGGACTTCGACAAAGGTTCATCAGAGCTTGGAGGATGCCTAACAAGGTGGATAGTAAGACACTGGGACACAAGAATTCCATCCCCCTTGGGCCTTACCTCAAGTGGGTATGAACCCGCTCTCAGAATCTTATGATGCCATATCCTCACATTCTCCCCTTGATTAAAGAGCATGTTAAGGAAGGAGAGGTTCCATACACCATCCTACATCCTGACATGCCAACATCATGGGAAGAAATGCAAAAGAGTTGGATCCAACTCAAAGAAGAACGAGATACTTTTGAAGCCAACTTCTATGCCAGTGAGAAGAATGTTTTAGAGCTCACCCGCCGACTTCACGAGGAGGAAACTCTCAACACCTACATCGCACCAAAGAGGATGCACAACGTCTTTTTACATTAAGAATTTTGTAATATTTAGCCCATGGGGCATTTATGTACTAACAAATTTCTTCTTAATATGACGTGCGTTCTTTTTGTTTGCAACAAATTTGAATTTTTGAACCCTTGAATGCATTACATGAATAACATATCATTCATCATATGCACAAACAGGTCTTCAAGCCAGGTTTCCTTATCTTTCTGTTGTTTATTTCAGCAAGATGGATTTGGAGCAAACAGTGAAGGACCTACAGGCACAAAATTCACAATTTCAACAACTCCTCATGACCTTGGCAAAGGGTCAGGAGGATCTCAAAGTTCTTCTAGAAAAGAGTAAAGAGAAGAAAAAGAAAAAGAGACCAGGGGTAGCTACTTTCGGAAGAAGATTTGAGGGTGATGCTAGAAGGACTCTTGAGTTTCCATCAACGTCCGACGAAGGGATTGGCAAAGGGAAAGGAGTTACTGTACCTTCCGAATATGAGGTAGAAGAGGAGGAAGAGGAAGCAGACGAAGACTATTCAGAACAACAATATCCACCAGTGGATGACAAGTATAAGAACCTTGAAGACAAATTGGCAGCTATGGAGTTGCAGAGGGTGCCCGGGTTGGATTTTGAGGAGCTGGGGCTTGTGGCTGGGATTTTTATCCCTCTTAAATTCAAGGTGCCAACATTCGCCAAGTACGACGGTCTGTCTTGCCCTAAGATGCACTTAAGGTCGTGTGTTAGAAAGATCCAGCCACATTCATCCGACAAAGACCTCTGGGTGCACTTTTTCCAAGACAACTTGTCTGACACTCAGCTAGATTGGTTTTATCAGCTCGAGAGATCAGAGGTCCACAATTGGGAAGACTTGGCAGCCGCTTTCTATCGTCAGTATCAGTACAATGCTGATTTGGCACCTACCCGTACTCAGCTACAGAGTATGGGAATGGCTTCAAGTGAAGGGTTCAAGGAGTACGCCCAGAAGTGGTGCGACCTGGCTGGAAGGGTGCAGCCACCGCTATCAGATAAGGAATTAGTTGACATATTTTTGGGGACCCTATCTGGACCTTTCTTCAACCATCTAATCGGAAGCTCTTCTGCGGGATTTACTGAGTTGATTTTGACTGGCGAGAGGGTGGAAGCCGGTATCAAAAGTGGAAAGATTCAAAAGGATGCTTCCGCATCCACAACTGCTAGAAAACCATTTCCAGCCAAGAAGGAAGCATCTGCTGTATACACTCAGAAAAATCGGGAAAGAGAGGAACGTCGGCCAACAGTAGGGGCCGTATTAATACAGAAGTCCACATCAGACCAGCTTAGAAATAGCCAGCCAAGGAATGATCAGCCCAGAACTTATCAGCAAAGGCCACCACGGCAATTTAGTCTAGTAAATATGACACCTGCTCAAATCCTTCCACATCTCCTGAAGTTGAATCTTGCTAATTTAAAAGAGGCGCCAAAGAATGTAAATACCACCTCTCCATCTTACAACCCAGAAGCCAAGTGTGCTTACCATTCCGACAGTATCGGGCATGATACCAATAATTGTTGGGCACTCAAGAACAAAATTCAGGATTTAATTGACGCCAAGGAGGTCGAATTTGACGCTCCTGAAAAGCCCAATGTTATATTTGTGCCAATGCCCAAGCACGGCCACAATGTGCATGCTGTTTTAGAAAACTTCCATGTTACTGATATTGCCGATCTGTTGACTCCATTGTTAGTGATAAAAGAAAATTTGTTGAGAGTCGGGATCTTTCCTGGTTGTGATAAAGATTGCTATTTTTGTTTGAATATTCAAGATGATTGTCCAATGTTGAAGTCGGGTGTCCAACGCCTGATGGATACTCAAGAAATACTTTTCCAGAAAACCCCTGTCAACACCTTCAATCTGATTACTCCTGATACTTGTGATGCCTCAACCAATGATATTGCCATCATAACCATTTCCGACAATCCTCCCAAGGTTTGCAAAAAGCCTGTCAGGATTACACCCAACTCTGAATGTGTACCTCTAAAGATCACAATGCCTGGACCCGTCCCGTACCAATCAAGCAAAATGATATCGTTGAACTATGGGGGAGAAATCTTCTACCACGGCATCAAACAAATCGAAATAGTCCAAGAAATCTCTAAAGAAGACTGTGATATAGGAAACATCGCGGGTACTGGCAAGATCACCCGCAGTGGCGGGATCTTTTCTCCGGAGATTGCTCCTCCCCGAGCAGTCTTCGGACCCTTAAAAGCTTCTGCGCCTGTTGGACCCTTTGTGCAAGGCCCAGTGATTGAAGAGTTAAACACTTCTGAAGAAAGACCATCCTCTGATAACACCGACAAAGGTAAGGGGATACTGTAAATGCCTGTCAGGACGAAGGCTCATGCTGTAGTTATCCCCGAAACCACTCAGAAGGAGATGGATGAGATCCTAAAAATAATCAGAAAAAGTGACTACGACGTTGTGGAACAATTGGGGCAAACCCCTTCTAAGATTTCAATGTTAGCTCTCCTGCTCTGTTCAGAGGCCCATGCTAAGGCCCTGATTAAATTCTTGAAAACGGCACATGTCCCCCAAGAGACCTCAGCTGACCAATTTCAAAATTGTGTGGCCAGTCTTACTTCTGACAACGGCCTGGGCTTTTCCGATGCAGACTTAACTCCCAAAGGAAGAAAACACAATGATGCGTTGCATGTTTCAGTTGAATGCCGAGGAACCACTCTCGCCCATGTCTTGGTCGATACTGGTTCTTCCCTGAATGTGCTGCCAAAGAAGGCCTTAGATCGTTTGGATTGCGAAGGTTTGACCCTCAAACCTAGTAACATAGTCGTCAGAGCTTTCGATGGTTCCAAAAGAACGGTGCATGGAGAGGTTGATATTCCCATCAAGGTAGGCACCGAAGTGTTCCACTCCACTTTCTATGTGATGGACATCCTTTCGTCATACTCGTGTTTGCTGGGGAGACCATGGATCCATTATGCCGGGGCAGTTACATCCTCTTTGCACCAGATGCTGAAGTATCCTGTTAAGGGTAAAATCATAAACGTGCATGGCGAGGAAGAGTACATGATTAGTCATCTCAATTCCTTTCGATATGTGGAGTTAGACGGCGAGTTCATCGAAACACCTTTTCAACATTTCGAGGAAGTCTCTCCCGAGGTAGCAGTTGCAAAGACAGCAGTTGAGGTACCTATCATTCCCAAGCATGTGGCTAAGATGGCATCTCTCAAGGACGCAGAGGCTGTGATTAAGGAGGGGAAGAGCACAGTATGGGGACAGTTGCCTGACTTTACCCATAAGACGAAGAAGTTTGGTTTAGGGTTTACTGTTGCAGGACAGAAGGCTATGCGTCGCTCTAAGATTGGAAGATTACCTGTCAAGATTTCTCACCATGGAATCAATGCTGTAGAAGATGAAGATGAGGAGAGCCACTTTGAAGACTGGATTTTTCCGACTGTTGAAGGGGGTTTGAGCAATTGGGAAGCAAAGGATTTCGTTCCTATCACCTTTATCAATCAGTAATTTTATCTTTGAACAATTTCCATTTTTATGATCTATAATAACTAAAACAATTCACACTATTTTCACCTCATGCCTTGCCCGGGACATGTAGGTCCATTTGTAAGGGTTCGATTTCCTTCATAATCATATGCCATGTTTTAATGAATCATTGGACGTTTTTCATCTATAAACTGTTCATTTTCTTTCCTTTTTGCATTTTTGTTTGTTTAAGGATGGCTATCCCTTACACACACCCACACTCACAAATGAAGGTACCCATCCACTCTGGATTCCATGGGTGACTATTCTGTTTTAGCCTTCGATAACTCTGATGATTTGGTCAATCACACTAAGCACGAAGCTGACGAAGATTGTGAAGTGCCGGGAGAGTTAGCCAGACTTCTACAACAAGAAGAGAGGGCTATTCTGCCTCATGAAGAGTTGTTAGAAACCATCAACTTAGGGACAGAGGAAGACAGAAAGGAGGTAAAAGTGGGTGCCAACTTGGAACCGAGTGTCAAGGACCGCTTAATACGATTGTTGAATGAATACGTTGAAATCTTCGCTTGGTCTTATGAAGACATGCCAGGGTTAGACACAGATATCATGGTTCACCGTCTCCCTACAAGAGAAGACTGTCCACCGATCAAGCAAAAGGTTCGCCGAATGAGACCTGACATGTCTTAGAAGATTAAGGCTGAAGTAATGAAGCAATTCAACACCGGCTTTCTGGCTGTTACAACCTATCAACAATGGGTTGCTAACATTGTGCCCGTACCCAAAAAGGACGGCAAGGTCAGAATGTGCGTGGACAATCGGGATTTGAACAGGGCTAGCCCTAAAGATGATTTTCCGCTGCCACATATCGACATTTTGGTTGACAACACAGCTCAGCACAAAGTATTTTATTTCATGGACGGATTCTCGGGCTACAACCAGATCAGAATGGCCCCCGAGGACATGGAGAAAACAACCTTTGTTACACAATGGGGTACCTTCTGCTACAAGGTGATGCCGTTCGGACTGAAGAACGCAGGGGAAACCTATCAACATGCCATGGTAGCTTTGTTTCATGATATGATACATCATGAGATCGAAGTTTACGTAGACGACATGATAGCTCGATCACAAACAGAAGAAGAGCACCTCGAACATTTTCAAAAGCTGTTTGCTAGGTTGAAGGAGTATAAACTCAGACTGAATCCAAGCAAGTGCACTTTTGGAGTTAGGTCTGGTAAACTTCTGGGGTTTATTGTCAGCGACAAAGGCATTGAGGTCGATCCAGCTAAAGTAAAGGCTATACAAGAAATGACTGCTCCCCGCACTGAAAAGGAGGTTAGAGGATTCTTGGGACGCTTGAACTATATCGCCAGGTTCATCTCTCACCTGACATCTACCTGTGAGCCAATTTTCAAACTGTTGAAGAAAGATCAGGTAGTTGAATGGAACAACGATTGTCAAGTTGCTTTCCATAAGATCAAGGAGTATTTACTAGAACCTCCTATCCTGGTGCCACCCGTCGAAGGAAGGTCGTTGATCATATATCTGACTGTTTTGGACAACTCAATGGGGTGCGTACTGGGCCAACATGACGAGTCTGGTCGAAAAGAGCATGCCATTTATTACCTTAGCAAAAAGTTTACCGACTGTGAGACTCGCTACTCACTGCTCGAGAAAACTTGCTGCGCTTTGATATGGGTTGCTCGCCGGCTAAGGCAGTATATGTTGACTCACACCACTTTGCTAATTTCCAAGATGGATCCGATCAAATATATCTTCGAGAAGCCAGCTTTATCTGGAAGAATCGCTAGATGGCAAATGATCTTTACTGAATATGACATCCAGTATACTACCCAAAAAGCTATAAAGGGGAGTGTACTAGCTGACCATCTATCTCATCAAGCCGTCGAAGATTACCAATCTATGAGATTCGACTTCCCTGACGAGGACATCGTGACATTGGTGACAACATTGAAGGTAATGGACCGTATGACGGACCTAAACAAGGATCCCGATGGACCCTGTACTTTGATGGTGCTTCAAATGCACTTGGCAATGGTATCGGCACGGTACTCATTTCTCCAGAAGGTTGCCATACACCTTTCACTGCCCGACTTTGTTTCAGCTGTACCAACAACATGGCCGAATATAAAGCTTGCATCTTTGGTCTCAAGGCTGCTATAGACTTGGGGATCAAATCTTTGGTCGTATTTGGGGACTCGGATTTGGTTATTAGTGAAGTCAAAGGAGAGTGGGACACCAAACATCCTAATCTTATCCCATACAAAGAACATGTCATGACTTTGTTGCCTCATTTCGAGCAGATTACTTTCGAGCATTTCTCGCGAGAAGAGAATCAGCTAGCAGATGCTCTGGCTACAATGTCTTCCATGTTTAAACTCAACTGGGATAATGAGGCTCCCCAAATTATCATCGAGCGAATGGACGAACCTGCGCACTGTCATGAGATTAATACCGAAAAAGTAGTGGAACAACCCTGGTTTCATAAATTCAAAAGGTATCTCCAGACTAGAGAATATCCCGAAGGAGCTTCCATCAATGACAAAAAGTTCTTAAGGAGATTTGCTGCCAAATTCTTCCTAAGCAATGGCATCCTTTATAAGCGCAGCCATGATTGTGTTTTACTTCGATGTGTGGACAAAGCTGAAGCAGAATTGATCATGATTGAGATACACAACGGCACATTTGGCACCCATTTGAGCGGACATACGATGGCAAAGAAGATTCTAAGGGCAGGCTACTACTGGTCTACCATGGAAGCTGATTGTTATCACCATTCCCGTACTTGCCATAAATGCCAAGTCTACGCCGACAAGGTACATATTCCTCATGTTCCTCTCAACGTTCTGACAGCTCCTTGGCCATTCGCAATGTGGGGCATTGACATGATTGGAGAGATCAAGCCCACGGCGTCCAATGGACATCGCTTCATCTTGGTCGCTATTGATTACTTTACCAAGTGGGTCGAGGCAGCTTCCTTCGCCTCTATTACAAAGAATGTGGTTGCCCGCTTCATCAAGCAGAACCTCATATGCCGGTATGGTGTCCCCGACAGGATCATCACAGACAACGGTACAAATTTGAACAATACTATGAAGATGTGAAGACCCTGAGAAGATTGGCAGGAAGCTTTTTCCTTAATGAAGATGTGCTATACAAAAGAAATCATGACATGGTCTTGCTCAGATGCGTGGATAGACACGAAGCAGACGTGTTGATGCGTGAGATCCATGAAGGTTCCTTTGGTACTCATGCCAATGGACATTCAATGGTAAAGAGGATGCTTATGGAAGGTTACTATTGGCTGACAATGGAATCTGACTGTTGCAAATTTACGAAGAAGTACCACAAGTGTCAGATATATGTCGACAAAATTCATGTGCCCCGACACTTCTCAATGTTATTTCATCCCTGCGGCCCTTCTCTATGTGGGGTATTGATATGATAGGAATGATTGAACCTAAGGCATCGAATGGACATCGTTTTATCTTGGTAGCGATTGACTATTTCACAAAGTGGGTGGAAGCAGCTTCATATGCCAATGTTACTAAGCAGGTGGTAGCACGTTTTATCAAGCATAATCTGATTTGTCGATATGGCGTGCCAAGCAGGATCATCACTGACAACGGCTCGAATTTAAATAATAAGATGATTACGGAACTTTGTTAAGAATTCAAGATTATCCATCATAATTCATCTCCCTATAGGCCAAAGATGAATGGAGCCGTCGAAGCTGCCAATAAGAACATTAAGAAAATCATCCAGAAGATGGTTGTTACTTATAAAGATTGGCATGAGATGCTCCCTTTTGCTTTGCATGGGTATCGTACATCTGTTTGAACCTCAACAGGGGAAACCCCTTTCTCGCTTGTGTATGGCATAGAAGCGGTGCTCCCCATCGAGGTTGAGATTCCCTCTTTACGCGTGATAATGGAAACCAAATTATCATAGGCTGAATGGATCCAGAACAGGTTCGACTAGTTGAATTTGATTAAAGAAAAGAGAATGTCGGCTTTGTGTCACGGTCATCTATATCAAAAGAGGATGAATAAAGCTTTTGATAAGAAGGTCAAGCCTCGTGAATTCAGAGAAGCCGACCTCGTGCTCAGGAAGACCATGTCTTTTAACGCTGATTCTAGGGGCAAATGGACTCCCAATTATGAAGGCCCATATGTTGTCAAGAAATCCTTCTCTGGAGGTGCATTGATTCTTGAAACTATGGATGGTGAGGAGTTCCCACGTCCTTTGAATGCTGATGCAGTCAAGAAATACTTCTCCTAAAGAAATAAAAGAACAGCTCGCTAAGTTGAAAACCCGAAAGGGCGACTTAGGCAAAAAGGAGCGTCTCGGTAGGCTGAAAACCCGAAAGGGCAGTCTAGGCAAAAATTAGAGACATAAGAAGAATAAATTCTTCCCGGTAGGTTTAAAAACCGCAAGGGCAACCTAGGAAAAAGTTAGGGATTTCTTGGCAAGTAACTACGTCAGACAAGACTTGATCGTTGAAGCAACAATCTTCTCAGATTCTCATCACACTTCAACTGGAGTCTTTGCTCACGAGTCCGGAGTTGGTAGGGAGAACAGTGGTCATTGTATTCAAATGTATCTTTCCCATATATTTGCCATTTTTCAAACTTTGTAATCATCTACGGAGTCTCGCCGTTCACAGACTACCATTCCATTAATAAAGTTTTAGCCTTTATCCAATTCTTTGTAGTTCTTATTTTTATTGTGTTCGCAAAATTTTCATTTATTATCGATAGAAATTTTCAAAAAAAAGACTTAATAGTAAAAAATGTTTTGAAAAGAATTTACAAATTACCTTTTACTTCAGATGTTGTGATTTGAGTGGTACAAAAGTAGTGATTCCAAGGATGTGCGAACTCCTAAGTTTGAAAAGTCCCCTGGCTGCTCTTACTAATATGCGCGTGTTCCATTCAGGATACTGTTTCTTGGGATAGATGAGTCTCGTACAAGCTAATACATGGTGTAGAATTTGGGCCTGTGTTCCCATCTCTCCCAAGTTAAGTTTTGGTTCAGATTGTCTTCAAGCAGCTATTTAATGGTGGATTTGCAATCCCATCCTCCCCAGTCAGGTCCTGATTCAGATTTCTCCGGCCAAGTGTAATTTCCTTCCATGGTCCGAAGGTGATCAACCAGAGGCTGAAAAGTTACAAAGCATGTGCTTAGTTATTGGACTCTTTCTCCCTCCGTGTTGAGAAGTAATCTTTAGCAGGATATTATGCCATTCAGTTATGGTATTGTTGTTATAATGTGCCTCTAAGCAACCAGAAAAGGGTAATATACATTCTAAGAAATTTTGAGATAAGCGTCTACTCCTTGGGTTTTCTCTCACTATGCACTGAGTTTGATTTAAAATCCCCACGAGCTGACCCATTACTGTGATGATAACTTCTTAATTCTCCGAATGTGTCGAATATGATACTTCCCTCTGAGGTTGTTATCCCATGAAATTATGTGATCTCTCTCCAGAAAATTTTTCACAACCATTATGCCTAATATTGAAGACTGTATCTAGGATCTCTTTGGTGTATGTGGCTTATTTTCCCCAATGAAGTTAGCGTAACAACCCCCAGTTGAAGTATCAGCGTTGAGGTTTTGCATCTTCCCCGGTAAAGTTTGTATTGACATCCCCAGTTGAAGTCTCGACGATGTGGTTTTCATCTTCCCCTAGTGAAGTTAGTGTTTGAATCTATAGTGAAGTCTAGACGATGAAGTTTCCTCTTCCCTTATCGAAGTCAATATTGGTATTCCCCGGTGAGACTTAGAAGAGTTTATGATATTCCCGCAACTTTATTTGTTGCTAGCCATGTGGTTCTTGGTTTGTCTTCAAGCCATGTTTCCTCCCAGTGAAGTTAGGCCGTGAAATAGGACATTGTTTCCTCTGTTGATGCTTACCCTCTCGTGGAATCTAATCTCCGTCCTGCATGTGACTTGGCCGAGTGTTGTCTTCACCCAAGATTAGATTTGTCTGGTTATCCCTAGTGCATTATGGTTGTTTTGTCAGCATTCACATGATAACATCCATACATACATACATATCATGCATAGATGAATTTATTTCTCATCGGGTGCTGACTTGGTTGATTATTTCATTCCAGTTTATTTCTGGTTTGAGTTTGTAGTCCCTGACAACATTATTATTCTGATTTCTGCAGGCTTCGAGCCTTGATTTGCGAATGTGCATTTATTTTGCACGAAAATACTTTTTTCTCCCCAACAAGAATGTATTGGTATTTCCCCAGGAAATCAAGCTTCATTTCTCGCCAGTCTTATTACAATTCCTTCTTAATACAGCAAGCGACATTTCTCTTTATTTGAGGAACCTGTTCTTCCAAGTAAGTCTGTTAATGCAAGAAGATGTTTTTTCCCAATGAATGGTAGCCTTGTCATTATGGAAGGTAGTTTGTTGATGAAAATTTGTTACTTCCAATGAATGGTAGTCTCGTCATTATGGGAGATAGTTCGTTGATGAAGATTGTTTTTTCAATGAATGGTAGCCTTGTCATTATGGAAGGTAGTTCGTTGATGAAAATTTGTTATCCCAATGAATGGTAGCCTTGTCGTTATGGAAGGTAGTTCGTTGATGAAAATTTGTTACTTTCAATGAATGGTAGTCTCATCATTATGGGAGATAGTTTGTAGTTGAGTTTGGTTGTACTTCAATGATAAAGACAGTTTGTTGAAAGATTCCTACAACATTGTTTTTACCCTTTCCAGGTGAAATATCTTGGTTAAAGAAGAAATTGAGACCAGTTTGTTGCTTATAGTCAGGATTGAGGGGAAGTTTATCTGATTTTCTATCAAATGGTATCTCTTCGAGGAAGTTTCGCAAGAGAAGTTTGTTGTGAAATCTTTACAAGTGGTAGTCTCTTTATTTGAGATAGCTTGTATTTTTACTCACTCTAGGAAGAACGCCAGGATTTTGGGAAGTTCGTTATCACTCTTTGAGACGTCACCTTCAGTAAAAGCTGGTGCATTCTATTTTCTCCACCTTCAGTAAACATCGGTGTATCTTCGGTTTATTTACCTTCAATAAAAGTCAGTATTGTCCTATGTTAGTTTTTTTTACCTTTATTCTTGAGTGGGTAGTTAGTTACCATTCTTAGGTAAGATTGATCTTTTATGGTTAACGATTGTCGATCCCCTGTGTTGGTGTTACTCTCTTTTTGATATCTCCTCTATGAGTGGATAGTTCGCATCTATCGGTTAATTATTTTCATCCATTACTTTTCTCTCAGTTTTTGAGGCTATGTTATTTTTTCTCCTCTATGGATCTTTCCCCAATGAAGTTGAGTTTTCTTTTCCCCAACGGAGCCGATTTGTCTCCAATAGATTCAAATTTCTATCCCAGGAGTCATTTTGTTCTCCAGAGGCTTACTATCCTGGTTGATTTCTTTTGGTTAATTTGTAGATTCTACTTTTGCTTCTCCAGTGTGTGTCTTGCCCATCTGCATGAAATGCATACGTTACATCCATAATCATAAGCATCGCATGGCATCTTAGGGCCAAAAATAGGGTTTTTTTATATTTAAGTATCTTCAATGACGTCGAAAAGAAGATTTTAATCTTCGTATCTCCGGATAGAAGACACTTAAATAAGGGCCGCCGTTGTACCCCAATTTTTCCCCTAAGATCCCACATCAAACTTTATACGTTTTGCACATAGCATTGGTCTCGTGGTTATAAGATCGAAGAGCTTTGGCATTAGGGTTTCTCTCTCTGAATGGAGGTTGTCGTCTTACTCAAAATTGATTCAACTGGCACTCTCATTTTTCTTGGCGTGAGATTAGGTTTTTGGATCTCAAGCAGCATAAATGTCTCTGCTATCAGATTTCCTCAAGATAAAACTTTTTCTTCATCAGAGTTATTTCAAGGAATAAAGGCATTAGGGTTTAAATCAACAAGAGAATCAGGATTTCTCTTCATTTTATTTGAACTTGGTAGTGATTCCTCTATCAAGGTTTATTGAATTAATGTCTCACTCCAAAGCTGCATTGAGCATTACTCTTCCCTTATTGCGAGTTCATCATCATCAATCAGGGTTTATTCTAATTGTTATATCTCAAGACATTCCTCTCAAGAAGTTCAGAAGATTTAGTCAAGGGCTTAGTTCTTTTAATGCTAGTTGTTAAATGGTTAAGGATTGGTTGAAGAATTCATTGAATCAATGTGCTTATTATTGATTAAGCTACGGATTAAGAGCTCACCCAAGCTTTTTGATAGGATTTGTGTGGCTTCTTGAGTTTGAGATTCAATTGAAGATTTAGATTCATTGACCAAGATGGCGTAAAAGATAAGCTTGTGAACTCTTTATGGACAAAGATGCATTTCATGGTGTTTGTAGTGATCAATCAATTTTAGATATTAATAATCAATATAAGGTGTCCCTCTTCAATAATCAGAACTGCATTGTGATATCAACTTAAGGGTGTTACAAGTCTTCCTACTATTTCTTATACAAATCTTTGGATTTCCATCCATGATTTCATTCAAATTGTTATGGACAAGGAAGAGGAACCGGTTTTTCCTCTGCTTATTGAGAAGTTCTCTCTTGAGGAACAATCATCCCTAGTTTGGAAGTTTCTTTGCAGTATTCCTATGAATATAATGGCAGAATTTCTTCCCTGGTTTTCAACATCTATATCAGCAGATGAATCTCAGAACTTACGAGATTTCTTAGTCAAGATTGTGCCAGAGGAAAGGCTTATTCAAAATGTTGTTTTCACTTGGATGGAAGGGAGAAGTAGTGTTAATAAAATTCAAAGTAGTGCAGATTATTCTCAAGTTCAATGTTGTTCTAGCCCGTTAAGGCATCAGGCTGGAAGAGTCAATTGTGTGTGTGAATCCACAACAACTGGAAAAAGGAAACATTCTGGATCTATACTAGATGTTTCTGATGTCACTAGAACCACCCTATAGATGAGATATTGCTTTGGCATAATGCAATAAAAAAGAACTAAGTGAGATAGCAGCGGAAACCAGAAGGATACGAAACTCCGGAGATTTTACTGACGTAGCAGCTTTTAATGACAAATTGCAATTCATTACTGACGTTTGCATATTTCATAGTATTACTGAGGACAAGGTTATTTTTTTCGGCGGTAGATAGAGAGTGTTCTTTCTTTCAAGAGCATGCTGAAGAAGAAAGCCAATTTAATGACTTTCGGTGTTTCATTGAAAGTATTCTAAGTGAAGGAGCAACATCTAATTCAGAAGTTTAATTTTATTCCAAGTTATGCTCCCATGTTGATCATATAATGGAAACCACACAGAGTCATTTCCATAATGAAGAAGTTTAGGTTCTTCCACTTGCAAGAAAGCAATTCAGCTTTAGAAGACAATGTGAACTTCTATACCAAAGTTTATGCATGAGGCCTCTGAAATTGATTGAGAGAGTCCTACCATGGTTGGTAAAATATTTAACAGAATAAGTAGCAAATATAATTTTGAGAGATCATAAAGCTAAATGTCAAGTATATACAACATCTAAGTTCCATCCAATTACATTCACAATTACACAATTTTTTTTTTGGTTCTAAGCCTAACCCTAAACTTCAAGCTACTTCGTTTCATCTTCATGATTTTAACTTTCTCTGGCTCCTTTCACAAGTTTTCCCCAAGCTCCATGAGCTAATGGAATCATGTCTAGAACAGCCCCGCACCTGTTGGAAAAAGACAAAAGAAATATGAAATCATAGCAGAGTTATTAAAGCAGGAAAGTAAAATATTTCATCCAAACAAAAGCTGCAACATGCCAGTTCAACACCTGCCAGCTCATTCAAACAATAACCCTTAACTAATTCAACAGAATTCTGAAATTAATTGTTAGCAGAATTTGCCCAACCTTGCTAACAACCATAACAGATTTTTCATAGATCCAATACAGCTTTCTAACAACCTGTTTCTCAGATTCACATAGCCCTGCATAAACCATAAAACGAGTCTAAATGAAAACCTATATCTGTTTAACGGAATTCCTTAATACCAGCCAATTTTCCAACTGTCATAAAAAAATAGTTAACCATCAGTTAGCTTCTCTAACTCTTAACATTTTCCAAACAGAATTTCTAAGCTTCTAAACTTATAACAACCCTCTAACAGACTTCTAACCAACTTCTAACTGATCTCCGAACCTGTAACTAACTCTAACCAAACCTCTAACCACTCGTAACAGATTATAACAAAAGAATTACAGATTCCTAACTGTCAAAACAAAACTTGCAACAGACTCAAACAACTAGCTCGTTTCTTACTGTTATAACAGAATTTCTACACAACTTTTTTTAACCATAAAACTTCTAACAGTTTCGGACCCCCCAGAAAAGATCTCTAACTTCCCTTTATAAAAACAGAATTCTACAACAGAATGAGAAGAGGATAAAAGAAGTTGATAACAAAAAGATAAGGGGGATTCAGTTACAGAAAACTCAAAAAGGGCAGAGAAAAAAAACTTACCTCTCAACTCTCCCTCAATCTTCATTTGTTCAACAAACCTTCTGAAGAATCCTCATTCTTCATCCAATCATCCCGATTTCCTGCACTCTCTCACTGTGTTGAATCTTCTTCAACTCCCATCAAAGCTCCAACTTCTCAATCTGCACTATCACCTTCATCTTCCTGGAATTTCCGATACTACCTTCATCTAGAATTAAGCTTCTTCATCATCTTCAATCATCATCCTTCATCTTCAAGCATCGTCTTTAAGCTTTTCCTTCAAACTCCTCTGAACCGTATCCCCATCCTTCGTCATTCTGCCTCCTCTGCACGCAGAATTTCAACAACAACAGCGATTCAGAAATTGCAAAAGAAGAAGTGAAGAGTTCATAGGAAGATTGTTATTACCTGAATGTTTCATTGAAGATTTGCGGGTTTTTTTTTCTATTGATATTGCTCTTGAAGATTCATCGGAGCTTCTCCGATAGGTAATGCTCTTCGATCTCAATCTCTTCCTTTAGATTACCATGCGTTCTGTTTCTTCGTTTGATCCGGTAACTAAAAGGGTGAAGGCAACATCGCGATGATGAAGAAGATAAACGGAAGTCGATTCCATGGTGTTGGAGTGAGTCGATGGACGGAATCAAAGAGGAAGAGTGAATGTTGTTGTGCGCCATGAATCGAATTAAAGAGAGTAGGAGATGTTGAAAGATGAGACGACGCTAGACGATGGAGGGATTGAGAAGGAGAAGAAACGCTCATACTCTGCGAAGATTGAAGGATCATTACACAAAACCTAAATCCTATGTTTCCCCCTTTTTCATTTTTCTTCGCGTAGTTTTTGTTGTTATTAAAACAAGCCTGAAAGACTTGAACAAAAAAACTATTGGGGTTGTCTTGTTGAATTGGGCCGAGCCGCACTCATCATGAGGCCCAGCATGGATTTTTGGGAATTAGAGAGCTTGTACTACAAAAAAAACAGCATATTAGCTTGAAAACTTGAAGCAGCCTTTTTGGGGCTTCTCTTCAAACGGGCCTGCATCGCCCAGATTGCTTCAGCAAACACCCTGCATTAAGTTTGCACCTTCTGGGATTTATTTTGTTGTTTATTATTTTAGTGAGTCCTTTTAAATAATTTTGTCAATTATTTAGACTTGTTTGTTTTTTCTTTACATGATAAAAATAATAAAGTCAAATAGAAAAATTTGTTAGATTTTCCTTATTTTTTATTATAGGAATTAATTCATGGTTATCCAATTATTCGAAATTTGTGATTCACCTTTGTTGGTTGAGCTGAGTTTTATGCAGGTTCATTATTTGATATGCTGATGTGTTTTGGATTCCGATTGTGATTTATTTTCACATCGACGAAGTTTTGACACCTATTCCAAATATTCGATCTCTGACTATTTGTTTGTTGATGCCAGCTCGTGCAAAGTATCTCAGATTTCTTTACTTTGGTTGCGCTTTTTGCGGACGTCATTGTTCGTTTGGTATTATACTGCTTCCAAGTTATATTTCCGCATTTATCGCTTTTATAGATGTCATGAGAAGTAGGAAATAAAGAGTGTGCGCTCGAAGTCGATGTTTAAAGACCTGTAGCATGCATTCCTCACTTCATTTCTTATATGTGTTGTGTTTCTGTTTGTTTCCTCTCTTGTTGATCGATGAGTCACTCAATTTAGAAATTGAGATCACGACTTCGCTCTCAGTGCATGTTCCCTATAGGATAATATGTTGGACTTTCTTTGGCATGCTAACTTAGATATGATCCCTCACTGTATGATAACATTAGGTTAAAGATAGGTTAGTCTCCCTGAGATGTTTTCTTCCCATTTTTGCATAATTGCGTTTAAAACTAAAACTACTTTTTCTTTGCAAATGAATAAAAAATGCTAAGCATTCAAAAAATTCTTTTCATGGTAAAAAATACCAACCAATACATTTCTTTTCGCCATTTGGATTTTCTCTTCTAAGAACATGTTAGCTCCTTTCCACTACAGGCTATAAGTCTCCAAAGGTCGAGCAACGGTGGAATGATCGAGTGCAACATTGTTCATTTAAAAAATACAAACAAATAAAATATATGAGCCGAACTACGGCGCTCTGATTCCTTAAAAGGGATACGTAGGCATCTGATCATGGGGTTCAGCCGAGCGAAAATTGTAAATACTCCCTTCTTTTCCCCGTGTTTTTCTTTGCATGCATTCCCTCTTAGTTTATAACCCATAAGCATTGGATTGAACACACCCTTTGATCAGAATAACTAGACTGGATCCCGTAGAGTACTATGGACGTGTGGGGTGCTAATACCTTCCCCTCGCGTAATCGACTCCCTTACTCAATCTCTAGGTCGCAAGACCTTGATTTCCCCCTTTAGGTTTTTCTTTGATGATTTTCCTTTCCCTTTCATATGGGATGAATAAATACTCGGTGGCAACTTCGTTGATTTTACCGCTACACGTACGATTTTCAAAAGTTAACTTGAATTAAAGTTTAAAACCGCAACGCAATGAAAAGAATATTTACATAACCTGAATTTATTTACAAGTGAGTTGAATAAAATGTAAAATCAAAAGTGTTATGTACAATTATATATTTACATAACTAAATATTAAATCAAAATAGTAAAATAAAATACAATAAAAAGGGAATTATAGAAATATTATGGATGTGTTATGCGAGAATGAATGCTTGAAGAAATTCTTGGAAACCTTCACAATAACAAACTCGTTAGTAGCATGAGAGGGATAAAAATGAAATGAATGACAACTTGCATTATTTACATGAACAATTTCGAAGGATAAAAGTTTGTGTTAATATTTAAATAACATGGCATTCAATTAACATCAATTAACATCAATTAACATAACAGTAAGCATGATTATCACAACAAAAATGAAAACAAAAGTTAATAATTCACGGTACAATCCAATCAAGTTCACGATATGAAAGAAAAAAATCAAATTTATAAACAATCTTAAGAGCTTTTAAATCAAAATCAGACAGCAACCGCGTATACTCGATAAAATCAACTCAAAAGTGTTCAACAACTTAAGGTAACAACAAATAATACCATAGCCGAATTAATCTTTCAAAATCTAAGTGAATTAAACTAATAGTTTAACCAAAAAAAAACTTCACATTGATTTAATCGAACATGCATAATGCTAACTTAACTTCAACATCCCAAATTCAACACAACAAATACAAGATGAAATCCAAACTAGAATTTAGATTTAACTCGTAATAATGTCATCGAAACCTTATTCATTAGAGTTAACATAAATGGAACAAAACTGATATCAAAACTACAATTCAGATTCAAATAATATAGCATGGCCTGTTATCATGACTTTACCATACGAAATTAAATGACCATAACAAACAACAATTATTATTACTCAGATTGACTCAAAATAATAAAACACAACAACTGTTTTCTTCTTTTTTCATAATTTTATCACAGCATAAAAGTTAACTTTAAATTTTTAGCACAGCATAATATCACAGAATTATCGGCATATAGCTATTGCAATCGAATTTCACAATCAGACCAATTTCGTAGAGATTTTCACAGAAATCACAGTTACAAGCAAAATAAATTAGAAGTTACCGAATGTCGAAGTTGCTGCAGGATATTGTTGTTGTTGTTGAGCGGCGGAAGTTAGCAAGTTGTTGTGAGAACTGAGCTAAGATGGTAGGGAGAATCGTGAAGTAACGCTTGCAGATGTAAGCTGCTACAGTTGGCGAAAGGATGAAAGTTGTGTTGCAGCGAGGTTACTTTGAAGAGGAATCAGTGATGTTGGGTTGTTTGAGGCTCGCGAAGGAATATTGTTGGGAGTATGGTGATGATGAGCGATTTGACGGAACAGAGGGAGGTTTGCGGTAATTGAATGGATGAAGATGAAGGGTTTACGGATCGATGAAGGTTATGGGTTGAAGGATTGATTGAAAAGAGGTTTGGATACCTGTCTGAAGGTTGCTGAGATTGAGAAGAGGGATAATGACAGATTGAAGAAGAGATTTGTGGGTCACTCTGAGTAGAAGAGGAAGAATGAAGGGAGTCCGGCTGGGAACAATTTGAAAGAAGAGGTTATGTGAGATTATGGGTGTTAGGAAGAGAGGAGGGAGTGGTAGCCGTGGGGTATAGGGGAAATTGAAGGGAGATTGGGTTTTTAGAAGAAGAATTGATGGATTGTGTTGTTGATTGTGTGCTTACAAAGGATGGAACCATCCCACCATAATTGGGAAAGATGGGACGACTAGTCTGAAACACGAGGAAGAATGGAGAAAAGAAGAAGATGAGTTAGCCATGGGTAACTCTAAAGCATTGAATGCCTTGTTCAATGGAATTGATAGAAACATATTCAGAATAGTACATCAATGTGAACTGGCCAAGGATGTTTGGGACACTCTCAAAACCACCCATGAGGGTACATCCAAAGTAAAAATGTCAAGACTTCAGATGCGCACTACCAAATTTTAGAGTCTAAGGATGATGGAAGATGAGACCATTCATGAGTTTCACATGAACATCTTGGAAATTGCCAACACCTCAAGAGCATTGGGAGAAAAGATGTCAGAAGAAAAGCTAGTGAGAAAGATTCTCAGATCCTTGCCTAAAAGGTTTGTAATGAAAGTGACTGCTATAGAGGAAGCTCAGGATATCTGCAACTTGAAGGTTGATGAACTCATTGGGTCACTTCATACATTTGAGATGGGGATCAGTGACAATGTTGACAAGAAAAACAAGAGCATAGCCCTCATATCCAATACTGAAGATGAAAGCAAGGAGAGTGATGAAGAGAATATTTCAGAAGCTATAGCTATGCTTGGAAGGCAGTTCAACAAACTCATCAAGAGAATGGATCCAAATTCAAGGTCAAATGTCAAGAACATTTCCTCTGACATTAGCAGATCCTATGACTCTAGCAGAAGAACTAAGTCTGAAGAAAAGGGAAATCAAAGCAGAGGAATCCAATGCCATGGATGTGAAGGATATGGGCACATTCGAGCTGAATGTCCTACCTTTCTTAAGAAACAAAAGAAAGGAATGTCTGTTACTTGGTCTGATGGTGACTCAGAAAGTAACTCTGAAGAAGAATCTGCTAAACTAGTTACTGCACTATCTGGTATTTGTAACTCTGATAATGATTCTAGTGATGGGGAAGTGACATTTGAAGAACTTGATGACTCCTACAAGAAGCTATGTATCAGAAGTGCTAAAGTTTGTCAGCAAAATGAGAAACAGAAAAAGCTCATAGTGAAGTTGGAGGCTGAGAAGAAGGCAGACACTGCTACTATAAGCCATCTCGAAGGTGAAGTTCTAATGTTGAACTCTAAACTTGATCAGATGACTAAGTCTGTCAAGATGTTAACAAATGGAACTGACAAGTTGGAAGAAATCCTTCATGCTGGACAAAATGCAGGAAACATGTCTGGTCTATGATTTGTGGCTGCAAATAAATCTGTTGTTGACAAGAAGAAGTCCAGGCCTGATAAACAAATGTCAAAGCAGATGTCACAACATTGGACTCAACATCAAGAACAGAGAAATATGAAGAAAAAGTATCAAAGATGGAGATGTCATTATTGTGGAAGGTTTGGTCACATAAAGCCATTCTACTTCAGATTATATGGATATCCTAATCAGACCCCATATGTAAAACCTAAGACTAACAAGGCACCATATACTCAACAGTGGAACAAAAAGACTGCAGCCCTGATAGCTCACACCTCCCTTAGAGTTTTTGCCAAGGAAGACTGGTACTTTGATAGTGGATGCTCTAAACACATGACTGGAATCAAGAATCTGCTGAATGATGTCAAACCTCATACTACTAGTTATGTCACTTTTGGAGATGGTGCTAGAGGAGAAATCAAAGGAGTTGGAAACTTGGACTGCCCTGGAGTTCCAAACCTAAATGAAGTGTTGCTGGTAAATGGTTTGACTGCTAATCTCATAAGTATCAGTCAATTATGTGATCTAGGATTCAAGGTCAACTTCACCAATTCTGAATGTCTTGTAACTAATGAAAAACAAGAAGTTGTAATGAGAGGAGTCAGATCAAAAGACAACTGTTACTTATGGAAGTCTGAGAACACTAACTACTCTTCTGTATGCTCTATAGCCAAAGAAGAAAAGGAAGTGAAACTGTGGCACCAAAAACTTGGTCATTTACATCTTAGAGGGATGAAAAAGATCATATCCATGGAGGCTGTCATAGGGATTCCAAGGCTTCAGATTGATGAAGGGAGAGTCTGTGGTGAATGTCAGGTTATAAAGCAAACTAGAATGTCACATCCAAAGACAAGACATCTGACCACCTCTAAGGTGCTAGAACTTCTACATATGGATCTGATGGGTCCCATGCAGGTGGAAAGTCTCGGTGGAAAGAGATATGCCTATGTTGTTGTGGATGATTTTTCCAGATTCACCTGGATAAACATCATTAGGGAAAAGTCTGATGTATTTGATGTATTTAAGGAATTGTGCAAAAGAATTCAAAGAGAAAAAGAAGGATGCATTGTCAGAATCAGAAGTGATCATGGTAAGGAATTTGAAAATAGTAAGTTTGATGAGTTCTGTTCCTCAGAAGGAATCAAACATGAGTTCTCTTCACCTATAACTCCTCAACAAAATGGAGTTGTGGAAAGGAAAAACAGGACTATACAAGAATCTGCCAGAGCAATGATACATGCCAAAAAGCTTCCTATTCATTTTTGGGCTGAAGCTATGAATACAGCCTGTTATATCCATAACAGAGTCACCTTGAGAAAGGGAACATCATCCACCCTTTATGAACTATGGAAAGGAAGAAAGCCTACAATGAAGTACTTCCATGTCTTTGGGAGCAAATGCTATATTCTGACAGACCGTGAACAAAGGAAAAAGATGGACCCTAAAAGTGATGAAGGAATATTCCTAGGATACTCTACCAACAGCAGAGCATATAGGGTGTTCAATTCCAGGACCAAAGTTATGATGGAGTCTATAAATGTAATAGTTGATGATCACCATGAGGAAACAAATGTCCCATATGATGTTGAGACATTCTTTGAGACTTCAACACAAGTGTCTAAAAAGGATGATGTGCCTAATCCTACTCCATCAGAGTCTGAATCAAAGGAAGCTAACAAAGATCCTTCCATCAGAATTCAGAAAGATTATCCTAAGGAACTCATCATAGGAGATCCTAACAGTGGAGTCACTACAAGATCTAGAGAAATCATCACAAACGCTTGCTTTGTGTCTAAGATTGAACCAAAAAATGTTAAAGAGGCTTTGACTGATGAATTAAGGATTGGAGCAATGCAAGATGAATTGAACCAGTTCAAGCAACATGAAGTATGGGAGTTAGTTCCTAGACCAGAAGGAACAAACAGCATTGGGACAAAGTGGATCTACAAGAACAAGTCAGATGTTGAAGGAGTTGTCACCAGGAATAAGGCAAGGCTTGTTGCTCAAGGATACACTCAAGTTGAAGGAGTTGATTTTGATGAGACTTTTGCTCCTGTAGCCAGACTGAAATCAATCAGACTTTTATTGGGAGTAGCTTGTCTCCTTAAGTTCAAGCTGTTTCAGATGGATGTGAAGAGTGCCTTCCTAAATGGGTACTTAAATGAGGAAGTATATGTGGAACAACCTAAAGGATTTATGGATCCAAACTGTCATGATCATGTCTACAAATTGAGGAAAGCATTATATGGTCTGAAACAAGCTCCTAGAGCTTAGTATGACAGGTTGACAAAGTTCCTCACTGACAAAGGATACAGGAAAGGAGGTTTGGATAAAACTCTTTTTGTCAAGAATGAAGGAGGAAAGATAATGGTAGCTCAATTTTATGTTGATGACATAGTGTTTGGAGGAATGTCAGAAAAATGGTTAAACATTTTGCTAACCAGATGCAAGCTGAATTTGAAATGAGCCTCATGGGAGAATTGACCTACTTTCTTGGACTACAAGTCACACAGATGGAAGACTCAATTTTTTTGTCTCAAAGCAAGTACGCAAAGAATATTGTCAAGAAGTTTGGGATGGAGAATGCCAGTCATAAAAGGACTCTTGCACCTACTCATTCAAAGTTGTCCAAAGACACAAGTGGGGCAAATGTGGATCAAAGCTTGTACAGAAGCATGATAGGAAGTCTGCTATACTTAACAGCCAGCAGACCTAACATTGCCTTTGCAGTTGGAGTATGTGCAAGATACCAGGATGAACCCAAAGTAAGTCACATCAACCAGGTGAAAATAATTCTGAAGTATGTGAGTGGAACTTACAATTATGGCATGATGTACTCTCATGGATGTGAACCAATTCTGTCTGGTTATTGTGATGTTGATTGGGCTGGTAGTGTTGATGATAGAAAGAGCACCTCTGGAGGATGCTTCTTTTTGGGAAATAATCTTGTCTCTTGGTTCAGCAAGAAACAAAACTGTGTGTCTCTATCTACTGCTGAAGCTGAATACATAGCAGCTGGTAGCAGCTGTTCTCAAATGATCTGGATGAAATAGATGCTGACTGAGTATAATGTCACACAAGATGTCATGACATTGTAGTGTGACAATTTGAGTACTATTAACATATCCAAGAATCCTATACAGCACAGCAGGACTAAGCATATTGACATTAGACATCACTTTATCAGAGATATTGTGGAGGAGAAGGTGATTAAGCTGGAACATGTTGCCACTGAACTACAATTGGCTGACATTTTTACCAAGGCACTTGATGCTAGTCAGTTTGAAAATTTAAGGGGCAAGCTGGGTATTTTCCAATATGAAGAGATGTAGCAATTAACTTTGCTTAATATAAGGGTTGAAAGAGATATGTTGATCAAGTCTATTCTGATTGGGCTAATCCTTTGTTTCCCTCTTTCTTTCCAAAAGTTTAAGAAGAGGAGTAGACATATTTATATCTCCCTCTTCTCATTTTGCTGCATCACTCTCCATTCCCTCAAAAGAAGATTTCACACACGCTGTCACTTGTCTTCTCAATCTCTCAAGATGTCTCAACAATCTACGTCATCATCTTCATCAAAGGAAACTGCATCTTCCTCACCCACTGACACCAAATCTAGGGCAATCGTGAACTCCATGGATGCTGATGTTCTTGAGGTAACTCCACTTCGTGAAATGGCAGCTGATCCTACTAAGGTCAAGAAGCTGCGAACCAGACATGCAAGAAGATCACAAGCTTCTCCCTCTGGTAAATCTTCTCAACCATCATCTTCTGTTCCTCCAGAGATAGCTAATAGGGAAGGTTCTGCCTATGTGCATCAAGCTATTTCCAGACTAGTCACTAGTATTCTTAATGAGAATCACTTTGTTCCTAGTATATCTGTACCATTGAACCAAGAAACTGCTAGCCCTAATTTAGAAAGTGATCCCAATGTCACTCAGAATGTTGAGACACCTGGTGACAACATTGAGAAATCTCCAGAAAAACCTGATGATCACCAGACCCCTACTGACAAGGTTGTTGAACCTGCTGTCATTGATGTTGATGAAGAATTTTATAACAATGATTTAATTGCTAATATCAACCCTAGCATAGCTAGAAGGATGATGAGTAGAAAAGAAAAGCAGAATGCTGCCCAAAGCCCCTCCAAAGAGAAGGCTACTGAAGTTGTTCATGAGAAAGCTAGGCCTGAGAACAAGGCTAGAGAAGAAGCTGAGAAGGATCAAAAAGATGGAACTTCGAAAGGGAAAGGTAAGGTAAAAGCTAGGGTATCTGTTGGTAGTCTCTCAAAACCCTTGAGACAACCTATAGTCAAGAAAAGAAAGGATCCTGAACCCTCTGAATCTGATGAGGAATCAGACTTTGTTTTTGATGTTGAGAGCAATGTTCCAGACATTCCTCTCAGGAAGAAACCCTCTTCTAACAAACTGCCTAAGGTTCCTGAAGTTGCCATTGACAACATCTCCTTTCACCATCTAGAAAATGCAAGTAGGTGGAAGTATGTGTTGTTTAAAAGGATTGCCTTAGAGAGGGAGCTGAACAGAAGTGCTATTGAGTGTAAGGAAGTCATGGATCTCATCAAGGCTGCTGGCTTGATGAAAACAGTGGTCAAGTTTTCCAACTGCTATGAGATTCTTGTCAAAGAATTCATAGTAAATTTGTCTGGTGGTTGTGCTGATGGAAAGTCAGCTGATTTTAAGAGTGTTTATGTGAGAGGAAGGAAGGTAAATTTCTCCCCTACTGTGATAAACAAATACCTAGGAAGGCCTGATGATGCTCAACCTGAGCTTGAAGTTACTGACAACCAGGTTTGTCAAACCATCACTGCCAAGCAAGTCAAGCACTGGCCCTTGAAAGGGAAGTTAACTGCAAGCAAGCTGAGTATGAAGTTTTCCATACTGCACAAAATTGGTGCAGCTAACTGGGTTCCCACCAACCACAAATCCACCATCTCCACTGGTTTGGGAAGATTTATCTATGCTGTTGGAACCAGAACAAACTTTGATTATGGCAACTACATATTTGATCAAACAATGAAACATGCTGAGAGTTGTGCTATTAAAGGCCCCATTTCTTTTCCCTCTCTCTTGTGTGGTATAATCATTGATCAGTATCCTGATATCCTGGTTGAAAAGGACTATGTGTGCAAAAGAGTCCCTGCACTTGGTTTTCACTATAAGCTGTTTCAGGGAACACATGTCCCTGACATTGTTATGACATCTGCTGAGACATCAAATGTCAAAGCTCATTCCAAGAAAGCTAATGTTATAGCTGTTCTAAAAGAAACCTGCAAAGAGCTTGATGCAAGAAAAAGGACTCTTGAAGAGCTGATTTCTAGTCTGGAACAGGAGGATAATGAAGAACAAATGAGGGAAGAGGATGCTGATGAAGAACAGCATGATGGTTCTGCAAGAAGCTCATCGGAAAATGCTGTTGAAAATAGTGCTTCCTCAGGGGATGACAGTACCTGAAGGTCTGTGTTTGCTGAGTTGAAAAGATTGATGCTGGAACTTGTTGCTGCTATATGATACCTTCTCTTTATTTCTGTGTTTTTTTGAATTTCCTTTTGATGACTGTATAACTTAAAGTACTAGTACCTTTGTCCTCTTTATGGCTAAAAAGGGGGAGAAGAAATTGTGGTAATTTTGGTAGAATTAGATATTGGTAGTTAGATTAGCTGTTATTCTGCTGCATTCTAATCTCTGATTGTTTAGGGGTTTTAGCCAAAAAATTTCCAAAGGGGGAGTTTGTAAGTTTTTGTTTGTTGGCATTATTTTTTGGTAAAACCAGATTTGCGAATGTCATGATTGATGTCATAACATTCTGGGATAAAGGTAAATTCTGCAGAAGGAATGTTCTACAGGAACAACTCAATATGAGTAAATATCATGATGATAAAGCTATGATCATATGTACTGAATTCTACCAAAATCAGTGAGCAAGATACATGATGTCATAACTAATGTTAAGACATCCTGTACTGATCAAGTTGTTGTGCAGATTTATTGTTCCTGAGAATTTTCAAGAATCTGGTGTGCTACTCCGAGTTGAAGTATATTGTCCAGATCAGATGCTCACGTGGATATTAGGTTAACCTTGCTTAACCCTAATCTGTTATGATAAAAGCCCAAGACCAAGTCTTTAGGTTAACTTTGGTTAACCCTAGATATTTTTATGGAATCCCTAAATGAAGAATAGTCTGCTTATATATTTCTGACGAAGCCTAATGGTGAGCAGCACTTTTGACAGAAGATCAATAAGGCATTGTATAAGTGTGATAGTTTTAGTAACTACTGTGAGCCAAGCAATTATCATTTAGATAAGTGACTTGGAGTAGGATTTGGTTGTAAGGGTTGTTTATCACTCAAAGCTTTGAAGCACGAGTGTTGTGTCTCTTGATTAAAGCATTGAAGCAAAATCAAGCGTGTGTATTGAAGAATGTCTTCATAATCTTATTAAACAGTAGATTAGTATCACTGCTGTGATTGAGGGGGAGTGAGTAGGAACTCATATTTAAGTAGGACTTAGATTGAATTTGCATTGGGTAGGTCTTAAGTGAAGGAGATAAACTGGTTGGTTTATTCCTAAATTAATTCCTCTTATAGTGAATTTCCTCCCTGGCTTGGTAGCCCCTAGAGTAGGTGTTGTTATACACTGAATTGGGTTAACAATTGATTGTGTTCTTTACTGTATTTTAAATTATTGTTTGGTGTGTGTATAATTTGTCAGATACGGTGTCATAACATTCACCGTGACATTAAGTATCTGTTGCCAGAATTTCAAAAACCAAAACCCCAAATTGGAGCACAGAACCCTAACAATGGTAAAAGCTTATTCCTACACTGTAACTCAAATTAAACTATCCAGAAACATTACAAATATGCTGATGAACACAAATATGTAATTTAGACATGCTGAATATGCAAGAATTGCAATAATTGAATATGGATAATTTTGCAAACCGTGAGAATGTTAGGCGGTGATTCTAGGTGTTCTGCTGCCTGCGATCGATTGGGAATGATTCCTGAGATGTCCTGGAATTGATTTTTGGCGTTGAAACTCCTTGATTAGCCTTCTATTCCAGAATTTGGATCTCCCTTTTTATCAAAAATTCTGAGTTTCTTTTCTGGCAGTTTCACGTCTCCAACCCCTTTCTTTGATCTTCAAACCTTTCTTATATAACCTAGAATGAACTACGTTAACAAACTTGGATTAAATCTTTGCGTTTAACCAAGATTTGATTTGATTTTTAATGCATAGGATATCTTTCTATTTTCATGTCAGTCGTGCCTTTCTTGTACCAATTTCCATTGATGTGATTTGATTATGAAATGCCAGCATTATGAGCTTGTGATTCTGTCCAAAAATCCAATCAAAGCAAATCTTTCCTATTATTACCAATTATTTGATTTAATTCAATTTTTAATAAATAAAAAATCAAAATAAAATAAATAATGAAGAAACTAACATGTGAGTGAGCATTTGGGTCATGGACCATGTTATAAGTGAGTGCAAGCATAAAAAGTTGGGTCCATTTAGCAAAAAAATGCAAATTTGAGCATATTTGACTTTTGGCAATTTTGCAAAAATAGTCAACTTGGCCAATGCATAACTCTCTCAATTTTGACCCTAGAGAGGTGTTTTTTGACTTTTTAGAAAGCTTAGGATGTCCTCTAAGCAACCCTTTTGGTCTCATCCCAACTTCATATCTTCTTTTGAGTGCATATTTTGAACTTGGGAGCTGAAGATGAATTGTAGGGAATTTCATTGTCTTCAAAATGAGCTTTGGATGGGTCATTTTTTATAAAGTATAAGAAAGTTATGCTTGGTCAAAGTTGAGTTGACTTTTCCTAAAAAACCCTAATTTAGCAACTTTTGGGTTTTTGATGAATTATGGGCAATCCTTGATGAATCATGATCAACCCTTGATCAAATGATGAATTATACTTCAAAATGAGGATGTTGACCAAAAATCTTGAAGTTTGACTGTATGTGGGCCACAATTGACCTTTGACCTAACACAGTCGACTTTTAGGCCTTTGAGCAATTGACTGAGCAAACTTCCTCTACAAGGCTTGAAACTTGACATGGATGATCTTGAGGACATATTAGGACAATGGTGAGCATTTGGGATCCTTTAGACTCAAGCATCTTGATGCAAAATGAAACCCTAATTTGAGGTAGACTGCCTTAGAAGAGAGTTTGTCTAGTCAATTCTTGGACTTCTTTAAGCAATTTGAGGACCTCACTTGACATGTATTGAGAAATATGGGAGGGAAAATTTTGGGGTACAACACCACCCTATACATGAGATATTGCTTTGGCATAATGCGATAAAAAAGAGCTAAGTGAGATAGCAGCGCATACCAGAAGGATACGAAACTCCAGAGATTTTACTGACGTAGCAGCTTTTAATTACATATTGCAATTCATTGCTGACGTTTTCATATTTCATAGTTTTGCGGAGGAAAAGGTTATTTTTTTCAGTGGTAGATGGAGAATGTTCTTTCTTTCAGGAGCATGCTGAAGAAGAAAGCCAATTTAATGACTTTCGGTGTTTGATTGAAAGTATTCTAAGTGAAGGAGCAAAATCTAATTCAAAAGTTGAATTTCATTCCAAGTTATGCTCCCATGCTGATCATATAATGGAAACCACACAGAGGCATTTCCATAATGAAGAAGTTCGGGTTATTCCACTTGCAAGTAAGCACTTCAGTTTAGAAGACAATTTGAACTTCTATACCAAAGCTTATGCATGATGCCTCTGAAATTGATTGAGAGTGTCCTACCATGGTTGGTAAAATCTTTAACAGAAGAAGAAGAAAATATAATTCTGAGAGATCATAAAGCTAAATGTCAAGTATATACAACATCTAAGTTCCATCCAATTAAATTCACAATTACACATTTTTTTTTTTGGTTCTAAGCCTAACCCTAAACTTCAAGCTGCTTCGTTTCATCTTCATGATTTTAACTTTCTCTGGCTCCTTTCAAAAATTTTTCCCCAAGCTCCATGAGCCAATGGAATCATGTCTAGAACAACCCCGCACCTGTTGGAAAAGACTGAAGAAATATGAAATCATAGCAGAGTTATTAAAGTAGGAAAGTAAAAAAAAATTGATCCTAACACAAGCTGCAACATGCTAGTTCAACACCTGTCAGCTCATTCAAACAATAACCCTTAAGTAATTCAACAGAATTCCGAAATTAATTGTTAGCAGAATTTGCCCAACCTTGCTAACAACCATAACAGATTTTTCAGAGATCCAAAACAACTTTCTAACAACCTG
Source organism: Vicia faba (assembly GCA_948472305.1). Lineage (NCBI taxonomy): Eukaryota > Viridiplantae > Streptophyta > Magnoliopsida > Fabales > Fabaceae > Vicia > Vicia faba. The sequence goes on from OX451738.1 coordinate 1,010,135,631, forward strand.
TTTCCCAGATTCGCATAGCCCTGCATACACCAAAAAACCAGTCCAAATGAAAACCTATATCTATTTAACAGAATTCCTTAATACCAGCCAATTTTCCAACTGTCATAAAAAAACAGTTAACCATCAGTTAGCTTCTCTAACTCTTAACATTTTCCAAACAGAATTTCTAAGCTTCTAAACCTCTAACAACCCTCTAACAGACTTCTAACCAACTTCTAACAGAACTCTGGACCTATAACTAACTCTAACCAATCCTCTAACCACTCCTAACAGATTATAACAAAAAAATTACAAATTCCTAACTGACAAAACAAAACTTGCAACAGACTCAAACAGCTAGCTCATTTCTTACTGTTATAACAGAATTTCTTCACAACTTTTTTTTAACCATAAAACTCCTAACAGTTTCGGACCCCCCAGAAAAGATCTCTAACTTCCCTTTATAAAAACAGAATTCTACAACAGAATGAGAAGAGGATATAAGAAGTTGATAACAGAAAGATAAGGGGAATTCAGTTACGGAAAACTCAAAAAGGCCAGAGAAAAAAATTACCTCTAGACTCTCCCTCAATCTTCATTTGTTCAACAAACCTTCTGAAGAATCCTCATTCTTCATCCAATCATCTTGTATTCCTGCACTCTCTCACTGTGTTGAATCTTCTTCAACTCCCATCAAAGCTCCAACTTCTCAATCCACACTATCACCTTCATCTTCTTGGAATTTGCGATACTACCTTCATCTACAATTGAGCTTCATCGTCATCTTCAATCATCATCCTTCATCTTCAAGAATCATCTTCAAGCTTCGCCTTCAAACTCCTCTGAACCGTATCCCCATCCTTCATCATTCTGCCTCCTCTACATGTAGAATTTCAACAACAACAGCGATTCAAAAATTGCAAAAGAAGAAGTGAAGAGTTCATAGGAAGATTGTTATTACCTGAACGTTTCATTGAAGATTTGTGGGTTTTTTTTCTGTTGATATCGCTCTTGAAGAGTCATCGGAGCTTCTCCGATAGGTAATGCTCTTCGATCTCAATCTCTTCCTTTAGATTACCATGTATTTTGTTTCTTCGTTTGATCTGATAACCGAAAGGGTAAAGGAAACATCGCGATGATGAAGAAGATAAACGGAAGTCGATTCCACGGTGTTGGAGTGAGTCGATGGAAGGAATCAAAGAGGAAGAGTGAATGTTGTTGTGCGCCATGAATCGAATTAAAGAGAGCAGGAGATGTTGAAATTTGAGACGACGCTAGATGGTGGAGGGATTGAGAAGGAGAAGAAACGCTTGTACTCTGCGAAGATTGAAGGATCATTACACAAACCCTAAATCCTATGTTTCCCCCTTTTTTTCATTTTTCTTCGTGTTGTTTTTGTTGTTATTAAAACAAGCCTGAAAGACTTGAACAAAAAAACTATTGGGGTTGTCTTGTTGAATCGGGCCGAGCCGCACTCATCATAAGGCCCAGCATGGATTTTTGGGAATTAGAAAGCTTGTACTACAAAAAAAACAGCAAAGCTTGAAAACATGAAGCAGGATTTTTGGGGCTTCTCTTCAAACGGGCATGCAGCGCCCAGATTGCTTCAGCAAACACCCTGCATTAAGTTTGCACCTTCTGGGATTTATTTTTTTGTTTATTATTTTAGTGAGTCCTTTTAAATTATTTTGTCAATTGTTTAGACTTGTTTGTTTTTTCTTTACATGATAAAAACAATAAAGTAAAATATAAAAATTTGTTAGATTTTCCTTATTTTTGAATATAAGAATTAATTCATGGTTATCCGATTATTCGAAATTTGTGATTCACCTTTGTTGGTTGAGCTGAATTTTATGGAGGTTCATTATTTGATATGCGGATGTGTTTTGGGTTCCGATTGTGATTTATTTTCACATCGACGAAGTTTCAACACCTATTCCAAATATTCGATCTCTGACTGTTTATTTGTTGATTCCAGCTCATACAAAGTATCTCAGATTTCTTTACTTTGGTTGTGCTTTTTACGGACGTCATTGTTCGTTTGGTATTATACTGCTTCCAAGTTATATTTCCGCATTTATCGCTTTTCCAGATATCATGATAAGTAGGAAATAAAGAGTGTGCGCTTGAAGTCGTTGTTTAAAGACCTGTAGCAGGCATCACTTCATTTCTTATATGTGTTATGCTTGTGTTTGTTTCCTCTCTTGTTGATCGATGAGTCACTCAATTTAGAAAGTGAGATCACGACTTCGCTCTCAGTGCATGTTACCTAAAGGATAGTATGTTAGACTTTCTTTGGCATGCTAACTTAGATAGGATCCCTTACTGTATGATAACATTAGGTTAGAGATAGGTTAGTCTCCCTGAGATGTTTTCTTCCCATTTTTGCATAATTTCGTTTAAAACTAAAACTGCTTTTTCTTTGCAAATGAATAAAAAATGCTAAGCATTCAAAAAATTATTTTCATGCTAAAAAATACCAACCAATCCATTTCTTTTCGCCATTCGGCTTTTCTCTTCTAAGACCATGTTAGCTCCTTTCCACTACAGGCCATAAGTCTCCAAAGGTCGAGCAGCGATGGAATGATCGAGTGCAACATTGTTCATTTAAAAAATACAAACAAACAAAATATATGAGCCGAACTACGATGCTCTGATTCCTTAAAAGGGATACGTAGGCATCTGATCACGGGGCTCATCCGAGCGAAAATTGTAAATACTTCCTTCTTTTCCCCGTGTTTTTCTTTGCGTGCATTCCCTCTTAGTTTATAAACCTTAAGCATTAGATTGAACACACCCTTTGATTAGAATAACTAGAGTGGATCCTGTAGAGTACTATGGGCGTGTGGGTGATAATACCTTCCCCTCGCGTAATCGACTCCCTTACCCAATCTCTCGGTCGCAAGACCTTGATTTCCCCCTTTAGGTTTTTCTTCGATGATTTTCCTTTCCCTTTCATATGGGATAAGTAAATACTCGGTGGCGACTTCGTTGATTTTACTGCTACACGTACGATTTTCAAAAGTTAACTTCAATTAAAGTTTAAAACCGTAACGCAATGAAAAGAATATTTACATAACCTGAATTGATTTACAAGTGAATTGAATAAAATGTAAAATCAAAAGCATAACTTTCTCATACTTTATGAGAGCTGCTGACAAAGGATGGAACCATCCCACCATAACTGGGAAAGATGGGACGACTAGTCTGAAACCTGAGGAAGAATGGAGCAAAGAAGAAGATGAGTTAGCCCTGGGTAACTCTAAAGCATTGAATGCCTTGTTCAATGGAATTGATAGAAACATATTTAGACTAGTACATCAATGTGAACTGGCCAAGGATGTTTGGGACACTCTCAAAACCACCCATGAGGGTACATCCAAAGTAAAAATGTCAAGACTTCAGATGCTCACTACCAAATTTGAGAATCTAAGGATGATGGAAGATGAGACCATTCATGAGTTTCACATGAACATCTTGGAAATTGCCAACACCTCAGGAGCATTGGGAGAAAAGATGTCAGAAGAAAAGCTAGTGAGAAAGATTCTCAGATCCTTGCGTAAAAGGTTTGCAATGAAAGTGGCTGCTATAGAGGAAGCTCAGGATATTTACAAAAGTTTAAATATCCCAGGGTTCTCATGAGCACATACCACCCTTCACTCAGGCTGTTCCACGCCCAAAAGTGCTCAACCGAACCTCAACTTTGGTAAAAATTTCATTATCTTAAACTTTCAAATCATGCCATATAAATCTTTTTTAAGCTTATATTCATGTTATTGATGACGTTTGCATCCGAACTAACGTGTTACATGAATAGCTTTGGCCTTAAATCGTGTGTTGCCATGGTTGATCGTCGTTAGGGTTTTATGCTCAAATCCAGAGATACACGAAGTTTTAGTAAATTTGGAGGCCATATTCATGATCAGAAGATGTTTTTATGTAGATCTGCATGTTTTGTTTTTGTGTTTGGTCATGTTCGCAGGGGGTCTCACCGGAGAAGACGCTGGAAACCACCGACTCTGGGTGCCTGACTAATCACAGGTGGTGGTACAAGATGGCGTGGCGTTGTCCTTGCATCCCATTGGTTAATTCAAAATATCCACTCCCTCTCTCCATTCCTGATTGGTCCACCCAAACACCGGGGCCCATCTGCATTCATTTTTTTATATTTAAAATAATTGTATTTGTGTATAGAATATATTTATGGATGCGTTTAGGTTAATGGAAGTATCAGCGTCCCAACGGTAGAGGCAGCGCGTTTCAGGCTTTGTGATGTGTAAGGGTGGGGGTTCGAACCCTGCCTCTTACATATTTATTTTTCTAAAGTTTATGTTGTAGAATCAGTATTTCAACCTCCAGCGCACACACCTTGTGTCCGTAAATCGCCACCATTATATGCTAGCAGATGGAGATCTAACGTCTCAGGCATGCTGTATATGATGAACCCACAAGGGGAAAACCACACTGGATCCATACAGGACCTTGGGCCAGCTTAGTCCGGGCCTGCGTTTTACAGTCTCACACCTCCCATTTTATTTTTGCAGACCCAGGCCCATTTGAAGTTTGTTTTATTTTTATTCTTTTAATTTGTTTGTTTTATTTAATCAACAAGTTTTTTTTAATCAAACAAAAAAAAAATCAACAAAACTTAGGATTAGTTTTTTTAAATTAAATAATTATTTTCTGAAATTAATTAATTAATTAACTTTAAAAAATTTTCTCAAATATTAAAATAAGTTAGTACTTTGGATTTAATTTAATTCAAATATCTTCTTAACAAAAATACAAAAATATTAAAATTAGGTTTAATTTCATTTAATGTTTATTTTCTTAATTAAATTTAGATTCAGTTTAATTATTTTTCTTAATAAAAAACAACCAAAAAGAAATTTATTTCACTTAGAACTTTTTTAGGGCTTAGACATTATTTTAAATTCGCGCGGGTTCAATATTTCCTTTCTATTTTTTTCATATTTTTGTATCTGCTGATGGTATGTAATAGATTAAACTATGACTTTACTGTTTTCTTTATTTTATTTCCCCTCATTTTTGGACATGTAAATACCCCCTCCCTGAAGCACTGTAATAGCGTAGGATTTACGATTCTCACATTTTAAATTTCTGCAAGATATTAATTGTTAGTAACTAGGTTTGTATGGAAAGACTGAAAACAAAGTGGTAGCAAGCCTAATAACAAAGATAAATGAACCGAATTGAATCACTTGCACATATACACCTCTAGGGTATCCCCATTTTCGTTGCCTTCAGAAAATAGTCACAACTCTCGAAACATGAGAGGTTTTAGTGGCTACCCTTTGGTTCAGAAAGATCATAAGTCCCTCGATGATCCTCTCGACGATGCCTCCATAAAAATGTGATCTTAGAATCCTAGGGTAGTTACTGAAGCTTCTTGCCCAGTTGCCTTTGTGACTATAAATCGTCCCTTTCGAATGTCCCCTATACATCCAGCGATAAGGATACCTACTCACTAATAGTAGGATAGCACTGTCTAAAGGAAAAGTAAAAAAAAACGACTTTTTTGAGTACAAGTAGATAACTGTTAGATGCTTGCTCAAAAAGAACTGTTTACACTTACACATTTCAAAAACAACTTTAAAAAACATTTGCTTTGTCAACACTCTTGAGGAATGATACAAGAGTTATCATAAAGCAAATCTCCGCACGACGGCATTTTCAAAACTATTTTTTTCAAAGCATAAAGCATAGGGTATTTTCAAATGAGGTAGCATCTAAGAGCCCGTAGAAAATTATGGATGGAAAGGGTTCTAACACCTTCCCTTTCCATAATCTACCCCCCTTACTCAGAAAACTCTCGAAAAGGTCTTTTTCTGTTCTTTTCACCTTTTCCTTAGTTTGGATAAAAGAAAAGTCGGTGGCGACTCTTGCTTACCGCAACATTTATGAACATAAATGTAAAACCAATATAAATAGTCGGTTCTGCCACCGTATCACAGAACTGGTGACTCTGCTGGGAATATGAATAAAAAAAGTGGGGTTACCTTAAGAGTTAGTTCATTTTAAAACTGTTTTAATTGCTTGTTTTGTATGCTTTATCCTTGGAGGGTTGTTTAGGTTGTTACTATAGATCTTACACCCAGATCTGGGAGCATCTTTTTAGGTAAACAGCAATAGATCATGGAGATTGTATGGTATAGACCGATACGGTTGAAGTGATAGCTGTGTTGGTGTGACACTTTGGTTGGTACTGGTATCCCTTATGTTGAAACGAGGAGAATACGGGGCCGCCGCATGGTTTCGTGAAGCACTAACTGACCTTAGAACCTTAGTTGAAAAAACTTTGCCATTAGAAAGTAGTGAGATAGTCGACCTCGGTGTAAAATTTTGGATTGGATGATACTCGATGCTACACTCATTGAGATCGGACTTTCGAGATGTTTCGGCCGCAAAAAAGATTGCTAAGCTGAAATAATGCTCGATAAAGAAAGATCAATGATATTGAGGCTCTTTAAAACCCGATTACTATTTCTAGGACAAGTTTAACCAACTAAACTTCAAGAGGGTATTTACCTATAAACTTCATGCAAGCCTAAACCTAAGGTCTTGTGTGTTTTGCTTGTGTGTGTGATTAATTTGCTTAAACATGACATCATGCATCATAACATCCATTTTTCATTACACTGACTATTTTAAGGACCAAGGGAATTTATCTTTGTTCTATTTTGTAGATCATGGCTTCCGCTCGTAGAAATACTATCTGAATCAGCTTCGTGAGAATACCTCTCAAACTCAAAAACCTAGTATCAAGGGTTCCTGAGACTTCCTTGTTCACCAAGAAATATGATCGACTTCTCAATCTAGTTACCTCGGGATTTGATGAGAAGATGATGATTGTACTCTTTCAATTCTCTGACCCTAAACACAATTTCTTCACTCTCCCAGACTATCAGCTGGTACCCTTCATGGAATAATTCTCTCAAATATTGGGTATACCTATTCTTGATCAAATGCCTTTCACTGGTTTAGAAGAAGCTCCAAAGCCAGAAGTCATTGCAACAACTTTGCATCTGAAACGGTCTGACATTGTATCCAATTGGGAAATAAGAAGCGCAGTCAAGGGTTTTCTAGTTAAATTCCTATTAGAGAAGGCTCAGTTGTTTTAGGATGATTTGGATTTCCAAGCTTTTGAGGAGGTTATGGCCCTTCTAATCTATGGTTTAGTGTTGTTCCGTAATCCAGACTTACTCATAGATGTGAATGTTATCAAGGTTTTCCTCTCTTGTAACCCTGTGCCTACTCTACTCGGAGATATCTTGTATACCCTCTACACTCGCACCATGAAGAGAAAATGGATTCTTATGTGTTGCATGCCATTGCTGTCAAGGTGGTTTATTTCTCACCTCCCTAAATCAGTATTGAAGAATGAAGAAGGTTTGGGTTGGTCTCGAAGGATAATGTCACTTTCTCACTCGGATATTCTCTCGTATTCCAGATCTATGGGAGATATTTATGTCATTGACCATTGCGGGGAATTACCTAATGTCGCATTACTTGGCATTAGGGGAGGCGTAACTTATAATCCATCTTTATCTCTGTGACAGTTTGGTTATCCTCTAAGGGATGGTCCCCACGATATGCTTATCCAGAGGATTGTGTTTAACTACGAGGATGATGTTCAAGAGTATCGTCAGAGGTTCATACGAGCTTGGGGCATGGTAAACAAATTTGATACCAAGACCTTGGGGCCTAGGACTTCCATCCCTATGGAGCCTTATCTAAAATGGGTACGAGCTCGCGCTCAGAACCTTATAATGCCATATATAGCCATTTTACCAGTGGTTGTGGAGCCCGTCACCGAAGGAGATTTTACTTATACAATTCTCCATCCTGACATGCCCACTGATATTGAAAAGCTATAGAGGTCTTGGATTCAGCTAAAGGAAGAACGGGATACATTTAGAAGTCAATTCTACACCGGTGAGAAGAAAGGGTTGGAGCTCACGAAGCAACTTCACGAAGAGAAAAGTCTTAATGTCTATCTCGGCACAAAGAGGAAGCACCCATGGGAAACCTGATTTCTTGGATTTTAGAGGTTTTTTTCAATTGTAAGCCTAAAAGGCAGTTGTAATTTTAATTCTACTAATAAAATCTTTGTTTCACTTTGGTTCACAAATTTAAATTTCCCGAGGTCCTTGAAAACATCGCATAAGCATATCATACACTTCATTGCATAAGCAGGTATTTCAAGACAAGTTTCTTATTCTTTTCGCTGTTTATTTCAGCAAAAGAAATGGCTCTTGAACAGACAATGAAGGACTTACAAACTCAAAATGCTCAGTTCCAACAAATGTTCCTAGCTCTGGCCAAGGGTCAAGAAGATCTGAAAGCTTTAATCATCAAAGAGAAGACCATGAAGCCAAAGAAACATAATGGTGTCTTGAATTTGGGTTGAAGGTTCAGAGGTACGACCAAGCGAACTATAGATTTCACAACTACGTCGGATGAAGGGGACAATCAAGAAGAAAAGCCCAAGGAGGGAGACGAAAACCCAGGGTCTGAGAAAGATGAACCTGATTATTCTCAGGAGCAGTATCTTCCTGCTGATGATAAATACAAATAGCTGGAGGATCAGCTCAATGCTATGGAAATCCAGAGGGTATCCGGGCTAGATTTTAAAGAGCTAGGATTGGTCTCAGGGGTAGTCATCCCACGAAAATTCAAGGTCCATACATTCGCCAAGTACGAAAGTTTCTTTTGTCCTAAGCTTTATTTAAGGTCGTATGTCAGGAATATTTAACCCCACACTACTGATAGGGATCTGTGGGTACACTTCTTCCATGAAAGTCTGTCGGGAACTCAGCTGGAATGGTTCTATCAACTGGAAAGAACCAACATTCATAATTGGGAAGATCTGGCTGCTGCTTTCTACAAGCAGTACGAATATAATGTTGACCTCTCTCCAACTCGTACACAATTGCAAAGTATGTATATGGGTTCCGGTGAAGGTTTTAAATAATATTCCCAAAAGTGGAGAGACCTTGCGGGAAGAGTCCAACCTCCTTTGTCTGATAGGGAACTGGTGGACATGTTCTTGGGCATGTTGTCTAGTCCGTTCTTTAACCATCTGATTGGAAGCTCGTCTGCTGGATTTACTTAATTGATCCTTACTGGTGAACGGGTAGAAGCTGGTATTAAAAGTGGTAAAATCCAAAGGGATACATCTTTTAGCACAACAAAGAAACCTTTCACTTGAAAGAAGGAGGTCAGTGTTTCTTATAGACAATTAAATCACAACAAAACTGAGCATCGTCCGACGGTAGGGGATGTTATAATATCCAATCCTGCATCAAACTAGCAACGAAACAATTAGCGCAGGCCAGATGTACCCAGAAGACAGTTCACTCGAATCAACATGAGCTTATCCCAGATTTTGCCACACCTGCTGAAATCCAATTTGGTGACTATGAAGGAAGCTCCAAAGAATCCCAATATTTCATCTCCCCTCTACAACCCAAATGCCCGATGTGCCTACCAGTCTGAAAGTATCAGACATGAAACAAATGATTGTTGGGATCTGAAGAACAAAGTGCAAGATCTCATTGAGGTGAAGGAGATTGAGTTTGGTCCTCCCAAGAATCCCAACATCATAATTGCACCTATGCCCAAGCATGAACTGGGAGTCAGCACTATTGATGTTGTTTCCGCCACAGAAGATGCTGACAATAGCTATGACTTGGACAAGTGGATCTTCCCAACTATCAGCGATGGACTCATCAATTGGGAGGCCAAAGACTTCGTCCCTATTACTTTTATTCAAGAGTAATTTGTCTTTTTGTTTTGAGGATATGTAATATTTGAACAATTAAAACTTTAAAGCCTTGTGTCTTACCCGAGGCACAATGGTCTATTTGTGAGGGTCATTACTTCATTTTCATATGTCATCAATAAAACATTGGACGCTTCCCATACACATTTTACGCTCTTTGTTTTTCTTTTCTGCCTTTTTACTTTACCAAAAAATATACAGTTATGCTCTTACACACACCCACATATCAAACTACAGATCCACATCCACTATGGATCCCATTGATAACGGTTATGCTATTTTCAGTTATGACTTTGAAAATCCGATCTACCAAGCCGAGGAAGAAGGTGAGAAAGATTATGAAGTACCAGGAGAACTTGCCAGAATGTTATAACAGGAGGAAAGGGTAATACAGCATCATGAAGAGCCAGTTGAGAGAGTGAACTTGGGTACTGAAGAGGATAAGAAATAAGTCAAGATAGGTTCTGATCTAGAGCATAGTGTCAAGGAGCCGTTAATATAGATGTTACATAACTATGTTGAGGTGTTTGTCTGGTTATACGAAGACATGTTAGGACTTGACACTAATATTGTGGTTCATTGCCTCCTGACAAAAGAGGATTTCCCTCCAGTGAAATAGAAGGTTCATCGCATGCTGCCTGAGATCTCAGAAAAGATCAAGGCTGAAGTCATGAAACAGTTCAATGTTAGTTTCTTAGTCGTCACCTCTTATCCATAATGGGTTGCTAACGTGGTTCTAGTATCTAAGAAGGATGGTAAAGTACGTATGTGTGTGGATTACAGATACCTGAATAGGGCATGCCCCAAGTACTACTACAAATAAGGGAAAAGACAGTGCTTTTTTTTTGCTTTTAACAACGCTTTAAAGAGCTGCCTAAAGCAGTGCTGCTAAAAGAAAAGACCGCGCTTTTTTTCAATGTAAAAACGCTTTCTTATGCCCACTTTAGACAACACTTTTAGAATAGAGAGTGCTTTTTTATATACCCCTTTAGCAGCGCTTTTGCTTTAGACAACACTTTGTTATTTTTTAAGTTAGGCTTTAGACAACACTTTCCTTTAAAAGAGTTGTCTATTCACCCACTTTAGACAGCGCTTTCCCACTTTAGGCAGCGCTTATTTTTGAGTTTTTACAACACTTTTCTCTTAAAGCGCTGTCTATTGGTCATAATTTTTTTAAATAAAATACCTATTTTGACTTACAAAAGCGTTGTCCAATATATATAATGCATTTTAATCAGAATTTTAACCATATTTGAACCATGTTTTCACCATATTATGCACCATATTTGGTAGCTTCATTCCAATAAAATATGCATATATAAAAATTACACATATATATAAATTGATGATATATACAAAAACTGCAAAATTTATGATACAAGTTAAAATTTTACAAGTTAAAAGTCCTAAAATTCAAAAATGATGTTACATTTGTACATCTTACTATCTTCGAGAATTCTCATGAAACAACAACAACATGAATATCTTAGCTCTATCTTCTACATATGCACCTATAAACCTGGAGAGAAAAAACTAAATGATCGAAATTCATAACATGATAATATTAATGTTGCACTTTATTCGAATTTAATTTATACTCAAAACTCGAAAGTTCTCATCAAAGGAAATAAGACAATATACCTTAGCTTATAAAATTCTCAACCCGATAATGAATTGACACCATTCCTCCATAAGTTCATCCAATTGGTCTTTTGAGTAATGTGCACAATTGAATTCCTCAAAGTGGCCATTTTATGTGATTTAGTTAAAACAATATGTCATTTTATGAGAAACATAAAATATGGAAATAGTATGTAATTCCTAAGTTAGAAATCCATACCGTGGATGGAATCTCTAATCGATCCAAAAGAATAGTTTCTTTCATATACCTCAACATGAAATAGCCCCAATCTATACTGTTACGCTAGCAAGGACACTACACATGGAAAGAAAATACGAATATATATCAGGATATACCCCTTAAATTGTTTTATCAAGTATCATCACTAATGTAATCAAAACTGAATATCTCTTTGTGAAAATATACCTCCACTCTGATCCATTTAACGTCGTTGGCTCTACTTTTTGGAACTTGAATATCTCTTTAAGAGCGAAAAGCTAGTAGAATGTTATAATAAAATATAAACAACTGTTTAGAACAATCTCACATAGAAACATAAACATAAACACAAATCCAGATATGTTTACCATAAACATAAACATAAACATAAACTTGAATATCTCTTTGGGAGCGAAAAACTTATGTGTCAATCATCTGCTTCAAATCTGGATATGTTGACCAATCATTGTATAACGAATCCATATAATACACAGTTTCTCTCATAGGATTAATCTCAACCAATAACCAATATCCAATTTAAGATTAAACAAAGATTAAACAATGTCCAAAATAGAAAATTATAATAGATCAAGTTAGGATGAAAATCTAACCTGTTGCCAGTATTATATGGCAAAAATAACAACTTCCCAGTATCTTTACTGTCCACGAATAAACCGAGTACATATACTATGACATCATCTGGTCTTGTTACAATTAACCCTGAATTGACAGTGTTGGGAGCTAAGAAGCCAAATCTTGCTTCTAATCCACGCGGGCGCACAATGTTGTCATACATAAACCTTAAATTAAAACATCATTAACATTATACTATATTCATTGAAATGAGGAAATAAATTGTTCATATAATTAAACAAAGTTGACCGGAGTATACCTGATGTATGTACCGATAACACTGAGGCCTAATTCCAAATGTCTAAAAACTTTCTCCATATCCTCTCTGCCAATTTCTCCCAGGTATTAAAAAACAAAGATGTCTTCACTCATAGGTATAAGGTGGGTACCACCATCCGGAATATCGGTTATTCTTAAATATGTCCGAAGGCACGACCTGAAGTGAGCATTAGTTTTTTTGCTAGCCACGGTCTTCTTAGCAACATTCTTTTTTTGTGTTGAAATATTGCTAATTTCAGGCGCCTTACCCCTACTGACTTGTGCAATCTCTTTAGCATTAATCTATTTATCATATAATTAGTTAGGGGAAGTATAAAATCACAAATTATCATTTCTCATAGCATAAATGTCATATAATTGTGTTGTACCTCAACTGATGCAATTAACTCGGTCTCCCGCCTAATCCCCTTATCTTTTGGAATGGATTTTGTTGGAGTCTAACATTACCATGTAAATAAAATGTAAGTAAAATTGCCTTAAATTTTTTGAATAGTAAATGATTTTAATCATACCTCATTATCTACGCAAACGAGGCTTGACGGCCATGCAACAAACGATCCTATTGCATCTGCCATCAATGTTGCATTTGCCACATCGTTAGGTAGTGGTAACAACGCACCCCCCCTCTAAAACAACATCAACCGATACTTTCAAAAATCCATTTGGGAGCGGTTTATGGTGAAGCATTTCTCCCGAGGTATTATACAGTTTTCCCTTGCCAACCATCCGATAAGTCGGTGCCGACAAATAGAGTTGACACTGGGAAATTCCCTATAACCATTAATAAATATGGTTATATAATTAATAAATATGGTTATATAATTATTAAATATGGTTATATAATTTATAAATATGGTATATAATTACCTCGGGAATATTCTGTCCAAAGTTACCATTGATACTACCTTTCTCACTAGTATCTTTAAAACTTATAGCTTGATCTATTTCTTTTTCCTTTCTCAGCTCATAAACTTCTTGTTGTAACTTTTCCAACTTTTCCTGAAGTTCTTTATTGCTAGGAGCTTTTGTATTTGATTTTTTCTTCAAGGATGATGGAGTGATCCCAAATACCTTACCCCTCACCCAACCAGAATACTCACGAATATCTAATGCTCGTGAGAGTATTCTCCTGCAATCATTATCTTCATCTGGAGGTATAGACTGAGAAAGAGTCTCCTGAAATTCATATAAATATTGTAATTAAATAATGATATGTTAATAAAATAATGGTGTAATTAAATAAATAAAAGTATGTTGTAATTAAATAAATAATGTTATACTTACACACAGGGCTTCCTTACACACACGGGCTTCCTTCCACAAAATGTGTTCCGGAAGAGATGTTTCAGAACTATTCTCCTTTGTTAGCTACACATTAAGCCAAATAACATGATCAAATATAAGCGTGCATATATTATAGATGCTTTTCAATTTATAGATACTTACAATAGATTGTTGTAAGCGTGCATATCCCATACGCCCTTTTCTGTATGGATATTTTGGACTTGATGCTCGTTGTCGATTTATGACACTTAAAGTCTTAAATTTATGTGTATTTCTTTTGGATTTAAAAGTTTCCCATTCTTCAGCTGTAACTAAATCTGCATATTTCTTTGGAAGGTCTGCATCAACAAAAAATTTATCTGCATCCCTAAGAAACATGTTACATAAGAAAGCTTTAAACCCTCTATGTAGTTTCCAGCCCAATTTGAGAATATAATCTCTCCTGGTATCCTCAATGTTGAACGACATCTACGAAAATCATACACAAAGTGTGTTAGTATAAGTAATTTAAAGACATAATCATCATTAAAAACAAATAACATCACATATGGTACCTGTATGTCACTCCGTATTTTATCTTTAGCGTCGTCCAACACTCTTGCTCTCCAATCTTCACATGTAATTGGAATTTCTCTCCTTACCACCGAACCGAGATAACTCGTCAACATTGAATCGTTAGGCTCAATTAGTTGGCCTTCTTGACTCTAATGCACATCATACTTTATGCCTTGGTCTCAATCTTGAATGATTCTCTTCATTATTGTTATTCCTCGTCTATATTCCATTTCCATTTTATTAACGGCCTTATCTCTATCATGCCCAGAATCATCACGTGGGTGATCCTCATTAGTAGCCATCTAACCTGTAATAAACATAAACATAAACCCAATATAAAATTCCATAATCATTTAAATATATATAAAATGACAATGCCAAAAATTAACATAAACATAAACTTAAACGTAAACACAAACATAAACATAAACATTTTAATATGCTACCTCTTTCACTAACATCTCTTTCTTTTATTGGTTGGAACATGAAAAACTTGTTTCTTAACAATGTGGACGGATGGATTTATCCAAATTCCCTCATTATGATCATTTCTGATATATGATTCATCCGCTATAATATTCTCATCTTGATCATTTATAATATACGACTCATTACGTCTAATACATGACTCATTCTCATCATCAATATCACCTTGGTCTACACCGTTATCATCAACCACTTTGTTAGATAAAAGCACTATAGACCATTTGGTACTCGTCGGGTCAGTGACATAGAACACTTGTTTAGCTTGAGATGCTAGAACAAAAGGCTCATCTTTGTACCCCTTCCTATTAAGATCCACTTGCAAAAATCCCGACTTATCCATTCGTATGCCACTACTAGTTACCCACTTGCAACCAAAGATAGGAATCTGAAACTTCTCGTAATCAAACACCCAAATATGCTCGATAACCCCAAAATATGACAGATTTGCATATTTAGGGTTTAAGTCCTTCATACTTCAAATGTGCATTTCTTCAGCAAGCACGGTGACACCACTATTTTGCATAGTACTTTTATCATCTTGTTCTTTGGTATAAAATGTGTATCCATTAATTGCCTATGCGCTATAAGAAAACACATGCAAAGTTGGACCATATGCGAAACATCTCAACCTTTCTGTTATTGAAGCGGGATCTGAATGAAGCTTTGAAAAAATATGATCCTTAAACCATGGTATAAAACTTTGATTATGCTCCCGTACTATCAAATTTTCATTTCTTTTCTGATTTACCCTCGAAGTACATCCTTGTGCATTTCAACATATGGCTCAACATCACTGTCATTATGCAGAACATACAAATGCACTTGATCCCGTTCAACTTTTGATACTGTCACAAATTTATTTCCAATTAATCTTTTACCTTCCTTTTTTTTCAAAAATATGACTTTTGGGGAGTCCAATGTATTGAGCTTTGGACAAATATTAAGTACAAAACTCAACCACTTCTTCAACAATGTATCGCTCAATAATACAACCCTCGGGGAGACTTTGGTTTTTCACGTACCCTTTTAATACTTTCATATAACGTTTAACAGGGTACATCCATCTCATATAAGCTGGTCCGCACAATTGTGTCTCTTTCACAAGATGAACAACTAGATGTACCATTATGTCAAAAAATGAGGGAGGAAAATACATTTAAAGCTTACACAAAGTAATAACAATTTCTTTTTGCAATGTTGGTAAGATCTCAGGATCAATCACCTTACTACAAATTGACCTTAAGAAAAAACACAACTTAGTTATCGCGCTCCTTACTTTATCTGGCAAAATAGAACGTATACCTATTGGTAGAAAATGCTCCATTATAACATGGCAATCATGTGTCTTTAAACTCTTTAACTTGAGGTCTTTCATAGACACAAGTCTTCTAATATCTGAAGAGTATCCTTCTGGAACTTTAACTTCACTTAGAAACTTACACAATATCTTTTTCTCCTTTCTAAATAGAGTAAAAGCAGCAGGTGGTAGATATGTTCGACTTCCTTTCTTCACGGGTCCTAGTTCCGTTCATATTCCCATCTTTAACATGTCCTCCCTTGCTTTAAGGTCATCCTTATACTTTCCTTTAATATTGAGTAACGTACCAATAACGCTTTCAAATACATTTTTTTCAATATGTATAACATCTAGAAAATGTCTCACATACAAAGACTTCCAATATGGCAATTGAAAAATAAATTGATCTCTTCTTCCACCCACCTTTGAGAACCGTATGTGCGAAAGGCTTGCCAAACTGAGTACTTACATCTTTCACCTTTTTAAAAATTTGGTCACTTGACAATGCAGGTGGAGCTTTACGTTGTTCGGTGTCTCCATTGAATGCTTTTCTCCATGCACAATAGTGATGTTTAGAATGTAATAATCTATGATGACCGAGAAACACATTCTTCTGACAAAGTTCCAAACGCGTCGTATCGGTTCCATCTTCACAAACAGGACACGCACATTGACCTTTAATGCTATACCCAGATAGATTCCCATATGCTAGAAAATCATTAATTGTGCCAAACAACATCGCCCTCAAATTGAAACTTTGTTTCCTATATCCATCATAAACCTCCACCCCGTTCTCCCACAAAATCTTTAAATCTTCGATCAAAGGTGTCAAGTATACGCCTATGTCATTCCCTGGTTGTTTAGGCCCAGAAATTAACATAGATAACATCATGTACTCACGCTTCATACATAGCCATGGAGGTAGGTTATAAATCAGAATCATAGGCCATGCGGTATGTGAGATACTTTGAAGACCATGCGGGTTCATTCCATTAGTAGATAAAGCCAAGCGAATGTTTCTTGCTTCTTCTCTAAAATCAGGATAATCATTATCAATTTTTTACCACTATGGTGAATCTTCTGGATGTCGATACTTTCCATCAATAATTCTTTCATCTGCATGCCAGGTCAGGTGTCTTGCATCGGTTTCACTATGAAACATGCGCCTAAATCTCAGAATTATAGGAAAATAGCATAAGACTTTTGCTGGAGATAATTTTTTCTTATATCGAGACAAACCGCATTTAGGGCACTCATTTAACGATGCATATTTGTTTCGTAACAAAATGCAATTGTTTGGACAAGCATGTATCTTATCATAGCTCATTCCAATAGAGCACAACATTTTTTTGGCCTCATAGGTTCGATTAGGAAGAAAATTATCCTCCGGAAGCATATATCTCATAAGGGCTAATAATTCTGAAACTTTTATCTGACCATCCATTGCCCGCCTTTAAGTTGTACAACTTTAATACCACAGACAGTCTTGTGAATTTAACGCAACCTTTGTACAATGGTTTCTCTGCATCACTTACCAATCTCTCAAACCTTTTGGGACAATCCTGAAGATCTTCTTCAAGTGCATCTGCAATCTCTTCGACTCGATTAAAATCGTATGTATCTGTGTCCTTGTCGTCTGAAGCATAGGTCGTACTACTTTTCTCCCCCGGTTCAATGTTATCGTTGCTTTTTTCACCGTGAAATATCCAACACGTATAACTTCTATCAATTCCATGCATTAGTAAATGCGATTTCAATCTACCTGCATCAACACGACCCACATAACAACAACCCAAGCAAGGACACTTCATTCGACTGGGGTCTTTGGCGTGTTCAACGACAAACTTAACAAATTCCAATACCCCATTCTCGTACTCTTATGCCAATCAATCGACAAACATCCATTTTTTATCCATTTTTTTCTACTAATTCAAGTAAACAAAAACACTATAAACGGATTATTCCCTTTTTGTTTGAATTAAACGGATTTTTTCTAGAAATTTATTTCTAGAGTTAATAACATGGACTAAAAATAAATATATCTATATAAAAATAATTGTGTTTTTTAATTGATTGATACAGATAGAATTTGAACTTGACTTACCAAAGAAAGAAAAGGGGTTATTGGTGTCGACGGTGGATGATGCGGCCTTGATGTTCTTCGAATCAGTGATGGTCTTTGACTAACTACACCAATACAAAGGGATCATAAAAAATAAGTTGTATATATATAGGGCTATAATAGCTTAAATCCACAAACCTTAAGAATTTGTTCTTAGACAAGTTTTTTATGAAAAATTGAATGAGAAACAAATCACTTATGAATCTTTTCTATCATATTATATTTCTTTCCAACAGAAACACAGTATTTTGGAGTATTAATGCTTAAACAATTTTGTGATTTATATCAGTAAAATAGTATTAAAAGTAAAGAAACCAAGCAACCAACAAGTAAAAAAAATACTAGTTCATGGAGAATATAAACATGATAAACAATTCAGAAACCAATTAAAATAACAAAAAAAACCATCATTATATTTTTTATTCCAAAACAAAGAACCAAAAGAAAATGAAATAATGCTAAATGCTAAAAGTGTTGTTGTTATATATCAAGCCATACCAAGAATCGAAAAATCAAAATGCATACCTATAACTTGGTTATGCATATCTATAACTCAGTTTGGACATCAATAGGAGGATAATGTCTTAGATGTTAGCATAGTACATTATCAATAGGAGGATAAATTAGTTTGGACATCAATGGAGATGAAGATATTTTCAAGAAAGAACCTACCTTGAGAACCGGTCGGTGTGGGTGGAGGACAACTGAGAGGAACGGTGGAGGACGGAGGTGGGCTGGTTCGACGGTGATAGAATGGGTTTCTGTTCGTGAGAATGAGAGGGAAATGGTTTTTGATCATTCGTAAATCTGTGAAAGAGAAACAGTATACACTGATTCTATTTTTTAATTCATTTATATGGCTTTAGACAGCGCTTTCTAGAAGCGCTGTCTAATATGGGCCTTTAGCAGTGTTTTTGAAAAGCGCTGGCTAATAGGGTCCTTTAGCAGCGCTTTTCAGATTTTTTTTTAATTTTATATGACTTTATACAACACCTTCTTAAAGCGTTGTCTAAAGTGGTGCTTTACCAACGCTTTTGATAAAGCGCTTTCTAAAGCAATACTTTTAGCAGCGCTTTTTAAAAGCGTTGTCTAAGGTCATATTTTTAGCAGCGCTTTTACTTATTATTTTATACAGTTTCTGTGTATTTTTTTAAAATTCACTTATAGCAGCGCTTTTGTATAAAAGCGCTGTCTAATGTGCGCTGTTAAAAGTCATTTTTGGCGTAGTGAAGGATGAATTTTCGCTTCTCCACATTGATGTTCAGGTTGACAGCACCGCCAAACATAAGGTATTCTCCTTCATGGATGGTTTCTCCGGGTACAATCAGATCAAAATGGCACCTGAGGACATGGAGAAAATGACATTCGTCACACAGTGGGGCACTTTCTGTTACAAATTTATGCCATTTGGGTCAAAGAATGTCAAGGCAACCTATCAGCGTGCCATGGTAGCTCTGTTTCACGATATGATCCATCATGAAATAGAGGTCTACATTGATGATATGATAGTTAGGTCTCAGGCTAAAGAAGAGCACCTCGATCACCTACAGAAGCTGTTTGAAAGGCTGAAAAAGTACAAACTGAGGTTGAACCCGAATAAGTGCACCTTTGGAGTAAGATCTGGTAAGCTCTTAGGATCTGTTGTCAGTGGTAAAGGTATTGAAGTTGAACCTGCAAAGGTCAAAGCTATATAAGAAATTCCAAATCCTCGCACTGAGAAGGAAGTTAAGGAATTCTTGGGACGTCTGATTTACATTGCCAGATTCATTTCACATTTGACGGCTACTTGTGAGTCAATCTTCAAATTACTAAATAAAGATCAAGCAGTGAAGTGGAATGATGACAGCTAGAATGCCTTTGACAAAATCAAGGAATATCTTCAAGAGCCTTCAATCTTGATTTCGCAAGTTGAAGGAAGACCTTTGATTATGTACTTAACGGTATTAGAGAACTCAATTGGGTGTGTGCTGGGGCAGCATGACGAGTCTGGTCGAAAAGAGCATGCAATGTACTACCTTAGCAAAAAGTTTACTGACTGTTAAACAAGATACTCACTGCTCAAGAAAACTTGTTGCGCTTTGGCATGGGCTGCTCGCCGACTAAGAAAGTATATGTTGACTCACACTACCTTGTTGTTATCTAAAATGGATCCTATCAAGTACATATTTGAGAAGCCCACTCTCTCTGAAAGAATAGCAAGATGAAATATGATATTGACCGAATACGACATTTAATACACAACCCAGAAATCAATTAAGGGAAGTATACTAGATGATCATTTAGCTCATCAGGCTGTGGATGACTACCAATCCATGAATTTTGATTTCCTGGATGAGAACATCATGCTAGTAACTGATTGTGAAGAACCTGGAACAGATGAAGGACTTGAAAAAGGATCCAGATGGACTATGGTTTTTGTCGGAGCTTTCAACGCTCTTGGCAATGGCATCGGTTCCGTGATTATCTCTCCTAAAGGCTGTCATACTCCTTTCACTTCCAGATTATGTTTTAATTGCACCAATAATATGGCTGAGTATGAAGTATGTATTATGGGTCTCAAAGCTGCTATCGATCTGAGGATCAAATTCTTGAGTGTATTTGGAGACTTGGCCTTAGTAATCAGTCAAATCAAATGAGAGTGGGACACAAAGCATCCTAATCTTATCCCTTACAGAGAGCATGTGTTGACATTGATTCCCCACTTTTAAGAAGTTACCTTTGAGCATTTTCCACGATAGGAAAATCAACTAGCGGACGCGCTAGCTACGATGTCATCCATGTTCAAAGTCAAGTGGGATAACGAGGCCCCTCATATCACTAGTGTGAGAATGGATGAACCAGCATACTGTCACGAGATTAATATTGAAGACGTAGTGGAAAAACCTTGGTTCCATGAAGTTAAAAGATATCTCGAAGCCTAGGAGTATCATGAGGGAGATTGAGTCAATGATAAGAAGTTCCTAAGAAGGTTCTCTGCCAAGTTCCTCCTCAGTAACAGGATCCTCTACAAGCACAACCACGACTCTACCTTGCTCCGGTGTATAGACAAAAGTGAGGCAGAAAAGATTATGGCTGATTTGCACGAAGGTACCTTTGGCACTCATTCCAGCGGAAACACGATGGCTAAAAATATCCTACGGGCAGGATACCATTGGTCCACTATGGAAGCAGACTGTTATCAGCATTTGCGAACTTGTCACCAATTCTAGATCTATGCTGATAAGGTGCATGTACCTCCAGTTCCTATAAACGTCCTCACTTCTCCTTGGCCATTTGCAATGTAGGGCATCGACATGATTGGAGAGATTAGACCTACAGCTTCTAATGGGCACCACTTCATCTTCATCGCCATTGATTAATTCACGGAGTGGGCCGAGGCAACCTCATTTGCTTTTGTTACCAAGAACATTGTGTCCTGATTTATCAAAGATAACCTTATATGTCGGTACGATATTGCAGAAAGAATCATTACGGATAATGGTACCAATCTCAATAACACTATGATCACCGAGCTCTGCACGCAATTCAAGATCCAGCATCATAACTCTTCTCCTTAACGGCCGAAGATGAATAGCATTGTAGAAGCTGCTAATAAAAATATCAAAAAGATCACACAGAAGATGATAGTGACATATAAACACTGGCATGAGATGTTACCATTTGCTCTTCATGGTTACCGTACCACAATGTGCTTATCAACATGGGCAACTCCTTTCTCTTTGGTATATAGTATGGAAGTTGTCCTACCCATTGAAGTCCAGATCCCTTCCTTGAGAATCATGAAGGATGCAGGTCTGAGCGAAGACGAATAGATTAAGACTCGACTTGACCAATTAAACTTGATTGACGAGAAGAGGCTCGCGATTGTCTGCCATGGTCAGATAAACTAAAAACGTACGATTAAAGCTTTTAACAAGCAGGTCAGATGTCAAGTATATCGGGCCGGTGATCTGGTAATCAAGCGCATTATCCTACCACAAGGTGATCCAAGGGGAAAATGGACTCCCACATACGAAGGGCCATTTGTGAGCAAGAACATATTTTCTGGTGCAGCCATGATCTTAACCACTATGGACGGTGACAACCTTCTGCACCCTGTAAACGCGGACATAGTTAAAAGATACTACGCATGAACAAAGACCCGCTAGGTTTACTGGCCTAGGAAAACATAAGGGCATCCTGGCGAACCAAAAGGGTTCGAGCAAAAATTAGGGATATACATATGAAAAAATATGTACGCCGGTAAGTTGAAAACCTGAAAAGGCGGATTGGGAAAAAAAGGGTATCCCGGTGGACTGAAAACTAGAAAGGGTTGTCCAGGAAAAAGTTAGGGATTTAAAGCGTATAACTATGTCCCGTTAGATCACCTTACAACCAATCTTCAGTATCAACTATCAAGCTCAAACGGTACTAATCAATCCAATCAGCTTCGGATAAGCAACGAAAGAGATGAGACGCTCAAAGACATAAAGGCAATAGCAGAACAGGAACCAATTGGGATCATTGCACATAGCTGTTTTTCTTTGTACACTATTTTGTATTAGTTTAATTCTTATGACGACATTATCTTACTAGGATGTTTGTTTCCTTGTACAAAAATGCTTATTCAAGTTAATACAAAGCTATTTATTTGAATGTGCCAAACTATTTGTTTATTTTTCTGTATTGTTTGCGAAAATGTCTAGTGATTATTTTTGAACATATACATTTGAATGTGATTACTACTTACAAATATACGCATAAGAAACAGAAAGACAGTTACTAATGACTTTACGGGACGGGACAATATCTAAGGGTCATCCACAAATCCCTGCAGATATTTTCTCCAGCAGATACAGAGAGAGAGAGAGAGAGAGAGACATCCCACTACAAGGTCACTTTCATATTCTCAGTATGTAGCCTAATGGTGTCAAGTGCTCTCATATCCCCGGCAGAGTAAAAATCTCCAAATTACTGCTCCAACAAAAGATTCCCCAGTGAATTCGCCAAGCTTCTCAGGATTCCCCCTGCAGGATTCCAACAATATCCCCAAGCGATTCACGGAGTTTTCCTTCCCCAATAGAGTTTATTTCTCTAAAAAATGGAAATTTATATCCCGAAATTCAAATTCAAACAAAATCTGAAGACCTACATTCTTCATCCCCAACAACAATCAGGGATTCATTTTCCTTAGTTCAATAATACAATAGTGGAATGACTGACACATTTATACATTGCATTTATACATAATTTTACAAACATCATAGCATATGGAGCACAAATGCATATATCACAATCTCATTTATTTTGAGAGCATCATGCAATTCATACATCACTACATTGCATGAAACTGATTTTACCTTTTCAGGTTAAATTGGTAAACAGACAAACACTATCAATTTATGCAGCAGGTCAAAGATTAATGCCCGAAACTAGACGGGGAAACTATCTACACGACCAAGTGGTATGAATTCCCCAAGCAGGACATGTTTACCACCAAAAACAAGTTCCAGATTAATACCTGAAACAAGACAGGACAACTATCTGTGGACGATCGAATGTAGGTTAATACCTATAATAAGCCAGAAAACTATCTACATGAGGAGATTGAAGATTAATACCTGTAACAAGCCAGGAAAACTATCTTTCTTTCTCAGGACAGAGATTAATACCTGAAACCAGACAAGACAACTATCTCAACAACCGAAAATTTTCAAGTTCCAGATGAATACCTATAACAAGCAAGGACAACTATCTATGGACGACCGATTATAGATTAATACCTATAACAAGCCAGGAAAACTATCTACATGAGGAGATTGAAGATTAATACATGTAACAAGCCAGAAAAACTATCTTTTTTTCTCAGGTTAGAGATTAATACCTGTAACAACCCAGGAAAATTATCTTTCTTTCTCAGGTTAGAGATTAATACCTAAAACAAGACAGGACAACTATCTCAAATGACTGATAAAAGAAAGTTCCAGATTAATACCTGAAATAATACAGGACAACTATCTATGAACAACTGACTTGAAGATTAACACCTGAAACTAGACGGGAAAACTATCTACATGACCAGACGAAGTAATCTTACACGGGTTTCTTCTCATGATCTCCAGATGCAGTCTAACACGGACTCATCCCGAAGCAATCTTACACGAGTTTCTTCTTATGATCTCCAGATTCAGTCTAACACGGACTCATCCTGAAACAGCCCTACACAAGCTCTTTCTAATACCTTTCCAGATAATAGTTAATTCCATTATCCCTAGCAAGTTACTGTGAAGCCTAGATTTCAACCAGAAAGCAGCAAACTCCCATCTCTCCAGTACAGAGATAACTCCTCAGTAGAGCCTTAGACAACTGAAGTTCCTAGATTCTATTCCCTACAGAGTTTTTCCTCAAGCAGGAGAACAATAAAAATCAACATTCCCCAACGGACTCCTCCTCAGACAGCAGGAACAGGAATCCCCCCATAAAGAGACCTCTTATGAAGTCAGCATTTACTTTGCATGGCATCTTTAAGTCCATCTCTGACAACCCTCTATCATCTTCTCTAAATGGAATTTGTAAGCCCATTCTCAACGTCATCAACCAACGGTGTTACTTCATGCGAGTGAAAATTTATAGGCACTTTAGTTTCAATTATCTTCCACCTTCAGATCACGAAAGGCAAACAAGCCAATCTAAACCCTCAGGTTTAAGAAGATTGAACAGGGGCAGCTATTGTACCCCAATATTTCCCCTCCCACTTTTACTCAAAGACATGCTCATAGAGGTCCTCAATTTCTCAAGGTTGACCAAGAATTGACCATACAATCTCTCCTCCTAAGCAATGAACCTCTAACTAGTGTTTCACTTTTCATCAAGATGTGTGAACTCCAAAGGTCTCAAATGTTCTCTATTGTCCTAATACGCCTTTAAGATTGTCCATGACAAATTTCATGCCCTACACTACAAGTTTGTTCAGTCAATTGCTCAAATGTTTGAAAATCAACTATAATATGTCAAAAGTCAACTAGGGACTATGTACAGTCAAACTTCAATATTTTTGGTCAACATCAGCACTTTGAAGTAATATCCATCATTTGATCAAGGGTTGTGTTAGCTAAAGATTTCGAAATTTGCTAAAAATATGAAAGTTGATTTGAGAAGATCATGTTTTAAAAAAATAACATGAAATTTGACCTTATAAGGTTATTGCATAAAGCTCATTTTTATGATTCGATATGTCAAAGGGCAACTTATATTAAAAGGAGTATTTCAAGATATGTGAATACTTCGACAGTCATATTGGTTGAATTCAAAAGCTTCGAGCGGGATGTTTAAATTTCAAACTAATGCGTTTTTGCCAGGAAGACGCGTGGAAGCACCAAAATATGCACATGTAAAAGATGTCGAACATGGCGCAATCTCATAGAAAGACCGTTAGGGTCGAATCTGTATAAATAGGAGTCTTAAATGTTAGAATTCAGGGGTGTTCACATTGTATACAAATCACTCATACTCAAAGTACTAGAGCGGGAGAAAAGAGTTTATTGATAATGTATGTGTAACAACACCATCATTTATATTCAAAGTTGTTTTCTTATTAAAAAGTTATTTTAATTGCTTTCTTTATTCCTTTTCGTTTCCATTCAAACACTTTTAACATATTTTGTCGAACTTCCTTTATAAGAATTTTTTTAGTTATATTTTTATAAACATTTAGATCATTTCCTTGAAAGTTATATTTTGGATTCATAGCCAAATTTTAAACATGTTGAAGTAACCATAATCACGTAGAAAGGCCTTATTATTATGTCAAATTGTAAAACTAAGACACATGTCCTAGGATCAATCTAGTCGATCATGTAAGTTACCAAAACATAGAGTTTGGAAGACTAGCGGTTGTTTGTCAGAAATCACTGGTAAACAGGTTGATCATGATTCCTCAAGAAATGCTCCTAATCTATCAAAAGTCAAAAATTGCTGAATTAGGGTTTCTATGGGAAAAGTCAACTGAACTTTAACCAGGCATAACTTTCAAATACTTCATCCATTTTCCCCCAACCAAAGCTCATTTTGAAGAGAATCCAATTCCCTACACCTTCTCTTTTGTCTTCAAGTTCAAGAGATGCACCATTTGACAGATACACGCTTATACATTACAAGTCATTTTCAAAAAGTCAACAAAAGGCACTTTTGTCAAGACCATTTACATCAAGATAAAGTATTCAAATGCAAAATTGATCAAAAGAGGGATTGAATTAGACATCTTGGGATTTCCAAAAAGTCTAAGATCATCATCATGGGATAAAAATTGAGCAAGTTATGGCTTGCCCAGGGTGGGAAAATTTTGGAAATTTCAAGAATTATGCATTGAGCAAACTTAAACTTTTAGGTAAATGGCTTAATTTCTTGAAATTCAAATATCTTCTTAAACTTATAGAGGACCTCTAATCTCAATTTTACATTGCCTTACCACTTTTATCTATTTTACTCATATTTATTTTGATTTATTTCAAATAAATACAAAGTAAATTATATAAAATAAATAGAGATGGGCTTTGGCATTTGGGCTGATGTTTTGGCTTGCTTAGAAGCCCACAAATTCGTGAAAGACGTGACCAGGTTCATACTACTTTGAAATTGGCATGAAATCTCCATAAAAGGCATTTTTTTCAAATTATGATCATGGTTTAAAAACAATGGTTATGGCTTGGATTCTTTCCATGTTTCAAATTAAGATAACTACCAATAACCAATGAATACCCAAAAGAAAACAGACCAGAAAAATGGTTAATAACACCAATAGAGGAGGGAAAAATCCTCTCCAAGGATCAGGCACAATCATGGCCAGTTCGATGAATACGTCAACTACAATCCCTGATTCACAAGCCATGTCCATATCCACAGGACCCATGGCTACAAATAGTTTTATACCTGGGTCTACAGGGACCATGCCTATGAACAATTCGACAACCATGCCTATTTCTACAAGCGTGGTAAAGATTCCGTCGAATACTCAAATCGGCCATGTGTTGGCATATGTTGGAAATCAGACTCAACCTACAACCCCAAGGCTACCAAGGTTTGAAAATTTTGGGCCTTGGAGGGAGGAATCCCAATATGGGATGCCGACTTCCTTTATGTCAGGGTTATAAATAATAAATCCATACATACACAGCCTACCATGACAACCTTTTCGCCAGTACAAAATTTCGGTTCTGGTATGAACCATATGGGTCGAAATATGCAGAACCAAGGATTGTCAAACCAAATACCTATGCTTACAACTAATAATCAGACATCATTTAGGCAACAAATGGACGCTAGTAACCATGATATGGTCAGAGTACTTGCCCATGAAATGAATGCCATTTTCTCCCCTTTGATCCAAAATGTTAATAAGACAAACCAAGAAAATACCCAATTCTATCAGCAAATGTCAGTGCAGATGGCGCACATAGAAGATTTCTTTGGATCCCCCAAGCACTTGTTCGACATAAGAAAAACCAGGGGGCAATTCAAGAAGAAGAACCCACTATCAATCAGGTTCGACCACTCAGACAAGAGGTTGGTGAAAGGAACATGAGGGTAAGGGTAGAACAACAAGAGATTCAACATGAGATCCCTGAGGAGCAACCCAGGAGAGTAGTAATAGTTAACAGAGATCAAAATGCAGAAGAAGTGATCCATAGAGTTAGGCAGGATAACATGTTGGCTTAAAATAATTTAACCACCATGATTGAAAGAATCATGGCCCTAAATGGCCTGAACATAGGTTTTTGACGGCCAAATTACACATCTCCATTGACAAATTTTATTTTGTAGCCTGAATTACCAAGGGGATGTAAAGTCCCCAAATTCACAAAGTTTCCAGGAGATACTAAAGAATCAACTGTTGAACATCTGACCAGGTATCTGATAGAAGCAGGGGATTTGGAAAATAGTGAAAACTTAAGGATAAAATACTTTCCTAGTTCATTAACAAAAAATGCTTTTACGTGGTTCACCACATTGCCACCAAATTCTATAGATACATGGCCTCATTTAGAGAGATTGTTCCATGAAAAATTCTACATGGGGAAAAATGAGATAAGCCTTAAAGAGTTAGCCAACATCAAAAGAAAGTTTACTGAACCTATAGATGACTATTTGAATAGGTTCCATTTATTAAAATCTAGATGTTTCACAATAGTACCTGAACATGAATTAGTCGAAATAGCCGCTGTGGGATTAGATTACTCCATTCGAAAGAAAATAGATACTAAATATCTAAGAGACATGGCCCAATTAGCATATAGAGTTCGACAAGTCGGACGTTTAAAAGCAGAAAAGGCCAGAGCAAGTAAAAATTATAAGAAAGAGAGGGTAGCTTATGTCGAAGCCGAAGAAGAAGAAGAAGGGGCCTTCAATGATATATATGATTTTGGGGAA
Organism: Vicia faba; assembly: GCA_948472305.1. Taxonomy (NCBI): domain Eukaryota; kingdom Viridiplantae; phylum Streptophyta; class Magnoliopsida; order Fabales; family Fabaceae; genus Vicia; species Vicia faba. The sequence goes on from OX451738.1 coordinate 1,010,164,315, forward strand.
CTCGAAGTAGATCTGGTTGAACTAAAAGAAGCACCCCTATACTCTTGTAAAATGCTTACACCAGCAAATGGCAGGAATCATGTCGAAACAGAAAAGAATGAGAAATTTCCCAAGAAAACTTATACGTTTGACATTACTAATGTGATGAGATTTTTGATTTGCTTGTAAAAGATGGTCAAATGATAGTGCCTCCTAATGCAAAAATTCCTCTGTTAGAACAACAGAAGAAAAGAGGCTTTTGCAGTATCATAATTTTCTGGGCTATAAAACTTCACAATGCTTTCTTTTCAGGGATCTTATTCGAAATACTATCAAAGAAGGACGTCTGAAGTTTGCTGAGAAAGTCAAGAGCCACATGAAGGTTGATGATGATCCCCTCCATGTTGCAGATACCAATTACATTGAACTTGTGGAGATCAACATGGTGGATATGGTGGAGTGTGGAAGAGAAGAAGCCAAGGAAGTCAAAGGCTCCAACATTGATGGAAAGCAGGCTACTGAAAGCCTAACTGACAAAATTCCCTTTGACACTCCTGTTGAAAATATTTCTACAGGTAATGTTGAATCAGAGGCTACTGAGGGCTCTGTAGGAGGAATAATTGAGGCTACTGAAGGCCTTAGAGTTAAATTTGAAAAGATAAGGTTGCTGAAGGTCCTAGTCAGAGGGTTAAAATGGTTGATTTGAAGCATCCTTCGCCAGAAATGGAAGAGGTGGAAAGGTTCCTAAAAATGGAGAAGGAACCGATGAATTTTGGTTACCCTAAGGCTAATGAGACACTATGATAATACTTATGGAGGTGTCACCGAAAGAATTCAGAAATGCTGGTGTGCCCAAGGTGCACTATTGTTCTTAGTCGAAGGGTAGAGGAGGCTTATGAAAGATCTCAACGTACTAGAACACAAGGAAATTGGAGGCAAGAAAGCCAATTGATGAAAGTATACCCAAAACCAGGGGAAAGTCTGCTGGATTTTCTAGTATGTTGTTATAAATCTGAAACAGAGTGTCTGTTATGTTCCAGGTGTGGGGTAGTGTATGATAGGGAAATGGCTGAAATGTTCGAAAGAATCCCTTTCACCCATGGTTGGGACCAAGAAGGTGGCAACCCAAATATATACATCTTCGACAAGAGGGGAGTTCCAAGGAGACAAGATAGCCCTTACCCCAAGGCTAGGAGAGTCACTTTCAAACTTCTAGCGAAAATACCAACTGGGAAATGGACTCAGGCTCGGGCAAGAAGAGGAAAATGGAGAAGCTTCGACCAAGGGGGCATAACTTTAATGGCCTACAAACAACAGTTCCAAACATCAAAGAGAAAGGCTTACACGTTGGAGAACTACAAGGGAAAGAATCTAATATCCAGATCCCAATGGAGGGGGCATCAAAGGATTAAAAAGGCTGAAAGAGAGCTAGCATCAAAGGACAAAGGGGAATCCAGTAGCAACAAGTTCCCTTCGAGCACTGCAAACCTAAGTAAGCCACTTGTGGGTCAAATATTGTTTACGTCGGAGGAGAAGGTTGAAACTGAGAAAATTCAAGAGAACCTAAATAAGGAAGACGAAATGTCAACAGCTTACGGAGAAAAGTGAAAGATCACTATTCATGTTCTTGGAAGTTGGTATATAATGATGGTGGAACTGTTGCACGCATGTCCTAATGAGACGTTTTGAAAAATCAGTTATGATTAACTATGACGTCAGGAAATGAAGGAACATGAAAGGTTGCTAGTTGAAATCAGGTGATTACAAAAAATGTCCATTTTTGCATTTATTCGAAATAGACATTTTTTGGGGGCAATTTGTTAGCTGAAGATTTTGACATTTGATAAAAATACGAAAGTTGATTTGAGAAGATCATGTTTTAAAAAAATAACATGAAATTTGAACTAATAAGGTTATTTTATGAAGCTCATTTTTATGATTCGATATGTTGAAGGGAAACTTAAATTGAAAGGAGTATTTCAAGATATGTGAATACTTTGACAATCATGTTGGTTGAATTCAAAAGCTTCGAGCGGGAAGTTTAAATTTCAAACTAATGCGTTTTCGCCAGGAAGACCCGTGGAAGCGCCAGATTGTATGCATGTAAAAGATGTTGAATGTGGCGTAATCTCATAGAAAGACCGTTAGGGTCGAATTAGTATAAATATGAGTCTTAGATGTTATGATTCGGGGGTGTTCACATTGTATACAAATCACTTATACTCAAAGTACCAGAGCGGGAGAAAAAAGTTTATTGATAATGTATGTGTAAGAACACCATCATTTATATTCAGAGTTGTTTTCTTATTACAAAGTTATTTTAATTGCTTTCTTTATTCGTTTTCGTTTCCAGTCAAACACTTTCAACAGATTTTGTCGAACTTCCTTTATAAGCATTTTTTATTTATATTTTTATAAAAATTTAGATCATTTCCTTGAAAGTTATATTTAGGATTCATAGCCAAATTTTAAACATCTTGAAGTAACCATAATCACGTAGAAAGACCTTATTATTATGTCAAATTCTAAGTCAAATTGTCACACTAAGACACATGTCCTAGGATCAATCTAGTCGATCATGTAAGTTACCAAAACATAGAGTTTTGAAGACTAGGAGTTGTTTGTCAGAAATCACTAGTAAATAGGTTGATCATGATTCCTCAAGAAATGATCATCATCTATCAAAAGTAAAATTTTTCTAAATTAGCGTTTCTATAGGAAAAGTCAACTAAACTTTGACCAGGAATAAGTTTCACATACTTCATCAATGTTTCCCTAAAAATGCTTATTTTTGAAGAGGATCCAATTCCCTACAACTTCTCTTTTGTCCTCAAGTTCAAGAAATGCACCATTTGACAGATACAAGCTTATACATTACAGGTCATTTTCAGAAAGTTAACAAAAGGCACTATTGTCAAGACCATTTACATCAAGATAAAGTCTTCAAATGCAAAGTTGATCAAAAGAGGGATTGAAGTAGACATCTTGGGATTTCCAAAAATTCAAATATCATCATCATGAGATAAACATTGAGCAAGTTATGGCTTTCCCATGTTGGGCAAATTTTGGAAATTTCAAGAGTTGTGCATTTAGCAAACTTAAACTTTTAGGTCAATGGCTTAATTTCTTGGACTTCAAATATCTTTTTAAACTTATAGAGGACCTCTAATCTCAATTTTACATTGTCTTACCATTTTTATCTATTTTACTCATATTTATTTTGATTTATTTCAAATAAATATAAAGTAAATTGTATAAAATAAATAGAGATGGGCTTTGGCATTTAGGCTGATGTTTTGGCTTGCTTAGAAGCCCACAAATTCGTTCAAGAAGTGACCAGGTTCATCCAGCTTTGAAAATGGCATGAAATCTCCATAAACGGCATTTTTTCAAATTATGATCATGGTTTAAAAACAATGGTTATGGCTTGGATTCTTTCCATGGTTCCTTGTCCCCTCCATCTCCTCTATATAAGGACCATTTTTGCAAGCCAAACTGACGCATACACACAACCTAGAGACCACCACAAAATTGCAAACAAATTCTTAAAGTTGTCAAAATCGAAACCCTTGAACCATCGGATTCAACTCTTTCCAATAACTCTTTAAACATCCCAAGGTTCCCAGGAGCACATACCACCCTTTTATTCAGGTTGTTCCATGCCCATAAGTGCTCAACCGAACCTTAAATTTGGTAAAAATTTCGTGATCTCAAACTTTCAAATCATGCCATATAAATCTTTTTTAAGCTTATATTCATGTTATTAATGATGTCTGCATCCGTTCTAACGTGTTACATGAAGAGCTTTGGCCTTAGATCGTGTGTTGCCATGGTTGACCATCATTAGGGTTTTGTGCTTGAATCCAGAGATACATGGAGTTTTAGTAAATTTTAAGGCCATATTCATGATCAGGAGACGTTTTTATGTAGATCGGCATGTTTTGTTTTTGTGTTTGGTCATGTTCGCAGGGGGTCTCACCGGAGAAGACGGTGGAAACCAACGGCTCCGGTGGTCTGAATAATCACAAGTGGTGGTCCAAGCTGGAGGGGCGTTGTCCTTGCATCCCATTGGTTAATTTAAAATATCCATTCGCTCTCTCCACTCCTGAATGGTCCACGCAAACGCCAGGGCCCACCTGCGTTCATTTATTTTTTTAAATTTAAAATAATTTTATTTGTGTATAATATATATTTATGGATGCGTTTAGGTTAATGGAAGTATCACCGTCCCAACGGTAGAGGCAACGCATTTAAGGCTTTGTGATGTGTAAGGGCATGGGTTTGAATCCTGCCTCTTACATATTTATTTTTCTACTATTTATGTTGTAGATCCAGTATTTCAACCTCCAGCGCGCACACCCTGTGTCCATAAACCACCACCACTAAATGCCAGCAAATGGAGATCTAATGTCTCAGGCACACTGTATATGATGAATCCTCAAGGGGCAAACCACACTGGAACCATACAGGACCTTGGTCAGCTTAGTCTGGGACTGTGTTTTACAGTCTCACACCTCCCATTTTATTTTTGCAGACCCATGCCCATTTGAGTATTGTTTTATTTTTATTCTTTAATTTTTTTGTTTTATTTAATCAGCAAGTTTTTTTTAATCAAATAAAAAAATCAACAAAACTTAGGATTAGTTTTTTTAATTAAATAATTAATTTCTAAAATTAATTAATTAATTAAATTTAAAAAAAATTCTCAAAAATTAAAATAAGTTAGTACTTAGGATTTAATTTAATTCAAATATTTTCTTAACAAAAATACAAAAATATTAGAATTGGGTTTAATTTAATTTAATATTTATTTTCTTAATTAAATTTAGATTTAGTTTAATTATTTTTCTTAATAAAAAACAACCAAAGTAAATTTCTTTCACTTAGAACTTTTTTAGGGCTTAGACGTTATTTTAAATTCGCGCGCGTTCAATATTTTCTTTCCATTTTTTCTTCATATTTTTGTATCTGCTGATGGTATGTAATAGATTAAACTACTACTTTACTGCTTTCTTTATTTTATTTTCCCCCATTTTTAGACATGTAAATAATCCCTCCCCGAAACACAGTAATAGCGTAGGATTTACGATTCCCGCATTTTAAATATCTGCAAAATATTAACTGTTAGTAACTAGGTTTGTATAGAAAGACTGAAAACAAAGCGGTAGCAAAACTAATAACAAATATAAATGAATCGAATTGAATCACTTACACATATACACCTCTAGGGTATCCCTACTTCGGTTTCCTTCGGAAAATAGTTACAACTCTTGAAACGTGAGAGGTTTTAGTGGCTACCCTCTGGTTCAAAAAGATCATAATTCCCTCGATGACCCTCACCACGTTGCCTCCGTAAAAATATGATCTTAGAATCCTAGGGTAGTTACTAAAGCTTCTTACCCAGTTGCCTTTGTGACTATAAATTGTCCATTTCGAATGTCCCTCATACATCCAACGATAAGGCTACCTACTCACTAATAGTAGGATAGCACTGTCTAAAGGAAAAGAGAAAAATAATGACTTTTTTTAGTACAATTAGATAGCTATTAGATGCTTTCTCAAAACGAACTTTTTACACTTACACATTTCAAAAACAACTTTCAAAAACATTTGTTTTGTCAACACTCTTGAGGACTGATACAAGAGTTATCATAAAGCGAATTGCCGCACTAAGGCATTTTCAAAAATATTTTTTTCAAAGCACAAAGCACAAGTTATTTTCAAATGAGCTAGCATCTAAGAGCCCGTAGAAAATTACGGATGAAAAGGGTGTTAGCATCTTCCCTTTCCATAATCTACTCCCCTTACTCAGAAAACTCTCGAAAAGGTATTTTTTTGTTCTTTTCACCCATTCCTTAATTTGGACAAAAGAAAAGTCAGTGGTGACTCTTGCTTACCGCAACATTTACGAACACAAACGCAAAACTAGTATAAACAGTCGATTCTGCCACTGAATCACACTACCATTCATTGGAGTAACAAATCTCAGCAACGAACTACCTTCCATAATGACAAGGCTGCCATTCATTGGAGTAATAAAATCTAAGTCTTCTCTAGAAATTGACAAATTTACTAGGGAAGTACAGGTTGCTCAAATAAAGAGACCTGCCACTTACTAATTTTCTGGGGAAAGTAATAGGACTTCCTGGGGAAATACCAATATATTCTTGTTCAAGAGATAAAATATTCACGTGTAAAATAAATGCACATTCTCAAACTGGGGTTTAAAGCTTGCCAAAATCAAAATAATAATACTGCTGGGGACCACCCATTCGAATCAGAAATAAATCGGAATGAAACAGTCAATTAAAATAACATCTCATGAGAAATAAATTCAAGAGGGAACCATATTCCATCCAGACAATGAGTTTAATAGGAAGGTTAAAGCAAAATTATTCCACGAGGGATAAATCATTGGGGGAAATGAAAGTATATACTTTCATCTTAAGGTTGACACTCTATTGGAGAGAGGATAACACAACTCTGCAAAACAGAGTAATATGTCAACAAAATATTAATGAATGCAAATGAGCAATGATTTGATAAATTCAACTATGCATGATATGTATGTATGCATGTATGAATGTTATCATGTATATGTTGACAAAACTAACATATGACACTGGGGATAACAAGACAAAACCAACTTGGGTACAGTCAATACTCTGCTAAAACACATCCAAGATGAAAATTTCATGAGAAAGTAAGCACCGACTAAGGAAACAAATTCCTACTACATGGCTTACTCTATTGGGAAGGAACATAATCCGAAAATAATCAAATCATAACAATAAATCAGTACAGACACAGGGGTATAACATCCTTCTCTAGGCTTCATAGGGGAATATCACACAAACTTCAATGGGGAAAACAAATGTTTCACGGTCTGTACTTCTACTGGGGATTGCGATACTGATTTCAATGGGGGAAACAATACCATATTGTTGAGACATCAACTGCGGATATTGTACTGACTTCATTGGGGAGGGAAATAACACATCTCCGAGGGGAAACCAATATACATTCTTTAATATTAAGAGCAAGGATTGCACCAACTTATCTAGGGAGAACTTATGAAATTTCACGGGGATAGCCTCATCCAGGGATTTAAGAAGTCAAACATTACAACAAGAAATAAAACTTATGGGGAAGTTAAATCAAATCCAGCACTTGGTGGTAGAAAACCCAAAAAGTTGATAATTGTTTCAACATTTCTTAGAAAAGACATTGCCCTTGTCTGGTTGCCTCAGTGGAGAAAATGGGATAGAGACCTCAGACCCTGCAAACCTAAAATCAAAATGAACAGAGACTTGACTGAGGATAATGGGGTTACAAACCCAATACCGCACCATACATCAATTGGTATCATCTTAAATTATCTGAGAAGCATAAGAAAATCGTACTCAAACCAGCAAAAGTGACCTGGGAGAGCCTTTCCTGGTGGATTCATACTTCCAAATCTTCATAGTTCGTCCATCCTTGGAGTCACTATTTTTGTTCTCCTTGAATCAAAAAATCTAAAGCAAGAAGTAATTTGTAAATTCTTTTCAAAAAAGAATTTTTGTTATTTAATCTGTTAGCTTTGAAAATTACTATCAATAATAAATGAAGTCTTTGTAAGCTGAACAAAATAAAAATTGCAAAGAATTGGGCAAAAGCTTAAACATTATTAATAGAATGGTAGTCTGCGAATGGAGAGACTCCATAGATGATTACAAAGTTTGGAAAATGGTAATATATATTGGAAAAGATACATTTAAATACAATAACCACTATTCTTCCTAACAACTTTGAATTCCTGAGCAGCGACTTTGGTTGAAGAGTGGTGAGGATTCAAGACGATTGTTGCTTCAATAATCAAGTCTTGTCTAATTCAGTTACTTGCCAAGAAATCCCTAACTTTTTCCTAGGTTTCCCTTGCGGGTTTTCAACCTACCGGGAAAATTTATTCTGCTTGTGTCTCTAATTTTTTCCTTTACCGCCCTTTCAGGTTTTCAGCCTACCGAGATGCTCCTTTTTTACCTAAGCCGCCCTTTCAGGTTTTCGACTTAGCGAGTTGTTCTTTTATTTCTTTAGGTGAAGTATTTCTTGACTGCATCAGCATTCACAAGACATGGGAACTCCTCACCCAAACAGTTCCATCCCTCTAAGGGCCTTCAACTCTTTTTGCATTTTATCAAACTGGTCCTGAAAATTGTTCATTCAATCATAGAAGCCCAAGCTTTCACTTGATAGAGGAATATGGCGATACACTTCATCATTCATAAATGGTACAACATTCACCGAGGGAGGTGAAGCATAGTGAATCTCATTTCTAGCAGCAAGGGTAACATTCACCACAAAAGGTACAGGAGTAGCAGCCTGAGCAAGTGGAGCAACTTGAGCATAATTATTATAACCTTCTGGCATAAAGTTCTCTGGCATTCCCCATGGATAACCCTGAGGCATACTATTCTGAACAACAGTAACCGGAGTAACATAAATAGGAATTGTTGGAACTTAAGAAACAACTTTGTCTGTTGAGGTTGAGTAAGTGGTGGTTGATTCTGAGCAACCACCAACGATTCCATCAGAGCAGTGAGATGGGCTATACCGGCCTTCAGAGCAAAAACTTCTTCGCGCAGCTCGCGATTCTCTTGTTCTAGATTATCCATCTTCCTTCTGAAATTAGCCTAAGTGTTGCACTGGTGAGACAACTTGCTGATTAAAGAAAAGAAGCTCAGTAAGACACTTGGATATGAACAAAAATGCAAGAATTATGTGCAATGTGATACATGATATACAATGCACACGATTTATTTTATTATTATTATTTCAAGGAACTCAAAGGTTTATAGACAATTTGTGAATATCAAAGTACTAACACATTTGAAATACTGAAAATTTTATAATAATAACTTCAAAATTGATTACAACTTTTGGTACAAGTTTCAATAATCCCAAGTACAAGATAAAATGAAAATATAATATCCCAAGAAAGCAAAGCTGATGAAGATCACTCCATACACTGACGTTTCTCTGTGAGTCTTGCAATTTGAGTCTTCAACTACATATTCTCTTATGCATACCTATCAGCGACCACTTTCCAATCATCAGAGTCGGGAAGTGAGTAACTAGGTCCTGACGAAGCTCTAGAGGAAAATAAACCCTCTTGCCTCTCCATCGTCTCTATAGAACGACTCTTAAGAATCTCGATCAGGTCATCTTTGTCCTTCAGGTATGCTCGGTAGGACACCTCTAAAGTTTGACACTTATTCTTCCAAGCCTCCTTCTCCTGCTGCATCCTGACTAGGGAAAGTTAAAGCTCTTCCACATCATCCAATAGGATATGAGTGGTCTTCACAAGCATATCAATCATGGGTGCTTCACGGGAATACAACATCTTTAACTAGATGGCTCTTGCTTGTTCCCACTGAAGATAAGGCTCCAAAGAAAAAACCCCTCTAGGTTCCAACTCCTTCCTACCCTTCCTGTGAACATGATGCCAAGCCTTCGCAATCTCCTCTTTAGCTTACTTATGAAATTCTCACTCTTTCAGGAAAAAACCACTCAGATGAATATTATTTGGATTATCCCTCATCGGATATCCAAGTTGTCGTCGTGCAAGAACAGGTTTGTAGTTAATTCCTCTTTTTGTACCAAGAGGTACATTGGGGAAACTACCACAACTATCGATAATCTCCATATCTTAGTATGCCTGATGATACCAAACAATATTTGAATGAGTGACGGTCATAATCTTTGGAGCACAACGAGGTTCCTTCCTGACATCTCAGAAAGTATCAGACCTAGGCAAGGGAGAAATAAACCACTGATACAACAAAGGCGTGCAGCAAATGATCCCTCCATGGTAAGAATCCCGAAGATTAATAGAATAATAAGCATCACCCAATAATATGGGGAATGGGTTCCTAATCATAAAGATCCCGATGGAATTAATATCCACAAACTTGTCGACATTAGGAAATAAGAACAACTCATAAGTAAGTAAAGAAAAGATGGCATCAAAAGCAACCATAGTCTTCATCCTAGTAAAGTAACAGGCTTTCTCCAACAAGAACTGAGTGGGTAATCCTCTAATCCCTCCTTTGGTAGTCACGTGGGCTTCAACTTAGACTTCCCCAAATGGATCAAAACAGCAATCTCATGAGATTTTGGCTCCCCCTCCAAACCAATAAAAGGAACATGATCGATAATAGGTAGACCCAGTAGATAAGAATACTCCTCTAATGTAGGAATCAACTGATAATCAGGGAAAGTAAAGCATCGATACATCGGATCATAGAACTGGACCAAAGTCGAGAAAAGACCCTCCTTCATCCTGAGCTTCATAAGAGAAATGATGGACCCATACTTCCTCCAAAAGTCTGTAGAACTCCCGATCTCGGGAATTAGACTCATCAACTCATATATCTTGGGATCTTTGAAACTGTACTTCATAGTCTTTCTTTTTCCAGAATCCATAGTCAAAAAGTACTTGATATATTCATAAAGAGTCAAGTTTAAGTCTCTTGAAACAAAATGTTTTAAAGGATGCTCATGGGTGCATGAATGCATGATGCAACAATCACATACAAAATCATAAACATATGGTTTATAGGTTCAACATCACAAGCATAAGGTTTAAGGTACTACCCATAAGGTATCATCTAAAATTTGATCACCTGTCGAACAAGGTTCTAAGAGGTTACCAGAGTTTACATCCTTCCTCCAGATATTACCATCTTCCCGATTGACTCGGTAATTAGAAATATTCTCAGGAAAAACTCGTCCGAGCATAGTATCGTGTGGCAACCACTTATGGATTACTCCGTAATGGCTTCCTCACTACACCTAAAAGGCCAAGATAGGTTAAAACTTCTACGGTTCTCAGTTTCAGCAGGCTCCCAGGTCGAAAGCAGCACGTCTTCTTGATTACTCGGTAAAAGAAACTACAGTCAAAGGGGCCTCCACCGAGTGAGGGATCTAATTTCTCCTTTTTTGGGATTACTCTCTCAGAGTTAACATGACTATACCGCCCGCATTATCTTAAGCTTGCCCAAGTCTGGGTAGAGGACTTATGAGAAATCACCAAGCACCCTGAAAACCAAGAAAATCCAGACAAACATATATATAACATATAATATACAATAGATAAAAGCACATATACAGATAAGAAAAGATAGGCTAAAACCACTTAGGGATGGACCAGTAATAGGTCCATCTTTCTCCAATGAAGTCGCCATTTTTTCTGTAACGGTAGAAATGTTTAGACTAAGCCATTGGATTGACTCGACTCACAGAAATGAAAATAAAAATCGCCACTGTGCTTTATTGTTTCTAAAGAAATGGGAAAAAAGATAATAACCCAAAAATAGGGGGAGATAATCTAAGTTCGGGGGTTGGTTACGCAAAGGGAATGTATTAGCACCCTAAACATCTACGGTACTCTGTAGGAACCTCTTTGAAAATCTATGTATTTTGGCTATAAATGTTGTGGAGATGAGAAAAGACGTATTTTTTATGAATTTTTTTTCACCCTCCGCGGTTGCAAACCTTTAGTGTCTACGTATCACCTTCCATGCAATAGGGGATCAGGGTACTCGTAGTTCACCTTTAAAAATTTTAAAACACAAGTGTGTTGGTTAATTTTAAGAGACGAGACATCATCGTCTTATCCGAGTGGAAAACATACTTACTACCCACAATTATGAGAAAGGAAAATTTCTGTCATCTCAAAGTGGAGGATATGGCATGGATTTTAAAATCAACAAAGCCTCGCTCAACACCAAAGTGGAAAATATCTCACTTCACTACATATCATAGAAGTATACTAGCTCGCATCACTATAAAGATTGACAAGAGTCTAATATTTTGAAAAAAATTTAAGGTAAAAAGCCAAAGTGGCAATGATAATTTGAATGACATTGATTCACTTTTAGTCCTCTTACAAAAATTTCAAAGTAATGTTAAATTGTATAATGTTTGATTAAGAAAATATTTTTGAAAATGCATGGACCTAAGTACTAGTTTATTACGAAAGTGGTTCAAGTTTATAAACAAAGAAGATTTTGAAGCAGATGAGAAGGTTTTGAAAATTAAAGAATGGGAGAAGAGATTAAGAGAGTATCATATGTACAGGAGGGTAAAAGATAATGTAAAGAGGATCTGATTGAATAAGAAACCAGTACTTGACATGATAAAGTCAATACAGTGTTCCCATCCCTTTGGGTTTAAAGCCACAAACAGATAAATAAGCTAAGAGTATACCAAACCTCAGGTGAAAATAATTCACGAGCTGACGGCATCAAAGAAAACCAAATGTAAGATAATACTCCAAGCATCGGATAACGCATATCGAATCATAAGCGAGGAGCGCAACATGTGAAAATAAATCACAGATGAAGAAAGAGTGGATCAAAGGCGATGGATAAAGCTCACGGTACTAGATCAGGCTCGAGATATCAAATAAGGCTCACAGTATAGGATAATAATCCATGTATCACATAACATATATAGACAAATCCAACAGCACGGGGTAACTTATATGCCTCCGTACTGTTGTACCCCAATTTTTTCCCCTAAGATCCCTCATCATACTTTGTACGTTTTGCACATAGCATTGGTCTCGTGGTTATAAGATCGAAGAGCTTTGGCATTAGGGTTTCTCTCTCAGAGTGGAGGTTGTCGTCTTGCTCAAAATTGATTCAACTGGCGCTCTCATTTTTGTTGGCGTGAGATTAGGGTTTTAGATCACAAGCAGCATAGATGTCTCTGCTATCATAATTCCTCAAGATAAAACTTTTTCTTCATCAGAGTTCCTTCAAGGAATAAAGGCATTAGGGTTTAAATCAGCCATAAAATCAGGATTTCTCTTCATTTTATTTAAACTTAGTAGTGATTCCTCTATGGAGGTTTATTGAATTAATGTCTCACTCCAAGGCTGTATTGAGCATTACTCTTCCCTTATTGCGAGTTCATCATCATCAATCGGGTTTATTATAATCCTTATATCTCAAGAAATTCCTCTCAAGAAGTTCAAAAGATTTAGTCAAGGGCTTAGTTCTTTTAATGCTAGTTATTAAATGGTTAAGGATTGGTTGAAGAATTCATCGAATCAATGTGCTTATTATTGATTAAGCTACGGATTAAGAGCTCACCCAAGCTTATTGATAGGATTTGTATGGCTTCTTGAGTTTGAGATTTAATTGAAGATTTAGATTCATTGACCAAGATGGCACAAAAGATAAGCTTGTGAACTCTTTATGGACAAAGATACATTTCATGGTGTTTGCAGTGATCAATCAATTTTAGAGATTAATGATCAATATAAGGTGTCCCACTTCAATAATCAGAACTGCATTGTGCTATCAACTTAAGGGTGTTACAAAGCTTCCTACTATGTCTTATACGAATCTTTGGATTTTCATCCATGATTTCATTCAAATTGTTAAGGGCAAGGAAGAGGAACAAGTTTTTCCTCTACTTATTGAGAAGTTCTCTCTTGGGGAACAATCATCCCTAGTTTGGCAGTTTCTTTACAGTATTCCTGTGAATATGATGGCAGAACTTCTTCCCTGGTTTTCAACATCTATATCAGTAGATGAATCCCAAGACTTACGAGATTTCTTAGTCAAGATTGTGCCATAGGAAAGGCTTCTTCAAAAGGTTGTTTTCACTTGGATGGAAGGGAGAAGTAGTGTTAATACAATTCAAAGTAGTGCAGATTATTCTCATGTTCAATGTTATTCTAGCCCGTTAAGGCATCAAGATGGAAGAGTCAATTGTGTGTGTGAATCCACAACTGGAAAAAGGAAACATTATGGATCTATACTAGATGTTTCTAATGTCACTAGAACCACCCTATAGATGAGATATTGCTTTGGCATAATGCAATAAAAAAGAGCTAAGTGAGATATTAGCGGAAACCAGAAGGATACCAAACTCCGAAGATTTTACTGACGTAGTAGCTTTTAATGACAGATTGCAATTCATTGTTGACGTTTGCATATTTCATAGTATTGCTGAGGACAAGGTTATTTTTTTCGGCGGTAGATAGAGAGTGTTCTTTCTTTCAGGAGCATGCTGAAGAAGAAAGCCAATTTAATGACTTTCGGTGTTTGATTGAAAGTATTCTAAGTGAAGGAGCAACATCTAATTCAGAAGTTGAATTTTATTCCATGTTATTCTCCCATGCTGATCATATAATGGAAACCACATAGAGGCATTTCCATAATGAACAAGTTCAGGTTCTTCCACTTGCAAGAAAGCACTTCAGCTTTAGAAGACAATGTGAAATTCTATACCAAAGCATATGCATGATGCCTCTAAAATTGATTGATAGAGTCCTACCATGGTTGGTAAAATCTTTAACAGAAGAAGAAGCAAATATAATTCTGAGAGATCATAAATCTAAATGTCAAGTATATAATATATCTAAGTTCCATCCAATTACATTCACAATTACACAAAAAAAATTTTGGTTCTAAGCCTAACCCTAAACTTCAAGCTTCTTCGTTTCATCTTCATGATTTTAACTTTCTCTGGATCCTTTCAAAAGTTTTTCCCCAAGCTCCATGAGCCAACGGAATCATGTCTAGAACAGCCACGCACCTGTTGGAAAAAGATAGAAGAAATATGAAATCATAGCAGAGTTATTAAAGCAGGAAAGTGAAAAATTTTCATCCAAACACAAGCTGCAACATGCTAGTTCAACACCTGCCAGCTCATTCAAACAATAACCCTTAAGTGATTCAACAGAATTCTGAAATTAATTGTTAGCAGAATTTGCCCAACCTTGCTAACAACCATAACAGATTTTTCAGAGATCCAAAACAGCTTTCTAACAACTTGTTTCCCAAATTCAGATAGCCCTGCATACACCATAAATCCAATCCAAATGAAAACCTATATCTGTTTAACATAATTCCTTAATACCATCCAATTTTCCAACATTCATAAAAAAACAGTTAACCATCAGTTAGCTTCTCTAACTCTTAACATTTTCCAAACAGAATTTCTAAGCTTCTAAACTTCTAACAACCCTCTAACATACTTCTAACCAACTTCTAACAGAACTCCGAACTTGTAACTAACTCTAACCAATCCTCTAGCCACTCCTAATAGATTATAACAGAAAAATTACAGATTCCTAACTGTCAAAACAAAACTTGCAACAGACTCAAACAACTAGCTCGTTTCTTACTGTTATAACAGAATTTCTACACAACTTTTTTTAACCATAAAACTCCTAACAGTTTCGGACCCCCAGAAAAGATCTCTAACTTCCCTTTATAAAAACAGAATTGTACAACATAATGAGAAGAGGATATAAGAAGCTGATAACAGAAAGATAAGGGGAATTCAGTTACAGAAAACTCAAAAAGGCCAGAGAAAAAAAAACTTACCTCTCGACTCTCCCTCAATCTTCATTTGTTCAACAAACCTTCTGAAGAATCCTCATTCTTTATCCAATCATCCTGAATTCCTGCACTCTCTCACTATGTTGAATCTTCTTCAACTCCCATCAAAGCTCCAACTTCTCAATCCGCACTATCACCTTCATCTTCTTGGAATTTCCGATACTACCTTCATCTACAATTGAGCTTCGTCATCATCTTCAATCATCATCCTTCATCTTCAAGCATCATCTTAAAGCTTCGCCTTCAAACTCCTCTGAATCGTATCCCCATCCTTCGTCATTCTGCCTCCTCTGCACACAGAATTTCAACAACAGCGATTCATAAATTGTGAAAGAAGAAGTGAAGAGTTCATAGGAAGATTGTTATTGCCTGAACGTTTCATTGAAGATTTGTGGTTTTTTTTTCTTCTATTGATATCGTTCTTGAAGAGTTATCGGAGCTTCTTCGATAGTTAATGCTCTTCGATCTCAATCTCTTCCTTTATATTACCATGTGTTCTGTTTCTTTGTTTGATCCGGTAACCGAAAGGGTGAAGGAAACATCGCGATGATGAAGAAGATCAACGAAAGTCGATTCCACGTTGTTGGAGTGAGTTTATGTACGGAATCAAAGTGGAAGAGTGAATGTTTTTGTGCGCCATGAATCGAATTAAAGAGAGCAGGAGATGTTGAAGGATGAGACGACGCTAGACGACGGAGGGATTGAGAAGGAGAAGAAACGCTCGTACTCTGCGAAGATTGAAGGATCATTACACAAACCCTAAATCCTATGTTTCCCCCTTTTTTTTCATTTTTCTTCGCGTTGTTTTTGTTGTTATTAAAACAAGCCTGAAAGATTTGAACAAAAAAACTATTGGGGTTGTCTTGTTGAATCGGGCCGAGCCGCACTCATCATAAGGCCCAACATGGATTTTTGGGAATTAGAGAGCTTGTACTACAAAAAAAACAGCATATTAGCTTGCAAACTGGAAGCAGCCTTTTTGGGGCTTCTCTTTAAATGGGCCTGCAACGCCCAGATTGTTTCAGCATACACCCTGCATTAATTTTGCACCTTCTGGGATTTATTTTGTTGTTTATTATTTTAGTGAGTCCTTTTAAATAATTTTGTCAATTGTTTAGACTTGTTTGTTTTTTCTTTACATGATAAAAATAATAAAGTTAAATATAAAAATTTGTTAGATTTTCCTTATTTTTGATTATAGGAATTAATTCATGGTTATCCGATTATTCGAAATTTGTGATTCACCTTTGTTGGATGAGCTGAATTTTATGCAGGATCATTATTTGATATGCGGATGTGTTTTGGATTCCGATTGCGATTTATTTTCACATCGACGAAGTTTCGACACCTATTCCCAATATTCGATCTCTGACTGTTTGTTTGTTGATTCCAGCTCGTACGAAGTATCTCAGATTTCTTTACTTTGGTTATGCTTTTTGTTGACGTCATTGTTCGTTTGGTATTATACTTCTTCCAAGTTATATTTCCGCATTTATCGCTTTTCTAGATATCATGAGAAATATGAAATAAAGAGAGTATGCTCGAACTTGCTGTTTAAAGACCTGTAGTAGGCATTCCGCACTTCATTTCTTATATGTGTTGTGCTTGTGTTTGTTTCCTCTCTTGTTGATCTATGAGTCACTCAATTTAGAAATTGAGATCACGACTTCACTCTCAGTGCATGTTTCCTATAGAATAGTATGTTAGACTTTCTTTGGCATGCTAACTTAGATAGGATCCCTTACTGTATGATAACATTAGGTTAGAGATAGGTTAGTCTCCCTGAGATGTTTTCTTCCTATTTTTTCATAATTGCGTTTAAAACTAAAACTGCTTTTTCTTTGCAAATAAATAAAAAATGCTAAGCATTCAAAAAATTCTTTTCATGGTAAAAAATACCAACCAATCCATTTCTTTTTGCCATTCGGCTTTTCTCTTCTAAGAGCATGTTAGCTCCTTTCCACTACAGGCGATAAGTCTCCAAAGGTCGAGCAGCGATGGAATGATCGAGTGCAACATTGTTCATTTAAAAAATACAAACAAACAAAATATATGAGCCAAACTATGGCGCTCTGATTCCTTAAAAGGGATACGTAGGCATCTGATCACGGGGCTCAGCCGAGCGAAAATTGTAAATACTTCCTTCTTTTCCCCGTGTTTTTATTTGCATGTGTTCCCTCTTAGTTTATAACCCTTAAGCATTGGATTGAACACACCCTTTGATTAGAATAACTAGAGTGGATCCCGTAGAGTACTATGGATGTGTGTGGTGCTAATACCTTCCCCTCGCGTAATCGACTTCCTTACTTAATCTCTCGGTCGCAAGACCTTGATTTCCCCTTTAATTTTTTCTTCGATGATTTTCCTTTCCCTTTCATATGGGATAAATAAATACTCGGTGGAGTTTTCATTGATTTTACCACTACATAAAAATGGCGACTTCACTGGGGAAGATGTCGACCAATTGCTGGTCCATCACGTAAGTCACTCCTAGCTCCCGTTTTTCTTTTCTTAGGGTGCTTATCATTATGCTTTCATGGATTATTCATTTGTATATATTTGAGCATATGTTTGCATTGCATCTTTATTGATATTTGTTATATTGTTGTTGTGTTGGTTTCTCTGTTTCTTGATGGGTGGGATGTTACTATGAGGTAAAAGGCCCAATACCCAGGCCAAGTGGAAACAATAGGAACACTAGGAATAGAGTGGAACATGAACGGCTAGTTAACTTAGGTTTCACTATGCCGCCATGTCGTCCACGCTCAGATGAGGGACAAATGAGGGGCTATCATTTTCACGTAGGTGATATGGCGATAGTTTTTCAGGAGTACCCTCGATTCTGAGTTACCATTGACCTTACCATGACCTAGTCTTTACCCGTGAGTAGGGAGGGAATAATCTTTACAGGTACAGATGGTGACTATAAATGTTCCGTTGGTGACTTTGATTATACTGATGACTTTAATCCTTGATATTCTGAATTGATCCGGACCTTTGATCTTATTACATATGATAGTGGTTTTGTTATCAGTTCAACAACTATCCAACATTCCAGAAACTTCGATCTTATGTTTATTACACTTGCATCATGGCATATTTATTTTATAAAAGAAACGCAAAAATATATATAACTGCCTAACCTGCATTTTCATTTCATTTCCAGGATTATTCCGAGGTCTGTCATCAACATCGAAGATGGATAACAACATGAAGACAAATTCATAGCCTCTTAGAAACACTGCTGCTTATCAGTTTCCATGCTTTGGTGGTCGATTGTGAGAGGTGGGAGCCCTTATGAAAGGACCAAATGAAAAAGTTTTCAGAGGATAATATGGAAACTTATTGCCGTTGGTGAATGATGATTTTGAAGAATGGGCCGTGAGAACACTTCTTCAATTCCATGATCCGCAACTACGCTGTTTTACTTTCCGGGACTATCAATTGGCACCAACTCTCGAAGAGTATGCGCACATTATGGATGTCAAAGTGACCAACAATATTCCTTTTGTTCGAGCACCAGAGACTCCATACTATATGGCGATCGCCAGAGCTCTTTATTTGACTCATGGTGAAGTTAAAAGTAATTGGATTAACAAAAGAGACACAAGCGCTCTCCCTCTTAATTATTTGATATCAAAGGCCATGGGTTTTGCAAAGGACATGAATTGGACCATGTTTAATGCACTGCTGGCAGCAATGATTTATGGTCTGGTCCTCTTTCCAGTATCTGAGAAGTTAGTGCATCTATCTGCATTGTGTGTCTTCATGAACGGTAACCCCGTACCAACTCTACTCGCCGACACTTATTACACCATCCATTCCCGACATGGGAAGAAAGGAGAAGTCATGTGTTGCGCGATCGCGCTTTATAAATGGTTGATGATGCATATGCCTACAAATGGGCCTTTTGTTCATGCTGCCGATTCATCTCTATGGTATAAGCGTATCATGGGACTCACCTCGTATGATATTGTTTGGTAAAGTGTGATAGGTTTGAAAGAGATCATTATAGGGTATGGAGAATTCCCTAATGTCCCGCTTATGGGGACAAGGGGGTGCATTAATTATAACCCTATCTTGCCACGCCGTCAATTAGGATTCGCGATGTTAGATAGACCCGATGAACGGGAGGTGATGGGTACCGTTTATTTCGGTAAAGGGGAAGATGAAGTGTTGCTTGAAAAGGTGAAGATAGCATGGGGACATATTCGCCGTAAAGGGTAAGTTTCTTTCAGCCAGAATGAAAGTGTAGCTTATGATACTTATACGAGCTGGATTCAGGATCGTGTGAGGGAAATATGGTTACCTTATAAAAGGGGGAGGTTGCTATATCCTCAACCTGATTTCGACCCATTAGCGGTCGTTCAGGCGGACAATTATTTATTCTGTATTGATTCGTTTTCTGTGCAGCCGGTCACATAAGGATTAGAGTTCGTGCCCGTAACGTGTTTTAAGATTGTCAAGGTCGAAAACTCAAACTCCAGGATAGGCAGGAAGAAATGAATGTGGATATGTCATTTTCCTTGCAAGACAAGAAGAAGCTCATGAAAGAGGTTAAGCTGAAGAACCAGTTGCTAGAAAAACATGGTTTGCTTGAGCGATCGAAAAGACCTAGTGTTGAGGGTTCTGATACTACCAGTCAACAGGTTGAAGAGTTACAGGTTAAGCATCAAGAGATAGAAAACCTTTGATTGGCTAAAAAGGAATTAGAATCTAAGCATTGCGAAGAGGTTAAGATGTTAAACAAAAAGTTGAGAGAGAAAGATGTTCGCTTGACTCAAGTTACAAAATAGTTGACAACAATCAAAGCCCATGTAGCATATAAAGACAAGGTTCCAGCAGAAGAGGCAGAAGTGGGAAATATAGATTCTGAGGATTGGGAACTCAAATA
The DNA here is from genome assembly GCA_948472305.1 of Vicia faba. Taxonomy (NCBI): domain Eukaryota; kingdom Viridiplantae; phylum Streptophyta; class Magnoliopsida; order Fabales; family Fabaceae; genus Vicia; species Vicia faba. Next base: position 1,010,184,589 of record OX451738.1, read on the forward strand.
TCATTGTTTGTTGGCGCTAGTGAAGAAGAGGGGCTTTGTGATTGGGGACTCTTTCTTTGAAAATGATTAGCCGGATAGTTGAGCTTGAGGAGAATTATTTTTACTGCACTTATCTTTTTATGCTTGTTTTGATCGACAAGGTCACCGCCAGTCTTGTTGGACAGGGCCTCTTTAATAATTGACTCTATTTGTACTAAATCACTACCATATGGATGTTTGTTTGACTCTATGATATGAGCAGTTTCTACTCTGATATTTCACCTTTGTTTTGTTTTATCTTGTTGTTTATCCTACTGCTTATCGATGCTTGATGAGAAAAACCAAAGGATTCTCCTGGAAATGATAAAACACTTCATGCATAATCATTCATCCATGCATACCATATCATGACAGGTGGGTCACGACAGGTTTTCTTATCTTTGATTTGGGTTTCTTTAAAGAGATTGCTACCATAAATTTTCATTGTTATAATACTCGAAGCACTTTCAAGAGACAGATGGAAAATCTCGAACAAGAGAATCGCGAACTGCACGAAGAGGTTACCGCTTTGAGAACCGGGATGGCAAAATTGACTGCTTTGGTAGAGTCACTGGTGGCTGCTCAGAATCAGCCACCACCACCTCCACCTCCTCATGCTACGCAACCACAACAAACAATGGTTGTCTCTGAAATTACGACAACTCCCATCTCAGTTGCCCCAAATACTACTACTGCTCAGCATCGCATGCCTCTTGGATATCCATGGGGAATTCCCGAAGGTTATATGCCAGAAGGATATAACCCTACTCCTCAAATTGCTCAATATGCTCAACAAGTTATGACTACTGCCCCTCCCGTGGTACACGTTGCTCCCGCTGTCAGCAATGAGATCCGTCATTTTGTGCCTCCAATAATGAAGGTTGTCCCTATTGTTAATGATATGGTTCCCCGTCCTACTCCTCTGCCAAGTGAAGGAATTGGATTCTATGACAGAATGGATGACTTCTAAGATCAGTTTAATGAGATGCGAAAAGAAACGAAAGCCCTCCGGGGAAAAGAACTGTTCAGACATAATGTAAGAGATCTATGCCTAGTTCCAAATGTAAAAGTACCTGCAAAATTCAAAGTGCCAGAATTTTAGAAATATAAGGGCAATACTTACCCCCGTGCTCATCTGATAATGTACGTGAGGAGGATGTCCACTCACACTAACGATCAACGTTTGCTGATCCATTTCTTTCAAGATAGCCTAACTGGTGCGACACTGAAATGGTACATGAGTTTGGATAGTTCCACTATTCATACCTTCAACGACCTAGGAGAGGAGTTTGTTAAGCAGTACAAGTATAATGTGGACATGGCGCTTGATCGCGATCAACTCAGGGCTATGGTCCAGAAAGATAAGGAGTCGTTTAAGGAATATGTGCAAAGGTGGCTTTAAGTGGCCGCCCAGGTAATCCCCCCAATGGAAGAGAAGGAAATGACGAAGATCTTTTTAAAGACTCTGGGTTCCTTCTACTATGAAAGAATGGTGGCAAGTGCGCCAAGTGACTTCACCGAAATGGTGGGTATGGGTGTTCACTTAGAAGAAGCTGTGAGGGAAGGCCGTTTAACGAGAGATGAAAGTTCTAGTGGTGCAAAAAAATCGTCATATAGATTTGCTAGAAGGAAGGAAGGAGATGCAAATGTCGTTTTTTAAGAGAGAAGAGCTAAACCGCCTAGAAGGCGCCATGCACATCCGCAACAGGTTGCTTCGGTGACTCCGGTTGTTAACATGGCTCCGACTGTTGTTGCATACCAAAGAACACCTCAACAAGACAATCAAGGGCAGAGTAAGAAAAGAGAACCCTTTGACCCCATCCCTATGAGTTACACAGAGCTATTTCCAGCATTGATTCAGAAAAATTTAGTGCAGACCAGGAGTCCATCCGCTATACCGTCTCCTTTACCATGGTATTACAAGGCAGGTCAGACTTGTGCCTTCCACCAGGGAGCCCCTGAGCTCAGTATCGAGAATTGTTATCCTTTAAAGTCCGAGGTCCAAAAAATGGTTAGATTTGGCCTTATGTCCTTTAAAGACGTTGGTCCCAACATGAAAGACAACTTGTTGCCTAAACATGGAGGTGGAGGAACGGTGAATATGATTTCTGATGATCTAGGAGAGTCCAGAATTTATGATGTGAATTTGATAAAAGGAAGTTTGGTGAAGATGCACGCTGACCTTTGTAGGCTCGGCTATTGTATGCATGACCATAATATGTGTAATATTTGCAGCCAGAATAGTCGTGGATGTGATAAGGTGAAAGTTGACCTTTAAAAGGTGATTAATGAAGGCCTTGTTTGTATTATCAGGACCGATACTAAAAGTGAAGAAGGGGTGAACATGGTGCACGGATGCCCCGGCGAGTTCCGAATTTATGACGTGAACGATATGGAGGAAAATCTGGTACAGTTACATGCCAACTTTCGCCATATGCCAGGACAAGAGTTACATCAATATGGTGGTTGTCGGATCTGTTGTAGAGACCCCCGTGGTTGTTCCATAGTGAAGAGGGGTATCCAATTACTTCTAGACAAAGGAACTATTAACGTCACAAGAAATAGAGATGGTTATGCTAGAGTCAACATGGTTGAGGATCATTTTGGCGAGACCGTGTCGGATGATGAATATATTTCTGCTGACGAATTATTTTCTAATGATGAGTCTAAGCCTGTGGTTAAAGATGATGCTTTTGTTGGTGATTTCGTAAAGTCTGGATGTACAAGAGAGGTATGGGTGAATGTTATTGTACCCCATTTTGATATTCCTACTCTGGTGGAGATTAGATATTGAAGCAAGCCTGCAGTAACCCCTGTTGTTATATGTTTACCTGGTCGTGTCCCATATGAATCAGACAGTGTTGTACCCTATAAATACAATGCGACCATCCTAGAAGACGGGATCGAGGTCCCAATACAACCTTTGACACATGTGGAGAATATTGTTGAAGTCGGTCGAGTGATGTGTAGTGGCTGGGTATTTGCTCCTACTTTTCGGGGAGATGTTGATCATGGCAAGAAAGTCGTTGAAACTAATGTTGAACCTGAAAGGGCGGCCAGGGAATCTAGTGGCACTACTTTAGAGAACGAAGTCGATGATGTGCTGAAGATCATTAAGATGAGCGACTACAAGATCGTGGATCAGTTGTTACAGACCCCGTCCAAGATTTCTATATTGGCCTTATTGGTGAATTTTGCTGCCCATCAAGAATCCTTGATGAGAGTGCTAGATCAAGCGTTTGTTGAAAGAGATATGCCCATTGACCAGTTTAACAGTGTTGTCGGGAATATTACTTCTTGTAAAAATTGGAGCTTTTGTGATGAAGAATTACCCGAGCATGGAAGAAACAACAAGATGGCTCTACACATCTCGATGAATTGAAAAAATGACTCTTTATTCAATGTATTGATTGATAACGGTTCTACTTTAAACGTGATTCCAAGAAGCACTCTCTCAAAGCTTAAGTACCAAAGAGCCCTCATGCGCCCTAGTGGTATCATAGTGAAAGCCTTTGATGGCTCCAGGAAGTCGGTCATTGGAGAGGTGGACTTTCCTATGCATATAGGTCCACACATGTTCCAGGTGATGGACATCGTTCCTGCTTATAGTTGTCTATTAGGAAGACCATGGATCCACGAGGAAGGAGCTGTTACGTCGACTCTTCATCAGAAGTTAAAGTTTGTCTGGGAAGGGAATATGGTTATCATAAGCGGCGAGCAAGCTTTATTAATATCTCATTTATCGTCCTTCAGTGTTGTAGAGGCTGATGAGCCTGTTGTTGGAAAGCAGTTCCAAACTTTATCGATTGATAATATAAGGAAAAATGAGGACTCTATTGCTTCATTCAAAGATACTCAACAGGTGTTACAGAATGGCCCTAGTAAGGCGTGGGGGCAAATTATTGATCCACCAGTGAATAAGAATAAAGCTGGTCTGGGCTTCTGAATGAAGAATAATAAGTGTGAGATTTTGAAGACGAAGTCTGCTTTCAGTAAATACCAAGACATATTCCACAGTGGAGGGTATCTGCATCCCACTACTTCGAAGATCAATGCTATCCTTGAGGACGAGCCACGATAAGAGATGTCGAATTTCGTGACACACAGATTGAGGGTCCATAATTGGATCACTATTGATGTGCCTTCTTGCATCCACATCTCGAAGTAATTTGTTTACTTATTATCTTTCCAAAAATCCTTTCACTCTGCACAAGGTGAAAGCGATATTGTACGGGCATGTCTTTTGTTTTGAACTTTTACATCATTAATAAAAGATGTTTTTGTTTTTCAAATTATGTTTTATTTATTTCTTTTTCTTGGAAAATGGTAATCAGATAAAACCTTTCGAAATAAATAAATAATCATCAGTAAAATTTGCATACTCACTTATACATCGGTCAGTTTCTAAAATCAATCATAATCACATGTGCAGATTAACTAAAAAAACCATTGAATCAAATGACCCTGCACCCTCTCCCAACTTCGAATATCCTGTGCATTTGACCGAGGAAGAAGAATACGATGAAATCCCAGAAGAGGTTTCACAGTTTCTTGAGCGCGAGGAGAATACAATTCAGCCGTATAAAGAGCCATTGGAGGTGATTAACCTGGGATCAGAGGAAGACCCAAGAGAAGTCAAGATTGGAGAATTGCTTCATCCCGACGTGAAGAGGAAATTGATTGAGTTACTGAAATAATATTCCGATATTTTTGCTTGGTATTACCAGGATATGCCTGGGTTAGACACTGACATCATGGAGCACCACCTGCCATTGAAGCCAGATTGTCCTCCCATCAAGCAGAAGTTAAGAAGAACTCACCCTGATATGGAAATTAAGATAAAAGAAGAGGTCTTGAAACAGATCGATGCTGGTTTTCTCATGACATCAGTGTATCCTCAATGGATTTCCAATATTGTTACGGTACCAAAGAAAGATGGAAAAGCCCGCATGTGCGTTGATTATAGAGATATAAATAAAGCAAGTCCAAAAGATGACTTTCCATTACCACATATTGATATGTTGGTAGATAACACAACAAAATTCAAAGTGTTCTCGTTCATGGACGGATTTTCTGGGTACAATCAAATTAAGATGGCTCTTGAGGACATGGAAAAAACAACGTTTATCACACCCTGGGGAAAATTCTGTTACAGAGTGATGCCCTTCGGGTTGAAGAACGCTGGTGCAACGTACTAGAGGGCTATGACAACCCTATTCCATGATCTGATGCATAAGGAAATCGAAGTATATGTTGATGATATGATTGCTAAATCTCATACCGAGGAAGGACATATGGAATATTTGTTGAAGTTATTTCAGCGGTTGAGGAAGTATCGCCTTTGTTCGAATCCGAATAAATGCACCTTTGGTGTTCATTCGGGAAAGTTGCTAGGTTTCATTGTCAGTCAAAAAGGAATTAACGTTGATCCTAATAAAGTCAGGGCAATTCAAGAAATTCCTGCTCCAAGGACTGAAAAATAAGGTAGAGGCATCTGAATTATATCTCCAGGTTCATCTCCCACATGATTGCAACGTGTGAACCCATCTTCAAGCTTCTGAAGAAAGATCTAGGGTGTGTATGGACGGATGATTTCCAGAAGGAATTTGAAAGCATTAAGCAGTATCTGCTTGAACCTCCTATCTTGCTCCCTCCCGTTGAGGGAAGACCGTTGATTATGTATCTAACAGTGTTGGATCATTCTATGGGTTGCATTTTGGGATAGCAAGATGAAACAGGAAGAAAAGAATACGCCATTTACTATCTGAGTAAAAAGTTCACTGATTGCGAGTCGCGGTACACTTTACTTGAAAAGACATGTTGCGCTTTGGCTTGGGCAGCGAAGCGTCTGCGTCACTACATGCTGAATCACACTACTTGGTTGATATCCAAAATGGATCCAATTAAGTACATCTTTGAAAAGCCTGCTCTTACCGAAAGAATCGCTCGCTGGAAGATGTTGTTGTCTGAATACGATATTGAATACCGCACTCAGAAGGCTATCAACGGTAGTGTGTTAGCAGAGTACTTGGCTCACCAACTGGTTGAAGACTATCAGTCTGTCAAATATGACTTTCCCGACGAAGAAGTGATGTTTTTAAAAGTAAAACATTATGATGAACCTTTGCCTGAGGAAGGTCCAGATCCAGGGTCCCAATGGGGCATGGTGTTTGACGGAGCTGTGAATGCTTACGGAAAAGGAATTGGTGTTGTGATTATCACTCCTCATGGGTCTCATATCCCTTTCACTTCAAGGATGACCTTTAATTGTACCAATAATATGGTGGAATATGAAGCATGTATCATGGGCCTCGAAGCAGCTATGGATCTCAGAATCAAAATCCTTGATGTCTATGGGGATTCAGCTTTAGTAATAAACCATATTAAAGGAGAATGGGATACTCGTCACCCTGGATTGATCCCTTACAAAGATCATGCCAGAAGGCTATTACCCTTATTTAACAAAGTTGAATTCCATCATATTCCTAGGGAGGAAAATCAAATGGAAGGTGCTTTGGCAACTTTGTCATCTATGTATCAGGTGAATGGTTGGAATGATCTGCCTCGTATCACAGTGTGACGTCTGGACAGACCAACTCATGTATTTGCAATAGAAGAGACGTCATATGAAAAACCTTGGTATCACGATGTGATACGATGGGAGAACTGACTTGGGATTTTGCATTTGTGTTCGCAAATGTTTCGGTTTAGCAAGAGTCGCCACCGACTTTTTATTTTATCCTAAGGAAAGGTAAAAAAGCACAGGAAAGACCTTTGAGATGTTTTCTTGGGTTCGGGGAGTAGATTATAGAAAGGGAAGGTATTAGCACCCTTTCTATCTATGGTTATCCATGGGCTCTTAGTTACTTGCTTAGATCACTTGCTTTGCTTTTCAATTGTTTGAAATGGTGCTCTTCAATTGTTTGAAATGGTGCTTTGTGTGTGGTTTTGAAAGATGTTTTGAAAAGAGACCATCGTTGTGGTAACCTTTCTAATAATTCTTGTTTGAATGTATACAAAGGTGTTATTTTCTTTTGAAAAGTTTTCAATGTTTGAAAGTAGGGTTTTGAAATTGTGTTGTGAAGTGTGTTTTGAAGATAGCAAGGATGTTTTTGCAAGCTTTGATCAAGTAACTAAGAGTTGTCTACCCTATTTTACTCAAAGATCTTTCTTATGTTTTTAACCCTTTTAACAGTGTTGTTTCACCATTGTGTTTGGTGAACAACCTTGTGTTAGGATGTTAAACGGGACAGGCGCGGGTCATCGTATAGACCATGATAGCAATAGTGTCAAGTATCTTTGGCAATTTTCTTGAGGGACTTGATCATTTTTGTTTAGGCAACTCATATAGCGTCATCGAGGGACTATGATCTTTGTTTTGTTTTTATTTTGCCAAAGTACTTGACATGCATATCATGGCCTATTTTTGAAGGCAACAAGTGGATTGTAACCCTAGGGGTGCAAGTGTGCATTGTGTTTGTTTTTTCATGCATTTTTATCTTGGATTAGGTCAAACTATTTGTTAGTTTTGATTTTGCATACAAACCCTAAGTCTAATCATGGCATAATTGAAAGCTTAAAGGTGCGCGAATTTAAATTCTACACTATTACAACATGATATAGGGAGGGGGGTACAATTTTAAATAGGGGATTATTTAGATAAGAAATTAAATTCTAAATTATCACAACCAAATTGAATGTGTAAGGCATAACAATTAAATGTACAATATTTAAATAAATACAATAAATAAATATTAAATAAAATGTATTATGCAAAAAAAATTTATGTATGTAAAAAGTATTTTTAATGTGAAATGTAAATAAATAAAAAGTCAATTTTAATTATTTTTATTTTTAGGGCAAAAACCCTAATTTCTCAAGAAATGATGTTATTTATTATTTATGTACAAAAATATATCAATATTTACAAAAAAAATGAAATATATTAAAAAAAGTATTTTTTTAGTATAAAATGTCAATAAAACAAAATGTATTATTTTTGTGTTTTTATTCTATACTTTTAACAAAATAAAAAAAAAATATATATATATATATATATATATATATATATATATATATATATATATATATATATATATATATATATATATATATATATATATATATATATATATATATATATATATATATATATATATATATATATATATATATATATATATATATATATATATATATATTAAATACGTAAAAAATAAAGTAAATTATTTACAAAAATAAAATATATTCAAGAAAATGTTTTCAATGTGAATAAAAAATAAGGAATGGAATAAAAGTATTATTTTCAATATTTTTAAATTTAAACAAAATAATATATTAGTATATAAAATGTTTTAATACTAGTAAAAATAAAAATAAATGCCAAATAAATGTAAAAAAATATAAAAATATTTTTGGATCATTTTTTATGTTTGAAAATAAAATATAAAAGTCTGAAATGAAATAAAAATGAAAAAATAATAAAAATACAAAGAAATGGGCCAGGGGGTGTGAACTGAAAATGCAAGTGTTAGAAGCAAAAATAACCAGGCCCAGCCCAAAAACTTCATCTTCTTCCTCTGTTCAAACACCAAAACGCGCGTTTTCCACACAAACTGTTATCTCCTGATTCTGTGCTTTTTTGACAAAACTCATAACATGAAACTTGTAGAGCATCAAATAACGAATCTAACCATATAAAAAACTTAAGCTAACTCTCAAAGACCAGAGAGAATTTCTCTGGCCCTAATTCTTAACCTAGTTTTTTCAGAAAGTTCATGGATGAAATTCTCCTAGCACGATTAATATAAATGAAAACTAAGAACATGTATGGTTTCAGGGCTATGAATACAACATCTTTCATTCACAAACTTAAGTCTAACTATTCCTAAATAGAGAGATAGAAGTTTATGAAATACCTGTTTCAGTTGAGTTCAAGCTGGACAATGTAGCAACTTTCAATGGTGCTTGAGGTTCTTTTGAGCTTGCCTGATGTCCACTGAAGCTTTCCCAATGCTTAGTTTGTTTTGAAGTAACCTGAATCGTGCTACAGAACTCAACCTGCAAAGCTTCCAAACAAAAATGGCAATGTATGTTAATGGAGTTACAGTTGGCAATGGAGGTCTGGAATAGTTTAGGTGAGTTGAATGGAAGGTATTGGAACAAGTTTGAGGCAAAACGCACGAGGCAAAGTGGAGATGGAAGTGATTCTGCAGGGCTTGCCCTATTTTGCAAAAAAATGGTGATTTTGTGTACAAGGAGGTTTGAGGGGTCAAGGGCTCGTGCTTCTTGCTTTCTAGGGTATGAGAAACTTGTTTGCAATGTTTGTGTAAGCTGACTATGGCTGGTTTTTAAGTTGGGAGGATTTTGGACAAATTTCTTCTTTGTGAAGCAAGAATGTGTAACTTGGTGTTACAGGCCTGCACCAGTCATGTATTATGCTGCATACAATCTCCTTGATACTTGCAATTTGTGGATTTGATTTTGCTTCAGAGATATGGCCCCATGCCTCAAAGATCATGTTTTGACATAAAGCATATCTTTTCAAAAATGGCAATGTACCTTTTTCTAATTAAGGATTAGTTTTGTGTGTAATGTCCAAATGGCCAAGATAAAGCATTAGCTCAGTGGATTTGCATTCAATTATGGAGTGTGAATTGGTTTAGAGGTCTGTAATTGTATACAAAGCTAGCTTGGTCAGATTTGGCAAGTGGTATGAACATGTATTGGCCATGGTTGCAAAGTGAGTTTTTGCCAACTTCAAGCATTCGATTCTCCCTAACCATAAAGGTGTTTGAGGAGTTCTTGGACAATTTGGAAAGCTTGCAACATGTAATATAATACATCTTTGAATGAAACTTAAGAATCCAAGTGGAACCATGTGAAAAATGGCCAAGAAGATGGGTCAAAATCCTGCCTAAATTAGGGCAAAATTTCTCTAAGTTAAAAGTTTTAGGTACCCTTGTTCCAAAAATCATAACTTGATATCCAAGCTTCTTTTGAGAAAACTTTTTGAATAAAAGTTGTAGACTTTGTGATGTACTACAACTTTCATGTTATAAGTTTTGTTTGAATCCATTTTCATCTTGGTGAAAATGTGGGGTAAAGTTAGGAAAAAAATAAGAAAATTTCATAACTTAGAAAATTTCTAAGTTATGAAATGTTTCCATTTTAAACCCTAATTTGCATTTTTGGGTTTCTTGATGAACAAGTTTCATAATTTGACATGTCTTGATGAAAAATGACCCTTGGCACTTGGTTTTGACCAAAAAGTTAAAGTTTGACTTTTCAGTATACAGTCAAATTTTGATTAGTTGACTGAAAAATTCATTTGTCAATCCTATGCATTTGAGATCTTTTGAACTTGTTGAATGGGTCAAGACAATGTCATTGAGTCCTTGTGTCCATGGTTGAACTTGATTTTCCATTGGCTAGGTCAAACAATCAAAAATTGCCCTTGTGTAGTAAAAACCCTAAAAATGACCATTTTGCCCTTTTGGTGATCTGATCAAATTTCTTGTGGAAATGTGATCCAAACTTGATCAAATGGTTCATATGAGTTCATAATGTTGATGTGGGTCAAAATTCATGAAGTTTGACTGTCAATTGGCCACAATTGACTTTTTCCCCAATACAGCTGATTTCTAGGTCAACTGTCCAATTGACTGGGCAAAAATTTGAATCAAGGCTTGAAACTTGGTATGGACAAACTTGTGAGTCCAACATGAAGTATGAAAGTCATTTTGGGCATTGTAGGTCAAAACATCCTTGTGCAAACTCAAACCCTAATTTAGGTCAACAGTGTAAGGAGGTGTCTTGAGCAGAGCAAACCCTAGCTTGATCTTGAACTCCAAGAGTCTTGTGATGAGAAAATGTTGATGAAATGAGAGGGCAAATTTTGGGGTACAACAGTTGTCCTTGTTCAATCTTCTTGGACCTGAAGAGTTAGATTGGCAAGTTTTCCTTTCGCGACTCAAAGGTAAAAGAGGATTGGACACTAGAGTGCCTGTAAATTTGCACTCGCCACAACATAGATGAGGGAATGGGCTTAAAGATGCCATTTGGAGATGGTAGAATATTGCTGGTGATGGGCTTAAAGATGCCATCCAAGAATGTTTGTTGAACTGCAATGTTGTAGGTCAGAAGAATGAGCATCAAAATGGTATTCGTGTCTGGAGTGCATTTGAACTGCATCTGGAGACTGAGTTTGTATGAGAAAAAGAATGGCGTCCGTGTCTGGAGAGTATCTGAGCTGTAACTGTATTTGAATTTTGAATGAATATCAGAATGACCGCCGTGTCTGGAGTGTATATATATTGTGAATGGGTAACAGAGAAACATCTGTGTATGGAGCAACTGTGTGATGGGGATAAGTTATGAATGAGTGACAGAATGGCAACCGTGTCTGGAGCGTATCGGGACTGTATCTGAAGCTAAGATCTGTATGAGTAGCAGAATGACTTCCGTGTCTGGAGTGTATCTGGAACTGTAACTGGGATCTGAATAAGTGACAAAATGATTTCCGTAGCGACTGCATTGGGGAGAATCAAACTGCTGGTGTAAAGGGCCAGAATGGCATCCGTGTTTGAAGCGTATCTGAACTTGTAGTTGAATCTGAATGAGAGATAGGATGGCTGCCGTGTCTGGAGCGTATCTAGTCTGTATTAGATTTCTTAAGTCTGAATGAGTAGTAGGATGACCGCCGTTTATGGGGCGTATCCGTACTGTATTTTGGCTTGGAGTTCTGAATGAGTAATAGAATGACCGCCGTGTATGGGGTGTATCCATACTGTATCTGAATAATTTCTAATGATAGCCTTTTAATCTTATCCTGAAAAAGGGTAAAATGTTAACTAAAATACAAAGTTATGTTGCATGATATGTATGATGCAATGAACTGTATTTCATCAATGTTTATGATATATGAATGTAATGGATATGTATGCAAGCTGATTAGCTGTCTTGCTGAAGAAAATAAATCCTTGATGACTGGAGACAATGAAATCCTTGACTGCTGCCGGGGAAAGTGAATCTTTGACCAATGCTGAGGATTCAAAAATCTTTGATTGCTGAAGATGAGAAATCCTTGCCGACTTCTTGGGGATTAAAGAATCTCTGATGGTTTGAGAAATGAGAAATCCTGAGACCAGTGCTGGGGATTGAAAATCCTTAGTGACTTGTAGGGATTTACAAGGGTTCTGACAACTTCTGCGGGGAATGAGAATCCTTCACGACTTTCCTGGGACATAAGGAAAATCTCTATTGGGGAGTTAAGACCTGAGAGGCTTCTGCTTGGAGAAATGAGACCGAGAATCTTCGATCTGTTGGGAGATAACTCTGTGGGGAGAATGTATACTCGGCCGATGAAATCATAAGCTTTGGGTTGTATGCCAAACTACTGGGGAATCATCCTATCTGGGGATAAGCCAAGAAGTTAACTGTTACTTGCTTGGTCCTCATACTTTTAAGATAGCCTGCTGGGGAAATTGGGGGAAGTAGAGCAGTTCCCACCGGGGGTTGGTGGTTTGGGATTTTGACTTCACTGGGGAAGAAGGTTTAGAATATTATGGCTCCGCTGGGGATGGGTATTTCAAGGTTTTCGGGCTCCGCTGGGGATCGGGAGTTTGAACTCTGATAGGAACTTTGAAACTTAACTCAACTGGGGAATCCAGTTTAGAATGTACTGACTCTGCTGGGGATCTTGAAGCTTAACTCCGCTGGGGATATGTACTTTAAGATTTTGGCTTTGTTGAGGATCTGAACCATGTATTGCAGAGTATTTCTTCTGGAATAGCACGAAGATATCTTCCTACACCTTCAACTTATCAGTAATTATCTTTTCTAAATTTCGTTTTATTTGTAAGCAGTGATTATATTCAAATGCATATGCCTATTTAACAAAACATTGGACGTTTTCAAAGATAAAACATAAGTACAAAAAAGAAAGAAAGGCAAACAAATTTCTGCACTTTGAAGTATTTTTGTATTAACTTTTGTAAGTATCTTTGTACAAAGGAGACAGACATCCTAGTAAGAGAATGTTGTCGTAAAAATTGAGAAAAATTTTATACAAGAGAAAGATGGCTATGTGTAATAATTCCATGGGATTCCCATTCTGCTATAGCCTTCACAACTCTGAGTATCTTGTTCATTCGCTGCTTCGTCCGCCGATGATTGGATTGATCAGAAGATTGGAACTTTGTCGGTGAAGAGACTGTTCTTAAAGTGATCCGACGAGACATAGTCATACGCTTTAATTCCCTAACTTTTGCCTGAACCGCCCTTTCGGGTTTTCGATCCACCGGGAAACCCTTTTTTGCCCAAGTCGCCCTTTCGGGTTTTCAACTTGCCGGGTGTACAGATTTTTTTGTTTTATCCCTAATTTTTGCCTTAACCTCCCTTTCGGGTTTTCGATTCACCGGGATACCCATTTTTGCCCAAGTCGCCCTTTCGGGTTTTCAACTTGTCGGGTCATTTATGCGTAGTATCTTTTGATTATGTCTGTGTTTGCAGGGTGCGGTAAGTCGTCGCCGTCCATGGTGGTTAGAATCATTGCCCCACTAGAAAAGATGCTCTTGATCACAAATGGTCCTTCGTAAGTAGGAGTTCACTTGCCCCTGGGATCACTTTGCGGTAAGATGATCCGCTTGATTACAGGATCTCTGACTTGATATACTTGGCGTCTGACTTTCTTGTTGAAAGCCTTGATCATCCGTTTTTGATACGTCTGACCATGACAAATAGAAGTAAGTCGTTTCTCGTCGATCAAGTTAAGTTGATCAAGCCGGGTCTGAATCCAATCGTCTTCACTCAAACCAGCATCCTTCATAATCCTTAAGGAAGGAATCTAAACTTCCATAGGTAAAACAGTTTCCTTGCCATATACCAAAGAGAAAGGGGTTTCCCCTGTTGAAGTACATGTCGTGGTACGATATCCATGCAGCGCAAACGGTAACATCTCATTCCAGTCCTTGTGGGTGACCGTCATCTTTTGAATGATCTTCTTGATATTTTTGTTCGCGGCTTCAACAACACCGTTCATCTTCGGCGGGTAGGGAGATGAATTGTGATGATAAATCTTGAACTGTTCACATAGAGCAGTGATCATAGTGTTGTTCAAATTTGTATTGTTGTCTGTGATGATCCTGTCGGGGATACCATACCGGCATATGAGGTTCTTCTTGATGAAGCGGGCAACCACATTCTTTGTAACTGAGGCATAGGAAGCTGCCTCGACCCACTTGGTAAAATAATCAATAGCCACAAGGATGAAATGATGTTCATTGGATGCCGTGGGCTTAATCTCTCTAATCATGTCAATGCCCCACATTGCGAATGGCCAAGAAGCTGTCAGAACGTTGAGAGGAACAGGAGGAATATGTACCTTGTCGGTGTAGACTTGGCATTTGTGGCAGGTACGGGAATGTTGATGTCAATCAGCTTCCATGGTAGACCAGTAGTAGCCTGCCCTTACAATCTTCTTAGCCATCGTATGTCCGCTCAAGTGGGTGCCAAATGTGCCACTATGTATTTCGGTCATGATCAACTCTGCTTCAACCTTGTCCACACAACGAAGTAGAACACAATCATGGCTGCGCTTATAAAGGATGTCATTGCTTAGGAAGAACTTGGCAGTGAATCTCCTTAAGAACTTTTTTTCATTGACGGAAGCTCCTTCAGAGTATTCTAGAGTCTGGAGATACCTTTTGATTTCATGAAACCAGGGTTGTTCCACTATTTCTTCGGTGTTAATCTCATAACAGTGCGTAGGTTCGTCCATTCATTCAATGGTGATTTAGGGAGCCTCGTTATCCCATTTGAGTTTAAACATGGAAGACATTGTAGCCAGAGCATCGGCTAACTGATTTTCTTCTCAAGGGAAATGCTCGAAGGTAATCTGCTCGAAATGAGGCAACAATGTCAAGACACGTTCTTTGTATGGGATAAGATTAGGATGTTTGGTGTCCCACTCTCCTTTGACTTTACTGATAACCAAAGCCGAGTCCCCAAATACGACCAACGATTTGATTCCCAAGTCTATAGCAGCCTTGAGACCAAAGATGCAAGCTTCATATTCAGCCATGTTGTTGGTACAGCTGAAGCAAAGTCGGGCAGTGAAGGGTGTATGGCAACCTTCTGGAGAAATGAGTACCGCACTGATATCGTTACCAAGTGCATTTGAAGCACCATCAAAGTGCAGGGTCCATCGGGATCCTTGTTCATGCCCGTCATATGGTCTGTTACCTTCAATGTTGTCCAATGTCATGATGTCCTCGTCGGGGAAGTCGAATCTCATAGATTGGTAATCTTTGACGGCTTGATGAGCTAGATGGTCAGCTAGTACACTCCCCTTTATAGATTTTTGGGTAGTATACTGAATATCATACTCAGTCAGGATCATTTTCCATCTAGTGATTCTTCCAGATAAAGCAGGCTTCTCAAAGATATACTTGATCGGATCCATCTTGGAAATCAGCAAAGTGGTATGAGTCAACATATACTGCCTTAACCGGCGAGCAGCCCATACCAAAGCGCAGCAAGTTTTCTCGAGCAATGAGTAGCGAGTCTCACAGTCGGTAAACTTTTTGCTAAGGTAATAAATGGCATGCTCTTTTCGACCAGACTCGTCATGTTGGCCCAGTATGCACCCCATTGAGTTATCCAAAACAGTCAGATACATGATTAACGGCCTTCCTTCGACGGGTGGCATCAGAATAGGAGGTTCTAGTAAGTACTCCTTGATCTTATCAAAAGAAACTTGACAATCATTGTTCCATTCAACTATCTGATCTTTCTTCATCAGTTTGAAAATTGGCTCACAGGTATATGTCAGGTGAGAGATGAACCTCGCGATATAGTTTAAGCGTCCCAAGAATCCTCTGACCTCCTTTTCGGTGTGGGGGGCAGGAATTTCTTGTATAGCCTTTACTTTAGCTGGATCAACCTCAATGCCTTTGTTGCTGACAATAAATCCCAGAAGTTTACCAGACCTAACTCCAAAAGTGCACTTGCTTAGGTTCAGTCTGAGCTTATACTCCTTCAACCTGGCAAACAGCTTTTGCAAATGATCAAGGTGTTCTTCTTCTGTCTGTGATCGAGCTATCATGTCGTCTACGTAAACTTCGATCTCATGATGTATCATATCATGAAACAAAGCTACCATGGCACGTTGATAGGTTTCCCCTACATTCTTCAGTCCGAATGGCATCACTTTGTAGCAGAAGGTACCCCATTGCGTGACAAAAGTAGTTTTCTCCATGTCCTCGGGGGGCATTTTGATCTGGTTGTATCCCGAGAATCTGTCCATGAAGGAAAATACCTTGTGTTAAGTTGTTTTGTCAACTAAGATGTCGATGTGTGGTAGTGGAAAATCGTCTTTAGGGCTAGCCCTGTTTAAATCCCGATAGTCCACACACATTCTGACTTTTCCGTCCTTCTTAGGTACGGGCACAATGTTAGCAACCCATTGTGGATAGGAAGTAACAGCCAGAAAGCCAGCGTTGAATTGCTTCATTACCTCAGCTTTGATCTTTTCAGACATGTCAGGCCTCATTCGGTGGACCTTTTGCTTAATCGGTGGACAGTCTTCTCTTGTAGGGAGACGGTGAACCACGATATCTGTGTCTAACCCTGGCATGTCTTCATAAGACCAGGCGAAGATTTCAACATATTCGTTTAACAAATGCACTAGATGCTCTTTGACACCTGGTTCTAGGTTGGCACCCACTTTTACTTCTTTCCTGTCTTCCTCTGTCCCCAAGTTGATGGTTTCTAGCAACTCTTCATGAGGCAGAATAACCCTTTCTTCTTGTTGTAAAAGTCTGGCTAACTCTCCCGGCACTTCACAGTCTTCGTCAACTTCGTACTCAACATGATTGACCAAGTCTTCAGAGTTATCGAAGGCTAAAACAGAATAGTCACCCATGGAATCGGGAGTGGATGGGTACCTGCATTTGTGAGTGTGGGTGTGTGTAAGGGATAACCATCCTTAAACAAAACAAAAATGCAAAAGGAAAGAAAATGAGCACAACAGTTTATGAAAACGTCCAATGATTCATTAAAACATGGCATATGATAATGAAGAAAATCAAGCCCTTACAAATGGACCTATATGCCCCGGACAAGGCATAAGGTGAAAATAGTGTGCGAATTGTTTAAGTTATTACAAACCGAAATAAGAAATTATTCAAAGATAAAATTACTGGTTGATAAAGGTGATGGGAATAAAATCCTTTGCTTCCCAGTTGCTTAGACCCCCTTCGACGATCGGAAAAATCCAATCTTCGAAGTTGTTCTCTTCATCTTCATCTTCAACAGCATTAACTTCATGGTGAGTGATCCTTACAGGTGGCCTTCCAGTCTTGGAACGATGCATAGCTTTTTGCCCTGCAACTGTAAACCCTAGTCCAAATTTGTCCGTCTTATGGGGAAAATCAGGAAATTGCCCCCATACTGTACTCTTCCCTTCTTTGATCACTGCCTCTGCGTCCTTGAGAGATGCCATCCTAGGCACATGCTTGGGAATGATAGGTACCTCAACCATTGTCTTCGCAACTGCTACCTTAGGAGAAACTTCCTCAAAATGTTGGAAAGGAATTTCAATGAACTCGCCATCCAACTCCACATAGCGGAAGGAATTGAGATGACTTATCATGTACTCTTCTTCGCCGTGCACTGTTATAATCTTACCCTTAACAGGATATTTCAGCATTTGGTGCAAAGAGGAGGTAACTGCCCCGGCATAATGGATCCACGGTCTTCCTAACAAACACGAATACGACGGACGGATGCCCATCACATAAAAGGTGGAGTTGAAAACTTTTGTGCCTACTTTGATAGGAATATCAACCTCTCCATGAACCATTCTTTTGGACCCATCAAAGGCCCTAACAACGATGTTACTAGGTTTGAGGGTCAATCCTTCGCAGTCCAAACGGTCTAAAGCTTTCTTCGGCAGCACATTCAAGGAAGAACCAGTATCAACTAAGACATGGGCGAGGGTGGTTCCCCTGCATTCAACTGAGACATGTAGCGCATCATTGTGTTTCATTCCTTTGGGAGTCAAGTCAGCATCGGAAAATCCAAGGCCATTATCAGCAGTAAGACTGGCCACACACTCCTGAAACTGGTCAGCCGAAGTCTCTTGGGGTACATGTGTCGCCTTCAAAAATTTGATCAGGGCCTTAGCATGGGCCTCAGAACAGAGTAGAAGATCCAACATTGAAATTTTAGAAGGGGTCTGCCCTAGCTGTTCCACAACGTCGTAGTCACTCTTTCTGATTATTTTCAAGATTTCATCCATTTCTTTCTAGGTGGTTTCAGGGATAACCACAGCATGAGCCTTCGTCCTGACAGGCGCTTCTAGTATCCCCTTACCTTTGTCGGTAGTATCAGCAGATGGTCTAACTTCAGGAGTATCCAATTCTTCAACTATCGGGTCTTGCACAGATGACCTAACAGGTGCAGAGGCTTTCAGGGGTCCGAAAACTGCTCGGGGGGGAGCAATCTCCGGAGAAAAGATCTGGCCGCTGCGAGTTATCTTTCTTGTTCCCACGATGTTCCCTATATCAGGGTTTTCTTCTTCAGAATTCTCTTGGACTGCTTCAATTTGTTTGATACCATGATAGAATATTTCTCCTCCATAGTTCCATGGTATCATGTTGCTAGATTGATACGGGACAGGTCCCGGCATGGTGATTTTTAATGGTACAGATTTAGGGTCAGGCGTAATCCTGATAGGCCTTTTGCAAGTCTTGGGAGGATTGTCGGAAATGGTTATAATTGCAATATCGTTGGTTGAAGTAGCAAAAGTAGCAGGAGTAACAGGAGTGAAGGTATCAACAGGGTTTTTTTGGAAGAGTATCTCTTGGGTATCCATCAGGCGTTGGACGCCTGATTTCAACATTGGGCAGTCAGCTCGTATGTTCAAACAAAAGTAGCAGTCCTTTCCGCAGCCTGGGAATATCCCGACTCTCATCAAACTCTCTTTAATCACTAGTAATAGAGTCAAAAGATCAGCAACATCAGTAACATGAAGGTCCTCCATAATGGCATGAACATTATTACCGTGCTTAGCCATCAGATCAGAAATCACATTGGGCTTCTCAAGAGCATCAAATTCTACTTCCTTGGCGTCAATCAGGTCTTGGATTTTGTTCTTAAGCGCCCAACAATTATTAGTATCATGCCCAGCATTGTTAGAGTGGTAAGCACACTTAGCATTGGAGTGGTAGTATGGAGAGGAGGTATTAGGGTTCTTTGGCGCTTCCTTCAAACTGGCAAGATTCAGCTTTAACAAATGAGGGAGTACTTGCACTGGCGTCATGTTGATTCGGGTGAACTACCGTTGTGGCCTTTCTACCCGTTGTTGATTAGGTCTTAACTGATTGTTACGAGGTTGATCATTTGAAGAGTTTTGAATCATCACAGCCCCTACAGTTGGCCGGCGCTCGGTTCTTCCCTGACTTTTCTGAGAGTAAACAGCAGAGGCTTCCTTCTTAGCTGGGAAGGTTTTCTTAACAGCAGCAGACACGGAGGTATCTTTCTGAATCTTACCACTTTTAATACCGGCCTCGACCCTTTCGCCGGTCAGAATTAGTTCAGTGAATCTTGTGGAAGAACTCCCGATTAAATGATTGAAGAAAGGGCCAGACAGGGTCCCCAGAAACATGTCAACTAGCTCTCTATCGGACAAAGGTGATTGCACCCTTCCAGCCAAATCACGCCACTTCTGGGCATACTCTTTAAACCCTTCATTGGAAGCCATACCCATACTCTGTAGTTGAGTACGAGTGGGCGCCAAATCAGCATTGTATTGGTAGTGACGGTAGAAAGCAGCAACTAAGTCTTCCCAATTGTGAACCTCTGATCTCTCGAGTGGATAAAATCAGTCCAATTGTGTGCCTGACAAACTGTCTTGGAAAAAGTGTACCCAAAGGTCTTTATCTGATGAGTGGGGTTGGATCTTTCTGACATACGATCTCAAATGCATCTTTGGGAAGGACAAGCCGTCATACTTAGCAAATGTTGGTACTTTGAACTTTGGAGGGATAACGATCCCAGCGACCAACCCTAGTTCTTCACAATCTAAACCAGGTACCCTCTGCAACTCCATGGCTGCCAATCTATCCTCCAGATTCTTATATTTATCATCTGCCGGGGGATATTGTTGTTCAGAGTAATCTTCGTCTTCTTCCTCTTCCTCCTCTTCAACTTCAGATTCAGAAGGTACCGCAGCCCCTTTTCCTTTACCAGCCCCTTCGTCAGACATTGAGGGGAACTCGAGAACTTTTCTAGCATTGTTTTCAAACCTTCTTCCAAAAGTGGCTACTCCAGGCCTCTTCTTCTTTTTCTCTTTATTTTTCTCTAACAGTGCTTTGAGGTCCTCTTGACCCTTTGCTAAGGTCATGAGGAGTTGCTGGAATTGAGAATTATGTGCTTGCAGATCCTTAACCGTCTGCTCCAAATCCATCTTGCTGAAATAAACAGCAGAAAGATAAGGAAACCTGGTGTGAAGACATGTTTATGCATATGATGAATGATATGTTATTCATGTAATGCATTCAAGGATTCAGAAATTCAAATTTGTTGCAAACAAAAAGGAACACACGTCATATTAAGAAGAAATTGTTAGTACATAAGTGCCCCATGGGAAAAATATTACAAAATTCTTAATGTAAAAAGACATTGCGCATCCTCTTTGGTGCGATGTAAGTGTTGAGAGTTTCCTCCTCATGAAGTTGGCGGGTAAGCTCCAAAACCTTCTTCTCACTGGCATAGAAGCTGGATTCAAAAGTATTTCGTTCTTCCTTGAGTTGGATCCAACTTTTTTGCATTTCTTCCCATGATGTTGGCATGTCAGGATGTAGGATGGTGTATGGAACCTCTCCTTCTATAACAGGCTCTTTGATCAAGGGGAGAATGTGAGGATATGGCATCATAAGATTTTGGGCGCGGGTTCGTACCCCCTTGAGATAAGGCTCAAGGGGGGTGGAATTCTTGTGCCCCAGTGTCTTACTATCCACTTTGTTGGGCATCCTCCAAGCTCTTATGAACCTTTGTCGAAGTCCTTGCGCATCGTTGTCGAAGTAAAAAACTAGGTTAGGAATCAGCATGTCATGAGGGCCATCCCTCCGAGCGTATCCAAATTGTCTTAGAGCTAAACAGGGGTTGTAGGTAATGTCTCCCCTAATGCCAAGTAGTGGGACATTAGGGAATTCCCCACAACGATCAATGATGATGACATTTTCTCTGGACCGAGAACACCAATGAACATCAGAATGTGTGAGGGTCATCAACCGTTGTGACCACCTTAAACCCTGCTCATTCTTCAAAACTGTTTGTGGAAGGTGATAAATAAGCCACCTTGCTAGGAGAGGAGTATAGCACATGAGAACACCTCTTTTCCTCATTGTTCGTGTGTAAAATGAGTGTAGTATGTCCCCAAGCAATGTAGGCACAGGATTCCGAGATATGAAAATCTTGAAAACATTCACATCTGTAAGTTGATCAGGGTTTGGGAACAGGACCAACCCATAGATAAGGAGTGCCACAATCTCTTCAAAGGCTTGTAGATCAAGAGAATTCCAACATTCTTGTGCCTTCTAAAACAGAAACTTTGCCAAGACACCCTTGACACCACTTCTGGTTTCCCAATTCCCCTTGATGTCAGATGGTTGCAAGTGTAATGCTTGAGCAACATCTTCAGGCTTTGGTTCTTTTTCCGTACCGTTGTAGGGTAGTTGATGAAGAATAGGAATTCTCAGGAGTTGAGAAAATTCCTCCAAAGTGGGTACTAGTTGGTAATCAGGGAATGTGAAACAGTGGTGTAGGGGTCAAAGAACTGGAAGAGAACTTTCACCATGTCTTCTTCAATGTTGGAGTTGACCAAGCTGAGAAGTCTACCATGTCTTTCACTGAAGAAAGAACTCTCTTGAATCCTGGATGTAAGCTCCTTGAGTTGAGGAGGGATTCTCATAAGGTTGACTTGAATTGTTTTCCTACGAAGAGATTCCATGACCTATAAAACAAGAACAAAGATGAAGATCCAAATCCTTGAAATGGTTAGTGGATGCATATGATGCTTTATGATGTTCATGATGTATGCACAAACACATGTACAATCAAGTCACACAAAACCCTAGTTTCAGGCTTGCATGAGGTTTCATAGGTAGATACCCTCTTGAGTTTAGTTGGCTCAAACCTGTCTTATAAATAGTAATCGGGTTCTAAGGAGCTCAATATCACTGGATTGTTTTCTATATTCATTGTTTTGGTTTAGCCACTTAACTAGCGACCAAAATATTCCAAGAAAACAACCCTCAATGAGTGTAGTATCGAGTATCTACCAACTTCGGACTGTACCAAAGCCGGTCATCTCACTACCCCTAATAAAAGGCCAAGATGGTCAAGTAAGGTTCTAAGAGTTCATTAGTGCTTTATGACATCACTCAGCGGCCCCATATTCTCTTTGATTGACTCAAAGGCTACCGGTACTCACAAATATGTCGCACTAATATAGCTATTGCTTCAACCATGTCGGTATACCCCGCACAGTTTCCACAACGTATTGCTATTTACCTATGAATGTTTCCCAAATCCGGGTAGAGGATTTCAAGCCCAAACAAGAGAACCAAATGTAAAGCAATCAAAGCAAACAATATAATCATGCAAAGGGTGATCTAAGCCCTAAGTTTACTCCACTTTTAAAGTTTTCCCCAGCAGAGTCGCCAGTTCTGTGATACGGTGGGAGAACTGACTTGGGATTTTGCGTTTGTGTTCGCAAATGTTTCGGTTTAGCAAGAGTCGCCACCGACTTTTTATTTTATCCTAAGGAAAGGTCAAAAAGCACATGAAAGACCTTTGAGATGTTTTCTTGGGTTCAGGGAGTAGATTATAGAAAGTGAAGGTATTAGCACCCTTTCTATCCATGGTTATCCATGGGCTCTTAGTTACTTGCTTAGATCACTTGCTTTGCTTTTCAATTGTTAGAAATAGTGCTCTTCAATTGTTTGAAATGGTGCTTTGTGTGTGGTTTTGAAAGATGTTTTGAAAAGAGACCATCGTTGTGGTAACCTTTGTAATGATTGTTGTTTGAATGTATACAAAGGTGTTATTGTCTTTTGAAAAGTTTTCAATGTTTGAAAGTAGGGTTTTGAAATTATGTTGTGAAGTGTGTTTTGAAGATGGCAAGGATGTTTTTGCAAGCTTTGATCAAGTAACTAAGAGTTGTCTACCCTATTTTACTCAAAGATCTTTCTTATGTTTTTAACCCTTTTAACAGAGTTGTTTCACCATTGTGTTTGGTGAACAACCTTGTGTTAGGATGTTAAACGGGACAGGCGCGGGTCATCGTATAGACCATGATAGCAATAGTGTCAAGTATCTTTGGCAATTTTCTTGAGGGACTTGATCATTTTTGTTTAGGAAACTCAGATAGCGTCATCGAGGGACTATGATCTTTGTTTTGTTTTTGTTTTGCCAAAGTACTTGACATGCATATCATGACCCATTTTTGAAGGCAACAAGTGGATTGTAACCCTAGGGGTGATCAAACTATTTGTTAGTTTTGATTTTGCATACAAACCCTAAGTCTAATCATGGCATAATTGAAAGCTTAAAGGTGCGAGAATTTAAATTCTACACTATTACAACATGATATAGGGAGGGGGGGTACAATTTTGAATAGGGGATTATTTAGATAAGAAATTAAATTCTAAATTATTCCAACCAAATTGAATGTGTAAGGCATAACAATTAAATATACAATATTTAAATAAATACAATAAATAAATATTAAATAAAATGTTTTATGCAAAAAGTTTTTATGTATGTAAAAAGTATTTTTAATGTGAAATGTAAATAAATAAAAAGTCAATTTTAATTATTTTTATTTTTAGGGCAAAAACCCTAATTTCTCAAGAAATGATGTTATTTATTATTTATGTACAAAAATATATCAATATTTACAAAAAAAAATGAAATATATTAAAAAAAGTATTTTTTAGTATAAAATGTCAATAAAACAAAATGTATTATTTTTGTGTTTTTATTCTATACTTTTAACAAAATTAAATATATATGTATATATATATATATATATATATATATATATATATATATATATATATATATATATATATATATATATATATATATATATATATATATATATATATATATATATATATATATATATATATATATATATATATATATATATATATATATATATATATATATATATATATATATATATATATATATATATATATATATATATATATATATATATATATATATATATATATATATATATATATATATATATATATATATATATATATATATATAAAATAAAGTAAATTAATTACAAAAATAAAATATATTCAAGAAAATGTTTTCAATGTGAATAAAAAATAAGAAATGGAATAAAAGTATTATTTTCAATATTTTTAAATTTAAACAAAATAATATATTAGTATATAAAATGTTTTAATACTAGTAAAAATAAAAATAAATGCCAAATAAATATAAAAAAATATAAAAATATTTTTGGATCATTTTTTATGTTTGAAAATAAAATATAAAAGTCTGAAATGAAATAAAAATGCAAAAATGATAAAAATACAAAGAAATGGGCCAGGGGGTGTGAACTGAAAATACAAGTGTTAGAAGCAAAAATAACCAGGCCCAGCCCAGAAACTTCATCTTCTTCCCCTGTTCAAACACCAAAATACGCGTTTTCCACACAAACTTCTATCTCCTGATTCTGTGCTTTTTTGACAAAACTCATAACATGAAACTTGTAGAGCATCAAACAACGAATCTAACAATATAAAAAACTTAAGCTAACTCTCAAAGACCAGAGAGAATTTCTCTGGCCCTAATTCTTAACCTAGTTTTTTCAGAAAGTTCATGGATGAAATTCTCCTAGCACGATTAATATAAATGAAAACTAAGCACATGTATGGTTTCAGGGCTATGAATACAACATCTTTCATTCACAAACCTAAGTCTAACTATTCCTAAATAGAGATATAGAAGTTCATGAAATACCTGTTTCAGTTGAGTTCGAGATGGACAATGTAGCAACTTTCAATGGTGCTTGAGGTTCTTTTGAGCTTGCCTGATGTCCACTGAAGCTTTCCCAATGCTTAGTTTGTTTTTAAGTATCCTGAATCGTGCTGCAGAACTCAACCTGCAAAGGTTCCAAACAAAAATGGCAATGTGTGTTAATGGAGTTACAGTTGGCAATGGAGGTCTGGAATAGCTTAGGTGAGTTGAATGGAAGGTATTGGAACAAGTTTGAGGCAAAACGCACGAGGCAAAGTGGAGATGGAAGTGATTCTGCAGGGCTTGCCCTGTTTTGCAGAAAAATGGTGATTTTGTGTACAAGGAGGTTTGAGGGGTCAAGGGCTCGTGCTTCTTGCTTGCTAGGGTATGAGAAACTTGTTTTCAATGTTTGTGTAAGCTGACTATGGCTGGTTTTTGAGTTGGGAGGATTTTGGACAAATTTCTTCTTTGTGAAGCAAGAATGTGTAACTTGGTGTTACAAGCCTGCACTAGTCATGTATTATGCTGCATACAATCTCCTTGATACTTGAAATTTGTGGATTTGATTTTGCTTCAGAGATATGGCCCCATGCCTCAAAGATCATGTTTTGACATAAAGCATATCTTTTCAAAAATGGCAATGTACCTTTTTCTAATTAAGGATTAGTTATGTGTGTGATGTCCAAATGGCCAAGATAAATCATTAGCTTAGTGGATTTGCATTCAATTATGGAGTTTGAATTGGTTTAGAGGCCTGTAATTGTGTACAAAGCTAGCTTGGTCAGATTTGGCAAGTGGTATGAACATGTATTGGCCATGGTTGCAAAATGAGTTTTTGCCAACTTCAAGCATTCGATTCTCCCTAACCACAAAGGTGTTTGAGGAGTTCTTTGACAATTTGGAAAGCTTGCAACATGTACTATAATCCATCTTTGAAATGCAACTTAAGACTCCAAGTGGAACCATGTGAAAAATGGCCAAGAAAATGGGTCAAAATCCTGCCTAAACTAGGGCAAAATTTCTCTAAGTTAAAAGTTTTAGGTACCCTTGTTCCAAAAATCATAACTTGATATCCAAGCTTCTTTTGAGAAAACTTTGTGAATCAAAGTTGTAGACTTTGTGATGGACTACAACTTTCATGTTATAAGTTTTGTTTGAATCTATTTACATCTTGGTGAAAATTTGGGGTAAAGTTAGGAAAAAATAAGAAAATTTCATAACTTAGAAAATTTCAAAGTTATGAAATTTTTCCATTTTAAACCCTAATTTGCATTTTTGGGTTTCTTGATGAACAAGTTTCATAATTTGACATTTCTTGATGAAAAATGACCCTTGGCACTTGATTTTGGCCAAAAAGTCAAAGTTTGACTATTCAGTATACAATCAAATTTTGATCAGTTGACTGAAAAATTCATCTGTCAATCGTATGCATTTGAGATCTTTTGAACTTTTTGAATGGGTCAAGACAATTTCATTGAGTCCTTGTGTCCATGGTTGAGCTTGATTTGCCATTGGCTAGGTCAAACAGTCAAAAATTGCCCTTGTGCAATCAAAACCCTAAAAATGACCATTTTGCCCTTTTGGTGATCTGATCAAATTTCTTGTGGAATTGTGATCCAAACTTGATCAAATGGTTCATATGAGTTCATAATGTTGATGTGGGTCAAATTTCATGAGGTTTGACTGTCAATTGGATACAGTTGACTTTTTCCCCAATACAGCTGATTTCTAGGTCAAATGTCCAATTGACTGGGCAAAAATTTGAATCAAGGCTTGAAACTTGGTATGGACAAACTTGTGAGTCCAACATGAAGTATGAAAGTAATTTTGGGCATTGTAGGTTAAAACATCCTTGTGCAAACTCAAACCCTAATTTAGGTCAACAGTGCAAGGAGGTGTCTTGAGCAGAGCAAACCCTAGCTTGATCTTGAGCTCCAAGAGTCTTGTGAAGAGAAAATGTTGATGAAATTAGAGGGAAAATTTTGGGGTACAACACACGATATCAAACATTTTCTCCAAACTCAGGAATACCCGTTGGGCGCATCAAATAAAGATAGGAAGACCCTGAGAAGATTGGAAGGAAGCTTTTTCCTTAATGAAGATGTGTTATACAAAATAAATCATGACATGGTCTGTCTCAGATGCGTGGATAGACACGAAGCAGACATGTTGATGTGTGAGATCCATGAAGGTTCCTTTGGTACTCATTCCAATGGACATTCAATGGCAAAGAGGATGCTTAGGGCAGGTTACTATTGGCTGAAAATGGAATCTGACTATTGCAAATTTACGAAGAAGTGCCACAAGTGTCAGATATATGCCGATAAAATTCATGTGCCCTCGAAACTTCTCAATTTTATTTCATCCTCGTGGCCCTTATCTATGTGGGGTATTGATATGATAGGAATGATTGAACCTAAGGCATCGAATGGACATCGTTTTTATCTTGGTAGCGATTGACTATTTCACTAAGTGGGTGGAAGCAGCTTCATATGCCAATGTTACTAAGCAGGTGGTAGCACGCTTTATCAAGCATAATATGATTTATCAATATGGCATGCCAAGCAGGATCATCACTGACAGTGGCTCGAATTTAAATAATAAGATGTTGACAGAACTTTGTGAAGAATTCAAGATTATCCATCATAATTCATCTCCCTATAGGCCAAAGATGAATGGAGCCTTCGAAGCTGCCAATAAGAACATTAAGGAAATATCCAGAAGATGATTGTTACTTATAAAGATTGGCATGAGATGCTCCCTTTTGCTTTGCATGGGTATCGTACATTTGTTCGCACCTCAACAGGGGCAACCCCTTTCTCGCTTGTGTATGATGGAAGCGATGCTCCCCATCGAGGTTGAGATTCCCTCTTTACGCGTGATGATGGAAACCAAATTATCAGAGGCTGAATGGATCCAAAATAAGTTCGACCAGTTGAATTTGATTGAAGAAAAGAGAATGTCGGCTTTGTGTCACGTTCAGCTATATCAGAAGAGGATGAAGAAATATTTTGATAAGAAGGTCAAGCCTCATGAATTCAGAGAAGGCGACCTCATGCTCAGGAAGATCATGTCTTTTAACGCTGATTCTAGGGGAAAATCGACTCCCAATTATGAAGGCCCATATGTTGTCAAGAAATCCTTCTTCGGCGGTGCATTGATTCTTCAAACTATGGATGGTGAGGAGTTCCCACGTCCTTTAAATGCTGATGCAGTCAAGAAATACTTCACCTAAAGAAATAAAAGAACAGCTCGCTAAGTTGAAAACCTGAAATGGCGACTTAGGCAAAAAGGAGCGTCTCGGTAGGCTGAAAACCCGAAAGGGGAGTCTAGGCAAAAATTAGAGACATGAGCAGAATAAATTCTTCCCGGTAGGTTGAAAACCCGCAAGGGAAACCTAGGCAAAAGTTAGGGATTTCTTGGCAAGTAACTGCATCAGACAAGACTTGATCATTGAAGCAACAATCTTCTCAGATTCTCATCACACTTCAACTGGAGTCTTTGCTCACGAGTCCGAAGTTGTTAGGGAGAACAGTGGTCATTGTATTCAAATGTATCTTTCCCATATATTTTCCATTTTTCAAACTTTGTAATCATCTATGGAGTCTCGCCGTTCGCAGACTACCATTCCATTAATAAAGTTTGACCCTTTATCTAATTCTTTGCAGTTCTTATTTTTATTCTGTTCGCAAAAATTTCATTTATTATCGACAGAAATTTTAAAAAAAAAAAGACTTAATAATAAAAAATGTTTTGAAAACAATTTACAAATTACCTTTTACTTCAGATGTTGTGATTCGAGTGGTACAGAAGTAGTGATTCCAAGGATGTGCGAACTCCTAAGTTTGAAAAGTCCATTGGCTGCTCTTACTAATATGCGCGTGTTCCATTCAGGATACTGTTTCTTGGGATAGATGAGTCTCGTACAAGCTAATACATGGTGTGAAATTTGGGCTTGTGTTCCCATCTGTCCCCAGTTAAGTTTTGGTTCAGATTGTCTTCAAGCATCTATTTGATGGTGGATTTGCAATCCCATCCTCCCCAGTCAGGTCCTGATTCAGATTTCTCCGACCGAGTGTAATTTCCTTCTGTGGTCAGAAGGTGATCAAGCAGAGGCTGCAAAGTTACAAAGCATGTGCTTAGTTGTTGGACTCTTTCTCCCTTCGTGTTGAGAAGTAATCTTTAGCAGGATATTATGCCCTTCCGTTATGGTATTGTTGTTATAATGTGCTTCTAAGCAACCAGACAAGGGTAATATACATTCTAAGAAATTTTGAGATAACCGTCTACTCCTTGGGTTTTCTCTCACTGTGCACTGAGTTTGATTTAAAATCCCCATGAGCTGACCCATTACTGTGATGATAACTTCTTAATTCTCAGGATGTGTCGAATATGATACTTCCCTCTGAGGTTGTTATCCCATGAAATTTCGTGATCTCTCTCCAGAAAATTTTGCACAACCATTATGCCTAATATTGAAGACTGTATCTAGGCTCTCTTTGGTGTATGTGGCTTCTTTTTCCCCAATGAAGTTAGCGTAACAATCCCCAGTTGAAGTATCAGCGATGTCGTTTTGCATCTTCCCCGGTAAAGTCTGTATTGACATCCCCAGTTGAAGTCTCGACGACATGGTTTTCATCTTCCCCTAGTGAAGTTAGTGCTGGAATCTCCAGTGAAGTCTAGATGATGAAGTTTCCTCTTCCCTTATCGAAGTTCGTATTGGTATTCCCCGGTGAGACATAGAAGAGTTTATGATATTCCGGCAACTTTATTTGTTTTTAGCCATGTGGTTTTTATTTTCTCTTCAAGCCATGTTTCCTCCCAGTGAAGTTAAGCGGTGAAATAGGACTTTGTTTCCTCTGTTGATGCTTACCCTCTCGTGGAATCTAATCTTCGTCCTGCATGTGACTTGGTCGAGTGTTGTCTTCACCCAAGATTAGATTTGTCTGGTTATCCCCAGTTCATTATGGTTGTTTTGTCAGCATGCGCATGATAACATCCATACATTCATACACATCATGAATAGATGAATTTAAAATTCATCACTCGTTTTCATTAGTTGATGTTTCGTCAGCATATTATCCTTTTTGCAAAGTTATGTTACTCTCTCTCCAATAGAGTTTTCAACTTTAAACAGAAAGTGTATATCCTTTCAATTCCCCCCACTGAGTTATCCCTCGTGGAAGATATTGCTTCAGCCTTCCCATTCAGTTCATTATTTGGAAGGAATGTGATCCCTTTTGAGTTTATTTCTCATCGGGTGCTGACTTCATTGATTATTTCATTCCAGTTTATTTCTGGTTTGAGTCTGTAGTCCCTGACAACATTATTATTCTGATTTCTGCAAGCTTCGAGCCTTGATTTGAGAATGTGCATTTATTTTGCACGAAAAGAGTTTTTTCTCCCCAACAGGAATGTATTGGTATCTCCCTGGGAAATCAAGCTTCATTTCTCGCCAGTCTTATTACAATTCCTTCTTAAGATAGCAAGCGACAGTTCTCTTTATTTGAGCAACCTGTTCTTCCCAATAAGTCTGTTAATGCAAGATGTTTTTTTTCCCAATGAATGGTAGCCTTGTCATTATGGAAGGTAGTTCGTTGATGAAAATTTGTTACTTCCAATGAATGGTAGTCTCGTCATTATGGGAGATAGTCCGTTGATGAAGATTGTTTTTCCAATGAATGGTAGCCTTGTCATTATGGAAGGTAGTTCGTTGATGAAAATTTGTTATCTCAATGAATGGTAGCCTTGTCGTTATGGAAGGTAGTTCGTTGATGAAAATTTGTTACTTTCAATGAATGGTAGTCTCGTCATTATGGGAGATAGTTCATTGTTGAGTTTGGCTGTACGTCATTGATAAAGACAGTTCGTTGAAAGATTCCTACAGCAGTGTTTTTACCCTTTCCAGGTGAAATATCTTGGTTAAAGAAGAAACTGAGACCAGTTCGTGGCTTATAGTCAGGATCGAAGGGAATTTTATCTGATTTCCTATCAAATGGTATCTCTTCGAGGAAGTTTCGAAAGAGAAGATTGTTGTGAAATCTTTACAAGTGGTAGTCTCTTTATTTGAGATAGCTTGTATTTTTACTCGCTCTAGGAAGAACACCAGGATTTTGGAAGTTTGGTATCACTCTTTGAGACATCACCTTCAGTAAAAGCTGGTGCGTTCTCTTTTCTCCACCTTCAGTAGACATCAGTGTATCTTCGGTTTCTTTACCTTCAATAAAAGTCAGTATTGTCCTATGTTAGTTTTTTTTACCTTCATTCTTGAGTGGGTAATTCATTACCATTCTTAGGTAAGATTGATCTTTTTTGGTTAATGATTTCCGATCCCCTGTGTTGATGTTACTCTCTTTTTGCTATCTCCTCTATGAGTGGATAGTTCGCAGCTATCGGTTAATTATTGTCATCCATTACTTTTCTCTCTGTTTTTGAGGCTATGTTATTTTTTCTCCTCTTTGGATCTTTCCCCAGTGAAGTTGAGTTTTCTTTTCCCCAGCGGAGCCGATTTTTCTCCAATAGATTCAAATTTCTATCCCAGCAGTCGTGTTGTTCTCCAGAGGTTTATTATCCTGGTTGATTTCTTTTGGTTAATTTATAGATTCTACTTTTGCTTCTCCAGTGTGTGTCCTGCCCATCTGCATGAAATACATACGTTACATCCATAATCATAAGCATCGCATGATATCTTAGGGCCAAAAATAGGGTTTGTTTTATATTTAAGTATCTTCAATCACGTCGAAACGAATATTTTAATCTTCGTATCTCCGAATACAAGACACTTAAATAAGGGCAGTTGTTGTACCCCAATTTTTTCCCCTAAGATCCCTCATCATACTTTGTACGTTTTGCACATAGCATTGGTCTCGTGGTTATAAGATCGAAAAGCTTTCACATTAGGGTTTCTCTCTCTGAATGGAGGCTGTCGTCTTGCTCAAAATTTATTCAACTGGCGCTCTCATTTTTCTTGGCGTGAGATTGGGGTTTTGGATCTCAAGCAGCATAGATGTCTCTGCTATCAGATTTTCAAAAGATAAAACTTTTTCTTCATCTGAGTTCTTTCAAGGAATAAAGGCATTAGGGTTTAAATCAGCGAGAGAATCAGGATTTCTCTTCATTTTATTTGAACTTGGTAGTGATTCCTCTATGGAGGTTTATTGAATTAATGTCTCACTCCAAGGCTGCATTGAGCATTACTCTTCCCTTATTGCGAGTTCATCATTATCAATCAGGTTTTATTCTAATCGTTATCTCTCAAGACATTCCTCTCAAGAAGTTCAGAAGATTTAGTCAAGGGCTTAGTTCTTTTAATGCTAGTTGTTAAATGGTTAAGGATTGGTTGAAGAATTCATCGAATCAATGTGCATATTATTGATTAAGCTACGGATTAAGAGCTCACCCAAGCTTATTGATAGGA
This sequence comes from Vicia faba, assembly GCA_948472305.1. Taxonomy (NCBI): domain Eukaryota; kingdom Viridiplantae; phylum Streptophyta; class Magnoliopsida; order Fabales; family Fabaceae; genus Vicia; species Vicia faba. Next base: position 1,010,217,077 of record OX451738.1, read on the forward strand.
TTTGTGTGGCTTCTTAAGTTTGAGATTCAATTGAAGATTTAGATTCATTGACCAAGATGGTGCAAAATGTAAGCTTGTGAACTCTTTATGGACAAAGATGCATTTCATGGTGTTTGCAGTGATCAATCAATTTTAGAGATTAATGATCAATATAAGGTGTCCCACTTCAATAATCAAAACTGCATTGTGCTATCAACTTAAGGGTGTTACAAGTCTTCCTACTATGTCTTATACGAATCTTTGGATTTTCATCCATGATTTCATTCAAATTATTATGGGCAAGGAAGAGGAACAAGTTTTTCCTCTGCTTATTGAGAAGTTCTCTCTTGAGGAACAATCATCCCTAGTTTGGCAGTTTCTTTGAAGTATTCATGTGAATATGATGGCATAATTTCTTCCCGGGTTTTTAACATCTATATCAGCAGATGAATCTCAGGACTTACGAGATTTCTTAGTCAAGATTATGCCAGAGGAAAGGCTTCTTTAAAAGGTTGTTTTTACTTTGATGGAAGGGAGAAGTAGTGTTAATACAATTCAAAGTAGTGCAGATTATTCTCAGGTTCAATGTTGTTCTAGCCCGTTAAGACATCAGGCTGGAAGAGTCAATTGTGTGTGTGAATCCAAAACAACTGGAAAAAGGAAACATTCTAGATCTATACTAGATGTTTTTGATGTCACTAGAACCACCCGTGATATAGTGGCAGAACCGACTGTTATACTGGTTTGCATTTTGTGTTTTTTATTCGCAAAATGTTGCAGTAAGCAAGAGTAGCCACCGACTTTTATTTTATCCAACAAAGAAAAAGGAAAAAGTACAGAAAAAACCTTTTTTGAGATATATTGAGTACGAGGGGTATATTATAGAAAGGGAAGGTGTTAGCACCCTTTATATCCATGGTTTTCCGTAGGCTCTTAGGTACTTGCTCATCTTTATAAAATTGCTTGTGTATTGTGCCTTGTTTTTGAAAATGTTTGACTTCGTGATAACCCTTGTATCAGTCCTCAAAGGTGTGACGAAGTTGTTTGAAAATTTGTTTGAAAAGTGTAAGTGTGAAAAGTTTTATTTTGGAGCAAGTACCTACTAGCATCTACCTACTCGAAAAAAGATTGTTTATATTCTCGTTTCCTTTAGACAACACTATCCTACTATTGAGAAATAGGTAGCACCGTCGTTGGAGTTGTAAGGGTCAATTCGAAAGGGACGTATAATCACCAAAGCAACGTTGTGATACTTTAGTAATAACCCTAGAGTCTTAAGATCATATTTGAGGCAACATTTCTGAGGTAACAATCGAATGGGACATTTGATCTTTTTAGACAGGAGGGCAACCACTAAGACACCCTATACTTAATGATCGTTTACCGAAGGAAACCGAAGTGAGAGTATAACCTAAGAGTGATATGTGCAAGTGATTCGTTTCAGTTATTTATCTTTGCACATTAGAGTTTTCTAACTGTATTAATTTGTCATGCATTCTTGTCATATAATCCTATTAGCATACATCTAAATAGTCAAATATTTGCGAGAATTAAAATGCGAGGAAATAAATCTACGCTATTACAAGGCTTCGGGGATAGGGATTAATTACATAGCCAAAAACCCATGGGAAAAGCGATAAGTAAAAGCCCTAAATTAACTATTACAAACCAGTAAGCGTGTGATCGGTGGGAATAGAACTGACTGTTTTGGAATACTGGTTCGCGTTTTGCGTTTGTTTTTGCAAAATGTCGCGGTAAGCAAGAGTCGCCACCGTCTTTTATTTTATCCAACAAGGAAAGGACAAAAGCACAGAAAAATTCCTTTTTGAGATGTTTCTCGGGTTCGGGAGGTAGATTATAGAAAGGGAAGGTGTTAGCACCCTTTCTATCTGTGGTTATCCACGGGCTCTTAGGTACTTTCTCATTGTGTTTTCAAAAGTTTGCTTTTCTTTGTGTTTGTGGGTTTGAAAAGAGTTTTTATTTTGAAGAGAGTGTAAGTGCGAAAAGTTTTGTTTTGTTTTAAAAGGAGCAAGTACTTAAGAACCATATACCTACTCAAAAAGGAATTAAACTGTACAAATGTCCTTTAGACAGTGCTATCCCACTATTGAGGAGTAGGTAGCACCGTCGTTGGAGTTTTCGGGTCAATTCGATTAAGGGACGTGTGGTCACTAAAGCAATGTTAGGACGCCTTAGTGGTAACCCTAATATCCTAGATCATTTTTCCGAGGCAACCGTTTCGAGGCAACTATGATCTTTGGATAAGAGGGCGACCTCTAAAACTTCCTATACTCAATGACCACGTTCGAGGTAAGCAAGTGAGGTGTACCCTAAGAGTGGCATGTGCAAGTGTGTTATTTCGATTAATTTTATCTGTACATGTTATGGGAGAGCTATGTTAATTTTAAATTAAAGATTTGGTCTTGTCATGCATTGCCTATTTATCAAACATCTAACAGTTAATATTGTGCGGAAATTAAGTTGCGGGAAATTAAATCTAAGCTATTACAAGGCGTCGGGTATTTACATCGCCAAAGACAAACCCTTTAATTTAAATTGTGGAAAATAAAAGTAAAGTGGTAAATAAATAAAGTCCTAATTAAAAAATTATTACATACCGGAAGCAATTACAATATTGGATAAAAATAAGACGCGTGCGAGAAAATTAGATCGGCGCATTTCGAGGGTTTTGACCCTTTTTATTAAAGAAAGCATATTTTTTTGTTATTTTGAATTAAAAGAAAATTAAACCTAAACTAATTAATTAATTAAATACAAAAATATTTTTTGGGTTTTTGAATATTTAAGGAAATAAAAATAAAATGATTAAAATTATTAAAAAAACCTAATTCTATATTGATTTTAATTTATTGCAAAAATATTAATGTTAAACTTATTTAAAAGTAAGTTAATTAAATTATTTATTTACAAAAATAAAATAATGAAATTAAATTTAATAAATAAAAATAATGTTTTTTTATGTTTTCTGATTTTATTAAGAAAATTATTAATTAATTAATTAACAATAAAATGAAAATTAGAACAAAAATAAATAAATATAAAAAATAAAGAGTAAAAGAAATAACCCAAGGGGTGTGGCCCTGATTTGAGTGTATGATTGGCAATCTCCAAGCCCAAACAATATGGCCTTTGTTGACTTTTCTAATTACCCACGCGCGTGCTGACTTGGGTGTACTGTGAGCTATCAATTATGGCCTCTGGATTTGCTCTGAAACCACATGGCTAGTATCTGGACAAGGGCATATGGTGAGCCCTACTTTGAGCGCTGCATGGAATTATGTGAGACAAAATAATACAAATGTTTTGGGGGACCTGGGATTCGAACCCAGGTCCCAAGGGATAATCCACTAACAAGCTTACCATCTCTACCAGCATGTTCTTTTATTATTAAAATAAACATTAATCATTATATGTAAAACAACGCTAGGCCTGGAATAAAAAAAATATGAGCGCCAATAATTTGAACCAGCGAATAGGGTGTGGCCACGCAATCATCTTCTTCGTTGGCCCCTGTATATTTTCCTGCGGATTCTTATCCGCAGCAAAATCCGTTGCTTTCTCCTATAGTGAGTTCTAGGCCACAAAAATGCCAGCTAAAGCCATCATCCTGTTCGTCTTATTCTTCTAAATCCATCCATGGCCATGGCTTGTTTCAATTTTCCATGAAATCAAAACACCTAAAAACAAGAAACCCAAACCCTAGTTTCGGGTAGGGCCTTACAAGCTACGAAAATCAAATTGAATAATGCAGAAATGTTGGAATTTAAACGTTAAGCATGATGGTACAAGAAAATTGGCAAAAAGATGCAAGAAAAATGATTCAAGATTCCATGTATAGGGTCATGTTCGTGACGACTTACAGGGCAATTCTGGTGGTCTTAGGACTTGATTCTGGTTGCTATAGCTTCAGGAGATTGCAAGCAAGAACACCACGTTGTGATTTTGGATTGAAACGAGCCCTAAGAGTGATTTCAGATTCCAAGTTTTCAAGCTTTTTCTCAAACCTTGTTTGGCCGTTTCTTGCAGTTTTTGGTCGTGTTTTCAATGTGTACAGCTTGTGTGTGTATAAGGGAATAAATTTAGGTTAAAACTTGGGCTTGAATCCATGTGCATTGAAGATGGAAGATATGATTTGATCACCATTGATAAAGTTTCCAAAAATATTCAAATCTGATTTTTTGTGCATAACAAAGCTTGATACGAATTTGATTTGGTTCATGATGATAATTGAAGTCTATACCAATCACAAAGATATCATTCTATCAATTTTTAGATTTTATTTGAATTAATATTGACTTAAAATGAATTAAATCAATAAAAATTAAATAAAATAGAAAAATTAATGAATGGACATGAAATTGAAGATGGGACACGTGTGTGGTGTGATAAGACCAAATCAAGTGGAAAAAAGTGGGCCCTTTTGTCAAAAATTGGAGTTTTGAGGATAGTTGACTTTTGGCAATTTTGGAAAAATACCCAACTTCAACAATGCACAACTTCTTCAATTTTGAACTTTTGGAATTGTTCTTGGACTTTTTAGAAACCTTGAGATGTCCTATAACCAACCTTTTTGGTCGCATCTCATTTTGATATTCCATGCTCAAGTTATAAGCTTTTGCAAAAAAGGTGTTTTTGTTGACTTTCAAAAATAACCTATAATGTCCAAATTTGTAACTTCTTGTGAGTGCATTCCTTGATCTTGGGGTGTGAATATGGATTGTAGGAAATTGCATCCTCTTCAAAATGAGCTTTTGGTGGGTCATTTCTCATAAAGTATGAGAAATTTATGTTTGGTCAAAGTTGAGTTAACTTTTCCTACAAAACCCTAATTTAGCAACTTTTAAATCTTGATGAATCTTGAGAAATCCTTGATAAATCATGATCAACCCTTGATCAAATGATGAATTATCCTTCAAAATGAGAATGTTGGCAAAAAATCTTGAGGTTTGACTGTCCATAGGTCACAGTTGACTTTTACCCTAGCACAGTCGATTTTTGGACTTCTTGAGCAATTGACTGACCAAACTTTCTCTGCAAGGCTTGAAATTTGACATGGATGAACTTGAGAACATATTAGGACATTGGGGAATGTGATCGGAGGAAATAGAATTGACTGTTTTGAAATGCTGATTCGCGAAATGTCGCGGTAAGCAAGAGTCGCCACCGTCTTTTATTTTCTCCAACAAGGAATAGACAAAAGCACAGCAAAATTCCTTTTCGAGATGTTTCTCGGTTCGGGAGGTAGATTATAGAAAGGGAAGGTGTTAGCACCCTTTCTATCCGTGGTTATCCACGGGCTCTTAGGTACTTGCTCACTATGTTTTCAAAATTTGTTTGCTTTTCAAGTGTATGTGGGTTTTGAAAAAGTTTAGTTTGAAAAACTTATAGGTAACTCTTGTATCAGTCCTCAAGAGTGTATGAAGTATTTGTTTGAAAACTTTTTGAAAGTGTAGGTGCGAAAAGATGTTTTTGTTTTTTGAAAGAGCAAGTATCCAGGAGAAATCTACCTACCCTAAGGAATTAGGCTGTGTAAGAGTCCTTTAGACAGTATTATCCCACTATTGAGAAGTAGGTAGCACTGTCGTTGGAGTTTTCGGGTCAATTCGATTATAGGGACATGTGGTCACCAAAGCAATAGTAGGACGCCTTAGCGGTAACCCTAATGTCTTAGATCATTTTTTATCTAGGCAACCGTTCTGAGGCAACTTTGATCTTTAGACAGGAGGGTGACCTCTAAAACACCCTATACTCAATGACCACGTCGAGGCAACCAAGTGAGGCGTACCCTAGGAGTGGCATGTGCGAGTGTGTCAGGATTCAGTTAATATTATCTTTGCACATGTTATGGTGAGCTACGAATTGATTTTATTTTCAGAGAAATCTTGTCATGCATTCCCTATTTATCAAACATCTAACAATTAATAGTTGCGGAATTTAAATTGCGGAAATTAAATCTAAACTATTACAAGGCGTCGGGTATTTACATCGCCAAAAACAACCCTTGAAATAAAATGCGGAAAGTAAAAATAAAGCGATAAATAATTAAAGTCCTAATTAAGAGCTATTACATTCCGGGAAATAGATACAATAATATGATACAATGAATCGCGTGCGGGAAATTAAATCGGATGCGAGTTTTTGGGGTTTTGACCCTTTTTTGAAAGAAAGTGATTTTTTTGGTTATTTTTGAATTAAATGGAATTAAATTAAATGAACAATTAAATTAAATTAAATAATGAAAATATTTTTGGATTTTTGAGTTTTTAAAGAAATAAAATAAATTGAATTAATGCTAATAAAAACCTAATATTCTAAATTGATTTTAAATATTGCAAAAAATATTAAAAGTTAAATCTAATTAAAACTAAATTAATTAAATTAATTTATTTACAAAAATAAAAGTGATGAAGTTAATTTTAATAAATAAAATATTTTTTGTGTTTTTTATTTTATTAGGAAAAAATGTTAATTGGTTAGTGATTAATAAAAAGAATAACGATTAATTAATTAAAGGAAAATAATAAAAATAGAGAGAGAGTTTAAGAGTATACGAGCATGATTGGAGGGGTGAAACAGCTATTGGCGTCATGTGTAAACTGTTTTGTTTTGGCCATTTATGTTTTGGCTTTTTGCCATTTGTGTTCTGGCCTCAACGTTCCTTAACCTTCTCAGGATGTCTGCCTCACCATGTATTGGTGTCATGTGTAAACTGTTCCGTTTTGGCCATTTGGCTTTTGGCTTTTGACCATTTGTGTTTTTGCCTCAACGTTCCTTAATGAACCTGCATGGGATCCTGTCTAAATCTGCAGTGTTGAATCTCATGAACACATTAAATAAATTACTATATATCATAAAATACAAATAAAGCCAATATATGAAGAAATTTAATGTTTAGGCCAATATGACATATATGAATGATTATACCCTTTTGATCATGGAGATCAATTCAACCTTACCCTTACTGGAAAAGTAGTGACATGAATGCTTTTATGCCCTTTTGATCATGGAGATCAAGCCAGCCTTACCCTTACTGAAGAAGTAGTGAGATGTTGGTTTGTAACTGAGATGACTTGTTTGTAGTGAGAGAGGAATTTGTAATAAGAATTTCAAGGTTTTAGGGTTCTTGAAAGAATTTGATATTCTGACAGTGTTGTGGCAAGGTTTTTTCTCCTCTTTTTTGTGTGAAAAGAATGTGATTATATAATGGAAATTAGGGTAAAGAAAATGGGCTTTGAATGTGCAATTGGGCCTCCAATGTTCACTTGAGTTCGTCACTTTCCAGGCTAAATCGCAGGGACTTAAGTGCAATTTTTGAAGTTGAAATGTGAAAACAAAATGTAGCCTACATCGAGAACTAACTCCTGTCCAAAAATCAGCTCAATCGGATAAAAGGTGAATTAGTTATGAATTTTTGAAGTTTCAGCTCAGACAAACTTATTTTGGGCTCCAGTGTCGACTCTGACACGTTCTTCAATAAAAAACTGGTATTGATCGGAGCATAATTCAGTCTCGACTTTTGAAGCAAAGTTGTAGATCTATGAGTCAGTGACATTGTGTAAAAATATGATCCCAATCCGATAAAAATTGACCGAGTTATGAATTTTCGAAGTTTCGGCCTAGATGAAATAATATTCAGCATTCAGTATTTTCAGCGTGTCACGCACTCTGAGCAAACAACGAAGGCCTTTTGAATACCTTTTGAACTCAATACCTTCTGTGAAAATGTAGCCAACTCAATTTTTTAAATTTTTGCACTGGAACCAGCTTGATACGATGAAAATCGACCAAGTTATGATTTTCTGAACATGATGCAAATAAACTTCTGTCACAAATTTTATGTACGAAAATACTTGATAAATCCACATTTTTGAAGACCTTCTGATCGAAATTGGCTTCCAGCCGTGAGAGATGAAAACGTAGATAATGTCAAGACGGAATTTTGGCCACCGGAACGGGTTCAAAATGAGTCACGATCTTCAAGTTATGAATTTTTTAGCGCGTAAAAACTGCACTTTGAGCACACTTTTTCACCATATTTCTTCAAGAAAACTCACACATTCGGATACCTTCTTTAAAGAATTGACTCTTGAGCCGAACCTGAATTTGAGAATACGTTATCAGAGATATCTTGGCGAAAGAACACCTGAATTTGACGCGCCGGGTTGGACTTGTGAATTTTTCTTGAAATGTTTTGAGAAATATGGGAGGGCAAATTTTGGGGTACAACAGTTGCCCCTATTCAATCTTCTTAGACCTGAGGATATAGATTGGCTTGCGTGCCTTTCATGATCCAAAGGTGGAAGATGATTGAACACTAAAGTGCCCAGAAATTTGCACTCGCATGGTGTAGTATCAGCAATGTGATGTCGGGAATGGGCTTACAGATGCCATTTGGAGAGATGATGGATAGGAGGATGGGCTTATAGATGCCACCTGGAGAATGTTTGTTGGTAGTTTTGTCTTCGTTGACATGTTATCTCAGAAAAATCTTTAGGGATCGATTTAACTGACCCAGGTTTTGTCTTTCTTGACGAGTTGTCTCTGTGGACGGGTTGTCTTCATGGACGGGTTGTCTTTATCGACAGATTGTCTTCAATGACTGGTTGTCTTCAACGACGGGTGGTCTTTATTGACAGGTGTCTATAACGACGAGTGTCTATAACGACTAATATCTATAACGACGAGTGTCTATAACGACGGGTGTTTATAACGACGAGTGTCTATAACGACGGGTGTCTATAACGACGGGTGTCTATAACGACGGGTGTCTATGACAACGGGTGTCTATGACGACGGGTGTCTATGACGACGGGTGTCTATAACGACGGGTGTCTATAACGACGCGTGTCTATGACGACGGGTGTCTATGACGACGGGTGTCTATAACGACGGGTGTCTATAACGACGGGTGTCTATGACGACGGGTGTCTATGACGACGGGTGTCTATGACGACGGGTGTCTATAACGACGGGTGTCTATGACGACAGGTGTCTATGACGACGGGTTGTCTATAACGACGGGTGTCTATAACGACAGGTGTCTATAACGACAGGTTGTCTATAACGACGGGTGTCTATAACGACGAGTGTCTATAACGACGAGTGTCTATAACGACGAGTGTCTATAACGACGGGTGTCTATGACGACGGGTGTCTATATTGACGAGTGTCTATAACAACGAGTGTCTATAACGACGGGTGTCTATAACGACGGGTGTCTATAACGACGAGTGTCTATAACGACGAGTGTCTATAACGACGGGTGTCTATAATGACGGGTGTCTATAACGACGAGTGTCTATAACGACGGGTGTCTATAATGACGGGTGCCTATAACGACGAGTGTCTATAACGACGAGTGTCTATAACGAAGGGTGTCTATAATGACGGGTGTCTATAACGACGGGTGTCTATAACGACGGGTGTCTATAACGACGGGTGTCTATAACGACGGGTGTCTATGACGACGGGTGTCTATGACGACGGGTGTCTATCACGACGGGCGTCTATAACGACGGGCGTCTATAACGACGGGTGTCTATAACGATGGGTGTCTATAACGACTGGTATAACGACGGGTGTCTATAACAACGGGTGTCTATAACGACGGGTGTCTATAACGACGGGTGTCTATAACGACGGGTGTCTATAACGACGGGTGTCTATAACGATGAGTGTCTATAACGACGGGTGTCTATAATGACGGATGTCTATAACGACGTTTTTGCATCAGAAAAATCTTTGATTTGAATGGATTCGTCTTCTTCGACTGGATTGTCTTTTTTGACTGGATTTGAGAATTTGACTGCATCTTTCCTGAAAGATAAAGGTCAGCCATATTCAATGCATGATATGAATCAAGCAATGATGTTCTCAACATAAATGAGATTGTGTCGTATGCACTTTATCATGTATGTAAGTAGGATGTATAAAATCTGAAATGTCTATGAATGTATTTTCGTCTAGGAAAATAAATCCTTGACGAACGCTGGGAGCTTGTTGAATCCTGGGCTGATATTTGAAGAGTAGAGTTCTTCGTTTCCGCTGGGGATGATGATTGCAAGAATAAACCGGTAGGAGAAGATGACTCCGTTGGGGAATAAACTTGTTGAAGAGATTACTCTGTGTGGAATTACTCTGTGGAGAAGAGATGCTTCGCTGAGGTTTTAATGATAACTCCGCTGGGGATTCCATTGATAAGTTATGTTGGGGAATTTGATGAACTCCATTGGGGGATAGGAAGAACTTCTCCGAGGACGATCTTTCCGTGGTAATTAGCTGAGGATAACCCAATTATAAGCTCTGGTGGGGAATAACCTTTGAATAAAGCTGGGGAGAGATATGTACTCTACAGGGGACCAGCTTCCAGAATCTACTGGGGATAAGCTTCCAGAATCTATTGGGGAGATTGATTCAACTCTCCTGGGGAAACATTTGAACTTTACTGGGGAAGTGGCTCCATTGGGGTGTCTAGTATTCCGCCGGGGAACAATCTTGTATTTCCGTCGAGGAATATTAAGACTGTCGGGGATGCTTGCTGAGGGATATCTGTATACTCGGCTGGAGAATATTGAGATCTTCTGGGGATACCCAACTTCCTTAGGGCTGAAAGTAGCCTAACTCTGCTCAGAGGAGAGTATTGCTGACTTGCTGGAGATACTGTGCCTTTTTGGGGCTGACGGGAGACCAGCTCTGCTTGGGGAGAGTATGGATGAATCTTGTCTTACTCTGCGGGGAGTGAAGGTATCTTGGTCATACTCTTCAACTGAGTCTACCTTGTACCTGGAGGACAGAGCAGCTGTCGTTTAGACAATTCACTATTACCCCAGTTTCTGCGGGAGAAGAAGGCCTATGAGGAGCTTGCTGACTGCCGATTGACCAATCTTATTCTCGTAGACAAGTGACGAGATGTCGGAACATAGTCGTACGCGTTGATCCCTGATTTTTGCCTAGACCGCCCTTTCGGGTTTTCAGTCCACCGGGATACCCATTTTTGCCCAAGCCGCCTTTTCAGGTTTTCGACTTGCCGGGTGTACAGATTTTTCTTCATTTTCATCCCTTATTTTTGCCCGAACCCTTTTGGTTCGCCGGGAAGCCCTTATTTTTGCCTAGGCCAGTCGACCTAGAGGGTCTTTGATTATGCGTAGTATTTTTCCGACTATGTCCATGCTCTCAGGATGTAGGGAGTTGTCATTGATAGTAGTGTTGTGTTGCCATATTACCAGAAGATGTTTGATCGTACTAGATTTGTCGTTGGAATTCATGCCCAATGCCCCAAGTGACTCAAGCAGAGATTTGCCCCTGACTATTTGGCATTTTGAGAGATTCTCTGAATCTTGACTGGACTGCCCCAGATTATGGACAATGATCATGCCGTGCCCTTTGATTGGAAGTGTTTTTTCCATTTGAGATGACCTTTTTGTTGAGAAGATTCTTGTTCACTGGATATTCATCGTGCGAATTTCTCTGTTGTTTGAACAAATAGTCATATGCAAACAATGTTATATTAAAAATGCAAAGCTTATGTCTGTCTTGAAGTTTTTGAAAATGCAGTTTTCAATAAAACAAGTGAATTTTTGTAAAATGTGATTTCAACTCAAGATTTTACAGCAAGCCCTATAGGAGTCGGGATACCTTTTTGTAACAGTATGCTTTCGAACTAACCCATGCTTCAGCTAGGACTTTTAAGGGTTATAAGGTGGCCTGGTTCACGGTTTAAGAAACAAAGGATAAAGGCTCAAATTTTATTTGTACCCACCCGCTCTTCGTGATGTTCTCCGATCTTAAACTCAGCTAATCGTGCGTTAGACCTTGTTTGAGTCTTTGCTCTGATATTCCGGTGATTGTTCGGATATTGATAGTTTATTTTGAATAGGCAGTCATTTCTTTTTTGTTGAGAGTCTGTAGGACCTCTTTCTTTTTTCTTGTGTTATCCCTGTCTTTTGCCTGAACTGTTTCTTTTGTAATTACAGTCAGCGGGATGCCCCAGTTTTCTTGTAAGTCTCCTTCATAGGTTTTGACTTATTGGGCTTTTATTTCTGAGAGATAATGACTGTCTATCTTTACGATTATTCGGAACCATCACCGTTCTTGTTTTGGAAGGACTCCTTTGATGCCATTCATTGTGCACCTGGATCAACTAAGAACTACCCGGCCCCAGGTTTTGATTAAGGGTTTTAATTTGTGAAAAGAAAAACTCCAACTTCTTTGGCTCAAAGGGGTTGACGAGGGATTGTCTTCCTTATAAATCCACTGTTTAGGATTTGAAACAATGCTTGTACCTCATCAGCGGGGTCTGTTCAAAAGCATATTGTAAAGATCGTGGTATCGTTTTCGTCATCCTCCCTCAAAAGGCTTAGAATTTTAATCGAGAGTTGAACATCACAAAAAATGAAAGCAATTGGAATATAGTGAATACGAATGGATTGATTCAAAACAGACATATGCGATGCATTAATGAAATAACAACGTTTGACATGAATAAATGTTTGAACAATCAAAGAAAATACAACTTGAACATTCGAATGAACAAAAAGTCTTATCGTCTCAGGACTTGTCACTTCAAATGGTGAACCTTGGAGGGATGGTAGAAGAACTCCGCCTGACCATCTTGTGTGAATTCCAATGCTCCTTCATCAATCAGGTCTTGGATCTTGTTCTTCAGAGACCAACAGTCGTCTGTGTCATGTCCTGGACTGGCAGAGTGGTAGGCACACCTTTTATTGGGATGATAGGTAGAAGCTGAGGTGTTGGGATTCCGGGGAGGAGCCCTTAATGTGATCAGATTCAATCTCAACAGGCGTTGTAAAGCTTTAAAAAGCGACATGTTGAGCTGGGTGAATTGCCTCCTGGGGTTGTCTGGCTTGCTCTGATCAACCCCTTGTTCTTGGTGAGGTCGTTGTTGGACCTGTGAAGTAGTGGCAGCTTGGAGAGGTCTATTCATCAAACCAAACCTTTGACTTCTTAGGGGCTGATTACCGGTTTGGTCCCCAACCCTGACTACTTGCTTCATATTGTCTTGCTGAAGCTTGTTGATCACAGTTCTCAACTCTTCTTGTTCCTGAGCTAAGCCATGGATAAGGGCCATTTGCCCCAGCATCTGGGTTCTCATTGCATCTACCTCAGCCTGCAGATGTTTCAGCCGTTCATCCTTACTGTCTTCTGGACTGTTCTTGACCAAATTCCCCATGAGGAGCATTCTCAATTCTTCCTGCCCCTTGGATAGGCTTAGGAAGATCTCCCTGAACTGAGTCTCTTGAGTATGAAGACCCTGGTTGACTTGTTGGGATGCCATTGCTGAAATAAACAGCGAAGAAGGTAAGTGACCTGTAACAAGTGTACCTGTTATGCAATGATGTGTATGTATGCATGCAATGTTTTCAAGGATCTCGCGGGGTAAACAAGAAAATTGTTAGAATCTGGTAGCTTGATTGAAGGAACTTCATGTTGTTGAGAGTCCTTCTTCAAGAGTCAAAGCTCACCATATCGAGTGGGTCATAGCCCCTGACTCAAGTTATCAACCTTGGCTAGAGGAAAATAAATCCCCTTTGCCCCTTGCTAGACAGTTGGTTTATCATGACCTGCATCACAGACCCTTGAGATCCTTGAAATGGGTTAGTCTTTATGCAGGATGTATGCAATGGTATGATGGTATGATGTTATGCTATGCGTGGAGTGATGTAAGTAAACCCTGTTATGAGCCCAGATTAAGGACTGTAAACAAAACCTGCAAGAAACTCATGTTGTCAGATAACAAGAATGTGCAAGTAGTTCAAGTTTGAAAGCACGCAAGTCACACGTATAGCCTTAAGTTTAGGCCGGCATAAAGTTTAGGTACTACCCTCTTGAAGTTGGTTGGCTCAAAACCTGTCCTATCAAAAGTAACCGGGTTCTAAGGAGCTCAATATCATTGGGTTGTTTTCTGTGTTCATTGTTTTAATTTAGCCACTGAACTGGCGATCAAAATATTCCAAGAAAACAACCCTCAATGAGTGTAGTATCGAGTATCTACCAACTTCGGACTGCACCAAAGTTGGTCATCTCACTACCCCTAAAGAGGCCAGGATGGTCAAGTAAGGTTCCTAAGGTCAGTTGATGCTTCACGACACCACGCGGCGGCCCCGTACTCTCCTTGACTTGACTCAAGGGTTACCGGTACTCACCAAAGTGCCACATCAACGTAGCAACTGCTTCAACCATGTCGGTATACCCCGCACAGTTCCCTCACAGTCTGTTGCTACCTAAAAGGTATCCCCCAGATCAGGGTTAGGATCCATGAAACTCCAAGGCAAACCCACAATATTAAAGCAAACAAATCAAACAATTGAAAACAAGAGTGGTCTAATCCTAAGGTACACTCTGAAAGGTGAATTTGTATAGGGTGTTTTAGAACATGGACAGGACAAAATCACAGCAAAATTCCTTATGAGAATGTTTCTCGGTTCGGGAGGTAGATTTATAGAAAGGGAAGGTGTTAGCACCCTTTCTATCCATGGTTATCCATGGGCTCTTAGGTACTTGCTCTTATGTTTTCAAAATGATGTTTGCTTTTCAAATGTGAGTGGGTTTTGAAAAAGTTTCGTTTGAAAAATTTCTAAGTGACTCTTGTATCTGTCCTCAAGAGTGTTTGAAAAATTTGTTTTGAAAGCTTTTGAAAGTGTCAGTGTGAAAAGATTTTTGTTTGTTTTTTGAAGAGAGCAAGTACCCATGAGTCATCTACCTACCCTAAGGAGTTAGGCTTTGTAAGAGTCCTTAAGGTAGTGCCATCCCACCATTGAGAGGTAGGTAGCACCACCGTTGGAGGTGTTCGGGTCAATTCGATTTTTGGGACAGTGTGGTCACCGAAGCAATAGTAGGACACTTTAGAAGTAACCCTAATGTCCTAGATCCTTTTATCCGAGGCAACCGTTTCGAGGCGACTGGATCTTAGACATAAGAGCGACCGCTAAAACGTCATATACTTGACGACCACTTTCGAAGGCAACGAGTGAGGCGTACCCTAGAAGTGGCATGTGATTTGTGTGTTGTTTTCAGTTTATATTTATCTTTGATCATGGCATCGTGAGTTACGAGTTGTTTTTAATTACCATATATTCTTTCATGCAATTTTAGCAGTTAGGAGTGCGGAAAATAAAATACGGAAAGGTAAAAGCTACGCTATTACAAGGCGCGGGTCTATACATCGCCAAAATACAAAGACCCGTTTTGATAAAGATGTGGAAAGTAAAAAAAAATCAATAAACCTAATTACTATTACATCCTTGAACAGTTACATAATAATCAAAAAGAATATAACGCGCGAAAAGAATCAAATTGAACGTCCTCGGGTTTTGACCCTTTGCTTGAAATTAAATTAAATTAAAACCTAATTAATTATTTAATTAAAGAAAAGAAAGTGTTTTTTTATGTTTTTTATATTTATTATGGAAATAAAGAAATTAAAATTAAAAGGGAACCCTAGATCTAAGTTTATTTTACTTATTAATGATAAAGGTCAAAATTAGGCTAATTAACTAAATTATTTAATTTACATGTTTATTTACAAAAATAATAATTAACAAATAGTAATAATGATGATTAATAAAATATAATTAAAAAATATCAAAACCTAATTCTATGTAATTTCTCTATTTGTTAAGAAAAAGATTAAAATATAAACCTAAATTAAGCTAAGTTAATTGTTAATATTTCTTTACAAAAATAGGTTAATGGTGAAATTAAGAAATTAAAATATTTTACAATTTTTGAGTTTCTGATTTTTATTAGGACAAATTATTTTATGGTGAATTAACAATAATTAAACAATTAAAAGAAATTAAGAGAAAAGAAAATAAAATAAAAAAACAAAGCAAACCAAAGGGGTGTCTGGCCCAAAGTGGAGGTGTATTGCTGGAATTCAGGCCCAAGAAGCTTCTAAGCCTGGTTGACTTTTCTGATCGCCTGCATGTTGATTGACTAAGACACACCCTGGTCTTCACCTCCTGGTCATTGGATGGATCTCATGGCCACTTAGCAAGCCTAGGCGTGAGGCTTATGGTAGGACATTGGATGAGGCGCTGCATTGGAATAGGTTAAGAAAAACATCAAGAATTATATGGGCGACCTGGGAGTCGAACCCAGGTCCCAGTGCTTACGAGCCACGTCTACCACCACTTAGCCATTTGCGTTTGTTTGTAACAATAATGATCAATAAACATAATATAGGAAAAGTGCTAATTATGTTGGGAACACAAAAAGTGCTAATTAATGATCAATCCACTAGCATGCTTCCACGTCTCATCTTCTTCATTCATCTAAAAAAATACAGAACAGATAACGGGGGTTTTAAACCCCCACAAAACAAAAGCGTCAATAATAGCGATTAGCGCTATAGATCATATAAAAAGAGCGCGATATGTCCTTCTTGTTCGTTTTGTTGCAACGAATCCAGTCATATAGGTCTTGAGGCCTAATTTTATAGTACACGCAAAGCCCTAATTCTCAAGCTTTGAAACCCTAGATATCTCCCATGGTAGATTTCGATTCAGGCAGTTTTAGCACAATTAAACTATGTCAAAAGCTTCAGGGAGATGTCAGCAATACAAATCAATAAGCAAAACATGTCAATGATGCATAAAAATTGGATTTCGATTATGGGAATATTTGGTCAAATCGTGACTCTGTTTTACCGTTTCCTTGGGTATGAGAGCTTGTTCTTGATGGCAATGGCTTCCTGGAGACTCAAGCAATACGTTTGAATCACTTTTAGGCTTTGAATCCACATGCAAATAGGAAATCAGTTTCACACTTTTTCTCAATTTTTTGCAACTTTGTTATGGAGTTCTATGGCAGCTTTCACGTGTCTAGCTTTAGGGTTTCCTTCAGCACATATATGTGAATGAATTTAGGTTAGAATAAGGCCCAAGAATCCATTGCATTATGACTTGAATATGTGATTGCCAATCATATCTTTTTCAATCTTTTCTTTCATGAAACCTTGCCAATCATGGATATTTTGAGGTCTTGGAAGTGCACACGAGTTGCCAGCTTGCCCTAGCCTTATTGCTTCACAAAAAGATCCAAAAAGCATATCTTTTTAATTTTCCTATAATTAAAACCAATTAAATGAATTAATATTAATATAAATTCAATTAATTAATTAAAAATAAGAAAATAAATAAAATTAAGTCCAATGGGTCGTGCATAGGCTTTGGGTAAAGTTTCAAGAAGGAATTTGAGGCCCATTAGCAAAAATGAAGTGTTTTAGGCAAAGTTGACTTTTGAAAGTTCCCAAAAATTCCCCAACTTCTCCAATGCATATCTTGCTCAATTTTGAAGCTATGAACATGTTCTTGGACATTTTGGAAAGGTCTTGAAGTCCTCTAACCAATGCCTTTGGTCCCATGTCATTTTGATTTACCAATCTCAAGTTATGGTCTTTGACTTAAAGTGCCTTTTTGTTGACTTTTGAAAATGACCTATAATGTTGAAATTGATAACTTTTTGTGAGAGCATTTCTTGGACTTGGAGTCTGAAGATGAGTTGTAGGAACTGTCATCCCCTTCAAAATGAGCTTTGGATGGGATTTTTCTGATAAACCATGAAAACGTTATGCCTTGGTCAATTTGCAGTTGACTTTTCAACTGTCCAAAAATAGAAACTTTTGCATCTTGAGACTTTTTGAGCCATGCTTGTGGAATCATGATCAAGAATTGATCAAATGATGATTGTGGCTTCAAAATAAGATGTTGACCAAAAATTTTGACTTTTGACTGTCAAATGACCATTTTACCCCTATAGTTGACTGTGAAACATTTAGGGCTTTTGACTGTGCAACTTGATGCTGTGAGTCTTGAAACTTGACATATGGATGCTTGACAATGTATATAGGCATATGGGACTTGATTGGACCCCTTGGAAACCTCAATTTCTTTGCAAGAACCAAAACCCTAATTTTTACTGTGTTAGGAGGCAATTGGACTGTGCAATCCTTAATCTATTTGAAGCTTGATCTTGCCAAATCTTGAAGAATATGGGAGGGCAAATTTTGGGGTACAACATTTTCCCTTGTTCAATCTTCTTAGACCTGAGGATGTAGATTGGCTGGCGTGCCTTTCGTAATCCGAAGGTGGAAGATGATTGAACACTAGAGTGCCCAGAAATTTGTACTCACATAGTAGAGTGTTAGCAGTGTGATGGCGGGAATGGGCTTACAGATTCCATTTGGAGACTGTTGGTATGTGGATGGGCTTATAGATGCCATCTAGGTGTCAATCGCGTAAGAGGATTCCTTAGCGAGAACTTGCGTACCTGAGAAAGAAAGATAATTACCTGGCTTGTCACAGGGGTTGATCTTCAAACTCTTTATTTAGACATGCCCTAGCTAGATACAGGAACCGAATCTTCAAACTCTTCAGACGTGCCCTGGATGGATACAAGAATCGAGTCCGGAATTAGTCGTCAACAGATATGCCCTGGCTGGATATAGGAATCGAATCTTCAAACTCTTCAGACGTGCCCTGGCTGGATACAGGAATCGAGTTTGAAATTAGTCGTCAACAGATATGCCCTGCTGGATACAGGAATCGAATCTTCAAACTCTTCAGACGTGCCCTGGCAGGATATAGGAATCGAGTCTGGAATTAGTCGTCAATAGATATGCCCTAGCTGGATACAGGAATTGAATCTTCAAACTCTTCATACGTGCTCTGGAAGGATACAGGAATCGAGTCTAGAATTAGTCGTCAACAGATATGCCCTGGCCGGATACAGGAATCGAATCTTCAAACTCTTCAGACGTGCCCTGGCCGGATACAGTAATCGAGTCTGGAATTAGTCGTCAACAGATATACCCTGGCCTGATACAGGAATCGAATCTTCAAACTCTTCAGACGTGCCCTGGCAAGATACAGGAATCGAGTCTTGAAATAGTCGTCAACAGATATACCCTGGCCTGATACAGGAATCGAATCTTCAAACTCTTCAGACGTGCCCTGGCAGGATACAGGAATCGAGTCTGGAATTAGTCGTCAACAGATATGCCCTGGCCGGATACAGGAATCGAGTCTTCAAACTCTTCAAACGTGCCCTGGAAAGATACAGGAATCGAGTCTGGAATTAGTCGTCAACAGATATGCCCTGGCTGGATACAGGAATCGAATCTTCAAACTCTTCAGACGTGCCCTGGCAAGATACAGGAATCGAGTCTGGAATTAGTCATCAACAAATATGCCCTGGCTTGATACAGGAATCGAATCTTCAAACTCTTCAGACGTGCCCTGGAAGGATACAGGAATCGAGTCTGGAATTAGTCGTCAACAGATATGCCCTGGCCGGATACAGGAATCGAATCTTCAAACTCTTCAGACGTGCCCTGGCAAGATACAGGAATCGAGTCTGGAATTAGTCATCAACAGATATGCCCTGGCTTGATACAGGAATCGAATCTTCAAACTCTTCAGACGTGCCCTGGCAGGATACAGGAATCGAGTCTGGAATTTCTTCATGCAGATATGCCCTGGCTGGATACAGGTGTCGAATCCACAAGTAATCGCTCACGGATATGCCCTGGCTAGATACAGGTATCGAATCCGGAATTGCGACAGTTGATACTAATCATCTTTGTATTGACCTTTTTCCTGAAAAGACAAAACGTTAGTTGTATGCGATGTCATGATGTATGAAATGCGTGATGCTCTCAAAATAAATGAGATTGTATGTTCATAATGCGTACGTGCATGCTATAATGTATGAAGATGTGATGTTTATGAATGTATTTTCGTTTAGGAAAATAAATCCTTGACGAATGCCGGGAAGCCAAGTCCTGGGCTGATGTTGAAGAAGAGGGTTCTTCGTCTCCGATGGGGATGATAGTTGCAAGAATAGACCTGTAGGAGAAGATGACTCCGTTGAGGAATAAATTTGTTGAAAAGATTATTCTGCGGGGAAATACTCTGTGGGAAGAGAGGTTCTTTGCTGAGATTTTGATGATAACTTCGTTGGGGATTCCGTTGCTGAGTTATGTTGAGGATTTGATGAACTCCGCTGGGGATAGGAAGAACTTCGTCGAGGAAGATCCTTTCGTGGCGATTAGCTGAGGATAACCCAGTTATAAGCTCTGGTGGGGAAATAACCTTTGAATATAGTCGGGGAGATGCGTTCGTACTTTGCAGGGGATAAGCTTCCAGAATCTACTGGGGATAAGCTTCCTATTGGTTAGATTGATTCAACTCTCCTGGGGGGTCTTTTGAACTGTATTAGGGAATGGCTCCACTGGATGTCCGATATAACGCCGGGGAACAATCTTAGATCAAGATTGCCGGGGATGCTTGTTAGGAACATTTGTATACTCCGCTGGGGAATATTGAGATCTTCTGGGGATAATCCAACTTCCTTAAGGCTGACAGTAGGCTAACTCTGCTTGGGGAGAGTGTTGCGGTCTTGCTAGAGGTATTGTGCCTTGTCAGGGTTGATTGGAAACCAATTCTGCTCGGGGAGAGTATTGTTGAGATCTGTCTTACTCTGCAGGGAGTGAAGGTATCCTAGGTTACATTCTTCAGCCGAACTTACCTTAGTACCTTGGTGGACAGAGCAACTAGATCGCTTAGACAACTCATTATTGCCCCTGTTTCTGATGTCACCTGTAATTAGTCCTTTGTTTCGCATGCAAATATTTATGAGTTAGCAATTAGTGTCAAATGCATATATCAAAAATTAACATTGGACGTTCTTTGCACAACAAAACAGAAAAAGGAAAATAATTGGCAATTTATCTGAAAGGTGAATTTGTATTGATTTTTGAATTTTCCTGTAAATAGGCGTTTATGTACAAGAGGCTGACGTCCTAGTAAGAGAAAGCCGCCGAACAACAGAGTTTATACAATTTTGTGAAAAAGGAAAACAAAACAGCTATGTGAAAAGAATAATCCCACTGGGTTCCATCTCTGCTATCGCCTTTATATCTTCAAGCATCTCATCACTTGGCTGCTTAGTTGAAGATGAAGCTGACTGATCGATGCCGTCTGAACCTGACAGTTGATACCGGATTCTGGATGCGAAGTGATTCAATGAGACATAGTATTACGCTTTAATCCCTAACTTTTGCCTGGACCGCCCTTTCGGGTTTTCAGTCCATCGGGATACCCATTTTTGCCCAAGCCGCCTTTTCAGGTTTTCGACTTGCCGGGTGTACAGATTTTTTTCATTTCATCCCTTATTTTTGCCCGAACCCTTTTGGTTCGCCGGGAAGCCCTTACTTTTGCCTAGGTGTGTCAACCTAGCGGGTCTTTTATTCATGTGTAGTATCTTTTTACTATGTCTGCATTGGCGGGGTGAGGAAGGTCGTCACCATCCATAGTGGTTAGAATCATGGCCCCTCCTGAGAAGACATGTTTAACCACAAATGGCCCTTTGTACGTAGGGGTCCATTTTCCCCTGGGATCACTTTGAGGAAGAATGATGCGCTTGATTACCAGGTCTCCGACTTGATACTCTTGTGGTCTAACTTTCTTGTTAAAAGCCCTGATCATCCGTTTTTGATACGTTTGACCATGACAAATAGCAGTGAGTCTCTTTTCGTCAATTAGGTTTAATTGATCAAGTCGAGTCTGGATCCAGTCATCTTCGCTCAAGCCTGCATCCTTCATTATCCAGAGAGAGGGTATCTGGACTTCAATCGGCAAGACTGCCTCCATGCCATAGACCAAGGAAAAGGGGGTTGCCCCGGTTGACGTCCTTGCTGAGGTACGGTACCCATGAAGAGCAAACGGTAACATCTCGTGCCAATCTTTATAGGTCACTGTCATCTTCTGCATAATCTTCTTGATATTCTTATTTGCTGCTTCGACAGCCCCGTTCATCTTCGACCGGTAGGGAGAAGAGTTGTGGTGTTGTATTTTGAATTGCTCGTAGAGCTCAGTGATCATCTTGTTATTAAGATTGGTACCATTGTCCGTAATGATCCTCTCAGGGACGCCGTATCGACATATCAGGTTATGCCAAATGAACCGTGCCACGACGTTCTTGGTTACGGTAGCGTAGGAAGCTGCTTCAACCCATTTTGTGAAGTAATCAATCGCTACCAGGATGAAGCGATGCCCGTTGGATGCCGTAGGTTTAATCTCGCCGATCATATCAATGCCCCACATTGCAAAAGGCCAAGGTGCAGTCAAGACATTCAGAGGGACTGGAGGAACGTGCACCTTATCAGCATAGATTTGGCACTTGTGACATGTCCGAGAATGTTGGTAACAGTCGGCTTCCATTGTGGACCAGAAATATCCTGCCCGAAGGATTTTCTTCGCCATGGTGTGTCCACTGGAATGCATTCCGAAGGTACCTTCATGCAGCTCTGCCATGATCCTCTCCGCTTCAGTCTTATCGACACAACGCAGTAAGGTTGAATCATGGTTTCGCTTGTAAAGAATGTCGTTACTGAGGAAGAACTTTGCTGCGAACCTTCTCAGAAACTTCTTGTCGTTGACGGATGCACCCTCGGGGTATTCTTGAGCTTCCAAATATCTCTTCACCTCGTGATACCAAGGTTTTTCAGTTACCTCTTCTGTCTCAAGATCACAACAATATGCAGGTTCGTCCAATTTCCAGATGATGATCCGGGGAGCCTCGTTGTCCCATTTTACTTTGAACATAGAAGACATCATAGCCAGCGCGTCCCCCAACTTATTCTCCTCTCTTGGGAAGTGTTCAAAAGTTATCTCTGTAAAATGGGGGATCAATGTCAACACACACTCTTTGTAAGGAATAAGATTCGGATGTTTCGTATCCCACTCGCCTTTGATCTGATTGATCACGAGAGCGGAATCTCCGAAGACACTCAGAAACTTGATCCTTAAGTCAATTGCAGCTTGAAGACCCATAATGCATGCCTCATACTCCGCCATGTTTTGGGGATATGATCACAGCGCCAATACCGTTACCCAAAGCGTTGGAGGCTCCGTCAAAGTGCATAGACCATCGGGATCCTTCCTCAGGTCCTTCATCCGGTCCAGGTACTTCACAATCAGTCACTACCATGATATTCTCGTCAGGAAACTCAAAGTTCATAGATTGGTAGTCGTCCACTGCCTGGTGTGCCAAATGGTCTGCCAATACACTTCCTTTGATTGCTTTCTGAGTTGTGTACTGGATGTCGTATTCTGTCAAGATCATCTGCCATCTCGCTATTCTTCCGGACAAGGCGGGCTTTTCAAATATGTACTTTATTGGATCCATTTTTGAAATCAACAAGGTAGTGTGAGTCAGCATATACTGTCTCAGCCGGCGAGTAGCCCATACCAAAGCGCAGCAAGTTTTCTCGAGCAGTGAGTATCGGGTCTTACAGTCGGTAAACTTTTTGCTAAGGTAATAAATGGCATGCTCTTTTCGGCCAGACTCGTCATGCTGCCCCAGCACACACCCCATTGAGTTGTCAAGTACTGTCAAGTATAGTATTAGAGGTCTCCCTTCAACCGGTGGCATAAGAATGGGTGGTTCTTGGAGATACTCTTTCATTCTGTCGAAAGCGGTCTGACATTCATCATTCCAACGTACTACCTAATCTTTCTTCAGCAGCTTGAAGATTGGTTCACAGGTAGCAGTTAGATGTGAGATGAATCGGGCAATGTAATCCAGTCGTCCTAGAAATCCTCTGACTTCTTTCTCTGTCTTCGGCACTGGCATCTCTTGTATGGCTTTAACCTTGGCAGGGTCCACTTGAATACCTTTTTCGCTCACGACGAAGCCTAGCAATTTTCCAGATCTTACCCCAAAGGTGCACTTGTTTGGGTTCAACCTAAGCTTGTATAACTTCAGACGGTCAAACAACTTCTGTAGGTGGTCAAGGTGTTCCTCCTCAGTTTGGGACCTTGCAATCATATCATCGACATATACTTCTATCTCGTGATGGATCATGTCATGAAACAGAGCAACCATGGCACGCTGGTAGGTTGCCCCAGCATTTTTCAACCCAAAAGGCATGACCTTGTAGCAGAAGGTGCCCCACTGAGTAACAAAGGTAGTCTTTTCCATGTCTTCAGGAGCCATCTTGATCTGATTATAACCTGAAAAACCATCCATGAAGGAGAACACCTTGTTCTGAGCAGTATTGTCAACCAGAACGTCGATGTGAGGTAGAGGGAAGTCATCCTTGGGGCTTGCCCTATTCAAATCCTTTTGTCAACACACATTCTGACCTTACCATATTTTTTCGGCACCGGAACTACGTTGGCAACCCACTGAGGGTAAGAAGTCACTGATAGAAACCCGGCATCAAATTGTTTCATAACCTTGGCTTTGATTTTCTCGAACATCTCTGGACGCATACGGTGTACCTTCTGTTTAACCGGAGGGCAGTCTTCCTTGGTAGGTAGGTGATAAACCACAATGTCGGTATCCAACCCAGGCATGTCTTCGTAAGACTAGGAGAAGATTTCCACATAATCATGCAACATCTGAATCAACCGTTGTTTCACGCTGAGCTCTAGGTTGGCACCAATCTTGACTTCCTTTCTGTCTGTCTCAGTACCCAGATTTACCGTTTCCACTGGCTCTTCATGTGGCTGAATGGCCCTCTCTTCCTGGAGTAACAGTCTTGCAAGCTCACCAGGCACTTCGCAATCATCTTCACCTTCGTCTTCGGCTAAGTTGATCGGATTTTCGAAGTCATAACTGGCAGTAGCAGAGTCGTTACCAGTGAGATCCAGAGTGGATTGAAACCTGTATGAGTGAGTGTGTGTAAATATAGCTGTTTTGCAATATATAAAGAAAGAAAGAAAGGGAGCACAAGATTTGAAATGCGAAAAACGTCCAATGTTTTTATTCATGATATATGGAAATGACAAGTAATAAGCCCTCACAAATGAAGCCACGGTGCCCCGGGCAAGACACCAGGCCATAAAGTTTCAAATTATTGTTCGTTACAAATTTAAAAACAAAGGAGTTCATTACTGAGTAACAAAAGTAACAGGTATGTAGTCTTTGGTAGTCCAGTTGCTTGGTCCACTGTCGGCCGCTGGGTAGATCCAGTTGTTGAACTCAGATTCCTCCACTTCGTCACCATCCCTGATAGCATTTACTCCATGGTTGGGCATGGGAGCAGTCACCACATTAGGCTTCTCGGGCGCCTCGAACTGAACTTCCTTAGCATCGATAAGGTCTTGAACCTTATTCCTCAGGGCCCAACAATCATCAGTAGAATGCCCCGGGCTATCAGAGTGATAAGCACAATGGGCGTTGGGATTGTACTTCGGAGAGGTTGTGTTTACCACCTTCGGAGCTTCTCTGACAGTTACCAAGTTGGTTGATAACAGTTGCGGAAAGATCTGCGACATGGTCATACTAAGCCGAGTGTATTCTCTTCTGGGTCTCTCACCCCTTGGTTGGTTAGGTTGCCGAGGAGCGACATCAGGCTTTGAAATCACCACCGCGTTGACAGCTTGGCGGCGTTCCGGTTTATTTTGTCTCCTGGGACCATACACAGCACTGGCTTCCTTTTTAAAAGGCTTCTTTTCAGAACTTGAAGATGCACCTTTTTGTATCTTCCCCGATTTCATACCAGCTTCTATCCTTTCCCCAGTCAGAATGAGGTCTGTAAACCCAGCAGAGGAATTACCAATGATATGATTGAAGAATGAACCATACAGGGTCCCCAAGAACATGTCCACTAGTTCACGGTCGGTTAACGGTGGCTGCACCCTGCCAGCCAGGTCCCTCCACTTCTGCGCGTACTCTTTAAAACCTTCTCCTGATCCTAGCGACATACCCTGGAGTTGGGTATGTGTAGGAGCGAGGTCGGCATTGTACTGATACTGCTTATAAAAAGCAGTAGCCAAGTCCTCCCAGTTATGAATCTTGGTTCCATCCAGTTGATAGAACCATTCGAGATGAGTCCCTGAAAGACTCTCCTGGAAGAAATGGATCCATAAGTTCTTGTCCACAGTATACGGCTGGATCTTCCGCACATAAGATCTGAGATGTAGCTTAGGGCAGGACGCCCCGTCATACTTTGCGAAAGATGGTGCCTTGAACTTATGTGGGATTACCACCCCAGAAGATAAACCCAGATCTCCAAAATCCAACCCAGGAACCTGTTGAACTTCCATCGCACTCAGACGATCCTCTAACTGCTTGTACCTGTCTTCAGCGGGAGGGTACTGCTCTTCATTAAAATCTGTCTCGTTGTCAGAGACCACAGGACTAGGAACCCTTCCCCCTTGGGGACTACCTTTCCCTACAGAAGAACCAGCTTGATCAGCCTCATTTTGCAGTGTGTTGCCAAACCTTCGGCCAGTGTTGAATAGTACAGTTCTCTTCTTCTTCTTCTTTACCAGCAGAGCCTTCAATTCCTCTTAACCTTGGGCTAAACTCATGATCAGTTCTTGGAACTGGGCATTTTGGGCCTGGAGGGCCTTGATGGATTGCTTGGTAGATGATTCAGGATTCATGATGAGACGAGCTGAAATAAACAGCGAAGAAGATTAAACCACCTGTAAAAAAGAGTACCTGCTATGCACATGATGCATGATATGCTGTTTATGCAATGCATTCAAGAGTTCGAAAGTTCAACTTTGTTGTAGACAAGAAGGAACACACGTTATCATTAAGAAATAATTGTTCAGTACATCAAGGCCTCATGGGCAAACATTACAAAGTAAACTAATCCCAAAAGACACTGTGCATCCTCTTTGGAGCTATGTAAGTGTTGAGAGTCTTTTCCTCGTGCAGTAGGCGGGTGAGCTCCAAGACCTTCTTCTCACTGGCATGTAGACTGGCTTCAAGAGAATTCCGTTCTTCCTTAAGCTGGATCCAGCTCTTCTGCATTTCTTCCCAGGATGTAGGCATGTCAGGATGTTGAATGGTGTATGAAACCTCTCCTTCCAACACTGGCTCTTTGATCACAGGGAGAACATGAGGATATGGCATCACCAGCTTCTGGGAGCGGGCTCGTACCCACTTGAGATAAGGCTCCAACGGGATGGAGTTCTTGTGCCCCAGTGTCTTTCTATCTACCCTGTTGGGCATCCTCCAAGCTCTGATAAATCTCTGGCGAAGTCCTTGTGCATTGTTGTCGAAGTAAAAAACTATGTCAGGAAGCAACATGTCATGAGGGCCATCCCTCCGAGCATATCCGAACTGTCTCAAAGCCAGACACGGGTTGTAAGTAATACTTCCTCTAATTCCAAGTAAAGGAACATTAGGAAACTCCCCGCAACGATCAATGATAGTGACGTCTTCTCTGGACCGAGAACACCAATGTATATCAGCATGCGTAAGAGTCATTAATCGTTGTGACCATCTCAAACCCCGCTCGTTCTTCAAAACTGATTGTGGAAGGTGCGAAATAAACCACCTTGCCAGGAGAGGAGTGCAGCACATGAGAACACCTCTTTTTCTCATGGTTCGAGTGTAACATGAGTGAATGATGTCCCCAAGCAACGTAGGTATAGGATTCCTGGACATGAAGATCTTGACAGCATTGATATCTATAAGCTGATCGGGATTCGGGAACAACACCAACCCATAGACAAGGAGAGCCACAACTTCTTCAAAGGCTTGTAGGTCAAGGGAATTCCAACATTCTTGGGCCTTCTCAAACAGGAACTTTGCCAAGAATCCTTTGATACCACTTCTAACTTCCCAATGTCCCTTGATGTCATATGGTTGTAGGCATAATGCTTTAGCAACCTCTTCATGTTTGGGTTCCCTTTCCGTACTGTTCTAGGGTAGTTGACTAAGGATAGGGATCTTCAGAAGCTGGGAGAACTCTTCCAAGGTAGGCACCAGTTGATAATCCGGGAAAGTAAAGCAGTGGTGCAACGGGTCAAAGAACTGGAAGAGGACCTTTATCATATCTTCCTCAATGTTGGTGTTGACCAAGCTGATGAGTCTTCCATGTTTCTCACTGAAAGAAGAGCTCTCGGGAATCCTGGATGTAAGTTCCTTAAGCTGAGGAGGGACCCTTACAAGGTTGATCTGAATTGTCTTTCTGCGGATAGTTTCCATGTCCTACAAAACAAGAACAAAGATGAAGATTCGAACCCCTAAAATGGTTAGTGGATGCATATGATGTTGTATGATGTTATGATATTATGATAAAAACACACCACAAGTATCCACAAAAAGCAAACATGGTAAGGCACACAAGTCACACAAGACAGCCCTTAGAGTTTAGGCCAACATGGGGTCTAGGTATTACCCTCTTGAAGTTGGTGGGCTCAAAACCTGTCCTATCAAAAGTAACCGGGTTCTAAGGATCTCAATATCATTAGGTTGTTTTCTATGTTCATTGTTTCGATTTAGCCACTGAACTGGCGATCAAAATATTCCAAGAAAACAACCCTCAATGAGTGTAGTATCGAGTATCAACCAACTTCAGACTGCACCAAAGTCAGTCATCTCACTACCCTAAAGAGGCCAGGATGGTCAAGTAAGATTCCTAAGGTCAGTTGATGCTTCATGACACCACGCGGCGGCCCCGTACTCTCCTTGACTTGACTCAAGGGTTACCGGTACTCACCAAAGTGCCACATCAACGTAGCAACTGCTTCAACCGTTTCGGTATACCTCGCACAGTTCCCTCACAGTTTGTTGCTACTTCTAAAAGGTATCCCCCAGATCCGGGTTAGGATCTATGAAACTCCAAGGCAAGCCCACAATATTAAAGCAAACAAAGCAAGCAATTGAAAACATAAGAGTGGTCTAATCCTAAGGTACACCTCACTTTATGAATATCCCCAGCAGAGTCGCCAGTTCTGTGATCGGTGGAAATAGAACTGACTGTTTTTTAAGCTGGTTCGTGAAATGTCGCGGTAAGCAAGAGTCGCCACCGTCTTTTATGTTCTCCAATCATGGAAAGGACAAAAGCACAGCAAAATTCCTTTTCGAGATGTTTCTCGGTTCGGGAGGTAGATTTATAGAAGGGAAGGTTTAGCAACCTTTCTATCCGTGGTTATCCACGGGCTCTTAGGTACTTGCTCACTATGTTTTCAAAAATTGTTTTCTTTTCAAGTGTGTGTGGGTTTGGAAAAAAGTTTGTTTGAAAGACTTCTAGGTAACTCTTGTATCAGTCCTCAAGAGTGTATGAAGTATTTGTTTGAAAACTTTTTGAAAGTGTAGGTGCGAAAAGTTGTTTTTGTTTTTTGAAAGAGCAAGTACCCATGAGAAATCTACCTACTCTAAGGAATTAAGCTCTGTAAGAGTCCTTTAGACAGTACTATCCCACTATTGAGAAGTAGGTAGCACCGTCGTTGGAGTTATTCGGGTCAATTCGATGATAAGGGACATGTGTGGTCACCAAAGTAATAGTAGGACGCCTTAGCGGTAACCCTAATGTCCTAGATCCTTTTTATCTGAGGCAACCGTTTCGAGGCAAATTGGATCTTTAGACAGGAGGGCGACCTCTAAAACACCCTATACTCAATGACCACTTTCGAAGGCAACGAGTGAGGCGTACCCTAGAAGTGGCATGTGCATTGTGTGTTGTTTTCAGTTTATATTTATCTTTGATCATGGCATCGTGAGTTACGAGTTGTTTTTAATTACCATACATTCTTTCATGCAATTTTAGCAGTTAGGAGTGCGGAAAATAAAATACGGAAAGGTAAAAGCTACGCTATTACAAGGCGCGAGTCTATACATCGCCAAAATACAAAGACACGTTTTGATAAAGATGCGGAAAGTAAAAAAAAAGCAATAAACCTAATTACTATTACATCCTTGAACAGTTACATAATAATCAAAAAGAATATAACGCGCGAAAAGAATCAAATTGAACGTCCTCGGGTTTTGACCCTTTACTTGAAATTAAATTAAATTAAAACCTAATTAATTATTTAATTAAAGAAAAGAAAGTGTTTTTTTATGTTTTTTTTTATATTTATTATGGAAATAAAGAAATTAAAATTAAAAGGGAACCCTAGATCCGGCAGGATACAGGTATCGAATCTTCAAACTCTTCAGACGTGCCCTGGCAGGATACAGGAATCGAGTCCGGAATTAGTCGTCAATAGATATGCCCTGGCCGGATACAGTAATCGAATCTTCCAACTCTTCAGACGTACCCTGGCAGGATACAGGAATCGAGTCCGGAATTAGTCGTCAACAGATATGCCCTGGCCGGATACAAGAATCGAATCTTCAAACTCTTCATACGTGCCCTGGCAAGATATAGGAATCGAGTCTGGAATTAGTCGTCTACAAATATGCCCTGGCTGGATACAAGTATTGAATCTCTAAACTCTTTATGCAGATATGCCCTGGCTGGATACAGGTATCGAATCTGGAACTTCAAAGGGTTGATGGGTTGTCTCTACTGACAGGTTATCTCAGAAAAATCTTTTAGGAACCAATTTAACTAAACCAGGGGATATTTTGTCTTTTTGACGAGTTGTCTCTTTTAACGGGTCGTCTTCATGGACGGGTTGTCTTCAATGACGAGTTATTTTTAATGACGAGTTGTCTTTAATGACGAGTTGTCTTCAACGACGGGTTGTCTTCAATGACGGATTGTCTTCAATGACGGATTGTCTTTAACGACGGGTTATCTTCAATGACGGATTGTCTTCAATGACGGATTGTCTTTAATGACGGATTGTCTTTAATGACGTGTCTTTAATGACGGGTGTCTATAACGACGGGTGTCTATAAGGACGGGTGTCTATATTCACGGGTGTCTATAATGACGGGTGTCTATAACGACGGGTGTCTATAATGACGGGTGTCTATAACGATGGGTGTCTATAACGACGGGTGTCTATAAT
Organism: Vicia faba; assembly: GCA_948472305.1. Lineage (NCBI taxonomy): Eukaryota > Viridiplantae > Streptophyta > Magnoliopsida > Fabales > Fabaceae > Vicia > Vicia faba. The sequence continues at coordinate 1,010,247,808 of OX451738.1, forward strand.
GACGGGTGTCTATAACGACGGGTGTCTATAACGACGGGTGTCTATAATGACGGGTGTCTATAACAACGGGTGTCTATAACGACGGGTGTCTATAACGACGGGTGTCTATAACGACGGGTGTCTATCACGACGGGTGTCTATAATGACGGGTGTCTATAACGACGGGTGTCTATAACGACGGGTGTCTATAATGACGGGTGTCTATAACGACGGGTGTCTATAACGACGGGTGTCTATCACGACGGGTGTCTATAATGACGGGTGTCTATAACGACGGGTGTCTATAACGACGGGTGTCTATAACGACGGGTGTCTATAATGACGGGTGTCTATAACGACGGGTGTCTATAACAACGGGTTGTCTTTCTTGACAGGATTTGTCTTCTTTAACTGAATTGGATTTGAGACTTAACTACATCTTTCCTGAAAGGTAAAGCATTAGTTGCATGCAATGTCATGATGCATGATGTTCCCAAAAATAAATGAGATTGGGTGATATGATGCGTATATGCATGTGTCATGATGTATGACAATGTGACGTTTATGAATGTATTTTCGTCTGGGAAAATAAATCCTTGACGAATGCCGGGAAGTTAAATCCTGGGTTGATGTTGAAGAGTAGCGTTCTTCGTTTCCGCTGGGGATGATAATTGCAAGAATAAACCGGTAGGAGAAGATGACTTCGTTGGGGAATAAACTTGGCGAAGGGCTTACTCTGCGGGGAATTACTATGTGGGAAGAGATACTTCGCTGAGGTTTTAATGATATCTCTGCTGGGGATCCCATTGATAAGTTATGTTGGGGAATTTGATGAACTCCGCTGGGGATAGGACGAACTTCGCTGAGGACGATCTTTCCGTGGCAATCTGCTGAGGATAACCGAATTATAGGCTCTGGTGGAGAATAACCTCTGAACATGGTCGGGGAGATATATTCGTATTCTGCAGGGGACAAGCTTCCAGAATCTACTGGGGATAAGCTTCCAGAATCTACTAGGGATAAGCTTCCAGAATCTACTGGGGATAAGCTACCAGAATCTACTGGGGAGATTGATTCAACTCTCCTGGGGAAACTTTGAACTGTACTGGGAAATGGCTCCACTGGGGTGTTTGTATTCTTCCGGGGAACAATCTTTAAGACTATCGGGGATGCTTGCTTAGGAACATCTGTATACTCCACTGGGGAATGTTGAGATCTTCTGGGGATACCCAACTTCCTTAAGGCTGACAGTAGACTAACTCTGCTTGGGGAGAGCGTTGCTGACTTGCTAGGGATACTATGCCTTTTCGGGGCTGATGGGAGACCAACTCTGCTAGGGGAGGGTATTGTTGGGTCTTGTCCTACTCTGCGGAGAGTGAAGGTAACTTGGTCGTGTTCTTCAGCTGAACTTACCTTGGTACCTCGGTGGACAGAGCAACCAGATCGCTTAGACAATTCTTATTGCCCCAGTTTCTGCGAGAGAAGGTACCTGTGGAGGTGCTTGATAACTGCAAATCTTCTTCTGGTAGGCAAGTGACGAGATGAAGGGACATAGTCGTACGCTTTTGATCCCTAACTTTTTGCCTGGACCGCCCTTTCGGGTTTTCAGTCCACCGGGATACCCATTTTTGCCCAAGCCGCCTTTTCAGGTTTTCGACTTGCCGGGTGTACAGATTTTTTTCATTTTCATCCCTTATTTTTGCCCGAACCCTTTTGGTTCGCCGAGAAGCCCTTATTTTTGCCTAGGTGTGTCAACCTAGCGGGTCTTTAATTATGCATAGTATTGTTTTGACTATGTCCATGCTCTCTGGATGTAGGGAGGTGCCTCTGTCAGTAGTGTTGCATTGTCATACCACCAGAAGGTCTTCGTTTGATCGTCCAATGCCCCAAGTGATCTAGATGGAGATTTTCCCCAAGCAGGTTGGCCTTTTGAGAGATTCTCCGAATCTTGACTTAACTGCCCCAGATGATGGACAATGATCATGCCATGCCCCTTGATTGGAGGTGCTTTTGTTCATTAGACATTCGTCGTGCGAACTTCTATGCTGTTCAAACAAATAGTCATATGCAAGCAATGTTATATTAAAAATGCACAGCTTATGTTTGTCTTGAAGTTTTTGAAAATGCATTTTTTCAAGTGAATTTTGTAAACTGTGATGTCAACTCGTTATTTTACCGCAAGCCTTAAGGAGTCAGGATACCTTTCGTAACAGTATGCTTTCGAACTAACCCATGCTTCAGCTAGGACTTTTAAGGGTTGTAGCGTGGCCTGGTTCACGGTTTAAGAAACAAAGGATAAAGGCTCAAATTTTATTTGTACCCACCCGCTCCTCGTGATGTTCTTCAAACCTAAACTTAGCTAATCGTGCGTTAGATCCTGTTTGAATCTTTGCTTTGATATACCAGTGATGGTTCGGATGCTGACAGTTTATTTTGAATAGGCAGTCATTTCTTTTTGTTGAGGGTTTGTAGCACCTCTTTTGTTTTGATTTTATTATCCCTGTTTTTTTTTTGCCTGAACTGTTTCTTTGTGATTACAGTCAGCGGGATGCCCCAGTTTTGTAAGTCTCCTTCATAGGTTTTGACTTATTGGGCTTTTATTTTGAGAAGTAATGACTGCCTGTCTTTAATTATTCGTAACCATCACTGTCTTTTGCTTTGGAGGGACTTCCTTTGATGTCATTCGTTATGCACTTGGATCAACTGAGAGAACTACCCTGCCCCAGGTTATGATTAAGGGTTTTTAATTTTTGAAAAGAAAAAACTCCTACTTCTTTGGCTCGAAGGGGTTGACGAGGGATTATCTTCCTTATAACTCCAATGTTTAGGAATTGAAACAATGCCTGTACCTCATCAGCGGGGTCTGTTCAAAAGCATATTGTAGATTGTGGTATCATTTTCGTCATCCTCCCTCAAGAGGCTTAGAATTATTAACTGAGAGTTCGAACATCACAAAAAATGAAAGCAATTTGAATATAGAGAATGCGAATATATTGATTCAAGACAGACATATGCGATGCATTGATAAAGTAATAAAGTTTGCTATGACAATAATTGTTTGAACAATCAAAGAAAAATACAACTTGAACATTCGAATGAACAAAAGTTTTTTTCAATCCTAGGACTTATCACTTCAAATGGTGAATCTTGCAGGGATAGTAGAAGAACTCAACCTGGCCATCTTGGGTGAATTCCACTACTCCTTCATCAATCAGATCCTGGATCTTGTTCTTCAGAGCCCAGCAGTCGTTTGTGTCATGTCCCGGACCATCAGAGTGGTATGCACATCTTCTATTGGGATGATAATTAGGAGCAGAGATGTTGGGATTCCGGGGAGGAGCCCTTAGAGTTACCAAATTCAACCTCAACAGGTGTTGTAAAGCTTGAGACAGCAACGTGTTGAGCTTAGTAAATTGCCTTTGGGGCTTACTCTGATCAACCCGTTGCTTTGGGTGAGGTTGTGGTTGGACCTGTGAAGTAGTAGCAGCTCGGAGAGGTCTATTCATCGAACCAAACCTTTGACTTCTTGGGGGCTGATTACCGGGTTGGTCTCCAACCCTGACTACTTGCTTCATACTGTCTTGCTGAAGCTGGTGAGGTTGCTGCTGAATTTGTGACCTTGAAGCAAGTTGAGGAGCTTTTCCCTTGTCTTCTTGTCTCAAAGGGAATTTAATGATGACTGGCTCTTCAACCTTAGATGTTTTCCCCAGTTGGTTATCCCGAAGCAGTTGGTTGACGAGAGCCCTGAGCTCTTCTTGTCTTTGAGCTAAGTCTTGAATGAGAGTCATCTGCCCCAGCATCTGGGTTCTCATTGTATCCACCTCAGCTCGCAGATGTTTCAGCCGTTCATCCTTACCGTCTTCTGGACTGTTCCTAACCAAAGTCCCCGTGAGGAGCGTTCTCAATTCTTCCTTCCCCTTGGATAGTTTTAGGACGATTTCCCTGAACTGAGTCTCTTGAGTAGGGAACTCCTGGTTGTTTTGTTGGAAAGCCATTGCTAAAATAAACAGCGAAGAAGGTAAGTGACCTGTAACAAGGGTACCTGTTATGCAATGATGTGTATGTATTCATGCAATGTTTTCAAGGATCTCGCGGGGTAAACAAAGAAACTTGTTAGAATTTGAATTCAGTGGCTTGATTGAAGGAAATTAATGTTGCTGAGAGTCCTTCTTCAAGGGTCAAGGCTCATCATATCGAGTGGGTCATAGCCCCTGACTCAAGTTATCAACCTTGGTTAGAGGAAAATAAATCCCCTTTTCCCCTTGCTAGACATTTGGTTCATTATGACCTGCACCACAAACCCTTGAGATCCTTGAAATGGGTTAGTCCTTATGCAGGATGTATGCAATGGTATGATGGTGGAAACAGTCAGTTCTATTTCCACCAAATCACCACCGACGCGCATACTCTTTAAGACCCGATACTCACTGCTCGAGAAAACTTGCTGCGCTTTGGTATGGGCTGCTCGCCGGCTGAGACAGTATATGCTGACTCACACTACCTTGTTGATTTCAAAAATGGATCCAATAAAGTACATATTCGAAAAGCCCGCCTTGTCCGGAAGAATAGCGAGATGGCAGATGATCTTGACAGAATACGACATCCAGTACACGACTCAGACAACAATCAAAGGAAGTGTATTGGCAGACCATTTGGCACACCAGGCAGTGGACGACTACCAATCTATGAACTTTGAGTTTCCTGACGAGAATATCATGGTAGTGAATGATTGTGAAGTACCTGGACCGGATGAAGGACCTGAGGAAGGATCCCGATGGTCTATGCACTTTGATGGAGCCTCCAACGCTTTGGGTAACGATATTGGCGCTGTGATCATATCCCAAAAAGGCACTCATACTCCACTTACTACCCGGCTATGTTTCAACTGCACCAACAACATGGCGGAGTATGAGGCATGCATTATGGGTCTTCAAGATGTAATTGACTTAAGGATCAAGTTTCTGAGTGTCTTCGGAGATTCCGCTCTCTTGATCAATCAGATCAAAGGCGAGTGGGATACGAAACATCCGAATCTTATTCCTTACAAAGAGTGTGTGTTGAAATTGATCCCCCATTTTACAGAGATAACTTTTGAACACTTCCCAAGAGAGGAGAATCAGTTGGCAGACGCGCTGGCTACGATGTCTTCTATAATCAAAGTCAAATGGGACAACGAGGCTCCCCGGATCATCATCTGGAAATTGGATGAACCTGCATATTGTTGTGATCTTGAGACAGAAGAGGTAACTGAAAAACCTTGGTATCATGAGGTGAAGAGGTATCTGGAAGCTCAAGAATACCCCGAGGGTGCATCCGTCAACGACAAGAAGTTTCTGAGAAGGTTCGCAGCAAAGTTCTTCCTCAGCAACGACATTCTTTACAAGCGAAACCATGATTCAACCTTATTGCGTTGTGTGGATAAGACTGAAGCAGAAAGGATCATGGCAGAGCTGCATGAAGGTACCTTCGGAACGCATTCCAGTGGACACACCATGGCGAAGAAAATCCTTCGGGCAGGATATTTCTGGTCCATAATGGAAGCCGACTGTTACCAACATTCTCGGACATGTCACAAGTGCCAAATCTATGCTGATAAGGTGCACGTTCCTCCAGTCCCTCTGAATGTCTTGACTGCACCTTGGCCTTTTGCAATATGGGGCATTGATATGATCGGCGAGATTAAACCTACGGCATCCAACGGGCATCGCTTCATCCTGGTAGCGATTGATTACTTCACATAGTGGGTTGAAGTAGCTTCCTACGCTACCATAACCAAGAACGTCGTGGCACGGTTCATTCGGCATAACCTGATCTGTCGATACGGCGTCCCTGAGAGGATCATTACGGACAATGGTACCAATCTTAATAACAAGATGATCACTGAGCTATGCGAGCAATTCAAGATACAACACCACAACTCTTCTCCCTACGGCCAAAGATGAACGGGGTTGTCGAAGCAGCAAATAAGAATATCAAGAAGATGACAGTGACCTATAAAGATTGGAACGATATGTTACCGTTTTCTCTTCATGGGTACCGTATCTCAGCAAGGACGCCAACCGGGGCAACCCCCTTTTCCTTGGTCTATGGCATGGAGGCAGTCTTGCCGATTGAAGTCCAGATACCCTCTCTCCCGATAATGAAGGATGCAGGCTTGAGCGAAGATGACTGGATCCAGACTCGACTTGATCAATTAAACCTAATTGACGAAAAGAGACTCACTGCTATTTGTCATGGTCAAACGTATCAAAAGTGGATGATCAGGGCTTTTAACAAGAAAGTCAGACCACAAGAGTATCAAGTCGCAGACCTGGTAATCAAGCGCATCATTCTTCCTCAAAGTGATCCCAGGGGCAAATGGACCCCTACGTACGAAGGGCCATTTGTGGTTAAACATGTCTTCTCAGGAGGGGCCATGATTCTAACCACTATGGATGGTGACGACCTTCCTCACCCCGCCAATGCAGAGATAGTAAAAAGATACTACATATGAATAAAAGACCCGCTAGGTTGACACACCTAGGCAAAAGTAAGGGCTTCCCGGCGAACCAAAAGGGTTCGGGCAAAAATAAGGGATGAAATGAAAAAAATCTGTACACCCGGCAAGTCGAAAACCTGAAAAGGCGGCTTGGGCAAAAATGGGTATCCCGGTGGACTGAAAACCCGAAAGGGCGGTCCAGGAAAAAGTTAGGGATTAAAGCGTAATACTATGTCTCATTGAATCACTTCGCATCCAGAATACGGTATCAACTGTCAGGTTCAGACGGCATCGTTCAGTCAACTTCATCTTCAACTAAGCAGCCAAGTGATGAGATGCTCGAAGATATAAAGGCGATAGCAGAGATGGAACCCAGTGGGATTATTCTTTTCACATAGCTGTTTTGTTTTCCTTTTTCACAAAATTGTATAAACTCTGTTGTTCGGCGGCATTCGCTTACTAGGACGTCAGCCTCTTGTACATAAACGCCTATTTACAGGCAAATTCAAAAATCAATACAAATTCACCTTTCAGATAAATTGCCAATTATTTTCCTTTTTCTGTTTTGTTGTGCAAAGAACGTCCAATGTTAATTTTTGATATATGCATTTGACACTAATTGCTAACTCATAAATATTTGCATGCGAAACAAAGGACTAATTACAGGTGACATCAGAAACAGGGGCAATAATGAGTTGTCTAAGCGATCTAGTTGATCTGTCCACCAAGGTACTAAGGTAAGTTCGGCTGAAGAATGTAACCTAGGATACCTTCACTCCCTGCAGAGTAAGACAGATCTCAGCAATACTCTCCCCAAGCAGAATTGGTTTCCAATCAACCCTGACAAGGCACAATACCTCCAGCAAGACCGCAACCCTCTCCCCAAGCAGAGTTAGCCTACTGTCAGCCTTAAGGAAGTTGGATTATCCCCAGAAGATCTCAATATTCCCCAGTGGAGTATACAGATGTTCCTAACAAGCATCCTCGGCAATCTTGATCTAAGATTGTTCCCCGGCGGTATATCGGACATCCAGTGGAGCCATTCCCCAATACAGTCTTAAGTCTCCCCAGGAAAGTTGAATCAATCTCCCAAGTAGGAAGCTTATACCCAGTAGATTCTGGAAGCTTATCACCCGCAGAGTACGAACGCATCTCTCCGACTATATTCAAAGGTTATTTCCCCACCAGGATATAACTGGGTTATCCTCAGCTGAAAACCACGGAAAGATCGTCCCCGGCAAAGTTCTTTCTATCCCCCAGCGGAGTTCATCAAATTCCTCAACAAAGCTCATCAATGGAATCCCCCAGCGGAGTTATCATCAACAAAGTACCTCTTTCCCCACAGAGTATCTCCCCGCAAAGTAATCTCTCCAACAAGTTTATCCCTCAACGGAGTCATCTTCTCCTACAGGTTTATTCTCGCAATTATCATCCCCAGCGGAAACGAAGAGCTCTACTCTTCACCATCAGCCCAGGATTCAACAAACTCCCAGCATTCGTCAAGGATTTACTTTCCTAGACAAAAATACATTCATAAACATCACATCTTCATACATTATAGCATGCATATACGCATCATGGATATACCATCTCATTTATTTTGAGAGCATCACGCATTTCATACATCATGACATTGCATACAACTAACGTTTTGTCTTTTCAGGACAAAGGTCAATACAAAGATGATTACTATCAACTGTCGCAATTCCGGATTCGATACCTATATCTAGCCAGGGCATATCCGTGAGCGATTACTTGTGGATTCGACACCTGTATCCAGCCAGGGCATATCTGCATGAAGAAATTCCAGACTCGATTCTGTATCCTGCCAGGGAACGTCTGAAGAGTTTGAAGATTCGATTCCTGTATCAAGCCAGGGCATATATGTTGATGACTAATTCCAGACTCGATTCCTGTATCTTGCCAGGGCACGTCTGAAGAGTTTGAATATTTGATTCCTGAATCCGGCCAGGGCATATCTGTTGACGACTAATTCCAGACTCGATTCCTGTATCCTGCCAGGGCACGTCTGAAGAGTTTGAAGATTCGATTCCTGTATCCGGCCAGGGCATATCTGTTGACGACTAATTCCAGACTCGATTCCTGTATCCTACCAGGGCACGTCTGAATAGTTTGAAGATTTGATTCCTGTATCCGGCCAGGGCATATCTGTTGACGGCTAATTCCAGACTCGATTCCTGTATCCTGCCAGGGCACGTCTGAAGAGTTTGAAGATTCGATTCCTGTATCCGGCCAGGCCATATTTGTTGACGATTAATTCCATACTCGATTCCTGTATCTTGCCAGGGCACGTCTGAAGAGTTTGAAGATTCGATTCCTGTATCCGGCCAGGGCATATCTGTTGACGACTAATTCCAGACTCGATTCCTGTATCTTGCCAGGGAACGTCTGAAGAGTTTGAAGATTCGATTCCTGTATCCGGCCAGGGCATATCTGTTGACGACTAATTCTAGACTCGATTCCTGTATCCTGCCAGGGCACGTCTGAAGAGTTTGAAGATTCGATTCCTGTATCCGGCCAGGGCATATCTGTTGACGACTAATTCCGAACTCGATTCCTGTATCCTGCCAGGGCACGTCTGAAGAGTTTGAAGATTCGATTCCTGTATCCGGCCAGCGCATATCTGATGACGACTAATTCTGGACTCGATTCCTGTATCCTTCCAGGGCACGTCTGAAGAGTTTGAAGATTCGATACCTGTATCCGGCCAGGGCATATCTACGTAAAGAGTTTGAAGATGAACTCCTGTAACAGGCCAGGTAATTATCTTTCTTTCTCAGGTACGCAGGTTCTCGCTAAAGGAATCTCTTATGCGATCGACACCTAGATGGCATCTATAAGCCCATCCACATACCAACAGTCTCCAAATGGCATCTATAAGCCCATTCCCGACAAGATTCTGTTACAGCTTCATATGGAATCTATAAGCCCATCCTCCTATCCATCATCTCTCCAAATGGCATCTGTAAGCCCATTCCCGCCATCATGTTGTCGATACTCTACTATTTGATTGCAAATTTCTGGGCACTCTAGTGTTCAATCATCTTCCACCTTCAGATCACGAAAGGCACACAAGCCAATCTACATCCTCAGGTCTAAGAAGATTGAACAGGGGCAACTGTTGTACCCCAAAATTTGCCCTCCCATATTCTTCAAGATTTGGCAAGATCAAGCTTCAAATAGATTAGGGATTGCACAGTCCAATTGCCTCCTAACACAGTCAAAATTAGGGTTTTGGTTCTTGCAAAGAAATTGAGGTTTTCAAGGGTCTAATCAAGTCCCATATGCCTATATACATTGTCAAGCATCCATATGTCAAGTTTCAAGACTCACAGCATCAAGTTGCACAGTCAAAAGCCCTAATTGCTTCACAGTCAACTGCATGGGTAAAATGGTCATTTGACAGTCAAAAGTCAAATTTTTGGTCAACATATCATTTTGAAGCCACAATCACCATTTGATCAATTCTTGATCATGATTCCTCAAGCATGGCTCAAAAAGTCTCAAGAATCAAAAGTTTCTATTTTTGGACAGTTGAAAAGTCAACTGCAAATTGACCAAGGCATAACTTTTTCATGGTTCATCAAAAAAATCCCATCCAAAGCTCATTTTGAAGGGGATGACATTTCCTACAACTCATCTTCACACTCCAAGTCCAAGAAATGCTCTCACAAAAAGTTATCAATTTCAACATTATAGGTCATTTTCAAAAGTCAACAAAAAGGCACTTTAAGTCAAAGACCATAACTTGAGATTGGTAAATCAAAATGACATGGGACCAAAGGCATTGGTTAGAGGACTTCAAGAAATTTCCAAAATGTCCAAGAACATGTTCATAGCTTCAAAATTGAGCAAGATATGCATTGGAGAAGTTGGGAAATTTTTGGGAACTTTCAAAAGTCAACTTTGCCTAAAACACTTCATTTTTGCTAATGGGCCTCAAATTCCTTCTTGAAACTTTACCCAAAGCCTATGCACAACCCATTAGACTTAATTTGATTTATTTTCTTATTTTTAATTAATTAATTGAATTTATATTAATATTAATTCATTTAATTGGTTTTAATTATAGGAAAATTAAAAAGATATGCCTTTTGGATCTTTTTGTGAAGCAATAAGGCTAGGGCAAGCTGGAAACTCGTGTGCACTTCCCAGACCTCAAAATATCCATGATTGGCAAGGTTTCATGAAAGAAAAGATTGAAAAAGATATGATTGGCAATCACATATTCAAGTCATAATGCAATGGATTCTTGGGCCTTATTCTAACCTAAATTTATTCACATATATGTGTTGAAGGAAACCCTAAAGCTAGACACGTGAAAGCTGCCATAGAACTCCATAACAAAGTTGCAAAAAATTGAGAAAAAGTGTGAAACTGATTTCCTATTTGCAGGTGGATTCAAAGCCTAAAAGTGATTCAAACGTATTGCTTGAGTCTCCAGGAAGCCATTGCCATCAAGAACAAGCTCTCATACCCAAGGAAACGGTAAAACAGAGTCACGATTTGACCAGATATTCCCATAATCGAAATCCAATTTTTATGCATCATTGACATGTTTTGCTTATTGATTTGTATTGCTGACATCTCCCTGAAGCTTTTGACATAGTTTAATTTTGCTAAAACTGCCTGAATCGAAATCTACCATGGGAGATATCTAGGGTTTCAAAGCTTGAGAATTAGGGCTTTGCGTGTACTGTAAAATTAGACCTCAAGACCTGTATGGATGAATTCGTTGCAACAAGACGAACTGGATGGAATCATCGCGCCCTTTTTATATTGTCCCTAATTCTAGTCGCTATTTTTCGTGGTTATAGTTAGTGGGGGTTTAAAACCCCCACTATCTTGTGTTCTTTTTACAGGTTCAGCGAAGAAGGAGATGGCGTGGCAGTGCATGGTTGGGTGGTTCAAACTGCGAGCGTATTTTTTTTGTTCTGCATCATAATACTTGTTTTTTATATATAATATTTATTGTCCAGTTATACTACAAACGCGCTTGAATGGCTCAGTTGGTTGGGAACGTGGCTGGTAGGTACTGGGACCTGGGTTCGATTCCCAGGCCCCCCATATAATTCTTTCTATTTTTTCACAAAGTATTCACATGCAGTACACGCCCAGAATTCCATCTTGCACCCTCGCGCCTAAGCTTGCCAAGTGGCCATGAGATCCATCCAGTGGCCAGAAGGTGAAGTCCATGGTGTACCCCAGTCAAACAGCATGCGCATGATTCCTGAAAGTCAACGAGGCTTGTGTTCTTGGGCCTGAATTGCTTCAATCTCACCTCCACTTTGGGCCATCTAACCCCCTTGGTTTGCAATATTTTTCTTATTTTTATCTTCTTTTATCTTATTTCTTTTAATTTGTTTTAATTATTATTAATTCACCAAATTAGTTTTTCCTAATAAAAATCAGAAACTCAAAAATGTAAATATTTTTAATTATTTATTAATTGCACCATTAACTTATTTTTTGTAAATAAATATTAACAACTAACTTAGGTTAATTTAGGTTTTAAATTTTAATTCCTTTTTCTCAATAAATAAAAATTACATAGAATTAGGTTTTGACACTTTTTATCTTTTTCTTGATAAATTTTATCATTATTAATTATTATTGTCATTATTAATTACTATTATTTTTGTAAATAAACATGTAAATTAAATAATTTAGTTAATTAGCCTAATTTTGACCTTTTTCATTAATAAGTAAAATAAACTTAGATCTAGGGTTCCCTTTTAATTTTAATTTCTTTATTTCTATAATAAATATAAAAAAAACATAAAAAAACACTTTCTATTCTTTAATTAAATAATTAATTAGGTTTTAATTTAAATTAATTTCAAGCAAAGGTTCAAAACCTGAGGACGTTCAATTTGATTCTTTTCGCGCGTTATATTCTTTTTGATTATTATGTAACTGTTCAAGGATGTAATAGTAATTAGGTTTATTGCTTTTTTTTTTACTTTCCGCATCTTTATCAAAACGGGTCTTTGTATTTTGGCGATGTATAGACCCGCGCCTTGTAATAGCGTAGCTTTTACCTTTCCGTATTTTATTTTCCGCACTCCTAACTGCTAAAATTGCATGAAAGAATGTATGGTAATTAAAAACAAATCGTAACTCATGATGCCATGATCAAAGATAAATATAAACTGAAAACAACACACAAAGCACATGCCACTTCTAGGGTACGCCTCACTCGTTGCCTTCGAAAGTGGTCGTCAAGTATAGGACGTTTTAGCGGTCGCTCTTATGTCTAAGATCCAGTCGCCTCGAAACGGTTGCCTCGGATAAAAGGATCTAGGACATTAGGGTTACTTCTAAAGTGTCCTACTATTGCTTCGGTGATCACACTGTCCCAAAAATCGAATTGACCCGAACACCTCCAACGGTGGTGCTACCTACCTCTCAATGGTGGGATGGCACTACCTTAAGGACTCTTACACAGCCTAACTCCTTAGGGTAGGTAGATGACTCATGGGTACTTGCTCTCTTCAAAAAACAAACAAAAATCTTTTCACACTGACACTTTCAAAAGCTTTCAAAACAAATTTTTCAAACACTCTTGAGGACAGATACAAGAGTCACTTAGAAATTTTTCAAACGAAACTTTTTCAAAACCCACTCACATTTGAAAAGCAAACATCATTTTGAAAACATAAGAGCAAGTACCTAAGATCCCATGGATAACCATGGATAGAAAGGGTGCTAACACCTTCCCTTTCTATAAATCTACCTCCCGAACCGAGAAACATTCTCATAAGGAATTTTGTTGTGCTTTTGTCCTGTCCATGTTGGAGAAAATAAAAGACGGTGGCGACTCTTGCTTACCGCGACATACGCTATCCAGATTTAAACAGTCAGTTCTATTTCCACCGATCACAGAACAGGCGAATCTGCTGGGGAATTAATTAAAGTGAGGTGTACCTTAGGATAGATCATACTTGTGTTTTCAATTGCTTTGTTTTGTTTGCTTTATTATTGTGGGCCTGTTTTGGGAGTTCTAAAGATCCTAACCCAGATCTGGGGGATATCTCTTAGAAAGTAGCAACAAGACTGTGAGGGAACTGTGCGGGGTATACCGACACGGTTTAAGCAGTTTGCTACGTTGATGTGGCACTTTGGTGAGTACCGGTAACCCTTGAGTTAAGTCAAGGAGAGTACGGGGCCTCCGCGTGGTGTCGTGAAGCATCAATTGACCTTAGGAACCTTACTTGACCATCCTGGCCTCTTTAGGGTAGTGAGATGACTGACTTTGGTGCAGTCCGAAGTTGGTTGATACTCGATACTACACTCATCGAGGGTTGTTTTCTTGGAATATTTTGATCGCCAGTTCAGTGGCTAAATCGAAACAATGAACATAGAAAACAACCCAATGATATTGAGATCCTTAGAACCCGGTTACTTTTGATAGGACAGGTTTTGAGCCCACCAACTTCAAGAGGGTAATACCTAGACCCCATGCTGGCCTAAACTCTAAGGGCTATCTGGTGTGACTTGTGTGCCTTACCATGTTTGCTTTTTGTGGATACTTGTGGTGTGTTTTTATCATAATATCATAACATCATACAACATCATATGCATCCACTAACCATTTCAGGGGTTCGAATCTTCATCTTTGTTTTTGTTTTGTAGGACATGGAAACTATCCGCAGAAAGACAATTCAGATCAACCTTGTAAGGGTCCCTCCTCAGCTTAAGGAACTTACATCCAGCATTCCCGAGAGCTCTTCTTTCAGTGAGAAACATGGAAGACTCATCAGCTTGGTCAACACCAACATTGAGGAAGATATGATAAAGGTCCTCTTCCAGTTCCTTGACCCGTTGCACCACTGCTTTACTTTCCCGAATTATCAACTGGTGCCTACCTTGGAAGAGTTCTCCCAGCTTCTGAAGATCCCTATCCTTAGTCAACTACCCTACAACGGTACGGAAAGGGAACCCAAACTTGAAGAGGTTGTTAAAGCATTATGCCTACAACCATCTGACATCAAGGGACATTGGGAAGTTAGAAGTGGTATCAAAGGATTCTTGGCAAAGTTCCTGTTTGAGAAGGCCCAAGAATGTTGGAATTCCCTTGACCTACAAGCCTTTGAAGAAGTTGTGGCTCTCCTTGTCTATGGGTTGGTGTTGTTCCCGAATCCCGATCAGCTTATAGATATCAATGCTGTCAAGATCTTCATGTCCAGGAATCCTATATCTACGTTGCTTGGGGACATCCTTCACTCATGTTACACTCGAACCATGAGAAAAAGAGGTGTTCTCATGTGCTGCACTCCTCTCCTGGCAAGGTGGTTTATTTCACACCTTCCACAATCAGTTTTGAAGAACGAGCGGGATTTGAGATGGTCACAATGATTAATGACTCTTACGCATGCTGATATACATTGGTGTTCTCGGTCCAGAGAAGACGTCACTATCATTGATCGTTGCGGGGAGTTTCCTAATGTTCCTTTACTTGGAATCAGAGGAGGTATTACTTACAACCCGTGTCTGGCTTTGAGACAGTTCAGATATGCTCGGAGGGATGGCCCTCATGACATGTTGCTTCCTGACATAGTTTTTGACTTTGACAACGATGCACAAGGACTTCGCCAGAGATTTATCAGAGCCTAGAGGATGCCCAACAAGGTAGACAACAAGACACTAGGGCACAAGAACTCCATCCCGTTGGAGCCTTATCTCAAGTGGGTACGAGCCTGCTCCCAGAAGCTGGTGATGCCATATCCTCATGTTCTTCCCGTGATCAAAGAGCCAGTGTTGGAAGGAGAGGTTTCATACACCATTCAACATCCTGACATGCCTACATCCTGGGAAGAAATGCAGAAGAGCTGGATCCAGCTTAAGGAAGAACAGAATTCTCTTGAAGCCAGTCTACATGCCAGTGAGAAGAAGGTCTTAGAGCTCACCCGCCTACTGCACGAGGAAAAGACTCTCAACACTTACATAGCTCCAAAGAGGATGCGCAGTGTCTTTTGGGATTAGTTTACTTTGTAATGTTTGCCCATGAGGCCTTGATGTACTGAACAATTATTTCTTAATGATAACGTGTGTTCGTTCTTGTCTACATCAAAGTTGAACTTTCGAACCCTTGAATGCATTGCATAAACAGCATATCATGCATCATGTGCATAGCAGGTACTCTTTTTTACAGGTGGTTTAATCTTCTTCGCTGTTTATTTCAGCTCGTCTCATCATGAATCCTGAATCATCTACCGAGCAATCCATCAAGGCCCTCCAGGCCCAAAACGCCCAGTTCCAAGAACTGATCATGAGTTTAGCCCAAGGTCAAGAGGAATTGAAGGCTCTGCTGGTAAAGAAGAAGAAGAAGAGAACTGTATTATTCAACACTGGCCGGAGGTTTGGCAACACACTGCAAAATGAGGATGATCAAGCTGGTTCTTCTGTAGGGAAAGGTAGTCCCCAAGGGGGAAGGGTTCCTAGTCCTGTGGTCTCTGACAACGAGACAGATTTTAATGAAGAGCAGTACCCTCCCGCTGAAGAAAGGTACAAGCAGTTAGAGGATCGTCTAAGTTCCATGGAAGTTCAACAGGTGCCTGGGTTGGATTTTGGAGATCTGGGTTTATTTTTTGGGGTGGTAATCCCACATAAGTTCAAGGCACCATCTTTTGCGAAGTATGACGGGGCTTCCTGCCCTAAGCTACATCTCAGGTCTTATGTGCGGAAGATCCAACCATACACTGTGGACAAGAACTTATGGATCCATTTCTTCCAGGAGAGTCTTTCAGGGACTCATCTCGAATGGTTCTATCAGCTGGATGGAACCAAGATTCGTAACTGGGAGGACTTGGCTACTGCTTTTTATAAGCAGTATCAGTACAATGCCGACCTTGCTCCTACACGTACCCAACTCCAGGGTATGTCGCTAGGATCGGGAGAAGGTTTTAAAGAGTACGCGCAGAAGTGGAGGGACCTGGCTGGCAGGGTGCAACCACCGTTAACCAACCGTGAACTAGTGGACATGTTCTTGGGGACCTTGTCTGGTCCATTCTTCAATCATCTCATTGGCAATTCTTCTGCAGGGTTTACAGACCTTATTCTGACTGGGGAAAGGATAGAAGCTGGTATGAAATCGGGGAAGATACAAAAAGGTGCATCCTCAAGTTCTGAAAAGAAGCCTTTTAAAAAGGAAGCCAGTGCTGTGTATGGTCCCAGGAGACAAAATAAACCGGAACGCCGCCAAGCTGTCAATGCGGTGGTGATTTCAAAGCCTGTTGTCGCTCCTCGGCAACCTAACCAACCAACGGGTGAGAGACACAGAAGAGAATACACTCGGCTTAGTATGACCTTGTCGCAGATCTTGCCGCAACTGATATCAACCAACTTGGTAACTGTCAGAGAAGCTCCGAAGGTGGTAAGCACAACCTCTCTGAAGTACAATCCCAATGCCCGTTGTGCTTATCACTCTGATAGCCCGGGGCATTCTACTGATGATTGTCGGGCCCTGAGGAATAAGGTTCAAGACCTTATCGATGCTAAGGAAGTTCAGTTCGAGGCGCCCGAGAAGCCTAATGTGGTGACTGCTCCCATGCCCATCCATGGAGTAAATGCTATCAGGGATGGTGACGAAGTGGAGGAATCTGAGTTCAACAGCTGGATCTACCCAACGGCCGACAGTGGACCAAACAACTGGACTACCAAAGGCTACATACCTGTTACTTTTGTTACTCAGTAATGAACTCCTTTGTTTTTAAATTTGTAAGGAACAATAATTTGAAACTTTATGGCCCGGTGTCTTACCCGGGGCACCGTGGCTTCATTTGTGAGGGCTTATTACTTGTCATTTCCATATATCATGAATAAAAACATTGAACGTTTTTCACATTACAAATCTTATGCTCCCTTTCTTTCTTTCTTTATATATTGCAAAACAACTATATTTACACACACTCACTCATACAGGTTTCAATCCACTCTGGATCTCACTGGTAACGACTCTGCTACTGCCAGTTATGACTTCGAAAATCCGATCAACTTAGCCGAAGACGAAGGTGAAGATGATTGCGAAGTGCCTGGTGAGCTTGCAAGACTGTTACTCCAGGAAGAGAGGGCCATTCAGCCACATGAAGAGCCAGTGGAAACGGTAAATTTGGGTACTGAGACAGACAGAAAGGAAGTCAAGATTGGTGCCAACCTAGAGCTCAGCGTGAAACAACGGTTGATTCAAATGTTGCATGATTATGTGGAAATCTTAGCCTGGTCTTACGAAGACATGCCTGGCTTGGATACCGACATTGTGGTTCATCACCTACCTACCAAGGAAGACTGCCCTCCGGTTAAACAGAAGGTCCGCCGTATGCGTCCAGAGATGTCCGAGAAAATCAAAGCCGAGGTTATGAAACAATTTGATGCCGGGTTTCTAGCAGTGACTTCTTACCCTCAGTGGATTGCCAACGTGGTTACGGTGCCGAAAAAAGATGGTAAGGTCAGAATGTGTGTTGACTAAAGGGATTTGAATAGGGCAAGCCCCAAGGATGACTTCCCTCTACCTCACATCGATGTTCTGGTTGACAATACTGCTCAGCACAAGGTGTTCTCCTTCATGGATGGTTTTTCAGGTTATAATCAGATCAAGATGGCTCCTGAAGACAGGGAAAAGACTACCTTTGTTACTCAGTGGGGCACCTTCTGCTACAAGGTCATGCCTTTTGGGTTAAAAAATGCTGGGGCAACCTACTAGCGTGCCATGGTTGCTCTGTTTCATGACATGATCCATCACGAGATAGAAGTATATGTCGATGATATGATTGCAAGGTCCCAAACTGAGGAGGAACACCTTGACCACCTACAAAAGTTGTTTGACCGTCTGAAGTTATACAAGCTGAGGTTGAACCCAAAAAAGTGCACCTTTGGGGTAAGATCTGGAAAATTGCTAGGCTTCGTCGTGAGCGACAAAGGTATTCAAGTGGACCCTGCCAAGGTTAAAGCCATACAAGAGATGCCAGTGCCCAAGACAGAGAAAGAAGTCAGAGGCTTTCTAGGACGACTGAATTACATTGCCCGATTCATCTCACATCTAACTGCTACCTGTGAACCAATCTTCAAGCTGCTGAAGAAAGATCAGGTAGTACGTTGGAATGATGAATGTCAGGCCGCTTTCGACAGAATCAAAGAGTATCTCCAAGAACCACCCATTCTTATGCCACCGGTTGAAGGGAGACCTCTAATACTATACTTGACAGTACTTGACAACAAAATGGGGTCTGTGCTGGGGCAGCATGACGAGTCTGGCCGAAAAGAGCATGCCATTTATTACCATAGCAAAAAGTTTACCGACTGTGAGACCCGATACTCACTGCTCGAGAAAACTTGTTGCGCTTTGGTATGGGCTGCTCGCCGGCTGAGACAGTATATGCTGATTCACACTACCTTGTTGATTTCAAAAATGGATCCAATAAAGTACATATTCGAAAAGCCCGCCTTGTCCGGAAGAATAGCGAGATGGCAGATGATCTTAACAGAATACGACATCCAGTACACGACTCAGAAAGAAATCAAAGGAAGTGTATTGGCAGACCATTTGGCACACCAGGCGGTGGACGACTACCAATCTATGAACTTTGAGTTTCCTGGCGAGAATATCATGGTAGTGACTAATTGTGAAGTACCTGGACCGGATGAAGGACCTGAGGAAGGATCCCGATGGTCTATGCACTTTGACGGAGCCTCCAACGCTTTGGGTAACGGTATTGGCGCTATGATCATATCCCCAAAAGGCACTCATACTCCACTTACTGCCCGGCTATGTTTCAACTGCACCAACAACATGGCGGAGTATGAGGCATGCATTATGGGTCTTCAAGCTGCAATTGACTTAAGGATCAAGTTTCTGAGTCTCTTCGGAGATTCCGCTCTCGTGATCAATCAGATCAAAGGCGAGTGGGATACGAAACATCTGAATCTTATTCCTTACAAAGAGTGTGTATTGACATTGATCCCCCATTTTACAGAGATAACTTTTGAACACTTCCCAAGAGAGGAGAATCAGTTGGCGGACACGCTGGCTACGATGTCTTCTATGTTCAAAGTCAAATGGGACAACGAGGCTCCCCGGATCATCATCTGGAAATTGGACGAACCTGCATATTGTTGTGATATTGAGACATAAGAGGTAACTGAAAAACCTTGGTATCATGAGGTGAAGAGGTATCTAGAAGCTCAAGAATACCCCAAGGGTGCATCCGTCAACGACAAGAAGTTTCTGAGAAGGTTCGCAGCAAAGTTCTTCCTCAGCAACGGCATTCTTTACAAGCGAAACCATGATTCAACCTTACTGCGTTGTGTGGATAAGACTGAAGCGGAAAGGATCATGGCAAAGCTGCATGAAGGTACCTTCGGAACGCATTCTAGTGGACACACCATGGCGAAGAAAATCCTTCGGGCAGGATATTTCTGGTCCACAATGGAAGCCGACTGTTACCAACATTCTCGGACATGTCACAAGTGCCAAATCTATGCTGATAAGGTGCATGTTCCTCCAGTCCCTATGAATGTCTTGACTGCACCTTGGCCTTTTGCAATGTGGGGCATTGATATGATCGGCGAGATTAAACCTACGGCATCCAACGGGCATCGCTTCATCCTGGTAGCGATTGATTACTTCACAAAGTGGGTTGAAGCAGCTTCCTACGCTACCGTAACCAAGAACGTCGTGGCACGGTTCATTCGGCATAACCTGATCTATCAATACGGCGTCCCTGAGAGGATCATTACGGACAATGGTACCAATCTTAATAACAAGATGATCACTGAGCTCTGCGAGCAATTCAAGATACAGCACCACAACTCTTCTCCCTACCGGCCGAAGATGAACGGGGCTGTCGAAGCAGCAAATAAGAATATCAAGAAGATTGTGCAGAAGATGACAGTGACCTATAAAGATTGGCACGAGATGTTACCATTTGCTCTTCATGGGTACCGTACCTCAGCAAGGACGTCAACCGGGGCAACCCCCTTTTCCTTGGTCTATGGCATGGAGGCAGTCTTGCCGATTGAAGTCCAGATACCCTCTCTCCGGATAATGAAGGATGCAGGCTTGAGCGAAGATGACTGGATCCAGACTCGACTTGATCAATTAAACCTAATTGACGAAAAGAGACTCACTGCTATTTGTCATGGTCAAACGTATCAAAAACGGATGATCAGGGCTTTTAACAAGAAAGTCAGACCACAAGAGTATCAAGTCGGAGACCTGGTAATCAAGCGCATCATTCTTCCTCAAAGTGATCCCAGGGGCAAATGGACCCCTACGTACGAAGGGCCATTTGTGGTTAAACATGTCTTCTCAGGAGGGGCCATGATTCTAACCACTATGGATGGTGACGACCTTCCTCACCCCGCCAATGCAGACATAGTAAAAAGATACTACGCATGAATAAAAGACCCGCTAGGTTGACACACCTAGGCAAAAGTAAGGGCTTCCCGACGAACCAAAAGGGTTCGGGCCAAAATAAGGGATGAAATGAAAAAAATCTGTACACCCGGCAAGTCGAAAACCTGAAAAGGCGGCTTGGGCAAAAATGGGTATCACGGTAGACTGAAAAACCGAAAGGGCGGTCCAGGCAAAAGTTAGGGATTAAAGCGTAATACTATGTCTCATTGAATCACTTCGCATCCAGAATCCGGTATCAACTGTCAGGTTCAGACGGCATCGATCAGTCAGCTTCATCTTCAACTAAGAAGCCAAGTGATGAGATGCTCAAAGATATAAATGCGATAGCAGAGATGGAACCCAGTGGGATTATTCTTTTCACATAGCTGTTTTGTTTTCCTTTTTCACAAAATTGTATAAACTCTGTTGTTCAGCGGCGTTCTCTTACTAGGACGTCAGCCTCTTTTACATAAACGCCTATTTACAGGCAAATTCAAAAATCAATACAAATTCACCTTTCAGATAAATTGCCAATTATTTTCCTTTTTCTGTTTTGTTGTGCAAAGAACGTCCAATGTTAATTTTTGATATATGCATTTGACACTAATTGCTAACTCATAAATATTTGCATGCGAAACAAAGGACTAATTACAAGTGACATCAGAAACAGGGGCCATAATGATTTGTCTAAGCGATCTAGTTGCTCTGTCCACCAAGGTACTAAGGTAAGTTCGGCTGAAGAATGTAACCTAGGATACCTTCACTCCCTGCAGAGTAAGACAGATCTCAGCAATACTCTCCCCGAGCAGAATTGGTTTCCAATCAACCCTGACAAGGCACAATACCTCCAGCAAGACCGCAACACTCTCCCCAAGCAAAGTTAGCCTACTGTCAGCCTTAAGGAAGTTGGATTATCCCCAGAAGATCTCAATATTCCCCAGCGGAGTATACAGATGTTCCTAACAAGCATCCCCGTCAATATTGATCTAAGATTGTTCCCCGACGGTATATCGGACATCCAGTGGATCCATTCCCTAATACAGTTCAAAAGATCCCCCAGGAGAGTTGAATCAATCTCCCCAGTAGGAAGCTTATCCCCAGTAGATTCTGGAAGCTTATCCCCTGCAGAGTACGAACGCATCTCCCCGACTATATTCAAAGGTTATTTCCCCACCAGAGCTTATAACTGGGTTATCCTCAGCTAATCGCCACGGAAGGATCGTCCTCGACGAAGTTCTTCCTATCCCCAGCGGAGTTCATCAAATCCTTAACATAACTCAGCAACGGAATCCCCAGCAAAGTTATCATCAAAATCTCAGCAAAGAACCTCTCTTCCCACAGAGTATTTCCCCGCAGAATAATCTTTTCAACAAATTTATTCCTCAACGGAGTCATCTTCTCCTACAGGTCTATTCTTGCAACTATCATCCCCAGCGGAGACGAAGAACCCTCTTCTTCAACATCAGCCCAGGACTTGGCTTCCCGACATTCGTCAAGGATTTATTTTCCTAAACGAAAATACATTCTTAAACGTCACATCTTCATACATTATAGCATGCACGTACGCATCATGAACATACAATCTCATTTATTTTGAGAGCATCACGCATTTCATACATCATGACATTGCATACAACTAACGTTTTGTCTTTTCAGGACAAAGGTCAATACAAAGACGATTACTATAAACTGTCGCAATTCCGGATTCGATACCTGTATCTAGCCATGGCATATCCGTGAGCGATTACTTGTGGATTCGACACCTGTATCCAGCCAAGGAATATCTGCATGAAGAAATTCCATACTCGAATCCTGTATCCTTCCAGGGCACGTCTGAAGAGTTTGAAGATTCGATTCTTGTATCAAGCCAGGGCATATCTGTTGATGACTAATTCCAGACTCGATTCCTGTATCTTGCCAGGGCACGTCTGAAGAGTTTGAAGATTTGATTCCCGTATCCGGCCAAGGCATATCTGTTGACGACTAATTCCAGACTCGATTCGTGTATCCTGCCAGGGCACGTCTGAAGAGTTTGAAGATTCGATTCCTGTATCCGGCCAGGGCATATCTGTTGACGACTAATTCCGGACTCGATTCCTGTATCCTGTCAGGGCACGTCTGAAGAGTTTGAAGATTCGATTCCTGTATCCGGCCAGGGCATATCTATTGACGACTAATTCCAGACTCGATTCCTGTATCTTGCCAGGGCACGTCTGAAGAGTATGAAGATTCGATTCCTGTATCCGTCCAGGGCATATCTGTTGACGACTAATTCCATACTCGATTCTTGTATCCTGCCAGGGCACGTCTGAAGAGTTTGAAGATTCGATTCCTGTATCAGGCTAGGGTATATCTGTTGACGACTATTTCCAGACTCGATTCCTGTATCTTGCCAGGGCATGTCTGAAGAGTTTGAAGATTCGATTCCTGTATCAGGCCAGCGTATATCTGTTGACGACTAATTCCAGACTTGATTCCTGTATCTGGCCAGGGCACGTCTGAAGAGTTTGAAGATTCGATTCCTGTATCCGGCCAGGGCATATCTGTTGACGACTAATTCCAGACTCGATTCCTGCATCCTACCAGGGCACATCTGAAGAGTTTGAAGATTCGATCCCTGTATCCAGCCAGGGCATATCTGTTGACGACTAATTCCAGACTCGATTCCTGTATCCTGCCAGGGCACGTCTGAAGAGTTTGAAGATTCGATTCCTGTATCCAGCCAGGGCATATCTGTTGACGACTGATTCCGGACTCGATTCCTGTATCCAGCCAGGGCACGTCTGAAGAGTTTGAAGATTCGATTCCTGTATCCAGCCAGGGCATATCTATTGACGACTAATTCCGGACTCGATTCCTATATCCAACCAGGGTACGTCTGAAGAGTTTGAAGATTCGATTCCTGTATCTAGCCAGGGCATGTCTACCTAAAGAGTTTGAAGATCAACCCCTGTAACAGGCCAGGTAATTATCTTTCTTTCTCAGGTACGCAAGTTCTCTCTAAGGAATCCTCTTACGCGATCGACACCTAGATGGCATCTATAAGCCCATCCACATACCAACAGTCTCCAAATGGCATCAATAAGCCCATTCCCGACAAGATTCTGTTACAGCTTCAGATGGCATCTATAAGCCCATCCTCCTATCCATCATCTCTCCAAATGTCATCTGTAAGCCTATTCCCGTCATCACGCTGCTGACACTCTACTATGTGAGTGCAAATTTCTGGGCACTCTAGTCTTCAATCATATTTCACCTTCGGATCACGAAAGGCCCGCAAGCCAATCTACATCCTCAGGTCTAAGAAGATTGAACAGGGGCAACTGTTGTACCCCAAAATTTGCCCTCCCATATTCTTCAAGATTTTCCAAGATCAATCTCCAAATGGTTCAAAATATCTCAAGGGTTGCACAGTCCAATTGCCTCCTAACACAGTCAAAATTAGGGCTTTGGTTCTTGCAAAGAAATTGAGGTTTTCAAGGGTCTAATCAAGTCCCATATGCCTATATACATTGTCAAGCATCCATATGTCAAGTTTCAAGACTCACAGCATCAAGTTGCACAATCAAAAGCCTTAATTGCTTCATAGTCAACTGCAGGGGTAAAATGGTCATTTGACAGTCAAAAGTCAAAAATTTTGGTCAACATATCATTTTGAAGCCACAATCACCATTTGATCAATTCTTGATCATGATTCCTCAAGCATGGCTCAAAAAGTCTCAAGAATCAAAAGTTTCTATTTTTGGACAACTGAAAAGTCAACTGCAAATTGACCAAGGCATACCTTCTTCATGGTTTATCAGAAAAATCCCATCCAATGCTCATTTTGAAGGGGATAACATTTCCTACAACTCATCTTCACACTCCAAGTCCAAGAAATGCTCTCACAAAAAGTTATCAATTTCAACATTATAGGTCATTTTCAAAAGTCAACAAAAAGGCACTTTAATTCAAAGACCATAACTTGAGATTGGTAAATCAAAATGACATGGGACCAAAGGAATTGGTTAGAGGACTTCAAGTCCTTTCCAAAATGTCCAAGAACATGTTCATAGATTCAAAATTGAACAAGATATGCATTGGAGAAGTTGGGAAATTTTTGGAAACTTTCAAAAGTCAACTTTGCCTAAAACACTTCAATTTTGTTAATGGGCCTCAAATTATTTCTTGAATCTTTATCCAAAGCCTATGCACGACCCATTGGACTTAATTTGATTTATTTTCTTATTTTTAATTAATTAATTGAATTTATACTAATATTAATTCATTTAATTGGTTTTAATTATATGAAAATTCAAAAGATATGCTTTTTGAATATTTTTGTGAAGAAAATAAGGCTAGGGCAGGCTGGCAACTCGTGTGCACTTCCAAGGCATCAAAATATCCATGATTGGCAAGGTTTCATGAAAGAAAAGATTGAAAAAAGATATGATTGGCAATCACATATCCAAGTCATAATGCAATGGATTCATGGGCCTTATTCTAACCTAAATTCATTCACATATATGTGTTGAAGGAAACCCTAAAGCTAGACACGCACAATTGCTGCTGAAACCATAGAACCAAATTGCAAAAAACTCAAGAAAATTGTGAAACTGAAATCCTATTTGCAGGTGGATTTAAGGCCTAAAAGTGATTCAAACATATTGCTTGAGTCTCCAGGAAGCCATTGCCATCAAAAACCAATCCTAACACGCGAAGAATCAAAGAACACGAGTCATTCGGTTTGTCTTGTTTTTGAAAATTGCATAACATGATTCATGCGTTTTTAATCCATTTTATTGTTTGATTTATGTTAATAGGGACCTTCTGAAGCGATTGGCATAATCCAATTGAGTTATAACTGCCTGAATCAAAATCCACCATGAACGAAATCTAGGGTTTCTGAAGCTTTCAATTAGGGCTTTAGGCATAAGGGGAAATTGGACCTTGAGACAAGCATGGTTGAATTCGTCAAGGCCAGACGAATTCAACCAGACCCTCGCGCCCTTTTTATGTGACCCATAGCTCTAATCGTTATTATTGGGACTTTTGCTTTGTGGGGGTTTAAAACCCCCGCTATCTTGTTTTGTATTTTGCAGAAAACGAAGAAGAAGATGCGCGTGGCTCAACCTGGTTGGAGAATTCAAATCTGCGCGTGTTTTCCAGCATAATTATTACTTTGCATATATTATTTTTATTAGTTATTATGTTTACAAACGAAAGCAGGTGGCATAGTGGTTGGAAACATTGCTGGAAAGCATTGGGACCTGGGTTCGATTCCCAGGTCCCCCATATAATTCTTTCTATTTTTTCACAAAGCGTTCACATGCAGCATGTGCCCAGAATCCCATCATGCACCTTCACGCGCTAGCTTGCCAAGTGGCCATGATGTCCAATCCAGTGGCCACAGAGTGAAGTCCATGATGCACTCCAGTCAACCAGCATGCACACAACCAGAAAGTCAACGAGGCTTGCTTTGTCTAATGGGCCAAAATTTCTTACAATTGACCTCCACTTTGGGCCATCTAACCCCCTTGGTTTGCAATATTTTTCTTATTTTTATCTTCTTTTATCTTATTTCTTTTAATTTGTTTTAATTATTATTAATTCACCAAATTAATTTTTTCCATAATAAAAACAGAAAATAAAAATTGTAAATATATTTAATTATTTATTATTTTCATCACTAATTTATTTTTGTAAATAAATTCTAATAACTAATCCAGGTTAATTTAGGTTTAAAATTCAATCTTTTTCTTGATAAATAAAAATTACATAGAATTAGGTTTTGACACTTTTTATCTTTTTCTTGATTAATTATTATTATCATTATTAATTATTATTGTCATTATTAATTACTATTATTTTTGTAAATAAACATGTAAATTAAATAATTTAGTTAATTAGCCTAATTTTGACCTTTTTCATTAATAAGTAAAATAAACTTAGATCTAGGGTTCCCTTTTAATTTTAATTTCTTTATTTCCATAATAAATATAAAAAACATAAAAAAACACTTTCTTTTCTATAATTAAATAATTAATTAGGTTTTAATTTAATTTAATTTCAAGCAAAGGGTCAAAACCCGAGGACGTTCAATTTAATTCTTTTCGCGCGTTATATTCTTTTTTATTATTATGTAACTGTTCAAGGAAGTAATAGTAATTAGGTTTATTGCTTTTTTTTACTTTCCGCATCTTTATCAAAACGGGTCTTTGTATTTTGGCGATGTATAGACCCGCGCCTTGTAATAGCGTAGCTTTTACCTTTCCGTATTTTATTTTCCGCACTCCTAACTGCTAAAATTGCATGAAAGAATGTATGGTAATTAAAAACAACTCGTAACTCATGATGCCATGATCAAAGATAAATATAAACTGAAAACAACACACAAAGCACATGCCACTTCTAGGGTACGCCTCACTCGTTGCCTTCGAAAGTGGTCGTCAAGTATAGGACGTTTTAGCGGTCGCTCTTATGTCTAAGATCCAGTCGCCTCGAAACGGTTGCCTCGGATAAAAGGATCTAGGACATTAGGGTTACTTCTAAAGTGTTCTACTATTGCTTCGGTGACCACACTGTCCCAAAAATCGAATTGACCCGAACACCTTCAACGGTGGTGCTACCTACCTCTCAATGGTGGGATGGCACTACCTTAAGGACTCTTACACAGCCTAACTCCTTAGGGTAGGTATATGACTCATGGGTACTTTCTCTCTTCAAAAAACAAACAAAAATCTTTTCACACTGACACTTTCAAAAGCTTTCAAAACAAATTTTTCAAACACTCTTGAGGACAGATACAAGAGTCACTTAGAAATTTTTCAAACGAAACTTTTTCAAAACCCACTCACATTTGAAAAGCAAACATAATTTTGAAAACATAAGAGCAAGTACCTAAGAGCCCATGGATAACCATGGATAGAAAGGGTGCTAACACCTTCCCTTTCTATAAATCTACCTCCCGAACCGAGAAACATTCTCATAAGGAATTTTGTTGTGCTTTTGTCCTGTCCATGTTGGAGAAAATAAAAGACGGTGGCGACTCTTGCTTCCGCGACATACGCGATCCAGCTTTAAACAGTCAGTTCTATTTCCACCGATCACAGAACTGGCGACTCTATAACGACGGGTGTCTATGACGACGGGTTGTCTTCAACGACTTTAGGAGTTAATTTAACTGGACTTGTCTTCTTTGACTGGATGAGCATCAGAAAAACCTTTGGGATTTAACTGGACTTGTCTTTTTTGACTGGATTTGTCTTCTTTGACTGGATTTGTCTCTTCTGACTGTATTTGTCTACTTTGACACAGCTGATCACTTAATTGTATCCTTCCTGAAAGGTAAAGGTCAGTCATGATACATGCATATACGCATCATATCATACATGTCAAGAACATCATTGCTTGATCCATATCATGCATTGCATATGACTGACCTTTACCTTTCAGGAAGGATACAGTTAAGTGATCAGCTGTGTCAAAGTAGACAAATACAGTCAGAAGAGACAAATCCAGTCAAAGAAGACAAATCCAGTCAAAAAAGATAAGTCCAGTTAAATCCCAAAGGTTTTTCTGATGCTCATCCAGTCAAAGAAGACAAGTCCAGTTAAATTAACTCCTAAAGTCGTTGAAGACAACCCATCGTCATAGACACCCGTCGTTATAGACACCCGTCGTCATAGACACCCGTCGTTATAGACACCCGTCGTCATAGACACCCGTCGTCATAGACACTCGTCATTATAGACACCCGTCAATATAGACACCCGTCGTTATAGACACCCGTCGTCATAGACGCTCGTCGTCATAGACACCCGTCGTCATAGACACCCGTCGTTATAGACACCCGTCGTTATAGACACCCGTCGTTATAGACACATGTCGTTATAGACACCTGTCGTTATAGACATTCTTCGTTATAGACACCCATCGTTATAGACACTCGTCGTTATAGACACCCGTCGTTATAGACACACGTTGTTATAGACACCCGTTGTTATAGACACCCGTCGTTATAAATACCCGTCGTTATAGACACCCGTCGTTATGGACACCCGCCGTTATAGACACCCGTCGTCATAGACACCCGTCGTCATAGACACCCGTCGTCATAGACATTCGTCGTTATAGACACTCGTCGTTATAGACACTCGTCGTTATAGACACTCGTCGTTATAGACACCCGTCGTTATAGACACCCGTTGTTATAGACACTTGTCGTTATAGACACCTGCCAATAAAGACAACCCGTCCATAAAGATAACTCGTTAAAAAAGATAAAACCCCTGGTTCAGTTGAATCAATCCCTAAAGATTTTTCTGAGATAACCCATCCATGAGGACAACCCGTTAAGAGAGACAACTCGTCAAAGAGGACAAAATCTCCCCTGATCAAGTTTCTACCCCTGCTGCCGAGTCATCTGACACTCGGGGCAAAGGGATTGCTGATATGCCTACCCAGATGGAGGCACCGAAGACTGTTAGTGTTGAAACCTCCCAGCAAGAGATGGAGGAAATTCTCAAGATTATCAAGAAAAGCGATTTCAACGTCGTTGAGCAGCTGGGGCATACCCCCTCTAAAATTTCTATGCTATCACTGTTGTTGTGCTCAGAGGCCCATGCCAAGGCCCTGATTTCATTTCTGAAGACGGCTCATGTGCCACAAGAAACGTCGGATGATCAATTTACTGATTTTGTGGCCAACTTGACCACTGATAATGGGATGGGTTTCTCTGATGTTGATCTGACCGCTAAGGGAAAGAACCATAATGATGCCCTGCATGTCTCTATTGAATGCAGGGGCACTACTCTTGCACACGTGTTGGTAGACACTGGTTCTTCACTGAACGTATTGCCCAAGAAGGCCTTAGACAGGTTGGATTGTGAGGGTTTGGAATTGAAGCCTAGTAACATTATTGTTCGGGCCTTTGACGGGTCGAAGAGGATGGTACATGGTGAGGTAGATATTCCGATCCGGGTTGGTTCTCAAGTCTTTGATTCAACGTTCTATGTGATGGACATTCGTCCATCTTATTCCTGTTTGCTGGGTCGACCTTGGATTCACAAGGCTGGGGCTGTGACATCCACTCTACACCAAAAGCTTAAATACCCCGTCAGAGGGAAGATCTTTACAGTGTAGGGAGAGGAAGAATACATGGTTAGTCATCTTAACTCGTTCCGGTATATAGAGATGGACGGGGAGTTCATTAAGACCCCCTTTCAACATTTTGAAGAGGTGCCTCCAACATTGGCGTCAGCAGAGACAGTGATTGAAGAAGACTCTCCTTTGAAGATGGCTTCCTTGAAGGACGCCCTGGCTGTGATTGAGAAAGGCAAATGTGCAAACTAGGGCAGGTTCCCTGATTTTACTCCAAAGACTGACAAGTTTGGGCTGGGTTTCACTGCAGAGGCTCAGAGGGCTGTGCGTAAAGAAAGGATTGGAAGACCTCCCGTACTCATCACCAACCCGGGAGTGAATGCTATTGAAGACGATGTGGAGGAATCTGAACTTGACAGTTGGATCTACCCGACGACCGACGGTGGACTGAACAATTGGACTGCTAAAGACTACATACCTGTTACTTTTGTTACTCAGTAATGAACTCCTTTGTTTTTAAATGTGTAACGAACAATAATTTGAAACTTTATGGCCCGGTGTCTTACCCGGGGCACCGTGGCTTCATTTGTGAGGGCTTATTACTTGTCATTTCCATATATCATGAATAAAAACATTGGACGTTTTTCGCATTTCAAATCTTGTGCTCCCTTTCTTTCTTTCTTTATATATTGCAAAACAGCTATATTTACACACACTCACTCATACAGGTTTCAATCCACTCTGGATCTCACTGGTAACGACTCTGCTACTGCCAGTTATGACTTCGAAAATCCGATCAACTTAGCCGAAGACGAAGGTGAAGATGATTGCGAAGTTCCTGGTGAGCTTGCAAGACTGTTACTCCAGGAAGAGAGGGCCATTCAGCCAGATGAAGAGCCAGTGGAAACGGTAAATCTGGGTAATGAGACAGACAGAAAGGAAGTCAAGATTGGTGCCAACCTAGAGCTCAGCGTGAAACAACGGTTGATTCATATGTTGCATGATTATGTGGAAATCTTCTCCTGGTCTTACGAAGACATGCCTGGGTTGGATACCGACATTGTGGTTCATCACCTACCTACCAAGGAAGACTGCCCTCCGGTTAAACAGAAGGTCCGCTGTATGCGTCCATAGATGTCCGAGAAAATCAAAGTCGAGGTTATGAAACAATTTGATATCGGGTTTCTAGCAGTGACTTCTTACCCTCAGTGGGTTGCCAACGTGGTTCCTGTGCCGAAAAAAGATGGTAAGATCAGAATGTGTGTTGACTACAGGGATTTGAATAGGGCAAGCCCCAAGGATGACTTCCCTCTACCTCACATCGACGTTCTGGTTGACAATACTGCTCAGCACAAGGTATTCTCCTTCATGAATGGTTTTTCAGGTTATAATCAGATCAAGATGGCTCCTGAAGACATGGAAAAGACTACCTTTGTTACTCAGTAGGGCACCTTCTGCTACAAGGTCATGCCTTTTGGGTTGAAAAATGCTGGGGCAACCTACCAGCGTGCCATGGTTGCTCTGTTTCATGACATGATCCATCACGAGATAGAAGTATATGTCGATGATATGATTGCAAGGTCCCAAACTGAGGAGGAACACCTTGACCACCTACATAAGTTGTTTGACCGTCTGAAGTTATATAAGCTGAGGTTGAACCCAAACAAGTGCACCTTTGGGGTAAGATCTGGAAAATTGCTAGGCTTCGTCGTGAGCGACAAGGGTATTAAAATGGACCCTGCCAAAGTTAAAGCCATACAAGAGATGCCAGTTCCCAAGACAGAGAAAGAAGTCAGAGGCTTTCTAGGACGTCTGAATTACATTGCCCGATTCATCTCGCATCTAACTGCTACCTGTGAACCAATCTTCAAGCTGCTGAAGAAAGATCAGGTAGTACGTTGGAATGATGAATGTCAGGCCGCTTTCGACAGAATCAAAGAGTATCTCCAAGAACCACCCATCCTTATGCCACCGGTTGAAGGGAGACCTCTAATAACTATACTTGACAGTACTTGACAACTCAATGGGGTGTGTGCTGGGGCAGCATGACGAGTCTGGCCGAAAAGAGCATGCCATTTATTACCTTAGCAAAAAGTTTACCGACTGTGAGACCCGATACTCACTGCTCAAGAAAACTTGCTGCGCTTTGGTATGGGCTGCTCGCCGGCTGAGACAGTATATGTTGACTCACACTACCTTGTTGATTTCAAAAATGGATCCAATAAAGTACATATTCGAAAAGCCCGCCTTGTCCAGAAGAATAGCGAGATGGCAGATGATCTTGACAGAATACGACATCCAGTACACGACTCAGTAAGAAATCAAAGGAAGTGTATTGGCAGACCATTTGGCACACCAGGCAGTGGACGACTACCAATCTATGAACTTTGAGTTTCCTGACGAGAATATCATGGTAGAGACTGATTGTGAAGTACCTGGACCGGATGAAGGACCTGAGGAAGGATCCCGATGGTCTATGCACTTTGACGGAGCCTCCAACGCTTTGGGTAACGGTATTGGCGCTGTGATCATATCCCCAAAAGGCACTCATACTCCACTTACTGCCCAGCTATGTTTCAACTGCACCAACAACATGGCGGAGTATGAGGCATGCATTATGGGTCTTCAAGCTGCAATTGACTTAAGGATCATGTTTCTGAGTGTCTTCGGAGATTCCGCTCTCGTGATCAATCAGATCAAAGGCGAGTGGGATACGAAACATCTGAATCTTATTCCTTACAAAGAGTGTGTGTTGACATTGATCCCCCATTTTACAGAGATAACTTTTGAACACTTCCCAAGAGAGGAGAATCAGTTTGCGGACGCGCTGGCTACGATGTCTTCTATGTTCAAAGTCAAATGGGACAACGAGGCTCCCCGGACCATCATCTGGAAATTGGACGAACCCGCATTTTGTTGTGATCTTGAGACAGAAGAGGTCACTGAAAAACCTTGGTATCATGAGGTGAAGAGGTATCTGGAAGCTCAAGAATACCCCGAGGGTGCATCCGTCAATGACAAGAAGTTTCTGAGAAGGTTCGCAGCAAAGTTCTTCCTCAGCAACAGAATTCTTTACAAGCGAAACCATGATTCAACCTTACTGCGTTGTGTGGATAAGACTTAAGCAGAAAGGATCATGGCAGAGCTGCATGAAGGTACCTTCGAAACGCATTCCAGTGGAAACACCATGGCAAAGAAAATCCTTCGGGCAGGATATTTCTGGTCCACAATGGAAGCCGACTGTTACCAACATTCTCGGACATGCCACAAGTGCCAGATTTATGCTGATAAGGTGCACGTTCCTCCAGTTCCTCTGATCGTCTTGACTGCAGCTTGGCCTTTTGCAATGTGGGGCATTGATATGATCGGCGAGATCAAACCTACGACATCCAACGGGCATCGCTTCATCCTGGTAGCGATTGATTACTTTACAAAGTGGGTTGAAGCAGCTTCCTACGCTACGGTAACCAAGAATGTCGTGGCACGGTTTATTCGGCATAACCTGATCTGTCGATACGGTGTACCTGAGAGGATCATTACGGACAATGGTACCAATCTCAATAACAAGATGATCACTGAGCTCTGCGAGCAATTCAAGATACAGCACCACAACTCTTCTCCTTACCGACCGAAGATGAATGGGTATGTAGAAGCAGCAAATAAGAATATCAAAAAGATTGTGCAGAAGATGACAATGACCTATAAAGATTGGCACGAGATGTTACCATTTGCTCTTCATGGGTACCGTACCTCAGCAAGGACGTCAACAGGGGCAACACCCTTTTCCCTGGTCTATGGCATGGAGGCAGTCTTGCCTATTGAAGTCCAGATACCCTCTCTCCGGATAATGAAGGATGCAGGATTGAGCGAAGATGACTGGATCCAGACTCGACTTGATCAGTTAAATCTAATTGACGAAAAGAGACTCGCTGCTATTTGTCATGGTCAAACGTATCAAAAATGGATGATCAGGGCATTTAACAAGAAAGTCAGACCACAAGAGTATCAAGTTGGGGACCTGGTAATCAAGCGCATCATTCTTCCTCAAAGTGATCCCAGGGGAAAATGGACCCCTACGTACGAAGGGCCATTTGTGGTTAAACATATCTTCTCAGGAGGAGCTATGATTCTAACCACCATGGATGGTGACGATCTTCCTCATCC
This sequence comes from Vicia faba, assembly GCA_948472305.1. Classification (NCBI taxonomy): domain Eukaryota; kingdom Viridiplantae; phylum Streptophyta; class Magnoliopsida; order Fabales; family Fabaceae; genus Vicia; species Vicia faba. The sequence goes on from OX451738.1 coordinate 1,010,281,923, forward strand.
CGCCAATGCAGACATAGTAAAAAGATACTATGCATGATAAAAGACCCGCTAGGTTGACACACATAGTCAAAAATAAGGGCTTCACGGCGAACCAAAAGGGTTCGGGCAAAAATAAGGGATGAAATGAAAAAAATCTGTACACCCGGCAAGTCGAAAACCTGAAAAGGCGGATTGGGCAAAAATGGGTATCCCGGTGGACTGAAAACCCGAAAGGGCGGTCCAGGCAAAAGTTAGGGATTAAAGCGTAATACTATGTCTCATTGAATCACCTTGCATCCAGAATCCGGTATCAAACATCAGGTTCAGACGACATTGATCAGTCAGCTTCATCTTCAACTAAGCAGCCAAGTGATGAGACGCTTGAAGACATAAAGGCGATAGCAGAGTTGGAACCCAGTGGGGTTATTCCTTTCACATAGCTGTTTTGTTTTCCTTTTTACAAAATTGTATAAACTCCGTTTGTTCGGCGGCGTTCTCTTACTAGGACGTCAGCCTCTTGTACATAAACGCCTATTTACAGGCAAATTCCAAAATCAATACAAATTCACCATTCAGATAAATTGCCAATTATTTTCCTTTTTCTGTTTTGTTTTGCAAAGAACATCCAATGTTCATTTTTGATATATGCATTTGACATTAATTACTAGCTCATAAATATTTGCATGCGAAACAAAGGATTAATTACAGGTGACATCAGAAACAGGGGGAATAATGAGTTGTCTAAGTGATCTAGTTGCTCTGTCCACCAAGGTACCAAGGTAAGTTTGGCTGAAGAATGTAACCAAGATACCTTAATTCCCCAGAGAGTGAGCCAAGGTTCAGCCTTACTCCCCCCCGAGTAGAGAAGGCACAATACCTCCAGCAAGTCCGCAACACTCTCCCCAAGCAGAGTTAGCCTACTGTCAGCCTTAAGGAAGTTGGATTATTCCCAGAAGATCTCAATATTCCCCAGTGGAGTATACAAACATTCCTAACAAGCATCCCCGGCAATCTTGATCTAAGATTGTTCCCCGGCGGAATACAGACACCACAGTGGAGCCATTCCCCAATACAGTCCTAAGTCTCCCCAAGAGAGTTGAATAAATCTCCCCAGTAGGAAGCTTATCCCCAGTAGATTCTGGAAGCTTATCACCTGCAGAGTACGAACGTCTCCCCGGCTTTATTCAAAGATTATTTCCCCACCAGGATATAACTGGGTTATCCTCAGCCAATTGCCACGGGAAGGTCGTCCTCGACGAAGTTCTTCCTATCCCCCAACGGAGTTCATCAATTCTTCCGACAAGCTCATCAATGGAATCCCCCAGCGGAGTTATCATCAATAAAGTACCTCCTTCCCCACAGAGTATCTCCCCGCAGAGTAATCTCTCCAACAAGTTTATCCCTCAACGGAGTCATCTTCTCCTACAGGTTTATTCTCGCAATTATCATCCCCAGCGGAAACGAAGAGCTCTACTCTTCACCATCAGCCCAGGATTTAACAAACTCCCCGCATTCGTCAAGGATTTACTTTCCTAGACAAAAATACATTCATAAACATCACATCTTCATACATTATAGCATGCATATACGCATCATGGACATACCATCTCATTTATTTTGAGAGCATCACGCATTTCATACATCATGACATTGCATACAACTAACGTTTTGTCTTTTCAGGACAAAGGTCAATACAAAGATGATTACTATCAACTGTCGCAATTCCGGATTCGATACCTGTATCTAGCCAGGGCATATCCATGAGCGATTACTTGTGGATTCGACACCTGTATCCAGCCAGGGCATATCTGCATGAAGAAATTCCAGACTCGATTCCTGTATCCTGCCAGGGCACATCTGAAGAGTTTGAAGATTCGATTCCTGTATCTGGCCAGGGCATATCTGTTGACGACTAATTCCAGACTCGATTCCTGTATCTTGCCAGGGCACGTCTGAAGAGTTTGAAGATTCGATTCCTGTATCCGGCCAGGGCATATCTGTTGATGACTAATTCCAGACTCGATTCCTGTATCTTGCCAGGGCACGTCTGAAGAGTTTGAAGATTCGATTCCTGTATCCGGCCAGGGCATATCTGTTGACGGCTAATTCCAGACTCGAGTCCTGTATCTTTCCAGGGCACGTCTGAAGAGTTTGAAGATTCGATTCCTGTATCCGGCCAGGGCATATCTCTTGACGGCTAATTCCAGACTCGATTCCTGTATCTTTCCAGGGCACGTCTGAAGAGTTTGAAGATTCGATTCCTGTATTCGGCCAGGGCATATCTGTTGACGACTAATTCCGGACTCGATTCCTGTATCCTGCCAGGGCACGTCTGAAGAGTTTGAAGATTCGATTCCTGTATCCGGCCAGGGCATATCTGTTGACGACTAATTCCAGACTCGATTCATGTATCTTGCGAGGGCACGTCTGAAGAGTTTGAAGATTCGATTCCTGTATCCGGCCAGGGCATATCTGTTGACGACTAATTCCAGACTCGATTCCTGTATCTTGCCAGGGCACGTCTGAAGAGTTTAAAGATTCGATTCATGTATCCTGCTGTTGGCTGAAGATTTTGATGATATTATTAGAAGCAAAGTAAGTTGGACGTTTCGATTGAAATGAAGCAAAATGTCATGTTTCGAAATGGTAGAAACAGTGCTTCGAATGGGCATATCAAAGCTTGGAGCTTCGAGTGACAGTTATGAGAGTATATTCAAAGAAGCCTCGAAATGATAACAAGGATGTGTCTAAGAAATGCGTTCGAAGCGAAGAAGTGCCAAAACATTTGAAATTCAAATGCAAGCGGGATGTTCGAAATTTGAAATATATGCGCTGGAGCATTCGAAGACGCGTGGAAGCAAGAGAGAGGCATTGCTCTGCATGTTCTGAACGTGGCAGAATCTTATAGCAAGACCGTTATGGTCGAAGTAGTATAAATAGAAGTCTTAGCATTAGGATTTCGTGTGTCATATCTATTGTACAAAAAAAACTCAGTAAACATTCAAATTACCACATGGCTAGGGAAACGAATGCACGAGCAATGTACGTATGATAACACCACATGTTTATGATTTAATGAAAACTCTTTATCATTTCCAGTACTTTCCTTTATCTTTATGTCAATACCATTTACAATCTTTTGCATTTAAAATGTTTTCATTCGAAATCTTTTACTGATGCCTTACATTTAAATGCTTTCTTTCCATTTCAAATACTTTACATTTCAGAAACTATTATACATTTCATGCCTTTATCTTCAAGTTTTTATCATTCGAACACCTTTTTTACTTAAAGTCATTTTACAGTTCTCTTGCATTTAAACGCTTTCTTCATATTTCGAATCTTTTAACATTCCAGAGAATCTTTTACATTAACTGCTTTTATACTTCGAAGTCATTTACTTGTCTTTTATGCAGTTTTTACATGTCTTTACAATTGACCTTTATTCATGCAATTTAGTTTCGCGCACATTTACTTGATCACACCTTTAGATTTTTCGAAGTAAGTTAAACACCTACACAACATTCTAAATACCAACCATGAATACCAGTTCGATCATGAGAGTTACCCTAATGACCAACAAGTCCTAGGATCAATCTACTCGATCCTGCGAGTTACCAGAGAAATTGAATAACAGTCAGTAAGATTATTTGATAGTTTGGAAGACTAGCGGTTATTTACCAGAAATCACTGTAAACACCAGCCAGGGCATATCTGTTGATGACTAATTCCGGACTTGATTCTTGTATCCTGCCAGGGCACGTCTGAAGAGTTTGAAGATTCGATTCCTGTATCCGGCCAGGGCATATCTGTTGACGACTAATTCCGGACTCGATTCCTGTATCCTGCCAGGGCACGTCTGAAGAGTTTGAAGATTCGATACCTGTATCTAGCCAGGGCATATCTACGTAAAGAGTTTGAAGATCAACCCCTGTAACAGGCCAGGTAATTATTTTTCTTTCTCAGGTACGCAAGTTCTCGCTAAGGAATCTCTTACGCGATCAACACCTAGATGGCATTTGTAAGCCCATTCCCGCCATCATGCTGCCGATACTCTACTATGTGAGTGCAAATTACTGGGCACTCTAGTGTTCAATCATCTTCCACCTTTGGATCACGAAAGGCACGCAAGCCAATCTACATCCTCAGGTCTAAGAAGATTGAACAGGGGCAACTGTTGTACCCCAAAATTTTCCCTCCCATATTCTTCAAGATTTGGCAAGATCAAGCTTCAAATAGATTAGGGATTGCACAGTCCAATTGCCTCCTAACACAGTCAAAATTAGGGTTTTGGTTCTTGCAAAGAAATTGAGGATTTCAAGGGTCTAATCAAGTCCCATATGCCTATATACATTGTCAAGCATCCATATGTCAAGTTTCAAGACTCACAGCATCAAGTTGCATAGTCAAAAGCCCTAATTGCTTCACAGTCAACTGCAGGGGTAAAATGGTCATTTGACAGTCAAAAGTCAAAAATTTTGGTCAACATATCATTTTGAAGCCACAATCACCATTTTATCAATTCTTGATCATGATTCCTCAAGCATGGCTCAAAAAGTCTCAAGAATCAAAAGTTTCTATTTTTGGACAGCTGAAAAGTCATCTGCAAATTGACCAAGGCATAACTTCTTCATGGTTTATCAGAAAAATCACATCCAATGCTCATTTTGAAGGGGATGACATTTCCTACAACTCATCTTCACACTCCAAGTCCAAGAAATGCTCTCACAAAAAGTTATCAATTTCAACATTATAGGTCATTTTCAAAAGTCAACAAAAAGGCACTTTAAGTAAAAGACCATAACTTTAGATTGGTAAATCAAAATGACATGGGACCAAAGGCATTGGTTAGAGGACTTCAAGACCTTTCCAAAATGTCCAAGAACATGTTCATAGCTTCAAAATTGAACAATATATGAATTGGAGAAGTTGGGAAATTTTTGGGAACTTTCAAAAGTCAACTTTGCCTAAAACACTTCAATTTTGCTAATGGGCCTCAAATTCTTTCTTGAATATTTACCCAAAGCCTATGCACGACCCATTGGACTTAATTTGATTTATTTTCTTATTTTCAATTAATTAATTGAATTTATACTAATATTAATTCATTTAATTGGTTTTAATTATAGGAAAATTCAAAAGATATGCTTTTTGAATCTTTTTGTGAAGAAAATAAGGCTAGGGGAGGCTGGCAACTCGTGTGCACTTCCAAGGCATCAAAATATCCATGATTGGAAAGGTTTCATGAAAGAAAAGATTGAAAAAAGATATCATTGGCAATCACATATCCAAGTCATAATGCAATGGATTCATGGGCCTTATTCTAACCTAAATTCATTCACATATATGTGCTGAAGGAAACCCTAAAGCTAGACACGTGAAAGCTGTCATAGAACTCCATAACAAAGTTGCAAAAAATTGAGAAAAAGTGTGAAACTGATTTCCTATTTGCAGGTGGATTCAAAGCCTAAAAGTGATTCAAACGTATTGCTTGAGTCTCCAGGAAGCCATTACCATCAAGAACAAGCTCTCATACCCAAGGAAACGGTAAAACAGAGTCACGATTTGACCAAATATTCCCATAATCGAAATCTAATTTTTATGCATCATTGACATGTTTTGCTTATTGATTTGTATTGCTGACATCTCCCTGAAGCTTTTGACATATTTTAATTGTGCTAAAACTTCCTGAATCGAAATCTACCATGGGAGATATCTAGGGTTTCAAAGCTTGAGAATTAGGGCTTTGCGTGTACTGTAAAATTAGACCTCAAGACCTGTATGGATGAATTCGTTGCAACAAGACGAACTGAATGGAATCATCGCGCCCTTTTTATATTGTCCCTAACTCTAGTCGCTATTTTTCGTGGTTATAGTTAGTGGGGGTTTAAAACCCCCGCTATCTTGTGTTCTTTTTACAGGTTCAACGAAGAAGGAGATGGCGTGGCAGTGCATGGTTGGGTGGTTCAAACTGCGCGCGTATTTTTTTTGTTCTGCATCATAATACTTGTTTTTTATATATAATATTTATTGTCCAATTATACTACAAGCGCGCTTGAATGGCTCAGTTGGTTGGGAACGTGGCTGGCAAATACTGGGACCTGGGTTCGATTCCCAGGTCCCCCCATATAATTGTTGATTTTTATTTTAACGTGTTCCAGTGCAGCATGTGATCCAACGTTCCACCATACGTCTTCACGCCTAAACCTGCCAAGTGCCCCTGATGAACAATCTGAAGGCCAAGAGAGGGAGCCCATGGTATGCTCTAGTCAACCAGCGTGCACACAATCCTGAAAGTCAACCAGGCTTAGGATCTTCTTGGGCCTGAAATCCACACAAACCTCCATATGGGCCATCACACCCCCTTTTGGTTTGCTTTGTTTTTTTATTTTATTCTCTTTTCTCTTAATTTCTTTTAATTATTTTTATTAATTCACCAAATTAATTTTTTCCATAATAAAAACAGAAAATCAAAATTGTAAATATATTTAATTAATTATTAATTTCATCACTAATTTATTTTTGTAAATAAATTCTAATAATTAACTTAGCTTAATTTAGGTTTATATTTTAATCTTTTTCTTAATAAATAAAAATTACATAGAATTAGGTTTTGACACTTTTTATCTTTTTCTTAATTAATTATTATTATTATTATTAATTATTATTATCATTATTAACTACTATTATTTTTGTAAATAAACATGTAAATTAAATAATTTAGTTAATTAGCCTAATTTTGACCTTTTTCATCAATAAGTAAAATAAACTTAGAACTAGGGTTTCACTAACTTTAATTTTAATCTTTTTTTTCTTTATTTCCATAATAAATATAAAAAAAAACATAAAAAAACACTTTCTTTTCTTTAATTAAATAATTAATTAAGTTTTAATTTAATTTAATTTCAAGCAAAGGGTAAAAACCCGAGGACGTTCAATTTAATTCTTTTCGCGCGTTATATTCTTTTTGATTATTATGTAACTATTCAAGGATGTAATAGTAATTAGGTTTATTGCTTTTTTTACTTTCCGCATCTTTATCAAAACGGGTCTTTGTATTTTGGCGATGTATAGACCCGCGCCTTGTAATAGCGTAGCTTTTACCTTTCCGTATTTTATTTTCCGCACTCCTAACTGCTAAAATTGCATGAAAGAATGTATGGTAATTAAAAACAACTCGTAACTCACGATGCCATGATCAAAGATAAATATAAACTGAAACCTGACACACTTGCACATGCCACTCCTAGGGTACGCCTCACTTGGTTGCCTCGACGTGGTCGTCAAGTATAGGGTGTTTTAGAGGTCGCCCTCCTGTCTAAAGATCCAGTTGCCTCGAAACGGTTGCCTCGGATAAAAAGGATCAGGGACATTAGGGTTACCGCTAAGGCGTCCTACTATTGCTTTGGTGACCACACATGTCCCTATAATCGAATTGACCCGAATAACTCCAACGACGATGCTACCTACTTCTCAATAGTGGGATAGCACTGTCTAAAGGAATCTTACACAACTTAATTCCTTAGAGTAGGTAGATTTCTCCTGGGTACTTGCTCTTTCAAAAAACAAAAACAACTTTTCGCACCTACACTTTCAAAAAGTTTTCAAACAAACACTTCATACACTCTTGAGGACTGATACAAGAGTTACATAGAAGTTTTCAGACTAAACTTTTTCAAAACCCACAAACACAAGAAAAGCAAAACATTTTGAAAACATAGTGTGCAAGTACCTAAGAGCCCATGGATAACCATGGATAGAAAGGGTGCTAACACCTTCCCTTTCTATAAATCTACCTCCCGAACCGAGAAACATCTCGAAAAGGAATTTTGTTGTGCTTTTGTCCTTTCCTTATTGGAGAACATAAAAGACGGTGGCGACTCTTGCTTACCGCGACATTTCGCGAACCAGCATTTCAAAACAGTCAGTTCTATTTCCACCGATCACAGAACTGGCGATTTGGTATGGGCTCGCAGAGTTCTGGATGCGAAGGGTTGTTTTCTGTGTTCATTGTTTTGATTTAGCCACTGAACTGGCGATCAAAATATTCCAAGAAAACAACCCTCAATGAGTGTAGTATCGAGTATCTACCAACTTCGGACTGCACCAAAGTCGGTCATCTCACTACTCCTAAAGAGGCCAGGATGGTCAAGTAAGGATCCTAAGGTCAGTTGATGCTTCACGACACCACGCGGCGGCCCCGTACTCTCCTTGACTTGACTCAAGGGTTACCGGTACTCACCAAAGTGCCACATCAACGTAGCAACTGCTTCAACCGTGTCGGTATACCCCGCACAGTTCAGTAAGCAAGATTCGCGAAATAGAACTGACTGTTTTGAAATGCTGGTTCGCGAAATGTCGCGGTAAGCAAGATTCGCCACCGTCTTTTATGTTCTCCAACATGGAAAAGACAAAAGCACAGCAAAATTCCTTTTCGAGATGTTTCTCGGTTCGGGAGGTAGATTTATAGAAAGGGAAGGTGTTAGCACCCTTTCTATCCGTGGTTATCCACGGGCTCTTAGGTACTTGCTCACTATGTTTTCAAAATTTGTTTGCTTTTCAAGTGTATGTGGGTTTTGAAAAAGTTTAGTTTGAAAAACTTCTAGGTAACTCTTGTATCAGTCCTCAAGAGTGTATGAAGTATTTGTTTGAAAACTTTTTGAAAGTGTAGGTGCGAAAAGATGTTTTTGTTTTTTGAAAGAGCAAGTATCCAAGAGAAATCTACCTACCCTAAGGAATTAGGCTGTGTAAGAGTCCTTTAGACAGTACTATCCCTCTATTGAGAAGTAGGTAGCACCGTCGTTGGAGTTTTCGGGTCAATTCGATTATAGGGACATGTGGTCACCAAAGCAATAGTAGGACGCCTTAGCGGTAACCCTAATGTCTTAGATCATTTTTTATCTAGGCAACCGTTCCGAGGCAACTTTGATCTTTAGACAGGAGGGCGACCTCTAAAACACCCTATACTCAAGGACCACGTCGAGGCAACCAAGTGAGGCGTACCCTAGGAGTGGCATGTGCGAGTGTGTTAGGATTCAGTTAATATTATCTTTGCACATGTTATGGTGAGCTACGGATTGATTTTATTTTCACAGAAATCTTGTCATGCATTCCCTATTTATCAAACATCTAACAGTTAATAGTTGCGGAATTTAAATTGCGGAAATTAAATCTAAACTATTACAAGGCGTCGGGTATTTACATCGCCAAAAACAACCCTTGAAATAAAATGCGGAAAGTAAAAATAAAGCGATAAATAATTAAAGTCCTAATTAAGAGCTATTACATTCCGGGAAACAGATACAATAATATGATAAAATGGATCGCGTGCGGGAAATTAAATCGGATGCGAGTTTTTGGGGTTTTGACCCTTTTTTGAAAGAAAGTGATTTTTTTGGTTATTTTTGAATTAAATGGAATTAAATTAAATGAACAATTAAATTAAATTAAATAATGAAAATATTTTTGGATTTTTGAGTTTTTAAAGAAATAAAATAAATTGAATTAATGCTAATAAAAACCTAATATTCTAAATTGATTTTAAATATTGCAAAAAATATTAAAAGTTAAATCTAATTAAAGCTAAATTGATTAAATTAATTTATTTACAAAAATAAAAGTGATGAAGTTAATTTTAATAAATAAAATACTTTTTGTGTTTTTTATTTTATTAGGAAAAAATGTTAATTGGTTAGTGATTAATAAAAAGAATAACGATTAATTAATTAAAGGAAAATAATAAAAATAGAGAGAGAGTTTAGGAGTATACGAGCCTGATTGGAGGGGTGAAACAGCTATTGGCGTCATGTGTAAACAGTTTTATTTTGGCCATTTATATTTTGGCTTTTGGCCATTTGTGTTCTGGCCTCAACGTTCCTTAACCTTCTCAGGATGTCTGCCTCAGCATGTATTGGTGTCATGTGTAAACTGTTCCGTTTTGGCCATTTGGCTTTTGGCTTTTGGCCATTTGTGTTTTGGCCTCAACGTTCCTTAATGAACCTGCATGAGATCCTGTCTAAATCTGCAGTGTTGAATCTCATGAACACATTAAATAAATTACTATATATCATAAAATACAAATAAAGCAAATATATGAAGAAATTTAATGTTTAGGCCAATATGACATGTATGAATGATTATACCCTTTTGATCATGGAGATCAATTCAACCTTACTCTTACTAGAAAAGTAGTGACATGAATGCTTTTATGCCCTTTTGATCATGGAGATCAAGCCAGCCTTACCCTTACTGAAGAAGTAGTGAGATGTTGGTTTGTAACTGAGATGACTTGTTTGTAGTGAGAGAGGGATTTATAATAAGGATTTCAAGGTTTTAGGGTTCTTGAAAGAATTTGATATTCTGACAGTGTTGTGGCAAGGTTTTTTTCTCCTCTTTTTTGTGTGAAAAGAATGTGATTATATAATGGAAATTAGGGTAAAGAAAATGGGCTTTGAATGTGCAATTGGTCGTCCAATGTTCACTTGAGTTCGTCACTTTCCAGGCAAAATTGCAGGGACTTAAGTGAAATTTTTGAAGTTGAAATGTGAAAACAAAATGTAGCCTACATCGAGAACTAACTCCTGTCTGAAAATCGGCTCAATCGGATAACCGGTGAATTAGTTATGAATTTTTGAAGTTTCAGCTCAGACAAACTTATTTTGGGCTCCAGTGTCGACTCTGACACGTTCTTCAATAAAAAACTGGTATTGATCGGAGCATAATTCGGTCTCGACTTTTGAAGAAAAGTTGTAGATCTATGAGTCAGTGACATTGTGTAAAAATATGAGCCCAATCCGATAAAAATTGACCGAGTTATGAATTTTCGAAGTTTCGGCCCAGATGAAATAATATTCAGCATTCAGTATTTTCAGCGTGTCACGCATTCTGAGCAAACAACGAAGGCCTTTTGAATACCTTTTGAACTCAATACCTTCTGTGAAAATGTAGCCAACTCAATTTTTAAAATTTTGGCGCCGGAACCAGCTTGATACGATGAAAATCGACCAAGTTATGATTTTCTGAACATGACGCAAATAAACTTCTGTCACAAATTTTCTGTACGAAAATACTTGATAAATCCACATTTTTGAAGACCTTCTGATCGAAATTGGCTTCCATCCGTGAGAGATGAAAACGTATATAATGTCAAGACGAAATTTTGGCCACCGAAACGGGTTCAAAATGAGTCACGATCTTCAAGTTATGAATTTTTTAGCGCGTAAAAATTGTACTTTCAGCACACTTTTTCACCATATTTCTTCGAGAAAAGTCACACATTCGGATACCTTCTTTAAAGAATTGACTCTTGAGCCGAACCTGAATTTGAGAATACGTTATCAGAGATATCTTGGCGAAAGAACACCTGAATATGACGCGCCTGGTTGGACTTGTGAATTTTTCTTGAAATGTTTTGGGAAATATGGGAGGGCAAATTTTGGGGTACAACAGGGAGCATTTGAGACCATTTGGATGCAAGTACCTTGATGCAACACAAAACGCTACTTTTGAATTGACTGCCTTAGGAGGTGATTTAACTGTCCAACTCTTGAGCCATCTTGAACAACTTGGAGATGATTCTTGACATGTCTTGAGAAATATGGGAGGGAAAATTTTGGGGTACAACAGTTGCCCCTGTTCAATCTTCTTAAACCTGAGGATATAGATTGGCGTTCGGGCCTTTCGTGATCCGAAGATGGAAGATGATTGAACACTAGAGTGCCTAGAAATTTGCACTCGCATGAAGTAGTATTTGTCTTGTGATATCGGGAATGGGCTTACAGATGCCATTTGGAGATTGATGATGGGAGATCGGCTTAAAGATGCCATCCGAAGGAGTGTCGATCGCGTAAGAGATTCCTTAGCGAGAGCTTGTATACCTGTTGTTGAGGGAGATTCCGTTGGGGAATGTTGTTCTTTGTCTTAGGAGAAATAGAGCTTTAGGAGCTTCGGTCGTCCGTTATTCTACTGCGGAATCATCTCTGTTGAATTTTAGGAGCTTCGGTCGTCCGTTATTCTACTGAGGAATCATCTCTGTTGAAGAGGTGAGAGTGAACTACTATCTGGTCACAACCCAGGCTTCATAGTGATAAGACCGACTGCTATCTGGTCGTAATCCAGGCTTTACAGTGACTTACTGGGGAGATGAGATTAAACTTGCTATCCGGTCGTAATCCAGGCTTTGAAATACCTCACTTCTTATCTGGTCGAAATCCAGGCTTCATAACAAATCAAGTGGTTATCCGGTCGCATCCGGGCTTCAACTTGAATTTAGGGCACACTAATATCCGGCCGACTCCGGGCTTCTTAGTAAATGTCCATGTAAACTGCTATTTGGTCGGAATCCAAGCTTCACAGTGTCTTGTACCGCTATTTGGTCGTGATCCAGGCTTCACGATGTGTTATACCATTATCTGGTCGAATCCCAGCTTCATGGTGTCACGTACTGCTATCTGGTCGAATCCAATCTTCACAATACCTCACTTCTTATCTGGTCGAAATCCAGGCTTCAGAACAAATCAAGTGGTTATCCGGTCGCATTCGGGCTTCCCTTTGACGGTTTGGTTTACTAATATCCAGTCGAATCTGGGCTTCATAGTAACTGGCTGGGTAAATTGTTATTTGGTCGCAATCCAAGCTTTACAGTGTCCCTTAATGCTATCTGGTCATAATCCAGGCTTCACAATGTATCATACCACTATCTGGTCGAAATCCAGGCTTCGTAGTACTCTTGGTTGCTATCTGGTCGTAATCCAGTCTTCACAATGTCTTCTACCATTATCTGGTCGTAATCCAGTCTTCACAATGTCTTCTACCATTATCTGGTCGTAATCCAGGCTTCATGGTCTTGTATTGCTTTCTGGTCGTAATCCAGGCTTCACAATAACTTATTGAGCTGTTATCCGGTCGTGATTCGGGCTTCACGGCTTGTGTTTATGATATACCACTATCTGGTCGAATCCAGGCTTCATGGTGCTTACTGAGCTGCTATCCAGTCGTAATTTGGGCTTCACGGCTCACTGGGGAATAAACTATTATTCGGTCGTTCTCCGGGCTTCATAGCTTACTTTTGAGAGATATCACTATCTGGTCGTAATCCAGGATTCACGGTAGTCTGATATTGTCATCCGGTCGTAATCTGGGCTTCACAGTATGCTGTAGAAATCAAGATATTATCTGGTCGTACCCGGGCTTCATAACTTGAATTTTGATTGTATTTTTCCTGAAAGGTAAAGGTTAGTTGTACGTAATGCATGATATGTATCAGGCAATGATGTTCTCAAAGTAAATTAGATTGTGTGGTATGATGCGTATATGCATGTATCATGATGTATGGACATGTAATGTTTTAGCAGGGGAAAATAAATCCCGGAGCTGCTGGAGAATAAAGTTGAATGCTTTTCTTCCGCCAGGGATGGTGAACGAAGATGAATGTGAGGATAAACCTGTAGGAGAAAGGAACTCTGTTGGGGAATAAACTGATCAAGAGATTATTCTGAGGGGAATTACTCTGTGGGGAAGAGATGTTCTGCTGAAGATTTTAACGATAAACTCCGCTGGGGATTCTGTTGATAAGCTCTGCTGGAGATTTCAAGGATAAACTCCGCTGGGGATGATTTTGATGATAAACTCCGCTGGGGATAACTTTGATGATAAACTCCGCTGGGGATGATTTTATGCTTGCTGGGGAATATCTTTATACTCCGTTAAGGAATATTAAGACCTTCTGGGGATACCAAACCTTTTTAGCGCTGATGGTGGATGAACTCTGCTTGGGGAGATTATTGTTGATTCATCTATAGTTGCATGTCTCAGTTGAGAGAGTTACCATTGTTGTCTTACCCTGTGGGGAATGAAGGTATCTTAGCCATATCCTTCAGCTGGATGTACCTTGGTACCTGGTGGACAGAGCAACTTGTACAGTTCGGACAATTCTTATTGCCCCTGTTTCTGATATTACCAGTAATTCGCCTTTGTTTCGTATGTAAATATTTATGATCAGCAATTAATGTCAAATGCATATATCAAAAATGAACATTGGATGTTTTTTGCAAAACAAAATAGATAAAGGAAAAACAGCTTGAAATTTCTGAAAATGAATTTGTATTGATTTTGAAGTTTGGCCCGTAAATAGCCTTTTTTGTACAAGAGGCTGACGTCCTAGTAAGAGAACGCCGCCGGATAAATAGAATTTATACAATTTGTGAAAAGGAAACAAAACAGTTATGTGAATAATCCCACTGGGTTCCAACTCTGCTATAGCCTTTATATCTTCAAGCATCTCATCACTTTGCTGCTTAGTTGAAGATGAATCAGATTGATTAGTGTCGTCTGAGCTTGATCATCGATACCGAAGTCTGGATGCGAGGTGATCCAATGAGACATAGTGTTACGCTTTGATCCCTAAATTTTTTCTGGACCGCCCTTTCAGGTTTTCAGTCCACCGGGATACCCATTTTTGCCCAAGCCGCCTTTTCAGGTTTTCGACTTGCCGGGTGTACAAATTTTTTCATTTTCATCCCTTATTTTTGCCCGAACCCTTTTGGTTCGCTGGGAAGCCATTATTTTTGCCTAGGCGAGTCAACCTAGCGGGTCTTTGATTATGCATAGTATCTTTTCACTATGTCTGCATTGACGGGGTGAGGAAGGTCGTCACCATCCATGGTGGTTAGAATCATAGCTCCTCCTGAGAAAATATTCTTAACCACAAATGGCCCTTCATAAGTAGGGGTCTATTTTCCCCTGGGATCACCTTGAGGTAAGATAATGCACTTGATTAACAGGTCCCCAACTTGATACTCTTGTCGTCTGACTTTCTTGTTAAATTCCTTGATCATTCGTTTTTGGTACGTCTGACCATGACAAATAGCAGTGAGTCTCTTTTCGTCGATTAAGTTTAGCTGATCAAGCCGGGTCTAAATCCAGTCATCTTTGCTCAAACCTGCATCCTTCATGATCTGGAGAGAGGGTATCTGCACTTCAATAGGCAAGACTGCCTCCATGTCGTAAACCAAGGAATAAGGTGTTGCCCCTGTTGACGTTCGTGTTGAGGTACGGTACCCATGAAGAGCAAACGATAACATCTCATGCCAGTCTTTGTATGTCACTGTCATCTTCTGTACAATCTTCTTAATGTTCTTATTAGCCGCTTCTACAGCCCCATTCATCTTCGGTCGGTAAGGAGAAGAGTTGTGATGCTGTATCTTGAATTGCTCGCAGAGCTCAGTGATCATTTTATTGTTGATATTGGTACCATTGTCTGTAATGATCCTCTCTGGTACACCGTATCGATAGATCATATTGTGCCGAATGAATCGTGCCACGACGTTCTTGGTTACGGTAGAAAAGGAAGCTGCTTCAACCCACTTCGTAAAGTAATCAATTGCTACCAGGATGAAATGATGCCCGTTGGATGCCGTAGGTCTGATCTCGCCGATCATATCAATGCCCCACATTGCAAAAGGCCAAGGCGCTGTCAAAACATTCAGAGGAACTAGAGGTATGTGCACCTTATCAACATAGACCTGGCACTTGTGACATGTCCGAGAATGCTGATAACAGTTGGCTTCCATTGTGGACCAATAATATCCTGCCCGGAGGATTTTCTTTGCCATGGTATGTCCACTGGAATGTGTTCCAAAAGTACCTTCATGCAGCTCTGCCATGATCCTTTCTGCTTCAATCTTATCCACACAATGCAGTAAGGTCGAATCATGGTTACGCTTGTAAAGAATGCCATTGCTGATGAAGAACTTCGCCACGAACCTCCTCAGAAACTTCTTATCATTAACAGATGCACCCTCGGGGTATTCTTGAGCTTCAAGGTACCTATTCACCTCATGATACCAGGGCTTTTCTGTTACTTCTTCAGTCTCAAGATCACAGCAATGTGCAGGTTCATCCAATTTTTCAATAATGATCCGGGGAGCCTCGTTGTCCCAATTGACTTTGAACATAGAAGACATCGTAGCCAGCGCGTCCGCCAACTAATTCTCCTCTCTAGGGAAGTGTTCAAAGGTTATCTCCTCGAAATGGGGAAGCAATGTCAACACATACTCCTTGTAAGGAATAAGATTTGGGTGTTTCGTATCCCACTCGCCTTTGATCTGACTGATCACGAGAGCAGAATCTCCGAAGACACTCAGAAACTTAATCCTTAGGTCAACTGCAGCTCGAAGACCCATGATGCACGCCTCATACTCCGCCATATTGTTGGTGCAGTTGAAACATAGTCGGGCGGTGAACGGAGTATGAGAGCCTTTAGGAGATATGATCACAGCGCCAATGCCATTACCCAAAGCGTTTGAAGCTCCATCAAAGTACATAGACCATCGGGATCCCTCCTCAGGTCCTTCATCCGGTCCAGGTGTCTCACAATCAGTTATCAACATAATATTCTCGTCCGGAAATTCAAAGTTCATAGACTGGTAATCATCCACTGCTTGATGTGCCAAATGGTCTGCCAATACAATTCCCTTGATAGCTTTTTGGGTCGTATATTGGATGTCATACTCAGTCAAGATCATCTGCCATCTTGCTATTCTTCCAAACAAGGCAGGCTTTTCGAAGATATACTTGATTGGATCTATCTTTGAAATCAATAGAGTAGTGTGAGTCAGCATATACTGTCTCAGCCGGCGAGCAGCCCATGCCAAAGCGCAGCAAGTTTTCTCGAGCAGTGAGTTTCGGGTCTCACAGTCGGTAAACTTTTTGCTAAGGTAATAAATAGCATGCTCTTTTCGGCCAGACTCGTCATGTTGACCCAGCACACACCCCGTTGAGTTATCGAGCACAGTCAAGTATAAGATCAGATGTCTCCCTTCAACTGGTGCCATTAGGATGGGTGGCTCCTAGAGATACTCTTTGATTCTTTCTAAAGCGGATTGACATTCATCATTCCAACGTACCACTTGATCTTTCTTCAGTAGCTTGAAGATTAGCTCACAAGTAGCAGTTAGGTGTGAGATGAATCGGGCAATATAATTCAGTCGTCCCAGAAAGCCTCTGACCTCTTTCTCTGTTCTGGGAGCTGTCATCTCTTGTATAGCTTTCACTTTTTCCGGATCCACTTGAATACCTTTGTCGCTCACGATGAAACCCAGTAGTTTACCAGACCTTACCCCAAAGGTGCACTTGTTCGGGTTCAACCTTAGCTTGTACAACTTCAACCTGTCAAAAAGCTTTTGCAGATGGTCAAGGTGTTCTTCCTTAGTCTGGGACCTTGCAATCACATCGTCGAAGTATACTTCAATCTCATGATGGATCATGTCATGAAAAAAAGCAACCATGGCACGTTGATACGTTGCCCCAGCGTTTTTCAACCCAAAAGGCATGACCTTGTAGCAAAAGGTACCCCACTGAGTAACAAAGGTGGTCATTTCCATGTCTTCGGGAGCCATCTTGATCTGATTATAACCGGAGAAACCATCCACAAAGGAGAATACCTTGTGCTGAGCAGTGTTGTCAACCAGAACGTCGATATGGGGTAGAGGGAAGTCATCCTTGGGGCTCGCCCTGTTCAGATCCCTATAGTCAACACACATTCGGACCTTCCCATCCTTCTTCGGCACAGGAACCACATTGGCGACCCACTGAGGGTAAGAAGTCACTGCTAGAAAACCGGCGTCAAATTGTTTCATAACTTCAGCCTTGATTTTCTCAGACATTTCTGGGCGCATTCGGTGAACCTTCTATTTTATGGGAGGACAGTCTTCCTTGGTAGGCAGGCGATGAACCACAATGTCGGTATCCAAACCAAGCATATCTTTGTAAGACCAAGCAAAGATCTCCACGTAGTCACGCAGCATCTGAATCAACCGTTGTTTCACACTAAACTCCATATTTGCACCAACCTTGACTTCCTTCTTGTCTGTCTCAGTACCCAGATTCACCGTTTCCACTGGCTCTTCATGTGGCTGAATAGCCCTCTCTTCCTGGAGTAGTAGTCTTGCAATTTCACCGGGCACTTCGCAATCATCTTCACCTTCGTCTTCGGCTAAGTTGATCGGATTTTCGAAGTCATAACTAGCAGTAGCAGAGTCGTTACCAGTGAGATCCAGAGTGGATGTGGACCTGTATATGTGAGTGTGTGTAAATAGCTGTTTCGCAATATATAATAAAGAAAAACAAGGAGCGCAAAATTTAAAATGAAAAAAACGTCCAATGCTTTTATTAATGATATATGAAAATGACACACAAAAGCCCTCACAAATGAAGCCACGATGCCCCGGGTAATACACCGGTCTATAAAGTTTGAAACATTGTCTATTACAAATTCAAAACAAAAAGTTTCATTACTGGGTGATAACTGAAACGGGCATGGAATCCTTCACTGTCCAGTTGCTTAATCCACCGTTGGTCGTAGGGTAGATCCAACTGTCGATATCAAACTCTTCATCATCATCATCCCTGATAGCATTTACCCCTGCCTCTTGTTTAGGCTTCTCTGGTGCTCCGAACTCAATCTCTTTCGCATCAATCAAGTCTTGGACCTTGTTCTTCAAAGCCCAACAATCATCCGTATTATGCCCCGGGCTATCAGAGTGAAAAGCACAGCGGGCATTAGGGTTATACTTTGGTGACGTTGTATTTGAATTCTTTGGGGGTTCCCTTAGAGTCACCAGATTACTCTTCAGCAGCTGTGGCAGAATCTGAGATAAGGTTATGCTGAGACGAGTGAATTGCCTCTTAGGTCTCTCGTTCTTTTGTTGATTGTTATATTGAGGAGCACCAGCAGGTTTTGAAATAACAACCTCATTGACAGCTTGGAGGTGTTCAGGTTTATTCTGTCTTCTTGTACTGTAGACAGCATTGGACTCTTTCTTAAACGGCTTCTTCTCGGTGCTCGATGAGGAACCCTTCTGTATTTTCCCAGCCTTAATACCAGCTTCAATCCTCTCACCAGTCAAAATAAGATTTGTAAACCCAGATGAAGAGCTTCCAGTCAAGTGGTTGAAGAATGGACCAGACAGGGTCCCCAGAAACATGTCAACAAGCTCACGATCAGCCAAAGGTGGTTGTACCCTTCCGGCAAGGTCTCTCCATTTTTGGGCGTAATCTTTAAATCCTTCACCCGTTCCCATTGACATACCCTGGAGTTGGGTACGCGTAGGAGCGAGGTCAGAGTTGTACTGATACTTCCTGTAGAATGCAGTAGCTAAATCTTCCCAACTGCGGATACTGGCTCCGTCCAACTGATAGAACCACTCAAGCTGAGTCCCTGAGAGATTGTCTTGAAAGAAATGGATCCATAAGTTCTTATCAGCAGTGTAAGGCTGGATCTTCCTCACATATGACCAGAGGTGCAGCTTCGGACAGGAAACTCCGTCATACTTGGCAAAGGCTGGTGCCTTGAATTTATGGGGAATCACCACCCCAGATGATAGACCTAGATCTCCGAAGTCCATACCAGGCACCTTCTGAATTTCCATAGCGCTCAAACGGTCTTCCAGTTGTTTGTACTTATCCTCAGCAGGAGGATACTGTTCTTCATCATAGTTCGTCTCGTTGTCGGAGACCACAGGGCTAGGAGCCCTCCTTTCTTGTGGAATATCTTTCCCTCTAGATGAGGTGGTTATATCAACTTCATTCTGGAGCCTATTCCCAAACCTATGTCCTGTGTTAAACAGGATGGTCCTCTTCTTCTTCTTCTTCTTCTCTTTCAGAATCAAGGTCTTCAGGTCCTGTTGACCCTTAGCTAGATTCATGAACAACTCTTGAAATTGGGCATTCTGGGCCTGGAGGGCCTTGATAGCTTGCTCAGTTGAAGGTTCAGTAGACATGATGATTGCTGAAATAAACAGCGAAGAAGATAAGAGACCTGTAAAGGATACCTGTCTATGAAGTGCATGGGATGAAATGCGTATGATTTATGATTTCAAAGACAATCGGGATTCAAATTTGTAAACAAGAAAGGAAACACACTTTATTAGATTTAAACTTCAAAATTTAAATTGTTCAACAAATTGCCCTTAAGGCATTACAAGAATGGAAATACTGAAAAGTAAACAAAAAACTGGAAAGGAAATCATCAAAAGTCCATCAATGCTCCCATGGTCTCTTCTTATCAGTGCAGACATAGTCATTGAGAATCCGCTCGTTCTCTAACTACCTAGTCAACCTCTGGATCTTCTGCTCCTGTTCGTTGAACTTCTCCTGATGAATCCCGTTCTTCCCGCAGTTGAATCCAAGATCTCTTCAGTGCCCCAATGTCAGTGGGCATATAAGGATGGAGAATGGTTGGAATAACCCCCTTCTTCATTAGCAACTTCAAGAGTGACAGGCCGGACAGCTTCATAAGGCATACCCAGCTTTTGGGCACGGATACGGACCCATCTGAGATATGGCTCCATTGGCAGAGAAGTCTTTGAGCCCAGCTCATGTGGATCAGATTGATGAACTCTGTCCCAAGCCCTGATGAATCTACGACGTTGCTCATCGCTATCCCCTTGAAAATCAAAGATGATATGAGGCATTAGCAGCTCGTGAGGTCCTTCTCTTCTGGCTCTTCCAAATTGACGGAGAGCTAAGCATGGGTTGTAAGAAATTCCTCCATGGGTTCCTAGCAGGGGAACATTAGGATACTCTCCACAGCGATCAATGATAGTCACTTCATCCATACCTTTGAGAGTCCAGATAATGTCATTATGAGAAAGAGACATCACCCTATAACCCCAGCCCATTCCTTCTTTGTTCTTCAGCACTGACTTAGGGAGGTGCGAAATAAACCACCTCGACAATAAGGGAGCACAGTATATCAAGGTTCCCCGCTTTCGGGCCGTACGAGCATAGAGCTGATGAAGGATGTCACCCAAGAGAGTGGGTACAGGGTTCTGAGAGATGAAGATATTTATGGCATTCACATCAACAAAAGTGTCAGGATTCAGAAACAATACCAATCCATAAATCAAAAGAGCCAGAATATCCTCGAACGCCTTAAAGTCTAGGCTATCCCAGAAGTAGTTAGCCTTGCCAACCAAGAACTTAGTCAGAAATCCTTTTGCTCCACTCCTAGTCTCCCAATTAGCCATTACCTCCTCTTTAGTCAAATGAAGGGTTGCAGCAATTTCTTCGGGCCTGAGGGTCTTTTCCCATCCAGTAAACGGAGTCTGTTCCAGAACAGAGATACCGAACAGCTCAGAGAACTCTTCTAGGGTAGGAACCAGTTGGAAGTCCTGGAAAGTAAAACAATGGTACAGCAGATCATAAAACTGGACCGGGACACTCATCATCTGTTCGTCCAATTTGGAGGTGACCAAACTGAGAAGAGAACCATGCCTCCTGATGAAGGAAGTAGTGTCAGGCATCTTGGCAACCAACTCTTTAAGCAAAGTAGGGACTTGGACAAAGTTGATCCGGATGGTATTCTTACGCATGGGCATCATGATGAAACCCTCCTGTCTTTGAAATAGGTTAGTCCTTATGCAAGATGTATGCAATGTTATGATGTCATGATGTCATGATAGTAAGCACACCACAAGTATCCACAAAAAGCAAACATGGTAAAGGCACACAAGTCACACTGAGAGCCCTTAGATTTCAGGCTGGCATGGAGCTTAGGTACTACCCTCTTTCAGTTGATTTGGTTTAAACCTGTCCTAGAAATAGTAACCGGGTTCTAGAGGATCTCAATATCACTGACTACCCTCAATCGGTCATAATTCCAGTTTAGCAACCTTTTCTTGCGGCCGGAATCATCGCGAGAGTTTAGTCTTAATGAGTGTAGCATACTGCTACTGTTCTATGGCCAAGTTGGTCAATTTAAGGTTCTAAGGTCAGTTGGTGCTTAATGACCCCTTAGAAGACCCATATTCTCCTCGTTCCAACACAAGGGATATCGGTACAGACTAAAGTGCCACACCAATGTAGCTACTGCTTCATCCGTATCGGTCTACGCCGTACAGATCCCTCACAGTTTATTGCTACTTACCTAAAGCGTATCCCCAGATCCGGGTTAGGATCTATAAAACTCCGATACAAGCCCACAAAATTAAAGCAAACAAAGCATACAATTGAAAACACAATGATCTAATCCTAAGGTACACCCCACTTATATAGTCCCCAGCAGAGTCGCCAGTTCTGTGATCGGTGGGAATAGAACTGACTGTTTTGGAATGCTGGTTCGCGTTTTACGTTTGTTTTCGCAAAATGTCGCGGTAAACAAGAGTCGCCACCATCTTTTATTTTATCCAACAAGGAAAGGACAAAAGCACAGAAAAATTCATTTTTGAGATGTTTCTCGGGTTCGGGAGGTAGATTATAGAAAGGGAAGGTGTTAGCACCCTTTCTATCCGTGGTTATCCACGGGCTCTTAGGTACTTGCTCATTGTGTTTTCAAAAGTTTGCTTTTCTTTGTGTTTGTGGGTTTGAAAAGAGTTTTTTGTTTTGAAGAGAGTGTAAGTGCGAAAAGTTTTGTTTTATTTTAAAAGGAGCAAGTACTTAAGAACCATCTACCTACTCAAAAAGTAATTAAACTGTACAAATGTCCTTTAGACAGTGCTATCCCACTATTGAGGAGTAGGTAGCACCGTCGTTGGAGTTTTCCGGTCAATTCGATTAAGGGACGTGTGGTCACTAAAGCAATGTTAGGATGCCTTAGTGGTAACCCTAATATCCTAGATCATTTTTCCGAGGCAACCGTTTCGAGGCAACTATGATCTTTGGACAAGAGGGCAACCTCTAAAACTTCCTATACTCAATGACCACGTTCGAGGCAACCAAGTGAGGCCTACCCTAAGAGTGGCATGTGCAAGTGCGTTATTTCGGTTAATTTTATCTGTACATGTTATGGGCGAGCTATGTTAATTTTAAATTAAAGATTTGGTCTTGTCATGCACTGCCTATGTATTAAACATCTAACAGTTAATATTGTGCGGAAATTAAATTGCGGGAAATTAAATCTAAGCTATTACAAGGCGTCGGGTATTTACATCGCCAAAGACAAACCCTTTAATTTAAATTGCGGAAAATAAAAGTAAAGCGGTAAATAAATAAAGTCCTAATTAAAAAATTATTACATACCGGAAGCAATTACAATATTGGATAAAAATAAGACGCGTGCGAGAAAATTAGATCGGCGCATTTCGAGGGTTTTGACCCTTTTTATTAAAGAAAGCATATTTTTTGTTATTTTGAATTAAAAGAAAATTAAACCTAAACTAATTAATTAATTAAATAAATAAATATTTTTTGGGTTTTTGAATATTTAAGGAAATAAAAATAAAATTATTAAAATTATTAAAAAAACCTAATTCTATATTGATTTTAATTTATTGCAAAAATATTAATGTTAAACCTATTTAAAAGTAAGTTAATTAAATTATTTATTTACAAAAATAAAATAATTTAATTTAATTTAATAAATAAAAATAATGTTTTTTTATGTTTTCTGATTTTATTAAGAAAATTATTAATTAATTAATTAACAATAAAATAAAAATTAGAACAAAAATAAATAAATATAAAAAATAAAGAGTAAAAGAAATAACCCAGGGGGTGTAGGCCTGATTTCAGTGTATGATTGGCAATCTCCAGGCCCAAACGCAATGGCCTTTGTTGACTTTTCTCATTACCCACGCGCGTGCTGACTTGGGTGTACTGTAAGCTATCAATTCTGGCCTCTGGATTTGATCTGAAAACACCTATCTAGTATCTGGACAAGGGCATATGGTGAGCCCTGCTTTGAGCGCTGCATGGAATTATGTGAGACAAAATAATACAAATGTTTTGGGGGACCTGGGATTCGAACCCAGGTCCCAAGGGATAATCCACTAACAAGCTTACCATCTCTACTAGCGCGTTCTTTTGTTATTAAAATAAACATTAATCATTATATGTAAAACAACGCTAGGCCTGGAATAAAAAAAATATGAGCGCCAATAATTTGAACCAGCGAATAGGGTGTGGCTACGCAATCATCTTCTTTGCTGGCCCCTGTATATTTTCCTGCGGATTCTTATCCGCAGCAAAATCCGTTGCTTTCTCCTATAGTGAGTTATAGGCCACAAAAATGCCATCCAAAGCCATCATCCTGTTCGTCTCATTCTCCTAAATCCATCCATGGCCATGGCTTGTTTCAATTTTCCCTGAAATCAAAACACCTAAATACAAGAAACCCAAACCCTAGTTTCAGGTAGGGCCTTACAAGCTACGAAAATCAAATTGAATAATGCAGAAATGTTGGAATTTAAACGTTAAGCATGATGGTACAAGAAAATTGGCAAAAAGATGCAAGAAAAATGATTCAAGATTCCATGTACAGGGCCATGTTCGTGACGACTTACAGGGTGATTCTGGTGGTCTCAGGACTTGATTCTGGTTGTTATAGCTTCAGGAGATTGCAAGCAAGAACACCATGTTGTGATTTTGGATTGAAACGAGCCCTAAGAGTGATTTCAGATTCCAAGTTTTCAAGCTTTTTCTCAAACCTTGTCTGGCTGTTTCTTGCAGTTTTTGATCATGTTTTCAATGTGTACAGCTTGTGTGTGTATAAGGGAATGAACTTAGGTTAAAACTTGGGCTTGAATCCATGTGCATTGAAGATGGAAGATATGATTTGATCACCATTGATAAAGTTTCCAAAAATGTCCAAATCTGATTTTTTGTGCATAACAAAGCTTGATACGAATTTTATTTGGTTCATGATGATAATTGAAGTCTATACCAATCACAAAGATATCATTCTATCAAATTTTAAATTTTATTTGAATTAATATTGATTTAAAATGAATTAAATCAATAAAAATTAAATAAAATAGAAAAATTAATGAATGAACATGAAATTGAAGATGGGACACGTGTGTGGTGTGATAAGACCAAATCAAGTGGAAAAAAGTGGGCCCTTTTGTCAAAAATTGGAGTTTTGAGGATATTTGACTTTTGGCAATTTTGGAAAAATGCCCAACTTCAACAATGCATAACTTCTTCAATTTTTAACTTTTGGAAGTGTTATTGGACTTTTTAGAAACCTTGAGATGTCCTCTAACCAACATTTTTTGTCTCATCTCATTTTGATATTCCATGCTCAAGTTATAAGCTTTGGCAAAAAATGTGTTTTTGTTGACTTTCAAAAATGACCTATAATGTCCAAATTTGTAACTTCTTGTGAGTGCATTCCTTGATCTTCGGGTGTGAAGATGGATTGTAGGAAATTGAATCCTCTTCAAGATGAGATTTGGGTGGGTCATTTCTCATAAAGTATGAGAAAGTTATGCTTGGTCAAAATTGAGTTGACTTTTCCTACAAAACCCTAATTTAGCAACTTTTGAATCTTGATGAATCTTGAGCAATCCTTGATGAATCATGATCAACCCTTGATCAAATGATGAATTATACTTCTAAATGACTGTCCATAGGTCACAGTTGACTTTTGCCCTAGCACAGTCAATTTTTGGACTTCTTGAGTAATTGACTGACCAAACTTTCTCTGCAAGGCTTGAAATTTGACATGGATGAACTTGAGAACATATTAGGACATTGGGGAGCATTTGAGACCATTTGGATTCAAGGACCTTGATGCAACACAAAACCCTACTTTTGAATTGACTGCCTTAGGAGGTGATTTGACTGTCCAACTCTTGAGCCATCTTGAACAACTTGGAGATGATTCTTGACATGTCTTGAGAAATATGGGAGGGAAAATTTTAGGGTACAACAAAGTGGTTACAACAATATTGTCAAAATAAATGATAAGCGCGCGGCGAATCCAATGCGAGACGATTAGGGTTTTGACCCTTGACTAAACCTATTGACGATTTGATTAAAAAATGATATTTTTGTTATTTAAGAAAATAAGGAAACCATTGAATTTTAAAAGGAAAATCCTAATTCTAATTAATTTCAAATTAAGAAAAATAAATTAATTTTATTCTAAAAAACCTATTTTTTGTATTTTTTATTATTTGAGAAAGAAAGAAAAATTAAATCAACAGTTAACCTAATTTCTGATTGAATTTTAATTATGAAAGAGATTAAAATTGTCCTAAATTAATTAAACTAATCAATTAAAAATATTTATTAAGAAAAATAAATATTTTATTATCTTGATTGGTTGGTTCAAAATAAAATGATTTTTGTGTTGATTAAAAAAAACAAAATAATTAAAGAAAGGAAAATAAAGAAATATAAATAACTGAATGAGCCTACTGTCAGCAAATCTGGTTCTGACTGATGGGATCAGAAGATGCTGCTCTTAGAAGGTGGGGCGCGCTGGATCTGATTCTGGCTGGTGGATCAGAAGATGCTGCTCTTCAGAAGATGAGGCACTGGATCTGATTTTGGCTGATGGATCCAGAAGATGATGCGCTTCAGAAGATGCAGGTGTACTGGATTTGATTCTGGCTGATGGATCCAGAAGGTGATGGTCCTCAGAAGGTGCACGTGTTGGATCTGGTGAAAACAAAGGAGAAAATACCAAAATCTCACACCTGGGATCGAACCCAGAACAATAAGCTTCTGACTTCCTTCTTCTGACCAATTGTGCTGGATGTTAATTTGTTAATATAATAAAAACAAACAATATATCAGAACAAAAGGTTTCTGGCCAAAATAACGCGCCAGAATTTGAATCAGCCAATCAGGTTGTGACACGCTATTGTCTTTTTCCCTAGAACCGTCGTTTTAAGTTCTGATTCTTTTACCTACAGACGCAGGTCTATTATTGAAACCTGTGTCATTCAAAAATCAAGCATATGCAATATGAATTCAATTGGGGACCATGGATCAACTGGATTTGAAACTCTGATCATCATGGTACCCATTATTTTGTCTAATTTAGCTTGAAAACCAAAACCCTAAATTGGAGCACAGAACCCTAACAATGGCAAAAGTTTATTCCTGCACTGTAACTCAAATTAAACTATCCAGAAACATTGCAAATATGCTGATGAACACAAATATGTAATTTAGACATGCTGAATATGCAAGAATTACAATAATTGAATATGGATAATTTTGCAAACCGTGAGAATGCTAGGCGGTGGTTCTGGGTGTTCTGATGCCTGCGATTGATTGGGAATGATTCCTGAGATGTCCTGGAATTGATTTCTGGCTTTGAAACTCCTTGATTAGCCTTCTATTCCAGAATTTGGATCTCACTTTTTATCAAAAATTCTGAGTTTCTTTTCTGGCAATTTCACGTCTCCAATCCCTTTCTTTGATCTGCTAACCTTTCTTATATAACCTAGAATAAACTAGGTTAACAAACATGGATTAAATCTTTGCATTTATCCAAGATTTGATTTGATTTTCAATGCATAGGATATCTTTCTATTTTCATGCCAATCGTGCCTTTCTTGTACCAATTTTCATTGATGTGATTTGATTATGATATGCCAGCATTATGAGCTTGTGATTCTATCCAAAAATCCAATCAAAGCAAATCTTTGCTATTATTTACCAATTATTTGATTTAATTCAATTTTTAATAAATAAAAAATCAAAATAAAATAAATAATGAAGAAAATAACATGTGAGTGAGCATTTGGGTCGTGGACCATGTTATAAGTGAGGTGCAAGCATAAAAAGTTGGGTCCATTTAGCAAAAAATGGAAATTTGAGCATATTTGACTTTTGGCAATTTTGCAAAAATGGTCAACTTGGACAATGCGTAACTCTCTCAATTTTGACCCTAGAGAGGTGTTTTTGGACTTTTTAGAAATATTAGGATGTCCTCTAAGAAACCATTTTGGCCTCATCCCAATTGAGTCTTCCATGTTCTTGTGTGAAGCTTTGACCCAAAAAGGTGTTTTTGTTGACTTTTCAAAATGACCTATAATGTCCAAATTCATATCTTATTTTGAGTGCATATTTTGAACTTGGGAGATGAAGATGAATTATAGGGAATTGCATCATCTTCAAAATGAGCTTTGGATGGGTCATTTTTGATAAAGTATGAGAAAGTTATGCTTGGTAAAAGTTGAGTTGACTTTTCCTACAAAACCCTAATTTAGCAAGTTTTGGGTTTTTGATGAATTATGGGCAATCCTTGATGAATCATGATCAACCCTTGATCAAATGATGAATGATACTCCAAAATGAGGATGTTGACTAAAAATCTTGAAGTTTGACTGTATGTGGACCACAGTTGACTTTTGACCTAACACTGTCGACTTTTAGGCCTTTGAGCAATTGATTGAGCAAACTTCCTCTACAAGGCTTGAAACTTGACATGGGTGATCTTGAGGACATATTAGGAGAATGGTGAGAATTTGGGATCCTTTGGACTCAAGCATGTTGATGCAAAATGAAACCCTAATTTGAGGTAGACTGCCTTAGGAGAGAGTTTGTCTGGTCAATTATTGGACTTCTTTGAGCAATTTGAGGACCTCACTTGACAAGTATTGAGAAATATGGGAGGGAAAATTTTAGGGTATAACAACTGCCACAGTTCAATCTTCTTAAACCTGAGGATGTAGATTGGCGTGTCTGCCCTTTATGATCTGAAGGTGGAAGATGATTGAACACTAGAGTGCCCAAAAATTTACACTCGTATGAAGTGATTTGTGATATCAGGAATGGGCTTATAGATGTCATTTGGTAGCTGCTAGAAAACTGTTGGAGATGGGCTTAAAGATTCCATCCGAAGAGATGTCGATTGTATAAGAGATTCCTTTGCGAGGACCCATATACCTGTTGTTGAGGAGGACCTTGCTGGGGAATGTTGGTCTCTGTCTTGAGAGGAATAGAGTTTAAGGAGCTTCAGTTGTTCGTTACTATACTGGGGAATAATTCCGGTTTGGAAAGCAGAAGCGAACTGTGTGCTTGGTCGGGGTATATGCTGCACCACGACTTTCTAGGGAAATGTGAAATCAATTGTGTTTGATCAGGTCCCGATCTTACAGTGTTGTGGACTGTAGTCTGGGGATAAGGGAGGCTGAACCCGGATAGTAAGGTTAGGAGAAGGAACCTGGATAGTAGGGTTAATTCGGTATGAAATCCTGGGTTGTAGGGCTGTGAGAAGGAACCTGGATAGTAGGGTTACTTCGATATGAAAGCCTGGATAATATGGCTGTGAGAAGGAACCTGTATAGTAGGGTTACTTCGATATGAAAGCCTAGATAGTAGGGCTGTGAGAAGTACCTGGATAGTAGGGTTACTTCGATATGGAAGCCTGGATAGTAGGGCTGTGAGAAGGAACCTATATAGTAGGGTTACTTCGATATGAGAGCCTGGATAGTAGGGCTGTGAAAAGGAACCTGGATAGTAGGGTTACTTCGATATGAGAGCCTGGATAGTAGGGCTGTCAGAAGGAACCTGGATAGTAGGGTTACTTTGGTATGAAAGCCTGGATAGTAGAGCTATAAGAAGGAACCTGGATAGTAGGGTTACTTTAGTATGAAAGCCTGGATAGTAGGGCTGTGAAAAGGAACCTGGATAGTAGGGTTACTTCGGTATGAAAGCCTGGATAGTAGGGCTGTGAGAAGGAACCTGGATAGTAGGGTTACTTCGATATGAGAGCCTGGATAGTAGGGTTGTGAGAAGGAACCTGGATAGTAGGGTTACTTCGGTATGAAAGCCTGGATAGTAGGGCTGTGAGAAGGAACCTGGATAGTAGGGTTACTTCGATATGAAAGCCTAGATGGTAGGGCTATGAGAAGGAACCTGGATGGTATGGTAACTTCGACATGAAAGCCTCGATGGTAGGGCTGTGAGAAGGAACCTGGATAGTATGGTTACTTCGATATGAAAGCCTGGATGGTAGGGCTGTAAGAAGGAACCTGGATGGTAGGGTTACTTCGATATGAAAGCCTGGATAATAGGGTTGTGAGAAGGAACCTGGATAGTAGGGTTACTTCGATATGAATGCCTGGATAGTAGGGCTGTGAGAAGGAACCTGGATAGTAGGGTTACTTCGATATGAAAGCCTGGATGGTAGGGCTTTGACAAGGAACCTAGATGGTAGGGTTACTTCGATATGAAAGCCTGGATGGTAGGGCTGTGAGAAGGAACCTGGATAGTAGGGTTACTTCGATATGAAAGCCTGGATAGTAGGGCTGTGAGAAGGAATCTGTATAGTAGGGTTACTTCGATATGAAATCCTGGATAGTAGGGTTGTGAGAAGGAATCTGGATAGTAGGGTTACTTCGATATGAAAGCCTGGATAGTATGGCTGTAAGAAGGAACCTGAATAGTAGGGTTACTTCGATATGAGAGCTTGGATAGTAGGGTTGTGAGAAGGAACCTAAATAGTAGGGTTACTTCGTTATGAGTGCCTGGATAGTATGGCGGTGAGAAGGAACCTGGATAGTAGGGTTACTTCGATATGAGAGCCTTGATAGTAGGGCTATGAGAAGGAAATTGGGTAGTAGGGTTACTTCAGTAAGAAAGCCTGAATAGTAGGGCTGTGAGAAGGAACCTGGATAGTAGGGTTACTTCGGTATGAAAGCCTAGATAGTAGGGCTGTAAGAAGGAACCTGGATAGTAGGGTTACTTCGGTATGAAAGCTTGGATAGTAAGGCTGTGAGAAGGAACCTAGATAGTAGGGTTACTTCGATATGAGAGCCTGGATAGTGGGGTTGTGAGAAGGAACCTGGATAGTAGGGTTACTTCGGTATGAAATCCTGGATAGTAGGGGTATGAGAAGGAACCTGGATAGTAGGGTTACTTCGGTATGAAATCCTGGATAGTAGGGCTGTGAGAAAGAACCTGGATAGTAGGGTTACTTCGGTATGAAAGCCTGGATAGTAGGGTTGTGAGAAGGAACCTGGATAGTAGGGTTACTTAGATATGAGAGTCTGGATAGTAGGGCTGTGAGAAGGAACCTGGATATTAGGGAGAAGGAACCTCGATAGTAGGGTTACTTCCATATGAGAGCCTGGATAGTATGGCTGTAAGAAGGAACCTGGATAATAGGGTTACTTCAGTATGAAAGCCTGGATTGTAGGGCTGTGTGAAGGAACCTGGATAGTAGGGTTACTTCGGTATGAAAGCCTGGGTAGTAGGGCTATGAGAAAGAACCTGGATAGTAGGGTTACTTCGATATGAAATCCTGGATAGTAGGGCTGCTTCGGAATGAGTTTGGGTAAAACTGGAGAGGGAACCTGGGTAAGGTTGTTCTTGTTGCACTGATGATTACTCTGTTTAGCTTCGAGTGTTGATCATGGGCTTGCTGGAAATTGTTCACAATAACTGTATTTTCTGAAAGAAATACAGGGTTAGTTATGCATGATACATGAGATGCATTGTATAATGACGTTCTCAAAATAAATGAGACAATGTTATATGTGTTGTATGCACATGTCATGATGTATGAACATGAAATGCTGACATAACAATCTGAATCTGGGAAAATAAATCCCTGATTGCTATAAAAACCATAGTTCCTCCACCTCTGTTGGGGATGGTGAACAAAGATGACCGTGCGGGGGATTTTCCCCTTGGCTGGTAAATATTCTTCCGGACGAGATTCTATCTGAGGATAACTCTGCGGGGAATAACTCTGTTGGAGAGGAGATACTCTATTTATAGATTTGTTGACTTGGAGAAACAACTCAGCTGGGGATGAATTACTGTTGCTGATGATAATGAATTTTGTTGGAGATTGAATTTCTGCTTATGAGAGAAATCAACTTTGCTTGGGGAAAAATCTACCGACTCACTTGTGATTGTGAACCTTGACCGGGGAGAGTTGTATCTTGTTCGGGAAAGCTAGCACAACTGTCTTTGGATACCTTTTACTTTGTGGGGAGTGTATGTACCACTGCTTATGTTCTCGAGCTGGCTCCATCCCGGTACCTGATGGGCAGAGTAACTGTAAGGTTTTGGACACTTCTTGTTCGTCCCTATTCCTGGAGTTATGAGTAATCGTCTCTTGTTTCTTATGCAAATATTTATGAGCAGCAATTATTTTCAAACGCATGTATCAAAAATGAATCATTGGATGTTCTTGCAAAACAAAACGGAAAAAGAAAAATAAATTGAAATTTCCTCTGAAAATGAATTATATTGCTTTTTGAAGTTGGCCTGTAACAGGCATTTTGTACACGAAGGCTGACGTCCCAGTAAGAGAACGACTCCGAAAGAACATAAATTATACAATTTTGTGTAAAAGAAAGAATAACGGCTATGTAAAACAATCCCATTGGGTTCTAACTCTACTATTGCCTTTATATCTTTGAGCGCCTCATCACTTTTCTACTTGGCCGGAGATGGATCAGATTGATTGGTGCCGTCTGAGCTTGATAGTCGATACCGAAGTCTGGTTGCAAGATGATCCAATGAGACATAGTTTTACGCTTCGATCCCTAATTTTTTCCTGGGCCGTCCTTTCGGGTTTTCGGTCCACCGGGATACCCTTTTTTACCCAAGTCGCCTTTCCAGGTTTTCGACTTGCCGGGTATACAATTTTTTTCATTTTCATCCCTTACTTTTTCCCGAACCATTTTGGTTCGCCGGGAAGCCCTTATTTTTTCCTAGTCCAGTCAACCTAGCAGGTCTTTGATTAGGCGTAGTATCTTTTCACTATGTCTGCATTGACGGGGTGAGGAAGGTCGTCTCTATCCATGGTGGTAAGAATCATAGCTCCTCCCGAGAAAATGTTTTTAACCACAAATGGCCCTTCGTATGTGGGGCTCCATTTTCCCCTGGGATCACCTTGCGGTAGTATGATGCGTTTGATCACTAGATCCCTGACTTGATATTTTTGACGTCTGACTTTCTTGTTAAAAGCCTTGATCATTCGCTTTTGATATGCCTGACCATGACAGATAGCAGTAAGTCTATTTTCATCGATTAGATTTAGCTGATCAAGTCGGGTTTGGATCCAGTCGTCTTCGTTCAAACCTGCATCCTTCATAATCCTGAGAGAGGGTATCTGGACTTCGATGGGTAGGACTGCCTCCGTACCATATACCAGAGAGTAGGGTGTTGCCCCTGTCGACGTCTGTGTTGAGGTACGGTACCCATGAAGAGCGAATGGTAACATCTCGTGCCAGTCATTGTAGGTCACCGTCATCTTCTGCACAATCTTCTTGATGTTCTTGTTAGCTGCTTCAACAAACCCATTCATCTTTGGCCGGTAGGGAGAGGAGTTATGATGCTGAATCTTGAACTGTTTGCAGAGCTCGGTGATCATTGTGTTATTGAGATTTGTACCATTGTCAGTAATAATCCTCTCTGGTACACCATATCGACAAATCAGATTGTGTCGGATGAACCGCGCTACGACGTTCTTGGTTACTGTAGCAAACGAAGTTGCCTCAACCCACTTTATAAAGTAATCAATTGCTACCAGAATGAAACGATGCTCGTTCGATGCAGTAGGTCTGATCTCGCCAATCATGTCGATGCCCCACATCGTAAAGGGCCAAGGAGCCGTCAAAACATTCAGGGTAACCGGAGGTACATGCACCTTCTCAGCATAGACTTGGCACTTATGACAGGTTCGTGAGTGTAGATAACAATCAGCTTACATAGTGGACCAGTAATAACTTGTCCGTAGGATTTTCTTCGCCATAGTATATCCACTGGAACGAGTTCCGAA
This sequence comes from Vicia faba, assembly GCA_948472305.1. Taxonomy (NCBI): domain Eukaryota; kingdom Viridiplantae; phylum Streptophyta; class Magnoliopsida; order Fabales; family Fabaceae; genus Vicia; species Vicia faba. The sequence goes on from OX451738.1 coordinate 1,010,315,377, forward strand.
GGTACCTTCATGTAACTCTGCCATGATTCTTTCTGCCTCGCTCTTGTCTATACACCGTAGTAAGATTGAATCATGGTTATGCTTATAGAGAATTCCATTATTGATGAAGAACTTCGCAGCGAACCTTCTCATAAACTTCTTATCATTAAGAGATTCCCCATCGGGATATTCTTGAGCCTCAAGATACCTCTTTACCTCGTGAAACTAGGGTTTATCTTCTACCTCTTCAGTATCAATGTCACAGCAATATGCGGGTTCGTCCAACCTCTCAATGGTAATCTGGGGAGCTTCATTGTCCCACCTGACTTTGAACATAGAAGACATGGTAGCTAGCACATCCGCCAACTGGTTCTCTTCTCGTGGGAAATGTTCAAAGGTTACTTCCTCAAAGTGTGGGAGTAATGTCAGTACATACTCTTTGTAAGGAATAAGATTAGGGTGCTTCGTATCCCACTCGCCTTAGATCTGACTTATCACCAGAGTGGAATCTTCGAATACACTCAAGAACTTAATCTTCAGGTCAATAGCAACTCGAAGACCCATGATACACGCTTCATACTATGCCATATTGTTGGTGCAGTTAAAACATAATCGGGCGGTGAATGGAGTATGACAGCCCTCAGGAGATATGATTACAGCGCCAATGCCGTTACCCAATGCGTTCGATGCTCCATCAAAATACATAGACCATCAGAATCCCTCCTCGGGTCCTTCATTCGGTCCAGGTTTTTCGCAGTCGGTCACCAACATGATATTCTCATACGGGAACTCGAAATTCGTGGACTGGTAGTCATCCACGGCCTGATGCGCCAAGTGATCCGCCAATACACTGCCCTTGATTGCTTTTTAGGTTGTGTATTGGATGTCGTATTCGGTCAAGACCATCTGCCATCTTGCTATTCTTCCAGAGAGAGCAGGCTTCTCGAAAATATACTTGATCGGATCCATCTTTGATATCAACAAGGTGGTGTGAGTCAGCATATACTGTCTCAGCCGGCGAGCAGCCCATGCCAAAGTGCAGCAAGTTTTCTCGAGCAATGAGTATCGGGTCTCACAGTCGGTAAACTTTTTTCTAAGGTAATAAATGGCGTGCTCTTTTCGTCCAGACTCATCATGTTGCCCCAGCACACACCCCATTGAATTGTCTAGCATTGTTAAGTATAATATCAAAGGTCTTCCTTCTACTGGAAGCATCAAAATTGGTGGTTCTTGAAGGTATTCTTTGATTCTTTCAAAATCATTCTGGCATTCATCATTCCACTTTACCACTTGATCTTTCTTCAGCAGCTTGAAGATTAGCTCACAAGTAGCAGTCAAATGTGAAACGAACCTGGCGATGTAATTCAGACGTCCCAAGAAGCCTCTAACTTCCTTCTCTGTGCGGGGAGCCGACATTTCTTGTATGGCCTTTACTTTTGCAGGGTCCACCTGAATACCCTTATCACTGACGAAGAAACCCAGAAGCTTACCGGACCTTACCCCGAAGGTGCATTTGTTCAGATTCAACCTCAGCTTGTACGTCTTCAACTTGTCAAACAGTTTCTGGAGATGATCAAGGTGTTATTCCTCAGTCTGGGACCTGGCGATCATGTCATTAACATAAACCTCAATCTCGCGATGAATCATATCATGGAACAAAGCGACCATGGTGCACTGATAAGTTGCCCCAGCATTCTTCAACCCAAAAGGAATTACCTTGTAACAGAAGGTGCCCCACTGTGTAACGAAGGTAGTCTTCTCCATGTCCTCAGGAGCCATCTTGATCTGGTTGTAGCCAGAAAAGCCATCCATGAAGGAGAAGATCTTGTGTTGCACGGTGTTGTCAACTAGAACATCAATGTGAGGTAGTGGGAAATCATCCTTGGGGCTTGCCCTATTCAGATCTCTATAGTCCACACACATCCGTACCTTACCGTCCTTATTTGGTATCGGTACAACGTTGGCAACCCACTGCGGATAAGAAGTGACAGCTAAGAACCCTGCGTTGAACTGTTTCATGACTTCTGCCTTGATTTTCTCTGAAATTTTAGGGTGCATACGGTGAACTTTCTACTTTACCAGAGGACAATCCTCTTTGGTCGGCAGGCCGTGTACCACAATATTAGTGTTTATCTCAGGCATGACTTCATATGGCCAAGATAATATCTCAACATAGTCTCGTAGCATTTATATTAACCATTGTTTGACACTAGGCTCCAGATTCGCACCTATCTTAACCTCTTTCCTGTCTTCCTCTGTACCCAAATTCACTGACTCAACTGGCTCTTCATGAGGCTGTGTGGCCCTTTCTTCCTGCTGTAATAGTCTAGCAAGTTCTCCAGGCACCTCACAATAATCCTCACCTTCGTCCTCGGCTTGGTTGATTGGATTTTTGAAGTCATAAACGACAGTAGCAGACCTGTTATCAATGGGATCCAGAGTGGATATGGATCTGCATTATGATACGTGAGTGTGTGTAAGAGAATAGCTGTTTTGATAAAGTGAGGGACAGAAAAATAAAAACAAGGAGTGCAAAATTTGTATGCAAGAAACGTCCAATGCTTTATTAATGTTATATGAAATGATAAATAATAAGCCCTCACAAGCAAAGCCAAGGTGCCTCGGGCTAGGCATCGGGTCGTAAAGTTTCAAACTGTTTATTACAAATCTTAAAACAAAAAGCCAATTACTGCGGAATAAAAGAAACAAGTATGAAGTCCTTCGCCGTCCAACTATTCAGTCCACCATTGGTTGTTGGGTAGATCCAGCTGTCGATGTCTGAATCTTCTTCATTGTCCTCAATTGCATTAACTCCCCGATTGCTGATGTGTAGAGGAGGTCTTCCAATCCGTGCGTGCCTAACATCCCTCTGAGCCCCTGTAGTAAAGCCCAAACCAAATTTGTCAGTTTTGTGAGTGAAATTAGGGAGCTGACCCTAATTGGTACACCCACCTTCTTTAATTACAGCCCTGGCGTCTTTGAGAGAAGCCATCTTCAACAGAGGTTTGCCGGTAGTAACTTCAGTTGATGCCGAGAACTGAGGCACCTCTTCGAAATTTTGACAAGGCGTTTATATGAATTTCCCATCCATCTCTACGTATCGAAAGGAGTTGAGATGTCTCACCATATACTCTTCTTCACCTTGTACCGTGACAATCTTCCCCTTCACTGGATATTTCAGCATTTGATGGAGTGTGGAAGTAACTGCCCCAGCCTTATGAATCCAAGGGCGACCCAGCAAGCAAGAATATGATGGCTTGATATCCATTACGTAGAAGGTGGACCCAAAGGTCTGAGAACCCACTTTAACAGGGATGTCCACCTTCCCGTGCACCATTCTTTTTGATCCGTCAAAAGCCCTCACCACAATGTTACTTGGCTTTAAGGTCAAACCCTCACAATCCAAACTGTCCAATGCTTTCTTCGGCAGAACATCCAGCGAAGACCCGGTGTCAACCAGTACATGAGCCATAGTGGTGCCCCAGCACTCAATCGAGACATACAAAGCATCATTATGATTCCTCCCTTTATCAGTCAGATCTGCATCTGAAAATCCTAGCCCATTGTCGGTAGTCAGGCTAGCCACACAATCTTTGAACTGATATGCAAAAGTTTCCTGCGGCACATGCACAGTCTTGAGAAATGCAATCAAGGCCTTCGCATGGGCTTTAGAACACAACAACAGGGACAACATGGAGATTTTTGATGGGGTCTGCCCCATCTGTTCGACCACATTGTAATCGCTCTTCTTGATAATTTTCAATATTTCCTCTATCTCTTGTTTCGAAGTTTCTACAATGATCTTCTTAGGTGCCTCCGTTTAGGCAGGTTCACCTATGATTTATTTGCCTTGAGTCCCAGATGGCTCAGCAGCAGGGGTGACAACTGGAGTAGGAATTGGGATAGTAGGTGATGTACTAGTAGACGGAATGACAACAGGTTCATGGACAGTTGGAGGGGAAATCTCAGGAGAGAAGAGTCTTCCACTTATGGTGACCTTGCTAGCCCCCAAAATATTACTGACATCCGTATCGGCTTCTTCAGTCCTCAGATCTCATTTAACACCATGGTAATATATATCAGCATCGTAATGCCATGGGATAGCCTTATCTGAGGTATATGGGATGGGACCCGGAGCGTTGATTATTAACGGATCAATTCTTGGAACAGGTGTAACCCTAACAGGTTTTCTCGAGGAAACCTTGGAAGGATTGGAGGAAATGGTTATGATGGAAACATCTTTAAATGGAATCATAGTCTTCTCAAACAAAATCTCTTTATTATCCATCAGGCGCTGAACACCTGACTTTAACAAACAACAACCGGAAGGCAGAATTGAACACATGTGGCAACCTTCACCACAGCCCGAAAATAAACCGGCTAACAGCAAATTCCTCTTAACCGTCATCAGAGGAGTAGAGATTTCTTCCACAAAGGTCATAAACAAACTTGTGTTCACAGCATTAACTCCACGACCATGTTTGGGCATGGGAGCAGTTATAACATTTGGCTTTTCCGGAGCATCAAACTCTATCTCTTTAGCTTCCAGCAAATCTTGCACTTTATTCCTCAGAATCCCAGCAATCGTTTGTATCATGGCCTGGGCTCTCCGAATGGTAGGCGCACCGCGCGTTGGGATTGTATCTGGGAGAAACTGTGTTTGGATTCTTGGGAGCCTCTTTCAAGTTTTCCAAGTTGGATTTTAATAGATGAGGTAGAATTTCAGCCAAAGTCATGTTGATGCGGGTAAACTGCCATTGCGGTCTTTCCACCCTTTGCTGATTGTTGCATTGTGGAGCAACCGCGGGTCTTGGTATCACTACAGCATTTACCGCTTGACGGTGTTCAGATCTGCTTTGGCCTCTCAGGCCATAAACTACACTAGCTTCCTTCTTACCGGTGAAAGGCTTATTTGCTGCACTTGACAAAGCATCCTTTTGTATCTTACCACTTCGGATACCAGCTTCTACTCTCTCTCTCCAGTCAAAATCAACTCAGTAAACCCAGATGACGAACTCTCGATCAAGTGATTGAAAAATAGACCAGATAGCGTCCCTAAAACATGTCAACCAACTCCCTATCAGACAAAGGGGGTTGGACTCTTCCAGCCAAGTCTCTCCACTTTTGGGCATAATCCTTAAAACCTTCACTTGCACCCCTAGACATACCCTGGAGCTGAGTATGAGTGAGGGCAAGGTCGGCGTTATATTGATACTGCTTGTAAAAAGCAGCAGCAAGTTCTTCCCAGTTTCGGACACTGGCCCCTTCCAATTGATAAAACCATTCAAGTTGAGTCTCTGACAGACTATCTTGAAAGAAGTGCACCCACAAATTTCTATCAGCAGTGTGGGGTTGGATCTTTCGGACATACGAGCGGAGATGGAGTTTTGGGCAGGATACTCCATCATATATAGCAAAAACTGGAGCTTTGAACTTATGAGGGATGACCACTCCCGATACCAGTCTCAGCTCTCTGAAGTCCAAACCAGGGATCTTCTGAATCTCCATAGCACTCAGACGGTCTTCTAGTTGCTTGTACCCATCCTCAGTAGGAGGATATTTCTCATTGTCATAATCCATATCATTGTCAAAAAATGCAGGACTAGGGTCCTTGGCACTTTCTTGGTTCTCCCCGTACTTGGATGAGGAGGTCAGATCAGCTGGTTGTCTCAACCTTTCTCCGAATCTTCTACCCATGTTCAGAATACCGACCTTCTTCTTCTTCTTCTTCTTCTCTTTCAGAATAAGGGTCTTCAAATCCTCTTGCCCTTTAGCCAGACTTATGAACATCTGTTGGAATTGGGTGTTTTGTGCCTGAAGATCTTTGATGGCTTGATCGGAAGACATTTCTACTGAAATAAACAACGAAGAAGATGAGAAACCTGTAAGGGTACCTGTAATGATATGTATGATAATGGGATGTGCATGTAATGATTTCAAAGACTTTGGGAGATTTAAATTTGCAAAACAAGAATAAATAAAATTTATTAGATTAACTTTGAAAAGGTTCAACAATGCCTTTAAGGCGTTACAAAGAAGTACATAAAACAAAACTAGAAAAACCAAAATTAAAAATCCCTTGGTCGCTTCCTCTTTGTGCCGATGTAGTCATTGATCACTCTTTCTTCCTCGAGCTGCCTGGTGAGCTTCAAAATCTTCCTCTCTTGCTCATGGTACTTTTCCCGTTAAGTATCCCGCTCATTCCTCAGCTGAATCCAAGACCTCTGCAACTCCCCAGGATCGGTGGGCATGTAAGGATAGAGAACTGTGTAAGGAATTCCTTCTTCATTAGTGGGCTCCACAACCACTGGTAACACGGCCTCATAGGGCATCCCAAGCTTCTGGGCATGTGCTCGGACCCATTGGAGGTAAGGCTGCATAGGCAGGGAAGTCTTTAGTCTCAACTCTTGGGGGTCAGATCTGTTCACCATGCCCCAAGCTCGTATAAACCTCCTACGATGCTCCTTAACGTCCTCCTTATTGTCAAATACAATGTCCTCAAGAAGTAAATCATGGGGACCATCTCTCCGAGCGCGACCAAATTGTCACAAAGCTAGACAAGGATTGTAAGTTATACCTCCTCTGATTCCAAGCAATGGGACATTAGGGTATCCCCCACAACGGTCAATAACAACAGTGTCTTCCATAGCCCGAGAACACCAAAGAATATCTGTATGGTAAAATGACATTATTCTGTAGGACTAACCCAAACCTTCTTCGTTCTTCAGCACAGACTTGGGGAGGTGAGAAATAAACCACCTCGACAGCAGCGGCATGCAACACATAAGAGTCGCTCTTCTCCTCACAGAACGAGTATAGAGGGCATGCAAGATATCACCCAGCAAGGTAGGCACAGGATTGCGATAAAGGAAAATCTTGACAACATTCACATCTACAAAGGAATCCGGATTCGGGAAGAGAACCAACCCATATATAAGGAGAGCCAAGATATCTTCGATAGCCTAAAAATCTAAATTATCCCAGAATAGCTGAGCCTGGTCTATCAGAAATTTGGCTAGAAAACCTTCGACCCCGCTTCGTGTTTCCCAATTGGATACTACATCAGCCCGTTTCAAATGCAGAGTCGAGGCAATGTCTTCTGGTCTAGGAACTTCTTCCATTCCTGTGAAGGGTACCTGTTCAAGAATGAATATGCCCAATAGGTGAGAGAACTCTTCCAAGATGGGAACCAGCTGGTAATCTGGAAAGGTGAAGCAATGATGCACAGGATCGAAGAACTAGAAAAGTACACTCATCATCTTCTCATCAAGATTTGAAGTGACCAGACTGAGAAGTTGACCGTGTCTCTTAATGAACATAGAAGTCTCAAAAATTCTTGAGGCTAGCTCCTTAAGTTGGGCAGGTATTTGCACGAAGTTGACTCGAATGGTATTTCTGCGCACGGAAGCCATAATCTGTAAAACAGAACAAAGATAAATTCCCTTGGTCTTTGAAATGGTTAGTGTAATGAAGCATGAATGCCATGTTATGATGCATGATGTCATGATAAAACACAGGTATAGCAAACACAAATATTGCAAACACAGTCAAATCACACAAAGCCATTAGGTTTAAGGCTTGCATGAGGTCAAAGGTAATACCCTCTTGAAATTAAGTTGGTTTCAACCTGTCCTAGGAAAAAGTAACCGGGTTCTAGAGGATCTCAATATCACTGACCATCCTCCATCGGTCATGGTTTCAGCTCACACAATCTTTTCTTGCAGCCAGAACTATCTCGAGAGTATGGTCTCAATGAGTGTAGCATCGAGTATAAATCAGTTCTCAACTTTACACCGAGGCCGACTATCTCACTACTCTCTAATGGCCAAGTTGGTCAATTAAAGGTTCTAAGGTCAGTTGATGCTTAAAGACACCACGCAACGGCCCCGTATTCTCCTCGTTTCTCCACAAGGGATACCGATACCAATCAATGTGCCATATCAACATAGCTACTGCTTCAACCGTATCGGTCTACGTCGTACAGTTCCCTCACAGTCTATTGTTACTTACCTAAAAGGTGTCCCCAGATCCGGGTTAGGATCTATAGTAACTCCCAAACAAAACACTTAAAAGTAAAGCAATCAAAGCTATCAAGAGAAGCAATTATGATGAACTAGATCCTAAGGTATACCCCACTAATTAAATCCCTAGCAGAGTCGCCAGTTCTGTGATACGGTGGCAGAACCGACTGTTATACTGGTTTGCATTTTGCGTTTTTTATTCGCAAAATGGCGTGGTAAGCAAGAGTCACCACCGACTTTTATTTTATCCAACAAAGGAAAAGGAAAAAGTACAGAAAAAACCTTTTTCGAGATATTTTGAGTACGAGGGGTACATTATAGAAAGGGAAGGTGTTAGCACCCTTTCTATCCATGGTTTTCCATGGGCTCTTAGGTACTTGCTCATATTTTTAAAATTGCTTGTGTATTGTGCCTTGTTTTTTAAAATGTTTGACTTCGTGATAACCCTTGTATCAGTCCTCAAAGGTGTGACGAAGTTGTTTGAAAATTTGTTTGAAAAGTGTAAGTGTGAAAAGTTTTGTTTTGGAGCAAGTACCTTCTAGCATCTACCTACTCGAAAAAAGATCATTTATATTCTCGTTTCCTTTAGACAGCGGTATCCTACTATTGAGAAATAGGTAGATCCGTCTTTGGAGTTATAAGGGTCAATTCGAAAGGGACGTACGATCACCAAAGCAACGTTAGGATACTTTAGTAATAACCCTAGAGTCTTAAGATCATATTTGAGGTAACATTTCCGAGGAAACATTTCCGAGGTAACAATCGAATGGGACATTTAATCTTTTTAGACAAGAGGGTAACCACTAAGACACCCTATGCTTAATGATCGTTTGCCGAAGGCAACTGAAGTGAGAGTATACCCTAAGAGTGATATGTGCGAGTGATTTGTTTCAGTTATTTATCTTTGCATATTAGAGTTTTCTAACTGTATTAATTTGTCATGCATTCTTGCCATATAATCCTATTAGCATACATCTAAACAGTCAAATATTTGAGAGAATTAAAATGCGAGGAAATAAATCTACACTATTACAAGGCTTCGGGGAGGGGGATTAATTACATAGCCAAAAACCCAGGGGAAAAGCGATAAGTAAAAGCCCTAAATTAACTATTACAAACCAGTAAGCGGTTACAACAATATTGTCAAAATAAATGATAAGCGCGCGGCGAATCCAATGCGAGACGATTAGGGTTTTGACCCTTGACCAAACCTATTGACGATTTGATTAAAAAAATGATATTTTTGTTATTTAAGAAAATAAGGAAACTATTGAATTTTAAAAAGAAAATCCTAATTCTAATTAATTTTAAATTAAGAAAAATAAATTAATTTTATTCTAAAAAACCTATTTTTTGTATTTTTTATTATTTGAGAAAGAAAGAAAAATTAAATCAACAGTTAACCTAATTTCTGATTGAATTTTAATTATGAAAGAGATTAAAATTGTCCTAAATTATTTAAACTAATCAATTAAAAATATTTATTAAGAAAAATAAATATTTTATTATCTTGATTGGTTGATTTAAAATAAAATGATTTTTGTGTTGATTAAAAAAAACAAAATAATTAAAGAAAGGAAAATAAAGAACTATAAATAACTGAATGAGCCTGTTGTCAGCAGATCTGGTTCTGACTGATGGGATCAGAAGATGCTGCTCTCAAAAGGTGGGGCGCGCTGGATCTGATTCTGACTGGTGGATCAAAAGATGTTGCTCTTCAGAAGATGAGGCCCTGGATCTAATTTTGGCTGATGGATCTAGAAGATGATGCGCTTTAGAATATGCAGGTGCACTGGATTTGATTTTGGCTGATGAATCCAGAAGGTGATGGTCCGCAGAAGGTGGACGTGCTGGATCTGGTGAAAACAAAGGAGAAAATACCAAAAGCTCACGCCTGGGATCGAACCCAGAAAAATAAGCTTCTTACTTCCTTCTTCTGACCAACTGCGCTGGATGTTAATTTGTTAATACAATAAAAACAAACAATATATCAGAACAAAAGGTTTCTCGCCAGAATAACGCGCCAAAATTTGAATCAGCCAATCAGTTTGTGACACACTATTGTCTTCTTCCCTGGAACCTTTGTTTTAAGTTCTGATTCTTTTACCTACAAACGCAGGTTTGTTGCTGAAACCTGTGTCATTTAAAAACCAAGCATATGCAATATGAATTCAATTGGGGACCATGGATCAGCTAGATTTGAAACACTGATCATCATGGTACCCATTATTTTGTCTAATTTCGCTTGAAAACTGTAAGTGTTTGTTTGTTGGCATTATTTTTTGGTAAAACCAGATTTGCGAATGTCATGACTGATGTCATAATATTCTGGGATAAAGGTAAATTCTGCAGAAGGAATGTTCTACAGGAACAACTCAGTATGAGTAAGTATCATGATGATTAAGTTATGATCATATGTACTGAATTCTACCAAAATAAGTGAGCAAGATACATGATGTCATAACCAATGTTAAGACATCCTGTACTGATCAAGTTGTTGTGCAGATTTATTGTTCCTGAGAATTTTCAGGAATCTGGTGTGCTACTCTGAGTTGAAGTATATTGTCCAGATCAGATGCTCACGTGGATATTAGGTTAACCTTGCTTAACCCTAATCTGTTATGATGAAAGCCCAAGACCAAGTCTTTAGGTTAACTTTGGTTAACCCTAGCTATTTTTATGGAAGCCCTAAATGAAGAATAGTCTGCTTATATATTTATCACGAAGCATAACGGTGAGCAGCGCTTTTGACAGAAGATCAATAAGGCATTGTATAGGTGTGATAGTTTTAGTAATTACTGTGAGCCAAGAAATTATCATTTAGATAAGTGACTTGGAGTAGGATTTGGTTGTAAGGGTTGTTTATCACTCAAAGCTATGAAGCACGAGTGTTGTGTCTCTTAATTAAAGCTTTGAAGCAAAATCAAGCGTGTGTATTAAAGAATGTCTTCATAATCTTATTAATCAGTAGATTAGTATCACTGCTGTGATTGAGGGGGAGTGAGTAGGAACTCAGATTTAAGTAGGACTTAGATTGAAGTTGCATTGGGTAGGTCTTAAGTGAAGGAGATAAATTGGTTGGTTTATTCCTAAATGAATTCCTTTTATAGTGAATTTCCTCCCTGGCTTGGTAGCCCCCAGAGTAGGTGTTGTTATACACTAAACTGGGTTAACAATTGATTGTGTTCTTTACTGTATTTTAAATTACTGTTTGGTGTGTGTACAATTTGTCAGATACGGTGTCATAACATTCACTGTGACATTAAGTATCTTTTGCCAGAATTTCAATTGACATCAGAGCAGGCACCCTGCCTGTCTTTCTGGGTGAGATATAGGGATATTATTTTCTGGCGCTATGGACAAGGAAGGAGGATTTGGGAACAGACCACCTATTCTGGATGGATCAAACTATGACTACTGGAAACCTCGTATGATTGCCTTCTTGAAGTCACTGGACAAAAAAGCTTGGAGAGCTACTGACAAAGGATGGAACCATCCCACCATAACTGGGAAAGATGGGACGACTAGTCTGAAACCTGAGGAAGAATGGAGCAAAGAAGAAGATGAGTTAGCCCTGGGTAACTCTAAAGCATTGAATGCCTTGTTCAATGGAATTGATAGAAACATATTCAGACTAGTACATCAATGTGAACTGGCCAAGGATGTTTGGGACACTCTCAAAACCACCCATGAGGGTACATCCAAAGTAAAAATGTCAAGACTTCAGATGCTCACTACCAAATTTGAGAATCTAAGGATGATGGAAGATGAGACCATTCATGAGTTTCACATGAACATCTTGGAAATTGCCAACACCTCAGGAGCATTGGGAGAAAAGATGCCAGAAGAAAAGCTAGTGAGAAAGATTCTCAGATCCTTGCCTAAAAGGTTTGCAATGAAAGTGACTGCTATAGAGGAAGCTCAGGATATCTGCAACTTCAAGGTTGATGAACTCATTGGGTCACTTCAGACATTTGAGATGGGGATCAGTGACAATGTTGACAAGAAAAACAAGAGCGTAGCCCTCGTATCCAATACTGAAGATGAAAGCAAGGAGAGTGATGAAGAGAATATTTCAGAAGCTATAGCTATGCTTGGAAGGAAGTTCAACAAACTCATTAAGAGAATGGATCCAAAGTCAAGGTCAAATGTCAAGAACATTTCCTCTGACATTAGCAGATCCTATGACTCTAACAGAAGAACTAAGTCTGAAGAAAAGGGAAATCAAAGAAGAGGAATCCAATGCCATGGATGTGAAGGATATGGGCACATTCGAGCTGAATTTCCTACCTTTCTTAAGAAACAAAAGAAAGGAATGTTTGTTACTTGGTCTGATGGTGACTCAGAAAGTAACTCTGAAGAAGAATCTGCTAAACTAGTTACTGCACTATCTGGTATTTGTAACTCTGATAATGATTCTAGTGATGGGGAAGTGATATTTGAAGAACTTGTTGACTCCTACAAGAAGCTATGTATCAGAAGTGCTGAAGTTTGTCAGTAAAATGAGAAACAAAAAAGCTCATAGTGAAGTTGGAGGCTGAGAAGAAGGCAGACACTACTACTATAAGCCATCTCGAAGGTGAAGTTCTAATGTTAAACTCCAAACTTGATCAGATGACTAAGTCTGTCAAGATGTTAACAAATGGAACTGACAAGTTGGAAGAAATCCTTCAGGCTGGACAAAATGCAGGAAACATGTCTGGTCTAGGATTTGTGGCTGCAAAGAAATCTGTTGTTGACAAGAAGAAGTCCAGGCCTGATAAACAAATGTCAAAGCAGATGTCACAACATAGGACTCAACATCAAGAACAGAGAAATATGAAGAAAAAGTATCAAAGATGGAGATGTCATTATTGTGGAAGGTTTGGTCACATAAAGCCATTCTACTTCAGATTATATGGATATCCTAATCAGACCCCATATGTAAAACCTAAGACTAACAAGGCCCCATATACTCAACAGTGGAAGAAAAAGACTGCAGCCCTGATAGCTCACACCTCCCTTAGAGTTTCTGCCAAGGAAGACTGGTACTTTGACAGTGGATGCTCTAAACACATGACTGGAATCAAGAATCTGCTGAATGATGTCAAACCTCATACTACTAGTTATGTCACTTTTAGAGATGGTGCTAGAGGAGAAATCAAAGGAGTTGGAAACTTGGACTGCCCTGGAGTTCCAAACCTAAATGAAGTGTTGCTGGTAAATGGTTTGACTGCTAATCTCATAAGTATCAGTCAATTATGTGATCTAGGATTCAAGGTCAACTTCACCAATTCTGAATGTGTTGTAACTAATGAAAAACAAGAAGTTGTAATGAGAGGAGTCAGATCAAAAGACAACTGTTACTTATGGAAGTCTGAGAACACTAACTACTCTTCTGTATGCTTTATAGCCAAAGAAGAAAAGGAAGTGAAACTGTGGCACCAAAAACTTGGTCATTTACATATTAGAGGGATGAAAAAGATCATATCCATGGAGGCTGTCAGAGGGATTCCAAGGCTTCAGATTGATGAAGGGAGAGTCTGTGGTGAATGTCAGGTTAGAAAGAAAACTAGAATGTCACATCCAAAGACAAGACATCTGACCACCTCTAAGGTGCTAGAACTTCTACATATGGATCTGATGGGTCCCATGCAAGTGGAAAGTCTTGGTGGAAAGAGATATGCCTATGTTGTTGTGGATGATTTTTCCAGATTCACCTGGATAAACTTCATTAGGGAAAAGTCTGATGTATTTGATGTATTTAAGGAATTGTGCGAAAGAATTCAAAGAGAAAAAGAAGGATGCATTGTAAGAATCAGAAGTGATCATGGTAAGGAATTTGAAAATAGTAAGTTTGATGAGTTCTGTTCCTCAGAAGGAATCAATCATGAGTTCTCTTCACCTATAACTCCTCAACAAAATGGAGTTGTGGAAAGGAAAAACAGGACTATATAAGAATCTTCCAGAGCAATGATACATGCCAAAAAGCTTCCTATTCATTTTTGGGCTGAAGCTATGAATACAACCTGTTATGTCCATAACAGGGTCACCTTGAGAAAGGTAACATCATCCATCCTTTATGAACTATAGAAAGGAAGAAAGCCTACAGTGAAGTACTTCCATGTCTTTGGGAGCAAATGCTATATTCTGACAGATCGTGAACAAAGGAAAAAGATGGACCCTAAAAGTGATGAAGGAATATTCCTAGGATACTCTACCAACAGCAGAGCATATAGGGTGTTCAATTCCAGGACCAAAGTTATGATGGAGTCTATAAATGTCATAGTTGATGATCACCATGAAGAAACAAATGTCCCATATGATGTTGAGACATTCTTTGAGACTTCAACACCAGTGTCTAAAAAGGATGATGTGCCTAATCCTACTCCATCAGAGTCTGAATCAAAGGAAGCTAACAAAGATCCTTCCATCAGAATTCAAAAATATCGTCCTAAGGAACTCATCATATGAGATCCTAACAGTGGAGTCACTACAAGATCTAGAGAAATCATCACAAACGCTTGCTTTGTGTCTAAGATTGAACCAAAAAATGTTAAAGAGGCTTTGACTGATGAATTATGGATTGGAGCAATGCAAGATGAATTGAACCAGTTCAAGCAACATGAAGTATGGGAGTTAGTTCCTAGACCAGAAGGAACAAACATCCTTGGGACAAAGTGGATCTACAAGAACAAGTCAGATGTTGAAGGAGTTGTCACCGGGAATAAGGCAAGGCTTGTTGCTCAAGGATACACTCAAGTTGAAGGAGTTGATTTTGATGAGACTTTTGCTCCTATAGCCAGACTGAAATCAATCAGACTTTTATTGGGAGTAGCTTGTCTCCTTAAGTTCAAGCTGTTTCAGATGGATGTGAAGAGTGCCTTCCAAAATGGGTACTTAAATGAGGAAGTATATGTGGAACAGCCTAAAGGATTTGTGGATCCAAATTGTCCTGATCATGTCTACAAATTGAGGAAAGCATTATATGATCTGAAACAAGCTCCTAGAGCTTAGTATGACAGGTTGACAAAGTTCCTCACTGACAAAGGATACAAGAAAGGAGGTTTGGATAAAACTCTTTTTGTCAAGAATGAAGGAGGAAAGATAATGGTAGCTCAAATTTATGTTGATGACATAGTGTTTGGAGGAATGTCAGAAAAAATGGTTAAACATTTTGCTAACCAGATGCAAGCTGAATTTGAAATGAGCCTCATGGGAGAATTGACCTACTTTCTTGGACTACAAGTCACACAGATGGAAGACTCAATTTTTTTGTCTCAAAGCAAGTACGCAAAGAATATTGTCAAGAAGTTTGGGATGGAGAATGCCAGTCATAAAAGGACTCTTGCACCTACTCATTCAAAGTTGTCCAAAGACACAAGTGGGGCAAATGTGGATCAAAGCTTGTACAGAAGCATGATAGGAAGTCTGCTATACTTAACAACCATCAGACCTGACATTGCCTTTGCAGTTGGAGTATGTGCAAGATACCAGGATGAACCCAAAGTAAGTCACATCAACCAGGTGAAAAGAATTCTGAAGTATGTGAGTGGAACTTACAATTATGGCATGTTGTACTCTCATGGATGTGAACCAATTCTGTCTAGTTATTGTGATGCTGATTGGGCTGGTAGTGTTGATGATAGAAAGGGCACCTCTGGAGGATGCTTCTTTTTGGGAAATAATCTTATCTCTTGGTTCAGCAAGAAACAAAATTGTGTGTCTCTATCTACTGCTGAAGCTGAATACATAGCAGCTGGTAGCAGCTGTTCTCAAATGATCTGGATGAAACAAATGATGACTGAGTATAATGTCACACAAGATGTCATGACATTGTAGTGTGACAATTTGAGTACTATTAACATATCCAAGAATCCTATACAGCACAGCAGGACTAAGCATATTGACATTAGACATCACTTTATCAGAGATCTTGTGGAGGAGAAGGTGATTAAGCTGGAACATGTTGCCACTGAACTACAACTGGCTGACATTTTTACCAAGGCACTTGATGCTAGTCAGTTTGAAAATTTAAGGGGCAAGATGGGTATTTGCAAATATGAAGAGATGTAGCAATTAACTTTGCTTAATATAAGGGTTGAAAGAGATATGTTAATCAAGTCTATTCTGATTGGGCTAATCATTTGTTTCCCTCTTTCTTTCCAAAAGTTTAAGAAGAGGAGTAGACATATTTATATCTCCCTCTTCTCATTTTGCTGCATCACTCTCCATTCCCTCAAAAGAAGATTTCACACACGCTGTCACTTGTCTTATAAATCTCTCAAGATGTCTCAACAATTTACGTCATCATCTTCATCAAAGGCAACTGCATCTTCCTCACCCATTGACACCGAATCTAGGGCAATCGTGAACTCCATGGATGCTGATGTTCTTGAGGTAACTCCACTTCGTGAAATGGCAGATGATCCTACTAAGGTCAAGAAGCTGCGAACCATACATGCAAGAAGATCACAAGCTTCTCCCTCTGGTAAATCTTCTCAACCATCATCTTCTGTTCCTCCAGAGATAGCTAATAGGGAAGGTTCTGCCTATGTGCATCAAGCTATTGCCAGACTAGTCACTAGGATTCTTAATGAGAATCACTTTGTTCCTTGTATATTTGTACCATTGAACCAAGAAACTGCTAGCCCTAATTTAGAAAGTGATCCTAATGTCACTCAGAATGTTGAGACACCTGATGACAACATTGAGAAATCTCTAGAAAAACCTGATGATCACCAGACCCCTACTGACAAGGTTGTTGAACCTCCTGTCATTGATGTTGATGAAGAATTTTCTGACAATGATTTAATTGCTAATATCAACCCTAGCATAGCTAGAAGGATGATGAGTAGAAAAGAAAAGCAGAATGTTTCCCAAAGCCCCTCCAAAGAGAAGGCTACTGAAGTTGTTCATGAGAAATCTAGGCCTGAGAACAAGGCTAGAGAAGAAGCTGAGAAGGATCAAAAAGTTAGAACTTCGAAAGGGAAAGGTAAGTTAAAAGCTAGGGTATCTGTTGGTAGTCTCTCAAAACCCTTGAGACAACCTATAGTCAAGAAAAGAAAGGCTCTTGAACCCTCTGAATCTGATGAGGAATCAGACTTTGTTTTTGATGTTGAGAGTAATGTTCCAGACATTCCTCTCAGGAAGAAACCCTCTTCTAACAAACTGCCTAAGGTTCCTGAAGTTGCCATTGACAACATCTCCTTTCACCATCCAGAAAATGCAAGCAGGTGGAAGTATGTGTTTTTGAAAAGGATTGCCTTAGAGAGGGAGCTGAACAGAAGTGCTATTGAGTGTAAGGAAGTCATGGATCTCATCAAGGCTGTTGGCCTGATGAAAACAGTGGTCAAGTTTTCCAATTGCTATGAGATTCTTGTCAAAGAATTCATAGTAAATTTGTATGGTGGTTGTGCTGATGGAAAGTCAGCTGATTTTAAGAGTGTTTATGTGAGAGGAAGGAAGGTAAATTTCTCCCCTACTGTGATAAACAAATACCTAGGAAGGCCTGATGATGCTCAACCTGAGCTTGAAGTTACTGACAACCAGGTTTGTCAAACCATCACTTCCAAGCAAGTCAAGCACTGGCCCTTGAAAGGGAAGTTAACTGCAAGCAAGCTGAGTATGAAGTTTTCCATACTGCACAAAATTGGTGCAGCTAACTGGGTTCCCACCAACCACAAATCTACCATCTCCACTGGTTTGGGAAGATTTATCTATGCTGTTGGAACCAGAACAAACTTTGATTATGGAAACTACATCTTTGATCAAACAATGAAACATGCTGAGAGTTGTGCTATTAAAGGCCCCATTTATTTTCCCTCTCTCTTGTGTGTTATAATCATTGATCAGTATCCTGATATCCTGGTTGAAAAGGACTATGTGTGCAAAAGAGCCCCTGCACTTGGTTTTCACTATAAGCTGTTTTAGGGAACACATGTCCCTGACATTATTATGACATCTGCTGAGACATCAAATGTCAAAGCTCATTCCAAGAAAGATGATGTTATAGTTGTTCTTAAAGAAACCTGCAGAGAGCTTGATGCAAGAAAAAGGACTCTTGAAGAGCTGATTGCTAGTCTGGAACAGGAGGAGAATGAAGAACAAATGAGGGAAGAGGATGCTGATGAAGAACAGCATGATGTTTCTGCAAGAAGCTCACCAGAAAATGCTGTTGAAAATAGTGCTTCCTCAGGGGATGACAGTACCTGAAGGTCTGTGTTTGCTGAGTTGAAAAGATTGATGCTGGAACTTGTTGCTGCTATATGATACCTTCTCTCTGTTTCTGTGTTTTTTTGAATTTCCTTTTGATGACTGTATAACTTAAAGTACTAGTACCTTTGGCCTCTTTATGGCTAAAAAGGGGGAGAAGAAATAGTGGTAATTTTGGTAGAATTAGATATTGGTAGTTAGATTAGCTGTTATTCTGCTGCATTCTAATCTGTGATTATTTAGGGGTTTTAGCCAAAAAAATTCCAAAGGGGGAGTTTGTAAGTGTTTGTTTGTTGGCATTATTTTTTGGTAAAACCAGATTTGCGAATGTCATGACTGATGTCATAACATTCTGGGATAAAGGTAAATTCTGCAGAAGGAATGTTCTACAGGAACAACTCAGTATGAGTAAATATCATGATGATTAAGTTATGATCATATGTACTGAATTCTACCAAAATCAGTGAGCAAGATACATTATGTCATAACTAATGTTAAGGCATCCTGTACTGATCAAGTTGTTGTGCAGATTTATTGTTCCTGAGAATTTTCAGGAATCTGGTGTGCTACTCCGAGTTGAAGTATATTGTCCAGATCAGATGCTCACGTGGATATTAGGTTAACCTTGCTTAACCCTAATCTGTTATGATGAAAGCCCAAGACCAAGTCTTTAGGTTAACTTTGGTTAACCCTAGCTATTTTTATGGAAGCCCTAAATGAAGAATAGTCTGCTTATATTTCTGACGAAGCCTAATGGTGAGCAGCGCTTTTGACAGAAGATCAATAAGGCATTGTATAAGTGTGATAGTTTTAGTAACTACTGTGAGCCAAGCAATTATCATTTAGATAAGTGACTTGGAGTAGGATTTGGTTGTAAGGGTTGTTTATCACTCAAAGCTTTGAAGCACGACTGTTGTGTCTCTTGATTAAAGCTTTGAAGCAAAATCAAGCGTGTGTATTGAAGAATGTCGTCATAATCTTATTAATCAGTAGATTAGTATCACTGCTGTGATTGAGGGGGAGTGAGTAGGAACTCAGATTTAAGTAGGACTTAGATTGAATTTGCATTGGGTAGGTCTTAAGTGAAGGAGATAAACTGGTTGGTTTATTCCTAAATTAATTCCTCTTATAGTGAATTTCCTCCCTGGCTTGGTAGCCCCTAGAGTAGGTGTTGTTATACACTGAACTGGGTTAACAATTGATTGTGTTCTTTACTGTATTTTAAATTACTGTTTAGTGTGTGTACAATTTATCAGATAGGGTGTCATAACATTCACTGTGACATTAATTATCTGTTGCCAGAATTTCAAAAACCAAAACCCCAAATTGGAGCACAAAACCCTAACAATGATAAAAGCTTATTCCTACACTGTAACTCAAATTAAACTATTCGGAAACATTGCAAATATGCTGATGAACACAAATATGTAATTTAGACATGCTGAATATGCAAGAATTGTAATAATTGAATGTGGATAATTTTGCAAACCGTGAGAATGCAAGGCGGTGATTCTAGGTGTTCTGATGCCTGCGGTTGATTGGGAATGATTCCTGAGATGTCCTGGAATTGATTTATGGCGTTGAAACTCCTTGATTAGCCTTCTATTCCAGAATTTGGATCTCCCTTTTTATCAAAAATTCTGAGTTTCTTTTCTGGCAGTTTCACTTCTCCAACCCCTTTCTTTGATCTTCAAACCTTTCTTATATAACCTAGAATGAACTAGGTTAACAAACTTGGATTAAATCTTTGCGTTTAACCAAGATTTGATTTGATTTTTAATGCATAGGATATATTTCTATTTTCATGTCAGTCGTGCCTTTCTTGTACCAATTTCCATTGATGTGATTTGATTCTGATATGCCAGCATTATGAGCTTGTGATTCTGTCCAAAAATCCAATCAAAGCAAATCTTTGCTATTATTTACCAATTATTTGATTTAATTCAATTTTTAATAAATAAAAAATCAAAATAAAATAAATAATGAAGAAACTAACATGTGAGTGGGCATTTGGGTCGTGGACCATGTTATAAGTTAGGTGCAAGCATAAAAAGTTGGGTCCATTTAGCAAAAAATGCAAATTTGAGCATATTTGACTTTAGGCAATTTTGCAAAAATGGTCAACTTGGCCAATGCATAACTCTCTCTATTTTGACCCTAGAGAGGTGTTTTTGGACTTTTTAGAAAGCTTAGGATGTCCTCTAAGCAACCCTTTTGGTCTCATCCCAATTGAGTCTTCCATGTTCCTGTATGAAGCTTTGACCTAAAAAGGTGTTTTCGTTGACTTTTCAAAATGACCTATAATGTCCAAATTCATATCTTCTTTTGAGTGCATATTTTGAACTTGGGAGCTGAGGATTAATTGTAGGGAATTGCATCGTATTCAAAATGAGCTTTGTATGGGTCATTTTTGATAAAGTATGAGAAAGTTATGCTTGGTCAAAGTTGAGTTGACTTTTCCTAAAAAACCCTAATTTAGCAACTTTTGGGTTTTTGATGAATTATGGGAAATCCTTGATGAATCATGATCAACCCTTGATCAAATGATGAATTATACTTCAAAATGAGGATGTTGACCAAAAATCTTGAAGTTTGACGGTATGTGGGCCATAGTTGACCTTTGACCTAACACAGTCGACTTTTAGGCCTTTGAGCAATTGACTGAGCAAATTTCCTCTGCAAGGCTTGAAACTTGACATGGATGATCTTGAGGACATATTAGGACAATGGTGAGAATTTGGGATCCTTTGGACTCAAGCATCTTGATGCAAAATGAAACCCTAATTTGAGGTAGACTGCCTTAGAAGAGAGTTTGTCTAGTCAATTCTTGGACTTCTTTGAGCAATTTGAGGACCTCACTTGACATGTATTGAGAAATATGGGAGGGAAAATTTTGGGGTACAACACCACCCTATAGATGAGATATTGCTTTGGCATAATGCGATAAAAAAGAGCTAAGTGAGATAGCAGCGGATACCGGAAGGATACGAAACTCCAGTGATTTTACTGACGTAGCAGCTTTTAATTACATATTGCAATTCATTGCTGACGTTTTCATATTTCATAGTTTTGCTGAGGAAAAGGTTATTTTTTCTGGCGGTAGATGGAGAGTGTTCTTTCTTTCAGGAGCATGCTGAAGAAGAAAGCCAATTTAATGACTTTCGGTGTTTGATTGAAAGTATTCTAAGTGAAGGAGCAAAATCTAATTCAAAAGTTGAATTTCATTCCAAGTTATGCTCCCATGCTGATCATATAATGGAAACCACACAGAGGCATTTCCATAATGAAGTTCGGGTTCTTCCACTTGCAAGAAAGAACTTCAATTTAGAAGACAATTTGAACTTCTATACCAAAGCTTATGCATGATGCCTCTGAAATTGATTCAGAGAGTCCTACCATGGTTGGTAAAATCTTTAACAGAAGAAGAAGAAAATATAATTCTGAGAGATCATAAAGCTAAATGTCAAGTATATACAACATCTAAGTTCCATCCAATTACATTCACAATTACACAATTTTTTTTTTTTGGTTCTAAGCCTAACCCTAAACTTCAAGCTGCTTCGTTTCATCTTCATGATTTTAACTTTCTCTGGCTCCTTTCAAAAGTTTTTCCCCAAGCTCCATGAGCCAATGGAATCATGTCTAGAACAACCCCGCACCTGTTGGAAAAGACAGAAGAAATATGAAATCATAGCAGAGTTATTAAAGCAGGAAAGTAAAAAAAATTGATCCAAACACAAGCTGCAACATGCTAGTTCAACACCTGCCATCTCATTCAAACAATAACCCTTAAGTAATTCAACAGAATTCCGAAATTAATTGTTAGCAGAATTTGCCCAACCTTGCTAACAACCATAACAGATTTTTTAGAGATCCAAAACAACTTTCTAACTACCTGTTTCCCAGATTCGCATAGCCCTGCATACACCATAAAATCAGTCCAAATGAAAACCTATATCTGTTTAACAGAATTCCTTAATACCAGCCAATTTTCCAACTGTCATAAAAAAACAGTTAACCATCAGTTAGCTTCTCTAACTCTTAACATTTTCCAAACAGAATTTCTAAGCTTCTAAACTTCTAACAACCCTCTAACAGACTTCT
This sequence comes from Vicia faba, assembly GCA_948472305.1. Lineage (NCBI taxonomy): Eukaryota > Viridiplantae > Streptophyta > Magnoliopsida > Fabales > Fabaceae > Vicia > Vicia faba. The sequence goes on from OX451738.1 coordinate 1,010,337,675, forward strand.
AACCAACTTCTAACAGAACTCTGGACCTATAACTAACTCTAACCAATCCTCTAACCACTCCTAACAGATTATAACAGAAAAATTACAAATTCCTAACTGTCAAAACAAAACTTGCAACAGACTCAAACAGCTAGCTCTTTTCTTACTGTTATAACAGAATTTCTTCACAACTTTTTTTTAACCATAAAACTCCTAACAGTTTCGGACCCCCCAGAAAAGATCTCTAACTTCCCTTTATAAAAACAGATTCTACAACAGAATGAGAAGAGGATATAAGAAGCTGATAACAGAAAGATAAGGGGAATTCAGTTACGGAAAACTCAAAAAGGCCAGAGAAAAAAAATTACCTCTCGACTCTCCCTCAATCTTCATTTGTTCAACAAACCTTCTGAAGAATCCTCATTCTTCATCCAATCATCTTGTATTCCTGCACTCTCTCTGTGTTGAATCTTCTTCAACTCCCATCAAAGCTCCAACTTCTCAATCCGCACTATCACCTTCATCTTCTTGGAATTTGCGATACTACCTTCATCTACAATTGAGCTTCGTCGTCATCTTCAATCATCATCCTTCATCTTCAATAATCATCTTCAAGCTTCGCCTTCAAACTCCTCTGAACCGTATCCCCATCCTTCATCATTCTGCCTCCTCTACATGTAGAATTTCAACAACAACAGCGATTCAAAAATTGCGAAAGAAGAAGTGAAGAGTTCATAGGAAGATTGTTATTACCTGAACGTTTCATTGAATATTTGCGGGGTTTTTTTCTGTTGATATCGCTCTTGAAGAGTCATCGGATCTTCTCCGATAGGTAATGCTCTTCGATCTCAATCTCTTCCTTTAGATTACCATGTATTCTGTTTCTTCGTTTGATCCGATAACCGAAAGGGTAAAGGCAACATCGCGATGATGAAGAAGATAAACGGAAGTCGATTCCACGGTGTTGGAGTGAGTCGATGGAAGTAATCAAAGAGGAAGAGTGAATGTTGTTGTGCGCCATGAATCGAATTAAAGAGAGCATGAGATGTTGAAATTTGAGACGACGCTAGACGGTGGAGAGATTGAGAAGGAGAAGAAACGCTTGTACTCTGCGAAGATTGAAGGATCATTACACAAACCTTAAATCCTATGTTTCCCCCTTTTTTTCATTTTTCTTCGTGTTGTTTTTGTTGTTATTAAAACAAGCCTGAAAGACTTGAACAAAAAAACTATTGGGGTTGTCTTGTTGAATCAGGCCGAGCCGCACTCATCATAAGGCCCAGCATGGATTTTTGGGAATTAGAAAGCTTGTACTACAAAAAAAACAGCATATTAGCTTGAAAACTTGAAGCAGCATTTTTGGGGCTTCTCTTCAAACGGGCATGCAGCGCCCATATTGCTTCAGCAAACACCCGACATTAAGTTTGCACCTTCTGGGATTTATTTTTTTGTTTATTATTTTAGTGAGTCCTTTTAAATTATTTTGTCAATTGTTTAGACTTGTTTGTTTTTTCTTTACATGATAAAAATAATAAAGTAAAATATAAAAATTTGTTAGATTTTCCTTATTTTTGAATATAGGAATTAATTCATGGTTATCCAATTATTCGAAATTTGTGATTCACCTTTGTTGGTTGAGCTGAATTTTATGGAGGTTCATTATTTGATATGCGGATGTGTTTTGGGTTCCGATTGTGATTTATTTTCACATCGACGAAGTTTCGACACCTATTCCAAATATTCGATCTCTGACTGTTTATTTGTTGATGCCAGCTCATACAAAGTATCTCAGATTTCTTTACTTTGGTTGCGCTTTTTGCGGACGTCATTGTTCGTTTGGTATTATACTGCTTTCAAGTTATATTTACGCATTTATCGCTTTTCCAGATATCATGAGAAGTAGGAAATAAAGAGCGTGCGCTTGAAGTCGTTGTTTAAAGACCTGTAGCAGGCATCACTTCATTTCTTATATGTGTTATGCTTGTGTTTGTTTCCTCTCTTGTTGATCGATGAATCACTCAATTTAGAAAGTGAGATCACGACTTCGCTCTCAGTGCATGTTCCCTATAGAATAATATGTTAGACTTTCTTTGGCATGCTAACTTAGATAGGATCCCTCACTGTATGATAACATTAGGTTAGAGATAGGTTAGTCTCCCTGAGATGTTTTCTTCCCATTTTTGCATAATTTCGTTTAAAACTAAAACTGCTTTTTCTTTGCAAATGAATAAAAAATGCTAAGCATTCAAAAAATTGTTTTCATGGTAAAAAATACCAACCAATCCATTTCTTTTCGCCATTCGGCTTTTCTCTTCTAAGAGCATGTTAGCTCATTTCCACTACAGGCCATAAGTATCCAAAGGTCGAGCAGCGATGGAATGATCGAGTGCAACATTGTTCATTTAAAAAATACAAACAAACAAAATATATGAGTCGAACTACGATGCTCTGATTCCTTAAAAGGGATACGTAGGCATCTGATCACGGGGCTCATCCGAGCGAAAATTGTAAATACTTCCTTCTTTTCCCCATGTTTTTCTTTGCGTGCATTCCCTTTTAGTTTATAAACCTTAAGCATTAGATTGAACACACCCTTTGATTAGAATAACTAGAGTGGATCCCGTAGAGTACTATGGACGTGTGGGTGCTAATACCTTCCCCTCGCGTAATCGACTCTCTTACCCAATCTCTCGGTCGCAAGACCTTGATTTCCCCCCTTAGGTTTTTCTTCGATGGTTTTCCTTTCCCTTTCATATGGGATAAGTAAATACTCGGTGGCGACTTCGTTGATTTTACTGCTACACGTACGATTTTCAAAAGTTAACTTCAATTAAAGTTTAAAACCGTAACGCAATGAAAATAATATTTACATAACCTGAATTTATTTACAAGTGAATTGAATAAAATGTAAAATCAAAAGTATTATGTACAATTATATATTTACATAACTAAATATTAAATCAAAATAGTAAAATAAAATACAATAAAAATGGAATTATAGAAAAATTATGGATGTGTTATGCGAGAATGAATTCTTGAACTTGATTATATTGTACCATGAATTCTTATCTTGAACATTCTACGGGATCCAATTAAGTTAGATTGAACATTAGATTGAACACACCCTTTTAGTCCTTTCCACTACAGGCAATAAAAATGGCATTCAATTAACATCAATTAACATAACAGTAAGCATGATTATCACAATAAAAATGAAAACAAAAGTTAAGAATTCATGGTACAATATAATCAAGTTCAAGATATGAAGAAAAAAAATCAAATTTATAAACAATCTTAAGAGCTTTTAAATCAAAATCGGACAGCAACCGCGTATACTCGATAAAATCAACTCAAAATTTTTCAACAACTTAAGGTAACAACAAATAATACCATAGCCGAATTAATCTTTTAAAATCTAAGTGAATTAAACTAATAGTTTAACCAAAAAAAAAAACTTCACATTGATTTAATCGAACATGCATAATGCTAACTTAACTTCAACATCCCAAATTCAACACAACAAATACAAGATGAAATCCAAACTAGCATTCAGATTTAACTCGCGTAATAATGTCTTCGAAACCTTATTCATTAGAGTTAACACAAACGAAACAAAACTGATATCAAAACTACAATTCAGATTCAAACAATATAGCATGGCCTGTTATCATGACTTTACCATACAAAATTAGATGACTATAACAAACAACAATTATTATTACTCAGATTGACTCAATATAATAAAACACAACAACTGTTTTCTTCTTTTTTCAGAATTTTATCACATCATAAAAGTTAATTTTAAATTTTAGCACAGCAGAATATCACAGAATTATCGGCATATAGCTATTGCAATCTAATTTCATAATCAGACCAATTTCGTAGAGATTTTCACAGCAATCACAGTTACAAGCAAAAAGAAATTGAAAGTTACCGAATGTCGAAGCTGCTGCAGGATATTGTTGTTGTTGTTAAGCGGCGGAAGTTAGCAAGTTGTTGTGAGAACTGAGCTAAGACGGTAGGGAGAATCGTGAAGTAACGCTTACGGACGTAATCTGCTACAGTTGGCGAAAGGATGAAAGTTGTGTTGCAGCGAGGTTACTGTGAAGAGGAATCAGTGACGTTGGGTTGTTTAAGGCTCGCAGAGGAATATTGCTGGGAGTATGGTGATGATGAGAGATTTGACGGAACAGAGGGAGGTTTACGGTAATTGAATGGATGAAGATCAAGGGTTTACGGATCGATGAAGGTTGGGGGTTGAAGGATTGATTGAAGAGAGGTTTGGATACTGGTCTGAAGGTTGCTGAGATTGAGAAGAGGGATAATGACAGATTGAAGAAGAGGTTTGTGGGTCACTGTGAGTAGAAGAGGAAGAATGAAGGGAGTCCGGCTGGGAACAATTTGAAAGAGGAGGTTATATGAGATTGTGGGCGTTAGGAAGAGAGGAGGGAGTGGTAGTCGTGGGGTAGAGGGGAAAATTGAAGGGAGATTGGGTTTTTAGAGGAAGAATTGATGGATTGTGTTGTTGTTTGTGTTGTTGATTGTGTGCTTAACAAATAAAAAAGAAGTTGTTTATATAGAAAGAATGAAAAGGAAATTGATTTCAGCTTTTTTCTTCAATCTCGTTCACTATTTTTCCTCCTAATTCTATCGATTCGTAACTCTCTCTTGTAACTAATGAGAGCACTGCTTAGTTTAACAAAAACTTTTTAATGACCAAAAAGACCTCTAATATAAAAAAGACTTAAAAAAACTAAAAGATTAATAAATAATACAATTAAAAATATTTTTGTTTTAATTTTTCTGAATAAAAAATAGAGATCCAAAATGACTGAAAACGATAAAATATGGATATTAATCTATCCGAATAAAAGAAATGAACACGTTAAAATAAACTACATGTCACAAAGATTAATGAAAAAAATATTCAAATGATCAAAATCGAAATAAAATGAGAATAAAAATATCATGTTGAACAAACGTTTACAGTTAAAAACGAGACCTCAAACTGTACCCTAAAAATGAAGCGAGCATACCATCATGATCTACGCAAAACGCAGATTCATAATATGATCAATAAAAGGTGAAAACTTGAAATATTTTTCTCGCTAATTTTCTGCACATTATCAAATCGCTTTTAACAGTTTGTTTGTAAAATCAAAATATTAATATTATCGACATATAAAAACTTGGAGCGATGCAAGAAACGAGTAAAGAGATAAAAATGCATGAAGTGAAATATCAGGTGTTTTTCAACTACAAAATGATGCAAACTTCGATTTAAATTGACTTTTGGTCAACTTAAATACGACTAATGATGTAAAATGTGATGAATGAAGGTATTTATTATGATTGTGACCAGATAAAAAAATATGATAAGATAATGCGACTAAAAAAGTTATTAGGGGCGAAATTTAGGGTGCAACAGCTGAAATCATTTTGAGAAACCTTTTGAAGCAAAGTTGTTCCTCACATCATTAGCTCTTGACTTGTAAAGAGAAGTTGGAGATGACATCAAGGAGATTCATATGCTCGAAGAATCGCTCAAAATATTGAACAATAAGGATGTTATGATCATTAGAACTCAAACTGGAAAACATTGACTTTTGGTCTGACAACTTCAAATCAACTTGCGAACTTGATCTTTTTCACAGTCCAAGATACTATTAATCACATATGAACTTGAGACGTTGAAGAAGGCATCGAAATAAACACATGAGCCTATCTCAAAGAATCTTGAGAATTAAGCAACCAGACTCGTCTCAACTATGCTAAATGAAACTTGAGGATAATGTGACCTAAGATTATAGATCACTGTTCTGAGATATAGGCTTTTAGGGACTATTTTTTGCTTGAAAAATCCATAACCCTAACTGGAGAGTCATCACTTGAACTTCTTGGTCGCAAACCCTATCTTTCAAGACACAAAACAAACAAAACATGTTTTGGAATTTTGGTTAGAAGTCAGTAAAATATAATATACATATATACGAGGCACACGATTCAAGGTGCTTGGTGATCTCTCAGGAGAAAAGCTAAAGATAAGGAGAAGAACCAAATCCTAGTGTTATCTTGTTATGATTTAGTTGATATGATATGATAGAGGAATCTTAGGGGCAAAAATTGGGGTACAACAACGAGGAATATTGTGAAGTACCTGGAGAACTTGCTAGGTTGTTAATGCAGGATGAAAGAGCCATACAACCGCATGAAGATCCAATCGAGGTTGTGAACTTGGGTACTGAAGAGGATAAGAAAGAAGTCAAGATAGGTGTCAACCTATAAGACTGTGTCAAAAATAGATTAATCCAAATGTTGCATGACTATGTTGATATTTTTTCTTGGTCATACGAAGACATGCCAGAGCTTGATACTGATATTATGGTTCATCATCTACCAATGAAAGAAGGTTGTTTTCCAATAAAGCAGAAGGTTTGTCGTATGCGTCTCGAGATGTGTGAAAAGATCAAAGTTGAGGTTATGAAACAGATCAATGCAGGTAAGTGGGTTACAAATATGGTGCCAGTACCTAAGAAGGATGGCAAAGTGCATATGTGTGTAGACTACATGGATATGAATAGGGCAAGCCCCAAATATGACTTTCTGCTTCCACATATTGATGTTCTGGTTGACAACACCGCTCAGCATAAAGTATTTTCCTTCATGGATGGTATCTATTGTTATAATCAAATCAAGATGGCACCTGGAGAAGACTACCTTTGTCACATAGTGGGGCACTTTCTGCTCCAAAGTTATGCCTTTTAGTTTGAAGAACATTGGCGTAACATATCAGCGTGTTATGGTAGCTTTGTTCCATGACATGATCGATCATGAGATAGAGGTTTACGTTGATGACATGATAGCCAGGTCTTAAACTGAAGAAGAACATCTGGACCACCTACAAGTTGTTTGAGAGATTAAAGAAGTACAAGTTGAGGTTGAATCCAAACAAGTGCACCTTTGGGTAAGGTCCGGTAAACTCCTAGGTTTCATCGTCAATAGTAAATGTATTGAAGATAACCCATCCAAGGTTAAAGCAATTCAAGAAATGCCGGCTCCCCGTATTGAGAAGGAAGTCAGAGGTTTCCTGGGACGATTGAACTACATTGCCAGATTTATTTCCCATTTGACCGCTACATGTGAGCCTATCTTCAAGTTACTGAAGAAAGATCAAGTAGTAAGGTGGAACAACGACTGTTAGACAGCTTTTGAAAAAATCAAGGAGTACCTCAAAGAACCTATGATTTGGATACCTCCAGTTGAAGGAAGACCCCTGGTCATGTACTTAACAATGTTAGAGAACTCAATGGGGTGTGTACTTGGGCAGCATGACGAGTCTGGTCGAAAAGAGCATGCAATATACTACCTTAGAAAAAAGTTCACCGACTGTGAAACAAGATACTCACAGCTCGAGAAAACTTGATGCGCTTTGGCATAGGCTGCTCTCCAACTAAGACAGTATATGTTGTTGACTCATACCACTTTGTTGATCTCTAAGATGGATCCAATAAAATACATATTCGAGAAGCCCGCTCTATCCAGAAGAATAACATGATGGCAAATGGTCTTGACAGAATACGATATTCAGTATACCACTCAAAGAAATCAAAGAAAGTGTACTGGCAGATCATTTATCTCATCAAGCTTTAGACGACTATCAGACTATGGATTTTGAGTTCTCTGATGAGAATATTATGCTAGTTACTAATTATGAAGAACTTGGACCGCATGAAGGACCTGAATCAGGATCTTGATGGGCTATGGTTTTTGATGGAGCTTCCAACGCGCTTGGTAATGGAATTGGTGTTGTGATCATCTCTCCCAAGGGTTGCCATACGCCCTTCATCGCCAGATTATGTTTTGATTATACCAACAACATGGTAGAGTACAAAGCGTGCATCATGGGCATCAAATCTGCTATCGATATGAGAGTCATGTTCTTGGATGTATATAGGGACTCAACCCTAGTGATCAGTCAAATTAAGGGAGAATGGAATATGAAACATCCAAATCCCATTCCTTATCAGGAGCATGTATTGACATTAACTCCGTACTTCGAGGAAATAACTTTTGAAAACATTCCACGAGAAGAGAATCAATTGGCAGACGCATTAGCTACCATGTCGTCCATGTTCAAAGTCAGATGGGATAATGAAGCTCCTTGAATTACTATTGAGAGACTAGATGAGTCGACGCATTTCTACGAAGTTTATAATGACGGAGTAGAGGAGAAGTCGTGGTACCATAAAGTGAAAAGATACCTCGAAGCTCAAGAGTACCCCGAGGGGGCATCTATCAACAATAAGAAATTCATACGGAGGTTCTCTGCCAAATTCTTTCCGAGTAATGGAATTTTGTACAAGCGTAATTATGATTCGACTATGCTTCGTTGTGTAGACAAGAAGGAAGCTCAGAAGATTATGGAAGATATGTATGAAGGGGTCTTTGGCACTTATTCCAACAGGCATACGATGGCTAAGAAAATTATGAGAGAGGGTTATTATTGGTTAACCATGGAAATTGATTGCCATCGCCATTCCAAAACTTGTCACAAATGCCAGATTTATGCTGACAAGGTACACGTGCCTCTGGTTCCTCTGAACATCTTGATTGCTCCTTGGTCGTTTGTAATGTGGGGCATTGATATGATTGGAGATATCAAGCCTACTGCATCTAATGGGCACCGTCTCATCCTGGTCGCTATTGATTATTTTACAAAGTGGGTTGAAGCAGCCTCGTTGGCCTCTATTACCAAGAATGTTGTGGCCCAGTTCATTAAGAATAACTTTATTTGTCGGTATGGCATACCCGAGAGGATCATCACTGATAATGGTACCAATCTTAACATAACTATGATCATGAAACTCTGCACGCAGTTTAAGATTAAACACCATAATTCTTCTCTGTATCGATCAAAGATGAATGACGCAGTGGAAGCTGCCAACAAGAACATTAAGAAGATTTTATATAAAATCACAGTGACATATAAAGATTGGCATGAGATGTTACCATTCTCTCTTCATGGTTATCACACTTTAGCAGTACATCAACTGGGGAAACCCCATTCTCCCTCTTCTACGGTATGGAGGCAGTCTGACCTGTCGAAGTCCAGATTCCCTCTCTGAGAATTATGAAAGGCACAAGTTTAGACGAAGACGAGTGGATCCAGACCAGGTTGGACCAGATAAATTTGATTGATGAGAAGAGGCTCGCGGCTGTTTGTCATGGTCAGATGTGTCAGAAGCACATGATCAAGGCCTTTAATAAGAAGATCAAACCTCAGGTGTATCAGGTTGGCGGTTTGATAATAAAGCGCATCATCTTACCACAAGGTGATCCTATGGGCAAATGGACTCCCACGTACGAAGGGCCATTTGTGATTAAGAAGATATTTTCTGGCGGCGCTATGATACTTACCATCATGGACTGTGAGGATTTTCCACACCCTGTGAATGCGGACATAGTTAAAAAATACTATGCATGAAAAAGAGACCCGCTAGGTTCACTGGCCTAGGAAAAAATAAAGGCATCCCGGCGAACCGAAAAGGTTCGAGAAAAAAAATTAGGGATATATATATATATATATATATATATATATATATATATATATATATATATATATATATATATATATATATAAATAAATAATTGTACACACGACAAGTCGAAAACCTAAAAAGGAGGCTTGGGCAAAAAAGGGTATCCAAATGGACTGAAAACCCGAAAGGGCGGTCCAGGCAAAAGTTAGGGATTAAAGCGTACGACTATGTCACGTTGGATCATCTACTTACAGCCAGCATAATTACCGATGTCAAGTTCAAATGGTACAGATCAATTCATTCAACTTCTTTCGATGGTAAGATATGAGATGCTTGAAGACATAGAGGCAATAGCAGAGTTGAAACTTGATGGGATCATTTCCACATAGTTGTTTTTCTCTGTTTCTCTTTGTACAACTTTTTCTTTTCACTAGGACTTTTGTCTCTTTGTATAAAACTATTTGTCTATAGATAAATCTTCCAAATGAATGCAATCAGTTTCAATTTCAAAAAACTATTTTTTATTTTGTGTTATTTGCGAAAATGTCCAATGAATATATTAAATAAACATATGCATTTGAATATGATTACCACTTACAAATATATGCATGAAAACATGATTAGAATATATCGAAGAATCTTGGAGTTTGTATAATGTTTAAGTCATTTATAAATCCCCATAGAGCAATCTCCATGAAACTATCTCTACAGAGCTATCTTCGCAAGATCGTCCCCAACAGAGATATATTCCTCAACAAGTCTAATATGCCCACATGCAGAGATTCAGGCATCTTCCGACAGTTCACCTCCATATCCCTAATGGATACTGAAAGATGTTCCTTTTAGAATCGGCTAACTATATATTCTCACTGACTTTGTGGTTATATATATATATATATATATATATATATATATATATATATATATATATATATATATATATATATATATATATATATATATGAAGATTCATGGAAAAATCATCCATTGATGACTCTTGCTGCTCGGTAGACATCATAGATGAATGTGTCATGGAGTACCCGTCAGAACCATCTCTGACAGATGAGATGTATGCATTTCTGATTGAAAGCAATGCCCATGTGGATAACTAAGTAGAGAAATGTAAAGGCGTGTTGGATGAAAATCCATTCGATCAAAACAAATGTTTTGTGATTCTGTCTACTCCCATGCAAAAACATGAGCAGCCAAAGGTAGAGTTAAAATTGCTTCCCTAGAATCTTAGGTATGAATTTTGAGATACCGAGTCAAACCATTCATAGAAAAGAAAATGAATTATGTCGATGTAAGACATCATAATGACCGTCATTGTCCCAGAGGGAGAAAATTGTTATGGCCCCGACGGAAAAGGAAGAAATATGATTTGAAGACCATGACGGACAGATAGTTAGCCATGCTAACATCCACCATAGATCCGGGATTCAGAAGCCCAACTTTACACATCATGATGAGCAGGCCGTCATACACCATGACGCCCCTGATGACGTCCAAACCCTTTTTTTTTTTTTGCATTTTCAAATATAATCAGCATCACTTTCTCCATGTTTTGCCGATGAATTCACATGATTTCAAGGGCTTTAGATGTGATAATTTCTCTATATATAGGTTTGTAATTTATTTTAAGAGCATGCAAGCATATTTACTCTATATTCACTTTTAAATTCAGCAAAAAAAAATTTGCATTAGAGTTTTTATGCCAGTTAGTTCCCTTAAGTAGTAAAGTTACTTTGTGGATGTTCTTTAAATTTTGCATTGTTGTGTTGTTTAGATCAAAATCTTGAATTTTTTTTGGAATAATCAGGTAAAAAATCGCAAATAACCATGTTTCAGAGAAAATTACGCAAATAACTATGTTTCAGAAAACCCCACAAGGGAGGAGCCAACCCAGTTGACGTATCCACTCCCCATTTTGCCCTAGGCGCCATCCCACTTGGCGTCTCCTCTCTCTTTTAGCCAAGTGAGATGACATATACACTTTAAAAGTGAGAGGAGGCGTCATCTCACTTGGTTCCTAGGGCAAAATGCTATTTTTATAAATAATTTGTCCGTTTCTCCGTCATTCCTCGCATTGTTCTCTTATTTTTAACTCTGTTATTTGCGTCATGACATCATCCATGATTTTTACCAGAGATGGTTACGTTATTTTCTCCACCACAAAACCTCCGATGAAAATGAAATTCTAGCACATTCACTCCATGGAGCGTCTGAAGAGGGAGTTGATGTGATGGCTAGAGGGAGACATCGAGGAGGGGGAACAAATTAGAAGGATCCAGCGAAGACGAACAACAACCTCACTTGCGACAGGAAGACCTAATTTTTTGTTGGAGGAAGTCAAAACAGACATCAACGTAATGTTGATGATGCATGGGTCAGATGAAATTGTTTTAACGGTTGTAATTTCGTAGACGGTTTATCGTGTTTTATTTCTTGTTCGCGCAATGTTTATTGTAACAAATACTGTTAACGAAAAACCCTAATGTTTACAACTTAATAAAGGAAAGATTTTTTGTAATACAATTTTTATGTGGTTGAGCCAGTAGCCCGATTCAGACAATTTTTGCGATTGTGTCTGACCTGACGACATAAACCACACATTCTTTCGGGCTTATCAAGGGAGTCCATTTTGGTTGTGATGCGCTTACTTTTGGGACGACCATTTTTATTCCTTCGCATTTGGTCATTGTGCCATACTATTTCGCTGTCGTATACAGGCCAATAATCAGGTTTTGCTACCAAAAGGAAGTTGTTGTTGTATACGTTGAGCAAGGTTTCAGATTTGTAAATGGGAGACAGAAGTTGTAGCGCGTCTTGATGAGTATAGGCACACGCGGAAATGACATGAGAGCAAGGCACACGAAAGGCTTGAAACTTACCAGAATCGCACCAACGAGAAGGTAGTATAACCTTATACTCTTGTCTTGGCAGTCCCTCGTTATGGTCGATTGTCTCTTTGACAATGAAGTTATGGTTGTGTCGGTAAAACTGTATAACCAGATGGGTGTTGGCTTTGGCACTTTCTGACTTAATGTACTTCATGCAGCTTTCACTCCATAGTTGTTCAGATTGCAACACAACATTCCACATTTCACCTCTTTTGGAAAACAACGAAGACATCCTAAAATATGTTGATTTAACCAAAGCAGTGACTGGGAGGTTTCGTATGCCTTTGAATACCCCATTCATCAATTCAATTATATTTGTTGTCATGTGGCCCCATCTTTGTCCATTGTCGTATGACCTATTTCATTTTTCTACGGGAATATTATCAATCCACCTACAGGCTTCTGGATTTGACAAACGGATCTCGTTGCGATAATATTTGAACGTAGGTTGTGCCAATGCATATCCTGCATTCATAACCTCTTTCCTAAGATCTTTGTCTTTGATCTCCCTCGTGAAATTTTGGACGATATGTCTAATGCAATAGACATGCGTAGAAGGAGGGTCATGCCAACCGTTTGCAGGATTGTTGTATGCACTTTCAATGGATGCATGTCTATCATAGATCAAACAGAGATCTGGTTGAGGAGCCACGTGTGTTCAGAGATTCTTGAGAAAAAAATCTCCAAGCACCACCAGTCTCCCCCTCGACTAGGGCAAAGTCAATTGGGAAAATGTTGTTGTTGTCATCTTGTGCAACTGCCATCAGTAGCGTGCCTTTGTATTTCCCATATAACCAAGTCCCATCAATTTGTATAATTGGTTTTCATGATGCAAACCCTGTGATGCAAGGTTGAAAAGCCCAAAACACTCGACTGAATATTCCATTTTCATTGAGTTGACTACCATCCGGGGCGTATGCTGGCACTATTTCTAGAATGTAAACAGTACCCGGAGAATAAGTCTGGAGTGCATTCAGGTAGCGAGGAAGTTCTTGGTATGACTCCTCCCATTTTCCATATACCTTTTCAATCGCCTTGGTCTTTGCTAACCACACCTTTCTGTAAGACAGAGTATAGTTAAATACCGTAGTGATGTGGGATATTATGGTTTTCACCTTCAATGATGGATCATTGCTGACGAGTGGTAGAATTTCTTGACAAATGAGATCATAATTTAGTTTCCGATGATCCTGTGATTGAGTAGAACTAACACCCGCGTGGGTAGACATAGAACCTATGACCCAACAATCACCTCTTAATCTGTATGATGCAGTGAGCTTGAACATACAATCTGGGTGGACACACTTGATCTTGTACCTTTCTGGATTTACACGGTCCACCTTTAAATCGACCGAGTTGAGCATGTGAAATTTTTTTATGGCTCTGATACATTCTTCTCTGTTACAAAAATTTTCTTTCTCTTTTAAATTTTCATTCGACTTCATATACGGATTGAAAAATAAATCAGAAGACGGTTCATCTCCGCCAATGTTGAAGTTTGTCATGTGCGGAGGTGGTGTGTAGATCTCGTTTGAAGGAATACCAGGTATCCCATCGTCTTCGGAATCATTGTTGACCATGTCGTTAAACTCTAACTCGTCATCTTATTCTTCTTCATCAACGACATCTACTTCTGCTTGTTCGGTCTCCCGAGGATCAACCACTTGTGACAGCTGAGGCTCTCGCAACATAATGTAAAACTCAATAAAGTCGTATCCAGAATACTCATGACTGGAAAACCTATTCTTAAGGTCCTCGTCATCTTGAACCTCAACCTTATAAAATATTATTTGGTTGTTACCAAAAAACCACATTCTTATAAAATATTTGTGTCACGGGACCTCGTCCAAGTTTGGCCTCCAATCGTTTTTTGAAGTACAAGAAATTGGATTTCCTGTTTAAACAAAATCGAATGTTCTCAGTGTCTCTAAACAAAAACCCAGAGGTGGGACAAATGTATGTCTCACCATTGAAATGTGCACTGATCACATATTGGGGTGCAGAGGCCATTGTGTATGACTGTTTGAAGGTTTGAAGGTTTGAAGGTATGAAGTTTATGAGTTAATTGCTGGAATTTTTTAGTGTTCTAGTGTTTGAGAGATTAAGTGTATGAGTGTTTTGATAAATGTAAGATTAAATAGGTTGTACTGAATTTGAATAAACCAACAGTAAGCACTCTTCAAGGCTGTCACCTAGCCTGCACCTACACTACAACCTCTAAGGCGCCTCCCATCACGTCCAATCGTGTTAAATGCATGCAGAGATGCCTTCTCCAAGGCTGTCACCTAGCATGCGCCTACACTGCAACCCATGCCACCTCTTATTCGCCAACAGGGATGACGACACCTTTCATTTTTGTACTCTTACGCCAAGTCCAATGGGGCCTACCTTCACGTCCAATCGTGTTACATGTATTCAGAGATGCCTTCTCCAAGGCTGTCACCTAGCCTGCACCTACACTACAACCCATGCCAACCTCTAAGGCGCCTCCCATCACGTCCAATCATGTTACATGCATGCAGATATGCCTTATCCAAGGCTGTCACCTAGCCTGCGCCTACACTGCAACCCATGCCACCTCTTATTCGCCAACAGGGATGACGACACCTTTCATTTTTATACTCTCACGCCAAGTCCAATGGTGCCTACCTTCACGTCCAATAGTGTTACATGCATTCAGATATGCCTTCTCCAAGGCTGTCACCTAGCCTGCACCTACACTACAACACATGCCAACCTCTCAGGCGCCTCCCATCACGTCCAATCGTGTTACATGCATGCAGAGATGCCTTCTCCAAGGCTGTCACCTAGCCTGCGCCTACACTGAAACCCATGCCACCTCTTATTCGCCAACAGGGATGGCGACACCTTTCATTTTTGTACTCTTATGCCAAGTCCAATGGTGCCTACCTTCACGTCCAATCGTGTTACATGCATTCAAAGATGCCTTCTCCAAGGCTGTCACCTAGCCTGCACCTACACTGTAACCCATGCCAACCTCTAAGGCGCCTCCCATCACGTCCAATCGTGTTACATGCATGCAGAGATGCCTTCTCCAAGGCTGTCACCTAGCCTGCACCTACACTGCAACCCATGCCACCTCTTATTCGCCAACAGGGATGGCGACACCTTTCATTTTTGTACTCTTACGCCAAGTCCAATGGCGCCTACCTTCACGTTCAGTCGTGTTAGATGCGTTCAGAGATGCCTTCTCCAAGGCTCTCACCTAGCCTGCACATACACTGCAACCGATGCCAACCTCTAAGGCGCCTCCCATCACGTCCAATCGTGTTACATGCATGCAGAGATGCCTTCTCCAAGGTTGTCACCTAGCCTACGCCTACACTGCAACTCATGCCACCTCTTATTCTCCAACAAGGATGGCGACACCTTTCATTTTTGTACTCTTACGCCAAGTCCAATGGCGCATACCTTCACGTCTAATTGTGTTACATGCATTCAGAGATGCCTTCTCCAAGGTTGTCACCTAGCATGCACCTACACTGTAACCCAAGCCAACCTCTAAGGCGCCTCCCATCACGTCCAATCATATTACATGAATGCAGAGATGCCTTCTCCAAGGCTGTCACCTAGCTTGCGCCTACACTGCAACCCATGCCACCTCTTATCCGCCAATAGAGATGGCGACACCTTTCATTTTTGTACTCTTACTCCAAGTCCAATGGCGCCTACCTTCACGTCCAATCGTGTTACATGCATTCAGAGATGCCTTCTCCAAGGCTGTCACCTAGCCTGCACCTACACTGTAACCCATTCCAACCTCTAAGGCGCCTCCCATCACGTCAAATCATGTTACATGCATGCAGAGATTCCTTCTCCAAGGTTATCACCTAGCTTGCGCCTACACTACAACCCATGCCACCTCTTATTCGCCAATAGGGATGGCGACACCTTTCATTTTTGTACTCTTACTCCAAGTCCAATGGCACCTACCTTCACGTCCAATCGTGTTACATGCATTCAGAGATGCCTTCTCCAAGGCTGCATGAGTGACATTTATCCTGCATGCATGCATCCACCTACCACCTCACTTACTTTATGATAAAAGTTTGCCTATAAATACAGAGCCTCACATACTTCTATCGCATCCACAATCGTCTCACTCTCTGCTACAAACTCTTTTATAATCTCTTACAATTTCAAACTCTTTCATAATATCAAACATTTTCAACAATGGCTCTTCTCACAATGGGCGATTCTCACAGAGGCACAAGGGACAACATTGCAACATTTGTAAGTTTCTTTTATACTTATAAATTTTTCATACTTATAGTAATGCTTTATTCATCTTACCTTCTCTTACACTTTTTACATTATTAACTTAGGATACTAAAAGATTCAGAATCCGGTCACACAACTGCCTTGTTCCTCACCCGTTGATCGTACCCTATCTCGAATACGCAGGTTTCAGAAACGTTATAAAGATCTCCAACTGCACGATTGATTCAAAGTTCATACTTGCAAAGTTAGAAATGTGGAGACCAGAGACCCATACATTTCATCTACCAATAGGTGAATGTACCGTCACACTAGAGTATGTGTACATGTTATTGGGTCTTCCTATCGATGGTAAGGCGGTTAACGGGTCGGTTCGACAACCTAATTCTCTGTGTGAAGAATTGTTGGGCAGGGATATGGTTGAAGATGGTGGTGCGAGAGGTCAGGGTATACTACTTACTGAGCTAAAAAATTATTATGCGACTCTGGAATTGAACGAAAATTCTTCTGAGCTAGCTAAGGTGATAAAAGCTAGAAATCGTATAATGATACTATTTGGAACTTGTTTATTTCCCGAAAGTACGGGAAATAGTGTAAATTTTATGTATTTAAATTTACTTAGAGACTTCGAAAAAATTAGAAAGTATAGTTGGGGTTCTGTTGTTTTAGCCCATCTATACAGTTCCTTGTGTAAAAATGCAATCAAGGAAAAATGTACATTTTATGGCTATGCTTTTTTACTTCAAGCTTAGGGTTGGTGGAGGATGGAGTCCCTAAACCCCGTCAACAACAACACATTCGTTTTCCCATATGCAACAAAGTAAGTTATTAACTTATATCATTTATTACTATTCATCTTTTCACCAAATATATGATAAAAATAAAATATTTTTCAATTCCTTTAGGTATTGCGTGAGGGGTATGGATTACGGAAAAAATCCAAGATTCAATATCGCTCTATACTACAATCTATTGGATCACCTTGGCTGGGATGATGTACGTCATACCTTTCAACTTTTCTACTTTTACATTATTTATTTATTACGTTTTAATTAACCTGATTTAATTTTATCCGCAGTTTGTCTAAAGACCATATTTGGCTTTGGACCATGAACCAAACCCCGAGGATGCAGCAATTTGGAGCGCAAAGACTGCAATCATACGATTCAATGTTGTGGAGATGCACCACAGCGACCGTGTCAAGATGTAGTTTGGAATGTGTGATACGGTGGGAGAACTGACTTAGGTGTTTTGCGTTTTATTGCAAATGTTGCGGTTAGCAAGATTCGCCACCGACTTTTCTTTTATCCAAAAGGAAAGGTGAAAAAGCACATGAAAGACCTTTGAGATTATTTCTTAAGTTCGGGGGGTAGATTATGAAAAGGGAAGGTATTAGCACCCTTTTCATCCATGGTTTTCCATGGGCTCTTAGTTACTTGCTAGATCACTTGCTTTTGTTTGAAATTATGCTTTTGTGTGGTTTTTGAAAGTATTTTGTAAAGAGGCCATTGTTTAGGAAAACTTTGTAATGATTCTCGTTCGTAAGAATGTATACAAAAATGTTGATCTTTTGAAAATGTTTCCAAGTTTGTAAGGTGTTTTGAAAGTGTAGGTGTTTGTTTTGAAAACAGCAAGGATATTTTGTTTTGAAATTGAGCAAGTAATTATGAGCATTCTACCTACTCAAAATTCTTTCATGTTCATTTCCTCTTTCCTTTGACATTGTCATCTTACCATTGATTTGGTAAGTAACCCTATCTTTGGATGTAAACGGGACGGGCGTGGGTCATCGTATAACCATGATTAGCAATGCTGCAAGGTATCTTAGCATTCTCTTTTGGGGACTAAGATCATTTGAAAGGCAACATGGATAGCGTCATCGAGGGACTATGATCTTGTATTTTGTTTGTTTTTGCTAAGATACCTCACATTCGTTATATGGCCATTTAGTAAGGCAACCAAGTGGATTTACCCTAGGGGTGCTTGTGTGTAAGTGTATTGGTTTTTCATGCTTGGTTTTGTCTTTGATTAGGGTTTTCTAATTGATTGATTTTAGTCTTTCCATACAAAACCCTAATTACTAGCATTTGTATATAAAGTGATAAATTGCGGAATTTAAAATTACTACGCTATTACAATACTTGTAGGAGGGGGGGGGGGGGGGGGGGGTACAAATTATAAATGAGGATTGCAAAAAAATAAAGCCTAATTATCTATTACAACCATATTGAATTTGTATAACAATTGAAATAAATAATGTACCAAATGAATAAATATACAAGGATGTGAATGTAAAGTAAATGGATATTTTGTTTGGATTTTTTAGGAAAAGGGGTTTTGTTTTAACTTAATTAACTAAAAGAAAAATAATTAATTAAACGTAAAACCTAAATTTACTAGGAAAAGAAATTAAATAAAACCCTAATCTATTAATTGATTAAAAAGAAATTCAGTTTATAAGAAAAGTATATTTTTGGTATTTTTGTCTTAAAAATAATTTATAGTGTTATAAAATATTTTTGGTCTTTTTAAATATTAAAATAATATATTTAAAATGTGTAAAAGAAAATAATTAAAACCCTAGTTTTTTTAATTAAATTTGCAAAATAATTAGTGAAATAGATAAAGTATGATCAAATAAAATCATTTTTTGTGTAAATTTATAAATAAACTATGTCAAAATATAAATCTAATATTTTTATATTTTTTATTGATTTTTTAGTATTAGAAAAATATTTAAGAAAACAAATAAATAAAAGTAAGAAAAAAGAAAAATAAAATGGGCCAGGGGTGTGGATAGCCTGCAAGGGGGGTTAACAGTAAGAAAAAAAACAAAAAGGCCCAAGGGAGGCCCATGCACCTGTCCAAAAAAGTCAGAATGTGTAAAAATATGAAAAAAATCAAAAGGGTACCACTGGGGCTCGAACCCAGGTCCCTCTAGTCACAAGCGCACGCTTCTACCACTGGGGTGGCTATACATCAGTTAACATAAACAAAACAATAAACACATAACATCAATCCAGTCTTGAAAATGACTTCATCTTCAACCTCCATCCATGGATCCTGTAACTTGCTCATTTCTCAACAAAAATGAAATATGCAAACATGAAAGTTGCTCCATTTTTTCATACGAATCCAACCATATAAAAATCATAAGCTATAAATCAAAGATGAATGAGAATTTTTAAAATTACCAAATTTTGACCTAAATATTTCAGAAAGTTCAAACTCAAAATTCTCCTAGCTCAATCAAAATAAATGAAATCTATGGACATGTATAGTTTTAGGGCAATGATGTCTATATTTTATCTTCACAAATGCAAGCCTAACAATGCCTAAATATGAAGATAGAAATTCAAGAAAAATACCTCAAAACTGGAAATCGTGAAATGGATTAGAGCTTGTTTCAGGCAGTGGTGATGATCAGGCTAGCTTCCTCAAGTCCCTAGGAAGCTAATGAAACGGTTTGCTTGAGTTGAGAGTGGCTGAAATGGCCTGGAGAAGTCAAGTTGCAGACTCTGTTTTTTGGTTATGGAGGTTATGGTAAATGGTGTTACAGTTCTGGAATAAGGATGGGGATGAGTTGTATTTGATGTAAGGAAGCTTTAGGAATGAATTTGAGGGAAAACACACGATGGAAATGAGAGATACAAGTTTAAGGTCAAAACTGTGTATCAATGGAGCTTTTTGTGAAATTTCTGGCTAGAGGGAATTTGGGAGTGTTTCAGGGTGCTAAAACTCGTCCCTTACCTCACAAATAGTGACTCTATTTATAAGCAACAATTTTGGAGTGCTCTAGTTGATCAGAACTCAAATTTACATGTTTAAGTTCAACATGTGATTTTTTTTGACAAAACAAATTTCCATGCCTTGTACTTGGTTCATATAGTGGTTATGCTTTAAACAAGCTTTCTTCTGACTTTGTGGATGGAGTGTGATCAGAGGGAATAAGTTAAAGGCTCAAGAATGGACTTTATGCAAAAAGTTTGCTTTACAAGAATTGCAATGTTAACTTTGTGCCATTAATGGAAATGCAACTTGGATAATAGATCAATTGCTTGGATCAAAGCCCTAACAGCTGTGTAAACATTTAATTTTGGATTGACAAACAAGTTTGAGTCCTGCAAAGCAAAGATTATGCAGCATAGGTTTGAAATTGAATTCTTGTTCATCACAAAATGACTTGTAATTCAAGTGATAAAACCCTAACTTCATCTCTTCGATTCTCCCTACTCAAAAATGATCTTAAGGAGATCTTGGACATTTTCGAAAGCTTGAAATGTTATCTACAACCCATCTTTGAATCACTTTTGAAAATTCCCCTTGGAACTATATGAAAAAGTGCCATGAAATTAGGTCAAAATCCTGACCAAATTAGGGCAAAATTTCACTAAGTGTTTTTGTTTCATGACCATGTATTCTTAAAATTATAACTTGAGATCCAAGAACTTTTGGAAGGAGTTGTGTGAAGAAAATATGTAGATTTAATTGAGATCTAAAACTTTCATGTTGGAAGTTTCTTTTGAATCATCTTGCATCATGGTGAAAATTTTGCTCAAAGTTATGAAAAAACATGAAGTTTAAACACTTAGAAAAATTTCTAAGTTAGAAAACTTTGACTTTTCAAAATGAAATCTTGACTTTTTGATTTTTTGATGAATAAGTTTCATATTTTGGCATGTTTTTATGAATTGTGATCTTTGACATTGAATTTTGACCAAAAAGTCAAAGTTTGACTTTTCAGTGTATAGTTGACTTTCTGATCAGTTGACTGAAAATTCACTATCAATCCAATTGATCTTGAGCAAAGTTTTATGTCATGCCATTAGGTAAAAATGATGCAATTGAACTCTTGTATTCATGCTTCAAACTAATTGATCATTTGCTAGGTCAAAAATCAAGAATTACCCTTTCTCAGTAAAAACCCTAATTTTGACCATTTTGCCCTTTTGATGATTTGATCAAATTTCTTGAGGAATTGTGGTCCAAACTTGATCAAATGATACATATGAGTTTATAATGTTGATATGGGTAAAAATTTATGAAGTTTGACTGTAAATTGGCCATGGTTGACTTTTTCCCAATACAATTGATTTTTAGGTCAACTGCTCAATTGATTGAGCAAAAGTGTGATTCAAGGCTTGAAACTTGACATGAGCAATCTTGAGGGTCCATAATGATACATGAAAGTCATATGGGGTATGGGAAGTTCAAATATCCTTGTGCAATCTCAAACCCTAATTTTGGTCATCAGTGCTTAAGGAGGTGTCTTGAGCTGATCAACCCTAATGCAATCTTGAGTCAAAGGAGATCTTATGAGAAAATTATTGATAAATGAGAGGGAAAATTTTGGGGTACAACATCTTCCCCTGTTCAATCTTCTTAAGCCTGAAGAGTTGGATTGACGAGTTTTTCCATTCGTGACTCGAAGGTGGAAGATGATTGGACATTAGAGTGCCCAGAAATTTGCACTCGGTGATGTGATGGTTGATGGTATAGGGAATGGGCTTAAAGATGCCATTTTGAGGGATGATGGGAAATTGTGGGATGGGCTTGTAGATTCCATCCAAAAATGATTGCTGAACCGTATCTGTAAGCTGGAGCTGAATGAGTATCAAAATGGCATCCGTGTATGGAGCATATCTGAAATGTATCTGAAAGTTGAATCTGAATGAGTATCAGGATGGCATCCATGTCTGAAGCGTATCTGAACTGTATCTGAAGATTGAATCTGAATGAGTATCAGGATGGCATCCCTGTCTGGAGTGTATCTGAACTGTATCTGAAGATTGAATCAGAATGAGTATCAGGATGGCATCCGCATCTAGAGCGTATCTGAACTGTATCTGAAGATTGAATTTGAATAAGTATCAGGATGGCATCCGCATCTGGAGCGTATCTGAACTGTATTTGAATATTGAATCTGAATGAGTATCAGGATGGCATTCGTGTCTAGAGCGTATCTGAAAGTTCAATCTGAATGAGTATCAGGATGACATCCGTGTATGGAGCGTATTTGAACTATATCTAAAAGTTGAATATGATTGAGTATCAGGATGGCATCCGTGTCTGGAGCGTATCTGAACTGTGTCTGAAGATTGAATTTGAATGAGTATCAGAATGGAATCTGTGTCTGGAGCGTATCTGAAGATTGAATCTAAATGAGCATCAGGATGTCATCCGTGTCTAGAGCGTATCTGAATTGTATCTGAAGACTGAATCTGAATTAGTATCAGGATGGCATATGTGTCTGGAGCGTATCTGAACTGTATCCGAAGACTGAATCTGAATGAGTATCAGAAAGGCATCCGTGTATGGAGCGCATCTGAACTGTATCTGAAAAAGCCTTTGAACTTTGTTAATGGTAGCTATTGATTAACCTTATCTTGAAAAGGGTAAAAATGTTAGCTAATATGCAATGTCATGTTGTATGAAATGCATGGTGTAATGAGATTGTGATACATGCATTCGTGTTATCAGTGTTTATGATATATGGATGCGATGTATGCGTATGTGAGCTAATCTGCTGCACTTCTTGTTTGAATTGGGGAAAATAAATCCCCGACTGCTGCTGAGGATATGGAGTGCAAGTCGTCATGTTTTGAAGTTTTGATGAATTCCCGCTTAGAGAAATAAACTATGTTGTAAGGGAAACATCGTGTACTGCTTGTAAAATCCTGTTGGGGAATCCTGAGAAATTTGACGACTTCTACTGGGGATTGATAACTGGAAGCTCTGTTCCGCTGGGGATTAAACTGCACACTGCGAGGGATTTGGTGGGAATAGCTTAGAGAGATTTCCCTATTTCTTAAAGCCATTAGTGATTGTCTTTCTATTTTGTTCATTTTTAAATGGTAGTTACGTTCAAATGAATATGTTCAAAAATAAATCATTGGACGTTTTCGTAAACAAACACAAGAGTAAATAAAAACAGATAGTTTTGCACTTTCAAAGGGATATCTTTGTATTGACTTTGAGTAAGTATTTTTGTACAATGAGACAACCATTCTAGTAAGATAATATCATCGTAAAAAATGAAAATTTGATACAAAGAAAAGATAGCTATGTGAAATAATCCCATGCGGTTCCCATTTTGCTATAGCCTTCGTATCTCTGAGCATCTTATCTATTTGTTTCCTTGTCCGAAGCTGATTAAATCGATCAGAACCGTCGAGTTTGCAGGTTATCCGTAAGGT
This sequence comes from Vicia faba, assembly GCA_948472305.1. Lineage (NCBI taxonomy): Eukaryota > Viridiplantae > Streptophyta > Magnoliopsida > Fabales > Fabaceae > Vicia > Vicia faba. Next base: position 1,010,361,528 of record OX451738.1, read on the forward strand.
GATCCAACGGGACACAGTCATACGCTTTAAATCCCTAACTTTTGCCTGGACCGCCCTTTCGGGTTTTCAGTCCACCGGGATACCCTTTTTTGCCCAAGCCACCCTTTCGGGTTTTCAACTTGTCGGGTGTACATATTTTTTTTGTTTTGTCCCTAATTTTTGCCCGAGCCTTTTTGGTTCGCCGGGATGCCCTTGTTTTACCTAGGTGTGTCAACCTAGCGGGTTTCTTATGCGTAGTATCTTTTGACTATGTCCGTGTTCACGGGGTGCGGCAGATCATCGCCATCCACAGTGGTCAAGATCATTGCTCCACCAGAGAATATGCTTTTGATTACAAACGGTCCTTCATATGTAGGAGTCCATTTTCCCCTGGGATCACCTTGCGGCAGTATGATACGTTTGATCACCAAATCCCCTACTTGATACGCTTGGCGTCTGACCTTTTTGTTGAAAGCCTTGATCATCCATTTTTGATACATCTGACCATGACAGACAGCAGTAAGCCTTTTCTCATCAATCTTCTTCATTCAGCCCTGCATCCTTCATGATTCTCAAAGATGGGATCTGGACCTCAATAGGCAAGACAACTTCCATTATGTATACCAAAGAGTAGGGTGTTGCCCTAGTTGATGTGTGCGCTGTGGTACGATACCCGTGGAGAGCGAATGGTAGCATCTCATGCCAGTCTTTATACGTGACTGTCATTTTCTGTATGATCTTTTTGATGTTCTTATTTGCAGCTTCGACATCACAATTCATCTTGGCCCGGTAAGGGGAAGAATTGTGATGCTGGATCTTGAATTGTTCGCATAGGGCGGTGATCATAGTGTTGTTAAGATTCGTACCATTGTCTGTGATGATCCTCTCCGGGATACCATACCGACAGATGAGATTATGTTTAATGAACCAGGCTACAACATTCTTGGTAACAGAAGCGAAAGAGGTTGCTTTAACCCACTTTGTAAAATAGTCAATGGCCACCAAGATGAAGCGGTGTCCATTAGAGGCTATTGGCTTGATTTCCCCAAACATATCGATGCCCCAAATAGAAAAGGGCCAAGGATCCGTCAAGACATTCAGAGGAACCGGAGGTACGTGTACCTTTTCAGCATAAATCTGACACTTGTGGCAAGTTCGAGAGTGTTGATAGCAATCTGCTTCCATGGTAGACCAGTAATAGCATGCCCGTAGGATCTTCTTTGCCATCGTATGCCCACTGAAATGGGTGCCAAAAGTGCCTTCAAGTAGATCAACCATGATCTTTTCTGCCTCAACCTTGTCTATGCAACGGAGCAAAACGGAGTCATGGTTGCGTTTGTAGAGAATGCCATTACTAAGGAAGAACTTAGCGGAGAATCTCCTTAAGAACTTCTTATCATTCACTGAAGCTCCTTCCGGATATTCTTGAGCCTCGAGATACCTCTTAACTTCGTGAAACCAAGGCCAGTCCACTACTTCTTCAGTATTAATCTCGTGACAGTGAGCTGGTTCATCCATTCGTTCAATGGTGATCTGGGGAGCCTCGTTATCCCATTTAAGTTTAAACACGGATGACATTGTGGCTAGTGCGTCTGCTAGCTGATTTTCTTCTCGCGGGAAATGCTCGAAGGTAATCTTCTCAAAATGTGGGATCAATGACAACACATGTTCTTTGTAGGGGATAAGGTTAGGGTGTTTGGTGTCCCATTCTCCTTTGATCTGGATGATGACCAAAGTTGAATCTCCGAATACATTTAAGGATTTAATCCCCAGATCTATCGCAACTTTGAGACCAAAAATGCACGCTTCGTATTCTGCCATGTTATTTGTACAATTGAAGCAGAGTCTTGCAGTAAATGGAGTATGACATCCTTCAGGAGATATGAGTACAACACCAATACCATTACTGAGTGCGTTGGATGCCCCCATCAAAAACCAGGGTCCATCAGGATCCTTGTTCAGGTCCGTCATATGGTCTGAATTTTTCACAGTTTTTTACCATCATGATGTCTTCATCTGGGAATTCGAACTTCACGGACTGGTAGTCATCCACAGCTTGATAAGCAAGGTGATCAGATAGTACACTTCCCTTTATTTCTTTCTGGGTAGTATATTATATGTCATATTCTGTCAGGATCATCTGCCATCTCGCTATTCTCCCAGAGAGGGCAGGTTTCTCGAAGATGTATTTTATTGGGTCCATTTTTGATATCAATAAAGTAGTATGGGTCAGCATATACTGTCTTAGCCAGCGAGCAGCCCATGCCAGAGCATAACAAGTTTTCTCGAGCAGTGAATATCTTGTTTCACAGTAGGTAAACTTTTTACTCATGTAATAAATAACATGCTCTTTTCGGCCAGACTCGTCATGCTGCCCAAGCACACACCCCATTGAATTTTCCAAAACAGTTAGATACATTATCAAGGGTCTTCCCTCGACTGGTGGCATTAAAATAGGAGGCTCTTGCAGGTACTATTTGATTTTTTCGAAAGCAGTTTGGCACTCTTCATTCCACTTGACTACTTGATCTTTCTTCAGTAATTTGAAGATTGGTTCACAGGTACCTGTCAGGTGAGAAATGAATCTGGCAATGTAATTTAACCGTCCCAATAATCCTCTGACTTCATTCTCAGTATGAGGAGCATGCATCTCTTGTATTGCTTTCACCTTGGCAGGATCCACTTCAATACCTTTATTGCTGACAACAAAGCCTAGGAGTTTACCGGACCTCACCCCAAATGTGCATTTATTTGGGTTCAACCTCAGCTTGTATTTCTTTAGCCTCTCAAATAGTTTCTGTAAATGATTAAGATGCTTTTCTTCTGTTTGAGATCTAGCTATCATGTCGTCCACATAGACCTCTATTTCGTGATGTATCATGTCGTGAAATAGAGCTACCATGTCACGTTGATAGGTTGCCCCAACATTCTTCAGCCTGAATGGTATAACCTTATAGCAGAATGTGCCCCACTGTGTGACAAAGGTTGTTTTCGACATGTCCTCAGGCTCCATTTTGATTTGGTTGTAGCCTGAGAAACCGTCCATGAAGGAAAACACTTTGTGATGTTCCATATTGTCAACTAGAATATCAATGTGGGGAAGTGGGAAATCATCCTTAGGGCTCTCCCGATTCAAATCTCTGTAGTCCACGCACATTCGTACCTTGCCAACCTTTTTAGGCACGTGAACGACATTGGCAACCCATTGCGGATAGGAGGTGACGACCAAGAATCTGGCGTTGAATTGTTTCATGACTTCCGCTTTGATCTTCTCTGACATGTCTGGTCGTATGCGACAGACCTTTTGTTTTACCGGTGGACAATCTTCTTTCGTAGGTAGACGATGTACTACGATATCTGCATCAAGTCCTGGCATGTCTTCATACGACCAGGCAAAGACCTCAACATAATCGTGTAGCAATTGAATCAGACGCTCTTTGACACCGAGTTCCAGATTGGCACCCACCTTGACCTCTCTTTTGTCTTCTCCGGTACCTAGGTTAATTGTGTCCACTGGTTCTTCGTGGGGCTGAATGGTCCTCTCTTCTTGTTGTAGTAACCTGGCGAGTTCCCCTGGCACTTCACAATCTTTCTCACCTTCGTCTTCGGCTTGGTGGATTAGATTTTCAGAGTCACAAAAGGCCATAGCAGAACCGTTACCCATGGGATCCTGAGTGGATGTAGTCCTGCATTGTGAGTGTGAGTGTGTGTAAGAGTATAACTATCTTTGAAAGAAATGAAAATGTAAAAAAGAAAAACAATGAGCACAAAGTTTGTATGCAAAAAACGTCCATGATTCATTGATGTCATATGGAAATGAGATAATAACCCTTACAAATGGACCATTGTGCCTCGGGTAAGACACAAGGTTTTAAGAGTCTGAATTGTTTTTAATATTACAGATCCGACAAAATTTAAAGACAAATTACTGTTAGATAAATGTGATCGGGAAAAAATATCTATCCTCCCAATTGTTGAGCCCTCCACTGACAGTTGGGAAAATCCAATCCTCCAGGTTATAGTTGTTTTCATCATCCTCCAGGGCACTGACTTGGTGGTTGCTGATCTTCAAGGGTGGTCCTCCGGCACGAGCGCGGCGTACAACCTTCTGGGCTCTTCAAGTGAAACCCAAACCAAATTTGTTAGATTTGTATGGGGATATCTGAGAGTTGGCCCCAAATAGTGCACCCACCTTCTTCTATCACTGCCTTGGCATCTTTCAAAGACGACATCTTGAGCGGAGGCCTCGTAACCTTGGGGACTTGAGACACATCCTTGGTTACTGTCACAGTCTGCGTGACTTCTTCATAGTGCTGGAATGGAGTTTCAATAAATTCACCATCTAATTCCATATACCTGAAGGAATTTAGATGACTGACCATATACTCTTTTTCTCCATGAACAATGATGATTTTCCTAGAATTGGATATTTCAGCATTTGGTGCAACGTAGAGGTGACAGCACCAGCATTTTGAATCCACGGATGACCTAATAAGCAGGAATATGAAGGGCGAATATCCATTACATAAAAATTTGAATCAAAAGTTTGGGTTCCAACTTTTATGGGGATGTCCACTTCCCCATGCACCATCCTTTTTGAGCCGTCGAAGGCCCTCACTACTATGTTACTAGGTTTCAACGTCAATCCTTCATAGTCAAGCCTATCAAGATCCTTTTTAGGTAACACATTTAGAGACGAACCGGTGTCATCCAAGACATGATCCAAAGTCGTGCCCCTGCATTCGACTGAGACATGAAATGCCTCATTATGCTTCCTCCCCCTTGGCGTTAAATCAGCATCTGAAAAACCTAAACCATTATCTGCAGTCAAGATGGCTACGCAGTCTTGGAACTGATCGACAGATGTTTCTTGGGGTACATGGGCAGTTTTAAGGAACTTTACCAAGGCCTTTGCATGAGCCTCGAAACATAACAGTAAAGCCAGCATGGAAATTTTTGATGGAGTTTGCCCTAGTTGCTCGACTATGTTGTAGTCGCTTCTTTTTATGATCTTTAGAATTTCCTCCATCTCTTTTTAGGAGGTCTCAGGGATAGCTACGGATTGTGCCTTCGTCCGGACAGGCTCAACCAGAATACCTTTACCTCAAGTCTCGGTTGACCCGACAGCAGGAATGTCAGTAGGGGTGATAACAGGGATTGTAATAGTTTTGTCAACAGGAGTATTAGTAGAGATGATTGCAGGACTGAGAATAGCTTTTGGAGGAGAAATAACAACAGGAATGATTACGGGTCCAGAAATAGCTTTTGGAGGAGCAATTTCTAGATAGAATACCCTTCCACTGCGGGTTATCTTGTTAGTCCCTACGATGTTACTGATATCAGAGTCAACTTTCTCAGAACTTGAATCTTCAGCAGCTGGCCAATCTTGCTTGATACCGTGATAGTAGACATCACCTCCATAATTCCATGGGATGGTTTTGTCTGACGAATACGGGATTGGTCCAGGCATTGTAATTATCAACGAAGCTACTTTAGTAACTAATGTAATTCTAACGGGTCTTTTGGTGGAGACCCTAGAAGAATTGGCGGAAATGATCACGATGGAAACATCATTATAAGAAACAGTCGGAATAGGAGTCTTTTCGAACAAAATCTCCTTGTTATCTATTAGGCATTGAACGCCTGCTTTTAATAAATGACAGCTGGTTGGTGAGGATAAACAGAAATGATAACTTTCATCACAGCCTAGGAATACACCGACATTCAACAAGTTCTTTTTTATAGTCAGGAGTGGGGTCATAAGTTCATTAACTAAATTAAAAAACATATCTTCCTTAACGGCGTTGACATTACGACCGTGCTTTGGCATAGGGGCAGTGATTACATTGGGAACTTCTGGTGCATCGAATTCAATCTCCTTGGCTTCAAGAAGGTCTTGTACTTTGTTTTTCAGAGTCCAATAGTTGTTAGTGTCATGGCCGGGACTCTCAGAATGGTATGCACAACGGGAATTAGGATGATAATGAGGAGAGGTTGTGTTAGGATTCTTTGGAGCTTTTTTCAAAGTCACTAGATTAGATCTCAACAAATGTGGAAATACTTGAGATAGTGTCATGTTAATTCGGATGAACTGTCTGACTGGTCTTTCTGTTCTTGGCTGGTTGCTTCTTTGCTGAGCAGGCGCGAGTTTAAGAATCATGACAGCCCCCACCATTGGATGACGTTCAACCCTATCTTGATTTCTCTGAGGATATACAACCACAACTTCTTTTTTCCCAATGAATGGTTTCCTTACAGCAGCATAGGATGCATATTTTTGAATCTTCCCATTCTTTATCCCGGCCTCTACTCTTTCTCCGGTTAGTATCAACTCAGTAAAGCCTGCCGATGAACTCCCAATTAAGTGATTGAAGAAAGGACCAGACAAGGTGCCCAAAAACTTGTCTACCAACTCTCTCTCAGATAGGGGAGGATGGACTCTTCCTGCTAAGTCTCTCCATTTTTGCGCATAGTCTTTAAAGCCTTCACTTGAAACCATGGCCATACTTTGGAGTTGAGTACTGATGGGAGCAAGATCAGCATTGTATTGGTATTGTTTGTAAAAGGCGGCGGTCAGATCTTCCCAGTTATGAACCCATAAATCCTTGCCAACAAAGTGAGGCTGTATTTTCCTCACATAGGGCCGAAGATGCATTTTGGGACATGAAACACCGTCATATTTGGCGAACACGGGTGCTTTGAATTTTGGGGGAATGACAATCCCAGATACTAGACCCAACTCCTCAAAGTCCAATCCACACACTTTTTGAATTTCCATTACGCTTAACCGTTCTTCCAGATGCTTATACTTATCGTCGGCTGGAGGATATTATTCTTCAGAATAGTCTTCTTCTTCCTCTTCCTCTTCCTCTTCTGAATCTGGCTGGACAATTGCTTCCTTGCCTTTCCCATCTTGATTGTCTTTCTCACCATATGACGTTGCAAAGTCTAAGGTCCTTCTTGCTTGTCCTTGGAATCTTCACATTTTTAGAACTCCGGTTATTTTCTTTGCTTTCTTTTTCTTCTCTTCAACCGGCAAGGTCTTCAACTCTTCCTGCCCTTTGGCTAGAGTTAAGAACATCTGTTGAAACTAAGCATTTTGTTCTTGGAGGTCCGTCACTGTTTGCTCGAGATCCATCTTACTGAAATAAACAGTAGAAAAATGAGGAGACTTATTGCAAGAAACCTGCTTATGTTATGATGAATGGTAAATGTATATGCAATGATTTCAAGGATTTTAAAGATTCAAATTTGTTATAGACAAAAAGGAAACACACATTATATTAATAAATTAAAGCTTTAGTACATCAATGTCTCTTCGGGAAAACAATACAAAAACTCTAAGATAAAAAGGTTATACGCATCCTCTTTGGTGCAATGTAGGCATTCAGGTTCCTCTCCTCATGAAGTTGCTTAGTGAGTTCCAAAACCTTCTTCTCGCTGGCGTAGAATTGGGCTTTGAAAGAGTCTCACTCCCCCTTGAGTTATATCCAATCTCTTTGTAAGTCTTCAAGAGAGGTGGGCATGTCAGGATGTAGGATAGTGTATGGAATATCTCCTTCCATAACATGCTCAATTATTACCAGGAGAATGGAGGGATAAGGCATTATAAGACTTTGAGCGCGAGTTCGTACCCATTTGAGGTAAGGCTCAAGAGGGATGGAATTCTTATGCCCCAATGTCTTGCTATCTACCTTGTTCAACATCCTCCAAGCTCGAATGAATCTCTGGCGAAGACCTTGATCGTCGTTCTCGTAGTCAAATACCAAACCTTGAATGAGCATCTCATATGGGCCATCCCTTCGGGCGTAACCAAATTGTCTTAAGGCTAAGTAGGGGTTGTAAGTGATACCTCCTCTAATGCAAATTAAAGGGACGTTAGGGAATTCTCCACAACGATCGATAATAGTAACATTCTCTATGGATAGGGAACACCAATGAATGTCTGAATGTTTGAGCGTCATCAACCTATGTGACCACCTTGAACCTTGCTCGTTCTTCAATACAGATTGAGGAAGATGCGAAATAAACCATCTTGCCAAAATAGGAGTGCAACATATAAGGATACTTCTTTTCCTCATAGTGCGAGTGTGAAAAGAATGTAGGATGTCCCCTAGCAAAGTAGGCACCGGGTTACGGGATATGAAGATCTTGACGGCATTCACATCTATGAGTTGGTCAGGATTTGGAAACAAAACCATCCCATAGATGAGAAGAGCCACAATTTCCTACAAAGCTTGCAAATCCAAAGAGTTCCAACAGTTTTGGGCTTTCTCAAACAAGAACTTTTCTAGGAAACCCTTGACACCACTCCTTGTTTCCCAATTGGTCGTGACATCAGATGATTGCAAGTGTAGATCTTGAGCAATCTCTTCTGGCTTTGGATCTCTATCCGTACCGTTGAAAGGTAGTTGATTGAGAATGGGAATCCTCAAGAGTTGGGAGAATTCTTCCAAAGTTGGCACAAGTTGATAATCGGGAAATGTGAAGCAATAGTGTAAAGGATCAAAGATCTGAAAGAGAACCTTCATCATGTCTTCATCAGTGTTGGAGGTGACCAAGTTTAGTAGGCGAACATGTCTTTCGGTAAATGGAGAGTTTTCAGGAATCCTTGAAGCTAGCTCCTTAAGTTGTGGAGGGATCCTTACAGGATTGACTTGAATAGTTTTCCTGCGGATAGAATCTATATCCTACAAAACAGAACAAAGATAAATCCCAAGATCCTTGAAATGGTTAGTGAATGAATATGATGTTATGATGTTTATGATGTTATGTACAAGTAAATATATACAAACAAAGCAAACAAGTCCTTAGGTTTAGGCTTGCATGTAGTCTCATAGGTAAGTACCCTCTTGAAGTTTAGTTGGATCAAACCTGTCCTAGCAATAGTAACCGGGTTCTAAGGAGCTCAATATCACTGGTTTGTTTCCTTGAGCATTGTTTCAACACAAGCCTCTTTAATGGAGACCGAAATATCCCAAAAAACAAAACCTCAATGAGTGTAGTACCGAGTATCTACCAACTTCGAACTGTACCAAAGTCGGTCATCTCACTACGTCCCAAAGGCCAAGTTGGTCAAGTAAAGGTTCTAAAAGTTCATTAGTGCTTCTTGACATCACTCAGCAGCCCCGTATTCTCCTTGATTAACTCAAGGGTTACCGGTACCCACAAATATGTGGCACTAATGTAGCTATTTCTTAGACCATGTCGGTATACCCCACACAGTTTCCACAGCGTATTGCTACTTACCTATAAGGTAACCCAAATCCGAGTAGAGGATTCAAACCCAAACAAAGAACCATAATGTAAAGCAAACAAGTCAAACAATGAAAGTAAGTAAATATGATCTAACCCTAAGGTAACCCCACTTTTAGAATATTCCCTAGATGAGTCGCCAGTTCTGTGATACGGTGGGAGAACTAACTTGGGTGTTTTTCATTTTATTGCAAATGTTGCGGTTAGCAAGAGTCTCCACCGAATTTTCTTTTATCCAAAAGGAAAGGTGAAAAAGCACAGGAATGACCTTTGAGATTATTTCTTGAGTTCGGGGGGTAGATTATGAAAAGGGAAGGTATTAGCATCCTTTTCATCCATGGTTTTCCATTGGCTCTTAGTTACTTGCTAGATCACTTGCTTTTATTTGAAATTATGCTTTTGTGTGGTTTTTGAAAGTATTTTGTAAAGAGGCCATTGTTGAGGCAAACTTTGTATTGATTCTCGTTCGTAAGAATGTATACAAAGATGTTGATCTTTTGAAAATGTTTTCAAGTTTGTAAGGTGTGTTGAAAGTGTAGGTGTTTGTTTTGAAAATAACAAGGATGTTTTGTTTTGAAATTGAGCAAGTAATTAGGAGCATTTTACCTACTCAAAAGTCTTTCATGTTCATTTCCTCTTTCATTTGACATTGTCATCTTGCCATTGATTTGGTAAGTAACCCTATCTTTAGATGTAAACGGGACGGGCGTGGGTCATCGTATAACCATGATTAGCAATGTTACAAGGTATCTTAGCATTCTCTTTTAGGGACTAAGATCATTTGAAAGGAAACATGGATAGTGTCGTCGAGGGACTGTGATCTTGTATTTTGCTTGTTTTTGCTAAGATACCTCACATGCGTAATATGGCCATTTAGTAAGGCAACCAAGTGGATTTACCCTAGGGGGTGTTTGTGTGTAAGTGTATTATTTTTCATGCTTGGTTTTGTATTTGATTAGGGTTTTCTAATTGATTGGTTTTAGTCTTTCCATACAAAACCCTAATTACTAGCATTTGTATATAAAGCGATAAATTGCGGAATTTAAAATTACTACGCTATTACAATATTTGTGGGAGGGGGTACAAATTATAAATAGGGATTGCAAGAAAATAAAGCCTAATTATCTATTACAACCATATTGAATTTGTACAAGAATTGAAATAAATAATGTACCAAATGAATAAATATACAAGGATGTGAATGTAAAGTAAATGGATATTTTGTTTGGATTTTTTAGGAAAAGGGGTTTTGTTTTAACTTAATTAACTAAAAGAAAAATAATTAATTATAAGTAAAACTTAAATTTACTAGGAAAAGAAATTAAATAAAATCCTAATCTGTTAATTGATTAAAAAGAAATGAAGTTTATAAGAAAAGTATATTTTTGGTATTTTTGTCTTAAAAATAATTTATAGTGTTATAAAATATTTTTGGTCTTTTTAAATATTAAAATAATATATTTAAAATCTGTAAAAGAAAATAATTAAAACCCTAGTTTTTTTAATTAAATTTACAAAATAATTAGTGAAATAGATAAAGTATGATCAAATTAAATATTTTTTTGTGTAAATTTATAAATAAACTATGTCAAAATATAAATCTAATATTTTTATATTTTTTATGATTTTTTAGTATTAGAAAAATATTTAAGAAAACAAAAAAATAAAAGTAAGAAAAAAGAAAAATAAAATGGACCAGGGGTGTGGATAGCCTGCAAGAGGGGTTAACAGTAAGAAAAAAAACAAAAAAGGCCCAAGGGAGGCCCAGGCGCCTGTCCAAAAAATTCAGAATATGCAAAAATGTGAAAAAAACCAAAAAGGTACCATTGGGGCTCGAACCCAGGTCCCTCTAGTCACAGGCGCGCGCTTCTACCATTGGGGTGGCTATATATCCGTTAACATAAACAGAACAATAAACACATAACATCAATCCAGTTCTGAAAATGACTTTATCTTCAACCTCCAGCCATGGATCCTGTAACTTGCTCATTTCTCAATAAAAATGAAATATGCAAACATGAAAGTTGCTGCATTTTTTCATACGAATCCAACTATATAAAAATCATAAGCTATAAATCAAAGATGAATGAGAATTTCTAAAAGTACCAAATCTTGACCTAAATATTTCAGAAAGTTCAAACTCAAAATTCTCCTAGCTCAATCAAAATAAATGAAATCTATGGACATGTATAGTTTCAGGGCAATGATGTCTATATTTTATCTTCACAAATGCAAGCCTAACAATGCCTAAATATGAAGATATAAGTTCAAGAAAAATATCTCAAAACTGGAAATTGTGAAATGGATTTGAGCTTGTTTCAGGCAGTGGTGATGATCAGGCTAGCTTCCTCAAGTCCCTAGGAAGCTAATGCAATGGTTTGCTTGAGTTGAGAGTGGCTGAAATGGCCTGGAGAAGTCAAGTTGCAGACTCTGTTTTTTGGTTATGGAGGTTATGGTAAATGGTGTTACAGTTCTGGAATAAGGATGGGGATGAGTTGTATTTGATATAAGGAAGCTTTAGGAATGAATTTGAGGGAAAACACACGAGGGAAATGAGAGATACAAGTTTAAGGTCAGAACTGTGTATCAATGGAGTTTTTGTGCAATTTATGGATAGAGGGAATTTGGAAGTGTTTCAGGATGCTAAAACCCGTACCTTAGCTCAAAAATAGTGACTCTATTTATAAGCAACAAGTTTGGAGTGCTCTAGTTGACCAGAATTTAAATTTACATGTTTAAGTTCAACATGTGATTTTTTTTGACAAAACAAGTTTCCATGCCTTGTACTTGGTTCATAGAGTGGTTATGCTTTAAACAAGCTTGCTTCTGACTTTGTGGATGGAGTGTGATCAGAGGGAACAAGTTAGAGGCTCAAGAATGGACTTTATGCAAAAAGCTTGCTTTACAAGAATGGCAATGTTAACTTTGTGTCGTTAATGGAAATGCAATTTGGATAATAGCTCAATTGCTTGGATCAAAGCCCTAACATCTGTGTAAACATTTAATTATGGAGTGACAAACAAGTTTGAGGTCTGCAAAGCAAAGATTATGCAGCATAGGTTTGAAATTGGTGTTTTTGTTTCATGACCATGTATTCTTAAAATCATAACTTGAGATCCAAGCACTTTTGGAAGAAGTTGTGTGAAGAAAAGTTGTAGATTTCATGGAGATCTAAAACTTTAATGTTGGAAGTTTCTTTTGAATCATCTTGCATCATGGTAAAAATTTTGCTCAAAGTTATGAAAAAACATGAAGTTTAAACACTTAGAAAAATTTCTAAGTTAGAAAACTTTGACTTTTCAAAATGAAATCTTGACTTTTTGATTTCTTGATGAATAAGTTTCATATTTTGGCATGTTTTGATGAATTGTGATCTTTGACATTGAATTTTGACCAAAAAGTCAAAGTTTGACTTTTCAGTGTACAGTTGACTGAAAATTCACTATCAATCCAATTGATCTTGAGCAATGTTTTAGGTCATGCCATTAGGTAAAAATTATGCAATTTAACTCTTGAATTCATGCTTCAAACCAATTGACCATTTTCTAGGTCAAAAATCAGGAATTGCCCTTTCTCAGTCAAAACCTTAATTTTGACCATTTTGCCCTTTTGATGATTTGATCAAATTTCTTGAGGAATTGTGATCCAAACTTGATAAAATGATGCATATGAGTTTATAATGTTGATGTGGATAAAAAATTATGAAGTTTGACTGTAAATTGGCCATGGTTGACTTTTTTCCCAATACAACTGATTTTTAGGTCAACTGCTCAATTGGCTGAGCAAAAGTGTGATTCAAGGCTTGAAACTTGAAATGAGCAATCTTGAGGGTCCATAATGATCCATGAAAGTCATATGGGGCATTGGAAGTTCAAATATCCTCGTGCAATCTCAAACTCTAATTTTGGTCATCAGTGCTTAAGGAGGTGTCTTGAGCTGATCAAACCTAATGCAGTCTTGAGTCAAAGGAGATCTTGTGAGCAAATTCTTGATAAATGAGAGGTAAAATTTTGGGGTACAATAGAATGCATCAAGAGATACCCGGTGATCCGACTTGTTTGTCCCCGTGGCATCTCAAAAGGGTCGACGCCCAATGGGGTCTTAGCAACTCGAAAGATTTTGCTCCAGAATGGTGTAAGATATCGCAGAGGCGTCACCGACATGTCTTGCAATTCCCAGTTTTCCTCAACCATGGTAATATGCGACACACAGATCGGTATTTATCTTGGTACAGATCGGTTAGTACCCCTGAAATGCACGTGTCACATCTAAGGTATTTGGTTGACCCACGAACACAATAGGAACAACCCTCATTTCCCCAACAACATACCCAACACACATCAACCTCCCACCACCCCCTCCCAACGAAACATAACCACAAACACCCAACCACCACTATGCTAAAATTGAATTTAGACAGCGCCACATAGATAGCGCTTATGCCCTAAGCGCTGCTATAGGTTTTCAGAAAAAAAATTAAAAAATTAGAGTAAGCGCTGCTAAAGGTATACTATAGACAGCGCTTATTATAAGCGCTGCTATAGGCCTTACCATAGACATCGCTTCCTTTCCCTAAGCGCTGCTATAGGTTTTCAATAAAAATAAAATAAAAAAATAAGAATAAGCGCTGCTAAAGGGTATACCTTAGACATCGCTTACTAAAAGCGCTGCTAAAGGTGTGATAAAGGGTATACCTTAGATAGCGCTTTGAAGAAGCGCTGCTAAAGGCATTACTCTAAAGCGCTGCTAAAGGTAATACCTTTAGCAGCGCTTCTTGAAAGCGCTATCTAAGGTAATTAAATAGTTTCTAAATCCCTAAATTGGTTATCAGATTTCAAAAACCCCACTTTATACAAACGAAACCCCACACACCCAGAAAACGCAACTGTTCATCTTCTTCTCCAACTCGTCTCCTCCCTCCTCACCGGCCAATTGTGGTTCATCTTCTTCTCCAACTCACATCCTGATTCGTTGTCTCGTTGCAAACTTCGGATTCTCCGGTTATACGAGGGCAAGGGCCAGAGGCACGTTGTTGGGAAACTTCGGATTCGTTGTCCAGAAAGCTGTTGTTGGGAAACTTCGGATTCGTTACCACCATCTCCTCGTGAAGAAGAAGTTTCACAAAACCAGTTTCACTATAAGGTAAAATTTCTTCATCCTTCTATATTTTTTTCTATGGTTAACTCAATGTTGCATAAGTAAAACAAATGTCATAAAACTTGCCAAATAGAGGTTATGCAAGCACTTAGAGCAACCTCCTAAACCAGGAAATACATTAACATCATTGCTACTACTCAAGCAATTCGTCTCTAACCTCTTCACATTTTCATTTCCAACAAGATTTCCATTATGAGTAACCTTAAACGATTCAGTACAACTCAAAGGATGAAGCCTAACCCCACAATAACAATAAACCACATCACAAGTCTCATTAGGTTGAAAAAGCTCAATTCCTCTAACTTTCAAAGCCCTTCCCAAATCACTCTCACATGTCTCATAATCATCTGGCAACAGAGGCATATCATAAGATGCAGCAGCATGTCCATGTTCCAAACTATAAGAAAGAACTGACTTTGGCATTCCTTCTTCTCACTGCTTTAGTCAGAAGTCTGTTATCTGCACAAGGAGTTCATTTCTACTTTCTGCTTTTCTAAGGGATAACTTTCCTCCTCGTAGGCCTTGATTTGATTGGAGAACAAATGAGCTAGTTAGTTTTCGTTAGTAACAGAAGAGAAAAAAAGGTCTATGCTGAAACTCTTAGTACATGTCAAGCAAAGATATTTAATATAAAGTACCAAAACACGCCTCTCTGTTATTCATCTAATATCCATTTTCATTCATTCACACGATTCATCACAAGTATTTATTATAGGACATTGGTCATTGAACTCTTATAGATATTGAATTCTTGTTAATCTATTTAAACTAGGTGTATAAAAATTCACTTTTCTTCATTATGTTCTTTGGTTGTTTTTGGAATTGAGTTCTGATTCTAGTTTCCTGTTTTACCATAGTGCATCTTTCTGTATATTCATATTAGTATCTGATATAAACAATAACTTCTACTCCTTCATTTTGTTTCATCACTTTGTTGTTTCTTTCTATATTTTATTGTTATGTTACTAAACAATTCAACTTGTGCTTTAATCTTCTGAAGAGAGTGGTGTTCAGGTTAACACATCCTCTCTTACTTCTTCTCATTACTTAATAGTAAGTCATATCATTGATCTTGTAATAAGTAATTGATATACATTGTTGGCAGACGGTGTATCTCTAGTTTCCCTTACATAACCTGCTGCTCTTAGTCAAGGGTTTTATGATGTATTTCTTCCGTATGGTAAATCATTTTAACATGGAGTATTTGAAAAAAGAGGAATCCAGAACTTTGGGATGACAAACATGAACCTGTTGATGGAGTGATAGTTCGAACATAATGTATGCTTAGCTCATGTAGACATGCCTGCAAGGAACAAAGGAATCACATCATGTAAATCCTCCATCTAATATTCAACTTAGTAGTAGTAAAAAATAACACAAATCATGAATCTTCGAATGAGTTCACAACTAAGCTAATGTCTCTAAAATTGTAACATTGATGATCATTGATTGAATATGTTATAGGACCACAACAGTAACATGAACTAGGCCTCTAAGGTTGGACCACATTCGTGGCTATGCTCCTTTCACTCACACGTTACAATCCTCATTTCTAGAATTATTCTAATCACATGTTTGATTTTTGTTGACAACACAGACTCTTTAAATTCATTGTACTCCCACCGTATTATACTGTTTTGTGCCCTAATTAGTGTTTTTGTTTAACTTAGATAATAGTTAAAACCATGGATAAAAAATAGATGTGTGCCGATCGATTGTCAAAAGAGTACTAGAATTGGGTATTAGAGTTCGTTAAGTTTGCTGTTGAACACGCTGAAGACCCGAATAGAATGAAATGTCCTTGCTTGGGTTGTTGTTATGTGGGTCGGGTTGACGCAGATGGATTGAAATCGCATTTACTAATGCGCGGAATTGATCGAAGTTATACGTGTTGGATATTTCATGGTGAGAAAAGCATCGAGAATGTTGAACCGGGGGTGAAAAGTAATGTGACCTATGTTTCGTACGATAATACCACAGATACATATGATTGTGATCGGGTTGAAGAGATTGCAGAAGCACTTGAAGAAGATCTTCAAGATTGTCCCAAAATGTTTGAGAGGTTGGTAAGCGATACGGAGAAACCGTTGTATAAAGATTGCCCCAAATTCACAAGATTGTCTGCGGTATTAAAATTGTACAACTTAAAGGCGCGCAATGGATGGTCGGATAAAAGTTTCACACAGTTATTAGCCCTTTTGAGAGATATGCTTCATGAGGATAATGTTCTTCCTAATCGAACCTACGAGGCCAAAAAAATGTTGTGCTCTATTGGCATGAGCTATGATAAGATACATGCATGTCTAAATGATTGTATTTTGTTTCGAAACGAATATGCATCATTGAATGAGTGCCCAAAGTGCGGTTTATCTCGATATAAGAAAAAATTATCTCCAGCGAAAGTCTTATGGTATTTTCCTATTATTCCGAGATTTAGACGCATGTTTTATAGTGAAACTGATGCTAGACACTTGACTTGGCATGCAGATGAAAGAATTATCGATGGAAAGTTTCGACATCCGGCAGATGCACCACAGTGGAAGAAAATTGATAATGATTATCCTGATTTTGGAGGAGAAACAAGAAACCTTCGCTTAGCATTATCTACGGATGGAATGAACCCGCATGGTCTTCAAAGTATCTCACATTCCACATGGCATGTGATTCTTATGATTTATAACCTACCTCTATGGCTATGTATGAAGCGCAAGTACATGATGTTATCTATGTTAATTTCTGGGCCTAAACAACCAGGGAATGACATAGATGTATACTTGAAACCTTTAATCGAAGATTTGAAGATTTTGTGGGAGAACGGTGTGGAGGTTTATGATGGATATAGGAAAGAAAGTTTCAATTTGAGGGCGATGTTGTTTGGCATAATTAACGATTTTCCAGCATATGGAAATCTATCCGGGTATAGCATTAAAGGTGAAAAAGCGTATCCTGTATGTGAAGATGGAATCGATACGACACGATTGAAACTTTGTCAAAAGAATGTCTTTCTCGGTCATCGTAGATTCTTAAATTCAAAACATCAATATCGTGGATGGAGAAAAGCGTTCAATGGAAATACCGAACAACGTAGAGCTCCACCTGGATTGACAGGTGATCAAATTTGTGAAAAGGTGAAAGATGTGAGTATTCAGTTTGGCAAGCCTTTTGCACATAAAGTTGTCACAGGTGGGTGGAAGAAGAGGTCAATTTTTTTTGAATTTCCATATTGGAAATCTTTGTACGTACGACATTTCCTTGATGTTATGCATATTGAAAAAAATGTATTTGAAAGTGTTATTGGTACGTTACTCAATACAAAAGAAAAGTCTAAGGATGGCCTTAAAGCAAGAGAGGACATGGTAGAGATGGGAATAATAACTGAATTAGGACCCGTGAAGAAAGGAAGACGAACATATCTACCACCTGCTTCTTATACTCTATCTAGAAAGGAAAAGAAAATATTGTGTAAGTTTCTGAGTGAAGTTAAAGTTCCAGAAGGTTACTCCTCAGCCATTAGAAGACTCGTGTCCATGAAAGACCACAAGTTAAAGAGTCTGAAGACACATGATTGTCATGTCATAATGGAACATTTTTTACCAATAGGTATACGTTCTATTTTGCCAGAAAAAGTAAGAAGCGCTATAACTAAATTGTGTTTTTTTTCAGGTCAATTTATAGTAAGGTGATCGATCCCGAGATATTACCAGTATTACAAAAAGAAAACGTTATTACTTTGTGTGACCTTGAAATGTATTTTCCTCCATCATTTTTTGACATTATGGTACATCTTATTGTTCATCTTGTGAAAGAGACACAATTGTGTGGACCAGCTTATATGAGATGGATGTACCCTGTTGAATGTTATATGAAAATATTAAAAGGGTACGTGAAAAACCGAAGTCGTCCAGAGGGTTGTATCGTTGAGCGATACGTTGTTGAAGAAGCGGTTGAGTTTTGTACTGATTTTTTGTCCAATGTGCAATCCATTGGACTCCCCAAATCTCATTTTTTTCGAAAAAAAAGAAGGTAAAAAATTAATTGGAAATGAAATTGTGACAGTATCAAGGGATGAACGGGATCAAGTGCATTTGTATGTTCTGCACAATGACACTGAGGTTGAGCCGTTTGTTGAAATGCACAAGGCTATACTCCGAGGTGAGAATCAAAGTAGAAATGAAAATTGGATAGTACGAGAGCACAATCAAAGTTTTACATAGTGGTTTAAGGATCATATATATTCAAAGTTTCATTCAGATCTCGCTTCAATATCAGACAGGTTGAGATGTTTGGTATATGGTCTAAGTTCGATTGTGTTCTCTTATAGAGGATACGGAATTAATGGATACACATTTTATACCAAAGAACAAGATGAGAAAAGTACCTTGCAAAATAGTGGTGTCACGGTGGTATGTGAAGCAATGCACATTTCTAGTATGAAGGACTTAAACCCCAAATATGAAAAATTTGTCATATTTTGGGGTTATCAGTCACATCTGGGTGTTTGATTACGAGAAGTTTCAGATTCCTATCTTTGGTTGCAAGTGGGTACATACTAGTGGCATACGAATGGATAAGTCAGGGTTTTTGCAAGTGGATCTTAGTAGGGTGGGGTACAAAGATGAGCCTTTTATTCTAGCCTCTCAAGCTAAACAAGTGTTCTATGTCACAGACCCGAAGAGTACGAAATGGTCTATAGTGCTTTTATCTAACAAAGTGATTGATGATAAAAGTGTGGATCAAGTTGATGTTGATGTTGAGAATGAGTCGTATATCAGAAACGATCGAGATGATGATACTACAGTGGATGAATCATATATCAGAAAAGATCATGATGAGGGAATTTGGATCAATCCCTCCGTTCGCGTTCTTAAGAGACAAGTAATTCAGAATCCAACCAAGAAAAGAAAGAGATGTTAGTGAAAGAGGTAATATATATTCCTCCATACCTGTTAACACTTAGCAAACTTCTAATAAATTATATATTTGTCATTTTATATACTCAATTGATATTTGTCATTTTATATACTCAATTGATATTTTTCATTTTATATACTGAATAGATTTTTGGAATTATATATTTGGAATTAAATATTTGTCATTAGATACTACTGTTTTTCTTTATTACAGGTTAGATGGCTAGTAACGAGGAGCACCCTCACGATGATTCTATTAATGATGGAGACAATGATGGAGGAAAATCCAGTAAGGGAGTGGAAAAAGAAATAAAAAGAGGAAAAACTATTATGAAGAATATCATTCGTGATAGAGATAGGGGTATAAAATATGATGTGCATTGGAGTCCAAATGACCAATTAATTGAGCCTAACGGTTCTAAATTGACAAGTTACATTGGCACACTTGTAAGGAGAGAAATTCCAATAACTTGTGATGAGTGGAGAGATGATAAGCTGAATGATGCTAAAAACAAAATCTGGAGTGAGATACGGGTGCTTTAAATTATGTCTTTAAATTACGATTATGTACTTTAAATTATGTCTTTAAATTACTTATACTAACGCACTTTGTGTATGTTTTTTGTAGAGGTCTTTCAACATTGATGACAAAAGAAAAGATTATTGTCTTGGATTGGCCGGCAAAATACTAAGAGGGTTTAGAACATATTTAAATAGAAAATATCTTAGAGATGCCGAAAAAAAATTTGTTGATGCAGAGCGTCCAGCAGAATATGCGGATGTGATTTCATTTAAAGAATGGGATGTTTTTAAAGCCAAACGGAAAACCCCAAAATTTCAGAGTGTAAGTGAAGTAAATCATCAAAGAGCATCATCTCCCGCATATCCATACAAAAAAGGGCGTTTGGGATATGCACGATTAGAACAAAAAATAGTAAGTATTTACAAATTGCAATGATATACTTGTTCATCAATAGTTATAACTGAGCTTGTTTTTTGTGTTAATGTGTAGTTAAAAGAGGAGAGTAGTTCGAAAACATCTCTTCCGGAGCATGTTTTGTGGAAGGCTGCCCGTGTGGGTAAGGATGGAGTTCTTAAAGAAGGTGTACAACAAATTTTTGAAAAATGCGTAAGTATAACATTAATTCTAATTAAATCAAAATTTTATTAACATATAGTATTCATGTTTTTCCAATATTCATATGAATTTCAGGAGAGTCTGTCTCAGTCTACATCTCCACCAGATGATTATAGGAGCATACTTAGTCGAGCATTAGATGTTCGTGAGTATTCTGGTCGGGTGAGGGGTAAAGGACATGGGGTTACTCCAAGCTCCTTGAAAAAGAATAATCTAAAGACAAAATCTGCTAGCAATAAAGAACTGCAGGCAAGGTTGGATGCATTAGAAGCTGAAGTTCTTGAATTGAGGAAGGAAAAAGCAAGACAATACCAATCAGAAAGGGAAGCTTCGGGTGTTAAAGAAGCTAGTGACATAGCTAGTGTCAATTGTGCAGCTCAACCGAGTATTCCTGAGGTACTTACATATATTATTATGAAATTAAATTAGTGTAATTTATTTAACTGACATATATACACATTAACAATGTCATATTTATTATTGATTTTAGGGTATTTCACCTTGTCAACTCTTTTTAGAGACACCAACTTATCACATGGTTGGCAAGGGAAAAGTCCATAACACTCTGGGAGAAGTACTTCATCATAAACCGCTCCCTTCTGGATATTTGAAAGTGTCGATTGATATTGCTTTAGAGGAGGGTGCGTTATTACCAATCCCAGATGAAGTTTCGGATGCAACATTGGTGGGAGAGGCAATAAGAGCGTTTGTTGCATGGTCGTCAAGGCTTGTTCGCATAGATGATGAGGTATAATTAAAACCGTTATGAACCTTTTAGTACTCAAATTTGTTACGTTCCTTTTACTTACATTTTTTTTTGCATGGTAATGTTAGACTCCTACAAAACCCAAACCAAAAGATAAAGGGATTACGCGGCCAAAGGAGTCAGTGACAGCAAAAAAACAGGTACAACACAATTATATGATATTTATGCTTAGATAATGTTAATTTGTCGTCCTATACTTGACCACTCTAATTTTATGATATTTAGATTATTCCTGCTAAAGAGATTGAAGCTGTAAGTATGGGTAAGGAGCCTGTAATTAGCAACATTCCCACAGAAACAAAGAGTGTTTCTAAGAGGATCGGGGCTAGAAAGAAAACTACTTCACAATATAGGTCGTTCCTTCAGACATTTATAAGCTTCACAACTATTTCGCAAGGTGGTATTTCTCTTATACCCCTAGATGAAGGGATTTATGGTTCTGAAGGCATGACAGCAATTGGTAAGGAGGATTTGGAAGAAGTTTTTGGACACTTGACATTAGGCATGACTGTTATCAATACATACATCAGGTATACTCCAATCAACTTTGTTTAATTAATTGCAGAATTTATTTACTCATTTTAATGAATAATTAATGTTAATGATGTTTTTATTTAAGGTTTCTGTATGACAAGTTGATTCGCCAGCGTGGATTGGAGTCCAGATTCGCTTTCATAAATCCCAACATTGTCCATGCAGGGTCAATAATCTCAAAACCAGATGAAGTAATAGCATTTGTGCTCAGTTTATTTATGGCCAACAAAGATACAGAAAAATTGTTCTTTTTACCATATAATACTGACCCCAAGTAAGATTTTCATTCTAAAATTCCTCTATTATAATTTTTCGTTTTTTAACGTTGTGCAGAAAATTTCCATCTAACCTTTGTTTAATATTCCAGTGGACACTGGTTATTGGTTGCAATTAATCCTGTGAGAGAAATTGTATATTATCTGGATTCATTGGGCAATGACTGGACAACATACCCAGATATGAAGAAGACGATTGACACGTAAGTGAGATTGTTCCAAAATATTACTGTGTATATTTAATTATTTATGTGCGATAGTTCTAAATATTCGTTATTTTATTATAGCATTCTACAAAGTTTTCGAGCACAAAGAGATATTCAAGTACCAAGGAGTAGAGTCAACAATATTTCTTGGATCAAAGTGGAGGTATAGATTTTCACAGTTTTGATTATATAGCGATGATACTTGATAAAACAAGTTAAGGTGTATATCTTGATGTATATCCATATTTTCTTTCCATGTGTAGTGTCCTCGTCAGTGCAATGGTGTAGATTGCGGTTATTTTATGTTGAGGTTTATGAAAGAAACTATTCTTTTGGACCGATTAGAGATTCCATCCACGGTATGAATTTCTAACTTAGGAATTATTTTCATATTTCTCATAAAATGACTTAGTATTTTAATTAAATCATACTATGTTATATTATTACGTAGTACTTTGATGAATTCAAGTGTGCTTCATACTCAAAAGATCAATTGGATGAACTTATGGAGGATTGGTGTCAATTTGTTATGGAGTTGAGAGTTTTATTATAAGGTATAACTTTGAGTTTTGAGAATATAATATATGTCGTTATAGTTGTGTTACAATATTATTGTTTTTGTTGTTGTTATTTGGTAACTTGTATGAATTTTGATTTTTTGATTTTGTTTTAGGTTATATAGGTGCAGCTCGATGTAGAAGATAAAGTTATTTTGTAATTCATTGTTGATTTTGTTTCATTGTTGTATATATTAATGTTGTTGTTGTGTATATTGTGCAAAAAGGATTGAAGAGATGAATATTGATGTAGTTTTAATATTGTTTCATTGTTGTATATACTAATGTTGTTGTTGTGTATATTGTGCAAAAAGGATTGAAGAGGTGAATATTGATATTGTTATAATATTATTTCATTGTGGTATATATTAATGTTGTTGTTGTGTATATTGTGCAAAAAGGATTTAAGAGATGAATATTGATGTTGTTATAATATTGTTTCATTGTGGTATATTGATGTTGTTGTTGTTTAAAATGTTATAATGAAGCTATAATTTCTGGTACGAAAATGGTGAGATTAAATTTGATAGGCAGCGTTTTGTTTTAAATGAAAAAAAAATTATATTTAAAAAAATATTAAGGAAAAGTGCTGCTAAAGGGGGGGAATAGACAACGCTTTTAATGAGAAGCGCTGTCTAAAGTGATTGAAAAAAAAATATTAAAAAAATAATAAGGAAAAGCGCTGCTAAAGGGGGGGAATAGACAACGCTTTTCATGAAAGCGCTGTCTAAAGTGATTGAAAAAAAAAAGATATATTAAAAAATAATAAGGAAAAGCGCTGCTAAAGGGGGGGGGGGGGGGGGGGGAATAGACAGCGCTTTTCATAAAAGCGCTGTCTAAAGTGATTGAAAAAAAATTAAAAAATAATAAGGAAAAGCGCTGCTAAAGGGGGGGAATAGACAGCGCTTTTACCAACCGCTGTCTAAAGTTCCACATTAAAAGCGCTGTCTATACCTTTAGCAGCGGAGGTTTTAGCAGCGCTTTTAAGCGCTGTTAAAGGCCTAAAAAAGCGCTGTCTAATCCCTTGTTTGGCATAGTGCACAGTCACCACCACAATACAATTACACCCACATGCCCCACAACCAACCACAATCACCACCTCAGTACCAATACCCCCATATGCCTCACACCCAACCACAATTTCAATCACAATACCAATACACCCACATACCCCACACACAATTTCAGTCTTCTGCATATCCTAATATGGGCCCCTCAACATCCAACCTTAGCCCTGATTTGGAATTGTCCGAAGATTATGAACCACCCGACCCAACTTACCATCAACCATAACATCACCAAAGCACCCAACATCCTCAATACCAAACACCCCAAGATCCATTTCTTTTCTACCCCCCGTACTCAGACGACCAGTGCTACAGACCAACCATGAAACCCCATCCATCACCAACACGACCAAACTTTGAGGATATGGGCAACCGACTGTACCAAAGCAGATCTTTTAGATATGGAGATCTGACCGATTTTATGGATCCGGAACGCATTGACTTCGTTGGGTCATCGATCCTGCCACAACAGGAAACGCGACGAAACCTAGCAAGGGAAAGGTGAGGACGGGGATGCGGAACTGGGGGTCATTACCGGGTTCTGGAGGACCACTGATTAATCTGTATTTTTTTATGTAATCGTTATGTGTGTAATCATATTTTGTAAATAAAAAGTCAATTTTGTTGATCCTATATCGAATACGTAACGCACCGCATTTAAAATAAAAACGCGAAAAATCGCCTCCCAATTGCACTAAGGCATCATCTCACTTGGCTTAGGGCAAGCCTTTAACACCTAGGCGCCAAGTGACATGGTGCCTCCCCTTTAAAATAAGGTGATGGCGCCAAGTGGGATGACTTCTCCCTTAAAGAATTTTCTGAAACATGTTATTTGCGTAATTTTCTCCGAAACATGATTATTTACGGAAAAAAAATTTAATACCTAATTATTCCAAAAAAAATTTCCAAAATCTCACTTCACAACATCTTTAATTTTAGAGTTAATTGTAATTATTTTCATGTTCCATTCTTCTCTATTTTTGACTATGTATTCTTTATATACATGTTGTTATTTATCATCTCTGATTAGTCTATTCTATAGTCCAAAATATGATGAGTATTTCACCGATTTAATTTATGTGAAGTGCTTAGTTATTTAATTGTAACGAGTATTGAAGTATTGTTTTGTAATACCCGTTTTGAAAAGAAAAGTCTTGCTATAAAAGTAGAAGCATTGAGATATTATTTACGTGTCGAAAGAGTGAATCGTTATCTGACCTTGATATCTAAACCTTTAATCTAAAAATAGAGAAAGGATCTTTTAGTTTGTAAAAGATATTTTATACTTGCTATTTACACTATGAAAACCGATTTTTTTTGGATTAAGGTCTGGTGATGCATCGACCAAAGTGGATGCTATAACTAGTTTAATATTTTCTTTAGATAACAAATTTCTCATTATGATTAGGCGTTGCATTTTACATGAATAAAATTGATAAATAAAAATCGTTGTTTGGGTCTCTTGTTATTATTATTGAATTAAATTTGTTATTTCCATTTCCACATTAAATTTGTTATTGATACATGCAGAAACAATAGATAATGATACTTGTCATTTGGTTTATATGGATACGATATCTTTTATACTACACTGATAAAATTCTAGATTTTCGGTCTATCAATAATCTAAAATATCATTTTACATTATATTTTAACCTCTCATTTTAGTACTTTATTTTATTTGTTACATCTTTATACATATAATTGGTCGAAGTCTTAGTAGTTTAGGTTTGAGAATAATTCATATGAGATATATATTCCTAACTACAATATTACCTAATCGAGAATTTATTATTCTTTAGATTATCAAAGGTTTAAGATTAAAAATAAAATTAAACATGAAAAACTACTAGGTTGGATTAATATATAATTCGTCTCTTTTTTAAAGAAGAATGTTCATCAATTCTTTCACATGATTCAATTTCTTAATTGTAAAAGAAGAATGTTTTTGGCTCTTAGAAAACATATAATTGAAAAATTAGCGTATAACAAGTCACTATATATAATAGTTTACAAATTACAATGATGGGAAAACAGATGATGACATGAATTAAATTTGTGTTTTTGGTCAAATCCATTATGCTCTATAAGCCTATGGAGCTAGGTCAGAATAATCTACAGGAGCACCAATTCCACCATCTTCCTTGCGCCAAAACCATCAAAAGCTACCACAATAAACATTTAATTTAGAATCATCGTAAAAAGCAAACCAAACAAAATTGACTCAGATGGAAAACACTTTGTTGTTATTAATAATAATAATAACTAATAAAGTGTTCATATCTGAGTTGCATTTATAACCTAAAGATGAAGTGAAACTTACAGTCGGATATGATTGAACACATGACAAAGTCCTCCACATAAAAACTCTATAAGCCATGCGGGCAATTTACTATCATTGGTGCAATAATCGAAGCAATCTTCATGAGACACACCGAGTTCACCTGAACCTGCATTATAGGTAATATTCTGACCTTGAACAGTTACAAGGCACACAACCACCAACAACAAAGCAACTACAAATTTGTTTGACATTTTAAAATTTTAAACAAATTATTATCATGCTTTATTTTTGGTAGTTTGAATGATTTCCTCTTCCCCAATTTGTTTGTTCTGTGGAATATGGAAAGTGTATACACATGTATTTCTGGGTTGTGAGCCACAAATAATGTCAACTTTTGTTACGAAAATTTAGTTGATTTCTTGTTTCGATGTCTATTTTTTTTTTATTACTGAGTTTGCTCTCCAACCATTTGTTTGTTCATGATTGAATTGCGGTCATTCCTTAATTATGGCTTGTCCTGGAATTTTTTAGAGTTGCAAACTCTATTTAGGACATAACAAACCTTCAATAAAATTTTCTCCCATTAGTGAGATGTAGCGCAAAAATTATGAATAATTTAATAAAAATTTTATTCTTTTTTTTTTGTTTTACCATTAATTTTAGAAGAATACGGTGCAGTCAATTCATGTACAAATTCATGTTGGTTATAAAATTCATTAAATAAAATAGAATCATATTCAATTCTCCTAGCACTACGAAATCTTTTAATCTTCTTACTAAATTGATTTTCAATTTAATTCACATAGAGCTTAAACATGTCAATTAGTGCTTCAATTTTATTCTTCATTAACTATACATAGGTATAGTCTTAGAAATCGTCAATAAAGATGAAAAAATCATCTTTACTATTATAGTTAAAGTTTCATCTAGCTCACATATATCAAAGGGTATAAGATATAAGGTATCAAGATCTCTAATAATATCTAAAGTCTTAGTTATTTTAACTTGAATACAATACTCACATTTATCTAACTCGTTGTCATTTAATTTTGGGATTAGGTCTAGATAATTAAATTAGAGATAATGTGCTTATTAACATAAAAAACTCTAGCATGCAAAACATTAAAATCACATGAGAAGTAAACAGGAGAATAAATTTCATTTAATTCAACATTCAACTTAAGCATGCAATCAGTAGCGTATCCATTCCCAACAAAAATACCATTCATAGAGATGTTGAACAAATTTTCCCTTATAGTTTGACTAGTCTTTGTATTATTCAAAAGAAATTCAGAAACAAGATTCTTCCTAATCTCGGGAACATGCATGACATTCTTTAAGATTAAAATCTTTCTAAAAGGGAAATTCATATCCACGTCTCCAATTCAAGCAACATTAGTTGTGTGAGCTTCTACCAACAATACTTTCTTACCTTCGGCATTCATGTATGTTTTGAACATAGCAAGATCATAATAGACACGACGAGAGGTGCTCGCGTCTATCCACCAATACACACATCCACCAACCATGTTGATTTTACTAATCATAATAATAAATTGCTTATCAGTCAGGTTAACCTGTGCACTAGAGCCAACATCAGGTTTAGGTCTGCTCTTGTGTCTTAGTCATATGACCTATTTTTCCACAATTAAATCAAGTGAAAACAAGAGCGTCATTTCTTTTAGGTGGTGGATGCTTCCTAGAAATTGGAGCAATTTGGACCCTTTAAGGGGTCTCATTCTTAATTCAGCTCAAAACATTATTGTTCTGATTCTTAAGAGGTTTTTTCAACTGGCTTCAGAATCGCACTGAATTTCTTTTTGTTGTTTGAAACAACCATGAGTTCATCTTTCTTATCATGTCTCAAAGATGCGTCTTCAATTCACAGGCAAGTAATCAAACTCTCAATTGAAATCTCTTTTGTTTATTGTCGAATCAAGTTTTTAAAATCTTTCGAACCATGGGGCAGTTTGTCAATAATAAAAGCAATATTGAGTTGTTCATCTAAGGGCATAACTCTAGTGATAATCTCATGAGCTATCTTTGGAAGTTCGTGATATTGAGCTTCCACGATCCATTCATCTACATCTAATATTTGAGGTAGTGGCTAACAACATACTCCTTTGCTCAAGCTTTTTCAGTATCATACTTCTATTTCAAAGCTTCAAAAACCTATTTTGCACACTCATAATTACAGTAATAATCATACAAATCATCATCGAGTCCATTTTGAATGTTACTTTTGCAAAGATAATTATACAATTTGCCAAAGACAGCATCCGCAGAAGTACCAATGATTTCTTTGGTAGCCATGATAGTTCGAAACGTCTTAAAATTGTTGTATTAGGGTTTTGAAAAATTTCTAGTGAATAAATTATTGGGTTGAGTCTCCGACTAGGTCACTTACTTTAAGATGTTTCATGACACTCCTTAAATAGCTCAACTTTATACACTATTACTACTACTAGCATGATAGGCAGTTGGTCTAACATTAAACCCTCTGGTGGAAATATGACCAGTCGAATTTATATGAATATCACTCTGAGTATCTGGTTTTTATACCAAACGTAGATGGTGGAAGAAGCCACTCAAAATCAAAAACAGAAAAAGAAATTTTGAGATGAAGCAGAGACGCAAAGAGATAAGAGAGATATTCGAATATGGAAATATGGAGTAAATAAAATGAGATGGGATGGCTTGTAAGAGTAGGCGAAAATTTGACCTGAAAGGGAGAGAGCGTGGGGGGAAATAAAGTTGATTCGGTCCAAAAGTATCCGTTATGAAACTTGATCAGCAAGGAAACGAGGAAACACCGTAGGCAAGACAAATTTGTGGAGAATTAGTCATAAATTAGGGTTTATTTTATTAATTAACTAGTGGGA
The DNA here is from genome assembly GCA_948472305.1 of Vicia faba. Classification (NCBI taxonomy): domain Eukaryota; kingdom Viridiplantae; phylum Streptophyta; class Magnoliopsida; order Fabales; family Fabaceae; genus Vicia; species Vicia faba. Next base: position 1,010,390,538 of record OX451738.1, read on the forward strand.
TACCCGTGCGTTCGCATGGGTATCGGTATGGTACACGCATAATATATATATATATATATTATGTTTTAGAATTATTGTCAAAAATATTTAAAGTAAAGTTGTTCTATTATTATTCAATATTTTGATCAGTAACATCATGTTCCCGTTATTATTCAATATTTTGATCAGTAATTTAATATTTTCGTTAATATTCAATATTTTATGAGTAATTTCATGTGCCGTTAATATTCAATATTTTGATTAGTAATTTCATGTTCCCGTTAGTATTCACTAGTTTGATCAATAACGTTATGTTCTCGTTAATATTCATTAATATAATTAGTAACTTTATATTTCCAATAATATTCAATAGTTTTATCAATAACTTCACGACTTAGGAATATTGGAACAATAGTTTGGTATGGTTACTCTTGCGTTCACAGGGTAATTATATGTTACATGTGCACTCGCACAAGTATTGGTGTGTTACTTGCATTTGTTTTCAAAGATATAATATAAAATGAAATAAATTAGTATAAAACAACACATTTTTCTCATGTTTGGATTAATACATTATTTTTATTTTTATTTTCTTTAATTGTACAAAAATATAATAACTCATGCGTTGACACAGATTTTGGTATGGTTACCCGTGTGTTCACACGGTACTACTGTGTTACACATGCGTTCACACGAGTATTGGTGTGTTACACGCATTTGTGTTTAAAGATATGATAAAAAATGAAGAGAAAAAAGACAAAATTGTCTAACCAAAATAGTTTATTATTTTTAAAAGAGATAATAAATCGTTTTCCGTAATTTCAAAGGCAACATAGTTTATTATTTTTAAAAGGAAACATATAGGGATACCTTTAGCAGTTCGAAGGGACTATCATCATGTATTCGTAGGAAACATCGAGGGACAAGATCATTTACCGAAGGCAGCATCGAAGGGTCATCGAGGGACTATGATCTTTATAATAATTTTTAACCGAGGGTTTTTGTTAATGGTATCCCTACGTTCGAGGGACATGACTGTTTTTCCGAAGGTAACAAGTGGAGTCATCCTAGAGGTACGTGTGTGAAAAGTGATTTATTTTCAGTTAATTTGTCTCGATTAGGTTTTCTAGCGCTTTGTTTTAAATATTGTCATACACGCCTAGTTACTATACTATCATATACATACAAGCAAATAATTATAAGTGCAGAAAAATAAAGTCCTACGTTGTTACAGGGCCTTGGGGAAATTACATAAGAAAAAGTGCGGAATGAAAAATGCAGAATTTACACCTAAGCTATTACATCCCATAAACAGTTACATGATAGGAAAAATGCGGGAAAATAAACTAAGCTATTACAAAAATATTTGTGCGACCTATACATTTGTTTTTAGAAATTTAAATGACGAAGAAAAATAAAGGTTAGAATAATGTTTTAAAGTCCTAAAATTTAAAACATTAGAAATTAATTTTTTTGGGTGCATTTTAGGTTTGATTTAAATTATAAAATAATAAGACTTTAAACATAAATTAAATATTTAATTGATTATAAAAGAAACCTATGTCTAATTAATTAATTAAGAAAAATATTATCTAGAAATTAAATTAACCTATTAAAAGTCTAGGTCTGATATTATTATATGTTTTTGTGATTTTATTGATTAAAGAAAAGGATTAAAAAGAAAAATTAAATTAATTAGACAAAATAAAAAAGAAAAATAGAAAAGGGTTAAAAAGTATTGAAAAGAAGAAAAGAAAGGTGAGGGTGTTGGGGTTTGAACCCACACTCTTCTATTTACAATCTTCATCCTTTGCCATCTAAACCATGCGCGCTTGGTATTTGAAAAATGGAATTTGATCATTATATGATAAATCTGCAAAGATTGGAAAATAATAGCAAAAATATATCCTGCATTGTTTTACCTCAGAATATCATTAGTGGTGGTAGTATGTAATAAAATAAAGTGAACACAGAAAAATAAATTTGCAAGAAATTAAGAAAAATGGCGTAGCATGTATGCTCATCTCATTCTCTTTGAATCATTACAAATTATCCAAACTTACCCTATAATGCTCTTGAAAGTGAATGGAAAGGCTGGGTTGTTTTGATCGTGGCTGCAACTGAGTTAATAACTTACCCTAGTTTTGAGAATTTTTGAAATTTTGGAGTGTCTTTTTTTGGAGCAGCTTTTGTGTCCTTTGCACTTGAGTATTGCATGTATTTATAGAGGAATGAAATGGAACAAGAACAAGACAAGAATCTTGTACCATTATGTCACAATTCATTGCAAAAAAACACATTGAAATCTTTCTAAATTTTTTTTAAAAACATTCCAAACTTGAAAATTCCTGTTCCCAACATGTTTTCAAAGTTTTGGCATGTTTGGCATTTTTTTTGGCCTCCATGTGATTGAAATCAAAAGTCCGTGCGCCTTGGTCCAATGATTTTATATTTTATTTGATTTACTTGCATTTAAATGAATAAAAATTCAAATAAAAGAAATAAAAATCATAAAAAATATATGAATGGATTTAGAGGTCTTCTAACACATTGTGAACATGTTTGAACATCAAAAGTTAGGTCCATTAGTCTAGAATTTCAAGATTGTTCACTTTGCATTTCATACATTTTACCAAAAATTCCCAATTTTCAATGGTCATAACTCTCTCCATTTTCATCTTTTGAAAATGATCTTTGACTTTTTGAAAAACTCAAGATGTCTTCTTCAATTTCTATTTTGGTCATTTTTTCATTTGGAGATTTTATCTTGATGTAAGTTGCCTTGACAAAAAGTGCCTTTTTGTTGACTTTTAAAATGACTTATAATGTATGGGCTCATATCTCTCAAATGAAGCACTTTTTGGACTTGAGCATACAGATTCCAAGTTGTAGAGAATTTAATTTCCTTCAAAATTGGATTCTATTTGGGAAAGGTTGATGAAGCATGTGAAAGTTATGCTTGGTCAAAGTTCAGTTGACTTCTCCTAAGGAAACCCTAATTTGGCAACTTTGACTTTTGATAATTTGAGGGCTTTCCTTGAGGAATCATGATCAATCCTTGATCAAATGATGAAAATCACTTCAAAATGTTGATGTTAACAAAAAATCATGAAGTTTGACTGTATGTTGAACATAGTTGACTTTTTACCCAATATAGTTGATTTTTAGTCATTTGAGCCATTGACTTAGCAAACTGGTGATATAAGGCTTAAAACTTGATCTGAGAATCCTTGAATACATATGAGAACCCATGAAAACCACTTGATACCTTGGAAACCAAATCTTCCTTTAGAAATATCAAACCCTAGTTGTGGACCCATTGTTTAGGAGGAGAATTTGTCTGATCAATTCTTGAGCATCCTTGAGCATTTGAGAACCTTAGAGAATGTCTTGAAGAAAATGGGAGGGGAAATTTTGGGGTGCAACACATATATTTTGTTAACAGTAATCATGATCAAATTCATATGTGCATTCAATGTAATCATTGCACATTTTTGCAAACAAAACAGAGAAAGTAAAACAATTTTGAATTTTGAAATCTAATTGCATTGACTCTAAAAGTTTACCTATAAGCAAGCAATTTTATACAAAGAGACTGAAATCCTAGTAATAGGAAACCTTTGTAAGAATGAAGAAATGGTACGAATAAAAACAAGGAAAAACAGCTATGTGGAAGCGACCCCATCAAGTTTCAACTCTGTTATTACCTCTATGTCTTTAAGCATCTCATCACTTGTTGTTGGAAGAAGATGATTGAATTATTCTGTTCCATTTGAACTTGACTCTAGTAATGAAGCTGGGTGTAAGTAGATGGGTGATCCAACGGGACATAGTCATACGCTTTAATCCCTAACTTTTTCATGGACCACCCTTTTTGGTTTCCAGTCCATCAAGATATCCTTTTTTGCCCAAGCTGCCTTTTCAGGTTTTCGACTTGCCGGATGTACAATTGTTTTTTATATATATCCATAATTTTTGCCTGAACCCTTTTGGTTCTCCGAGATTCCCTTACTTTTTCCTAGGCCTATCAACCTGGCGGGTCTCTTTTATGTGTAGTATTTTTTTACTATGTCCGCGTTCACAGGATATGGAAAATCTTCATCGTCCATCGTAGTAAGTAGCATAACACCATCAGAAAATATCTTTTTGATCACAAATGGCCCTTTGTATGTGGGATTCCATTTTCCCCTGGGATCACCTTGTGGTAGGATAATGCACTTTATTACCAAATCACCAGCCTGGTATACCTGATGTCTGACTTTCCTATTAAAGGCTTTAATCACGTGTTTTTGATACATCTGACCATGACAAACAACCGTAAGCCTTTTTTCATCGATCAAATTTATTTGGTCCAGTCGATTCTTAGTCCATTTGTCTTCATATAAACCTGCATCTTTCATAATCCCTAGGGAAGGAATCTAGACTTCAACAGGTAACATAACCTCCATACCGTAGACTAGAGAAAACGAGGTTGCTCTAGTTGATGTATCTACTGAACTGAGATAACCATGAAGAGAAAATGGTAACATCTCATGCCAATCTATGTTTGTCACTGTCATCTTCTGCAATATCTTCTTGATATTCTTATTGGCGGCTTCCACTGTGCCATTCATCTTTGGTCGATACGAAGAAGAATTATGATGCTTAATCACGAACTACATGCAGAGTTCCTGATCATAGTATTGTTAACATTGGTACCATTTTCCATGATGATCCTTCCAGGGATGCCATACCGACAGATAAGGTTGTATTTAATTAATCGAGCCACAACATTCTTGGTAACGGAAGAAAACAAGGTTGCTTCAACCCACTTCGAGAAGTAATCAATAGCGACCAAGACGAAATGATGCCCATTGGAAGAAATAGGCTTAATATATCTAATCATATCAATGCCCCACATTACAAATGGCCAAGGAACAGTCAAGACATTCAAAGGAACCAGAGGCACGTGTACTTTGTTAGCATTAATTTGGCATTTTTAGCAAGTTCTGGAATGATGATGGCAATCTGTTTCCATAGTAGATCAATAATAACCTGCTCTCAAAATATTCTTAGCCATTGTATTCCCACTTAAGTGAGTACCAAAGACTCCTTCTTGCATATCTTCCATAATTTTCTCAGCTTCCTTCTAGTCTATACAACGAAGCAATGTCGAATCATGGTTGCGCTTGTACAGGATTCCGTTACTCAGAAATAACTTAGTAGAGAACCTCCTTAGATATTTCTTATCATTGATACATGCTCCTTCAAGATATTCTCAAGTTTCTAGGTATCTTTTTACTTCGTGGTACCAAGTTTTTTCCTCTACTCCATCAGTATCAACTTCGTAGCAATGTGCCGGTTCGTCTAGTCTCTCAATAGAAATTCGAGGAGCTTCATTATCCCATCTGATTTTGAAAATATATGACATGATAGCTAATGCATATTCCAATTGATTCTCTTCTCGTGGAATATGATCAAAAGTGATTTCCTCGAAGTACATAATTAATGTCAACATATTCTCTTGATAAGTATTGAAATTTGGATGCTTCGTATCCCATTCTCCCTTAATCTGACTGATCACTAGGGTTAAGTCCCCATATAAATTCAAGAATTAATTCTCATATTGATGGCAACTTTGATACCCATGATACATGCTTCGCACTCGGCCATGTTGTTGGTACAGTCAAAACACAAGATGGCAGTGAAGGGCGTATGGTAACCCCTGGGAAAGATAATCACTGCACCAATTCCATTACCAAGCACATTGGAAGCTCCATCAAAAACCATAGTCCATCAGGATCCCGATTCAGGTCCTTCATACGGCCAGGTTCTTCATAATCAGCAACTAGCATAATATTCTCATATGGGAACTCAAAATTCATAGACTGATAGTCATCTACAACTTGATAAGCCAAATGATCTATCAATACACTTCCTTTGATTTCCTTCTGAGTAATATACTGAATGTCATATTCTGTCAAGACCATTTGCCATCTTGCTATTCTTCCGGAGAGAGCGGGTTTCTCGAATATGTATTTTATTGGATCCATCTTAGAGATCAACAAAGTAGTATGAGTCAACATATATTGTCTTAGTCAGTGAGCATCCCATGCCAAAGCGCGGCAAGTTTTCTTGAGCAGTGAGTATCTTGTTCCACAGTCGGTAAAGATTTTTTTCTAAGGTAGTATATTGCATGCTCTTTTCGACCAAACTCATTATTTTGACCCAATACACGCCCCATTGAGTTCTCTAATATTGTCAAGTACGTGATCAGAGGTTTTCCTTCAATCGGTGGTGTTGTACCCCAAATTTTCCCTCTCATTTTTTTACAAGATCTTCTCTTACATGGGTGGTTACAAACACTTGTTTGAAGAAAAATAACAAATTTTGAAGTTGGTCAAAGTGTCCTTCGATGGGGTGTACTTCGAAGGCATGGAAACACGATGACATTCGATTGGCATCTGAACAAAGGCGTCTTCGACTGGCATTTTAACGTTACTTCTATTGGTCTCAACTGAAGGAAATCGAAGAGAGCAGAACAAAGTTTTCGAGCGGTCAACAAGATCTTTCGATTAGCCTATTAATAAGGCCTTTCGATTGGAATTTTAACAAGTACCTTTGGATTGGCATGGTAACAATTCCTTTTGATTGGCATATCTCAAATGCCTTTCGATTGGCATCTATATAGCGCCCTTCGATTGACATTCCAAGAGGTCCATTCGAAGAAGCATTCAGATGACTCGTTCGAAGGGTGTACAAGAGTTCCATTCGAAGAAGCATTCAAATGATCCATTCGAAGGAAGTGACAAGACTCATTGGAAGGGTGTATAAAAGGTCAATTCGAAGAAGCGTTCAATGACTCATTGGAAGGGTGTATGAGAAGTCCATTCGAAGGAGGCAACTCATAGGCCAATCAAAGAGAAATGCTGGAGGGTGTTCGAAGGAGTCAAGTGTCCAGGTTCATCAAAGATTTCCAAAGAGACGTGGATGTTTCAAAAAAGGAATGCTTTTAATTTGGCTGATTCTTGTCTTGTGGCTTTAAGGGCTTATTTAAGTGGATGTCTCTTACCTGTACTATGCGCCAACACCCTCCTATAAATATGAGGCCAAGGATACATTACCAGGGGTAAAAAAAAGAGCGAACAAAAGAGAGGGCATACCTATTGCACGCGAAGATATTACACATATACACATCAAAATTATCATAAGCAATCCCAATCGAAGGAACTTTCAGCAGCGTTCCCAATCACTCCTTGAAGTCTACAGGGAGTGTTCCCAAACACTAGCCAACAAACACCCAGAATCCAAATAGAATCCTCCCATCGTTAGTAAACTTACAAATTCATGTTAATGATTTCATAAATGTGTTAATGTTTGTTCACTGTTTGATTCACGCTCATGATGTCATGTAACCTTTCGATTCGTATTCCGAGCTAAGGGCCTGGGTTCAATTCCAGATCCACATTTTGTTTTCCCTTTCCTCCCATGCCCATACTGTAGATCTGACCCAAATAAACGAATGCACAAAGGATCGAAGGACTTGGGTTTAACACCCAGGTCTTTTTTGTGCTAATATTTGTTTTGCAGGTCTAAATTGAGAATCCCCTCCTTCCCCAGATCGAAAGGAATGACTTCCTCCCCTAGATCGAAGAAGACATATTCCTCCCTTAGGTCCATGACACAAATTCAATTGGTCAAACTGGTTTTGGACCCATTTAGCCTCAGTCAACTTGGTTTCCATTATCACATACAAAGAGGGAATCTCAACCTCGACTGGGAGTACCGCTTCCATTCCATACACCAGGGAGAATGGGGTTGCTCCTGTTGAAATGCGGACAGATGTTCGATATCCATGCAAAGAAAAAGAGAGCATTTCATGCCAATCCTTATAAGTAACGACCATTTTCTAGATAATCTTCTTGATATTCTTATTAGCAGCTTCAACAGCCCCATTCATCTTTGGCCTGTACGGAGATGAATTGTAATGGACAATCTTGAATTCTTCACACTTCTGTCATCATTTTATTGTTCAAATTCGATCCATTGTCGGTGATAATTCTGCTTGGCACACCATACCGAAATATAAGGTTATTCTTGATGAAGCACACAACCACCTGCTTAGTAACATTGGCATATGAAGAAGCCTCCACCCACTTGGTGAAGTATTCAATTGCTACCAAAATAAAACGGTGTCCATTCGAAGCTTTAGGTTGTATCATCCCGATCATGTCAATACCCCACATAGAGAAAGGCCATGGGGAAGATATCACACTGAGAAGTGTCAGAGGCACATGAACCTTGTCCGCATAAATCTGGAATTTATGACACTTATGCAAATTTATAATAATCAGATTCCATTGTCAGCCAATAGTAACATGCCTTTAGCATCCTTTTATCCATCGAATGTCCATTGGCATGAGTTCCAAATGAACCTTCATGAACCTCATGCATCAACATGCCTTCTTCGTGTCTATCCATGCATCTGAGCAATACCACGTCATAATTTCTTTTATACAATATGTGATCGGTGGATCTGGAACTGGTTGTTTAACGCTGGTTCGCGAAATGTCGCGGAAGCAAGAGTCGCCACCGTCTTTTATTTTCTCCAATTGGAAAGGACAAAAGCACATAAAAAATTCCTTAAAGAGATTGCTCTCGGTTCGGGAGGTAGGTTATAGAAAGGGAAGGTGTTAGCACCCTTTCTATCCATGGTTATCCATGGGCTCTTAGATACTTGCTCACTTGTGTTTTCAAAAATGGTTTGTTTGCTTTTCAACTGTGGGTTTTAAAAAGTTTCTTTGAAAATTTCAGATCGACTCTTGTGTCACAGTGTTTGAAAAATTGCTTTGAAAGCTTTTGAAAAGTGTCGGTGTGAAAAGATTTTTGTTTGTTTTTGAAGAGAGCAAGTATCCATGAGAACCTACCTACCCTAAAGAATTCGTCTGTGTAAATGTCCTTTAAAGCAGTGCCATCCCACCATTGAGAGGTAGGTAGCACCACCATTGGAGGTGTTCGGGTCAATTCGAGGTTCGGGACATGGTAATCACCAGAGCAATGGGAAGACACCTTAGAAGCTACCCTCATGCCAGGTTCCCGGATCATGAGGACTTACTAAGACATCCTCTACTCGACGATCACCTTTCGAAGGCAAGGCAACAGTGAGGCGTACCCTAGGGGTGATGTGTGCGATTCGTGTGTCGTTTTCATTGATATTTGTCTTGTCATGTTAAAGTGATCTACGCTTGATTTTATTATGGCCATTCATTCTTGCATGCTTTTTGTTAACAGTTAAGATATTTGCGGGAAAAGTAAATCTAAAGCTATTACAAATGGCGCGGGTCCACATCGCCAAAATTAAACCGGACCCGATTTGACAGAAAAGTAAATAAAAAAGAATTAAAAGTGCGAGAAATAAATGTTACAAAGCTTAGGGAGAGATACATAATCATTTGAGCGAAATAAAATAAATATGCGAAATAAAAATTAACAATGTGGGCGTTGGACCCTTTTGCAAAATATTAACATTAATGAGGAATTAAAAATTAAAATTAAAGAAAGCAAGAATTTGTTTTTTTAGTGTTTTTTTAGTATTTAATGAAAAAAAAGAATTAATTAAAATTTAAATGAGATGCAAACCCTAATTCTAATTATTTTAATTTATTTAGAAAACATGAAACTTTTAACCTAATTTAAACCTAATTTTATCTACATGCAAATTTGATAAAAGTAAAATAAATAAATATTATTATGAAAAAGAAAGATTAAAAGGAATAAAAATTACTTAAACCTAATTTAAACATTTTTTAGATTTTTTATTAAGAGTATTAAAATTAAACCCTAATTTATACTAAATTAATTTACATGTAATTTGTTTATGAAAATAATTAAAATAAATATTCATTATATTTTTTTTATCTTTTTTTGAGTTTTTCATGATGTTTTTGTATTTTGTTAAAATAATTAATTAAATCAAAACAAATAAAGAAAGTAAAATAACAATTAAAACAAAACATGAAAAAGTGGAGAATTGCAAACCAGGGGGGGTTCAGTCCCAAATTAGGAGGTATGGATCCAGTAAATTGAGCCCAACCTTGCAAGGCCTGATTGACTTTTGTGCAAGCGTGTGGTGCGTTGACTGGGACTTAATGTGTTCTTCAACCCTCAGCCTTTGGATTGACATCTGGACGCGTGGCCAGCTGGATCTTGGAGGTGTATCATGGAACGACAATGTTAACCTGCATATGATTATTATTTGAAAAATAATATGAGAGATTATGAAGACCTGGGACTCGAACCCAGGTCATGGACTTCACCAATTCTTATGCTTGCCAGCTGAACCAAATTGCTTTTCTGTAATTAATGTAACAAACAAATATAATGAAATAAACAATACGTTAGTGGGTCCTTGCGCGCGAAAACTTGAATAGGCCTATCACCATGCGCCACTGACTCATCTTCTTCATCATCCCTGAAAGACAAAAATATTAGGCAACGGTTTCTTATGCGTTTTATTAGGCCGGTTTTGGAAAAATAACGATTAGGCCTATGCAACTCATAAATTAATCGCGACTATGGATTCTTCTTCGTCCAAGCTTGCTAAATTGAATGGTGGTGGTTTGGAGTCTCAATTTTTCCTCTTTTGAGAAACCCCAATTTCAAGCCATGTAAACCCTAGAAAACAGTTATGGCATAATCGCGTATGGCTTGCAAAAATTCAATTAAACATAATGGTTAGCTTTAAAACATCACAAGGAACAAGAATCAATAGTTGAAATGTCATGAAAATGCATAGATTATAGAATACGATTATGAAATTTTCATGGAATATGTTGAGTTCTGTACACCGATTCCTTGCCTTTTGATGAATGTCCTGGGTTGGAATATGATCAGTGAAGCTTTAGGAAGCTATTGAAATAGTTTTTGTGCCTTGAATCCACCTCTAACAATGATTTCAGTTTTTGACTTTTTAGAGAATTTTCCAAGTTTTGTCTATGGCTTTTGAGCGCAGTTTTCAGTCTATCATGATTAGGGTTCTCATCTTGCATATGTAGTGAGTCAATTAGGTTAACAAATTGGATCCAAATCTCTTGTAATCATTGATTGAATATTTGATTTTTTCCACCATAATTTCCATATCTTTTTCACATGTTCTTATATCAATTAAGATCAAATCACTCCCAATCTTTCCTTATTGACTTAGGCACGAAATCTTGAGGCTGAAATGTGTACAAAAAGATTTGAAAACTTAGGTTAGTATTTTTCCTATATTTAATTTGATTTAAGTGAATTAATATAAATAATAATTCAAATAAATAAATAAAAAATGAGAAAATACTTCCCTTTGGGCCAAGTTGTCGTGCATATGCTTAGAATGATGAATCATGGAAGAAAAATGGGCCCATTAGCAATTTTAGGTCATTTGGATCAAAGTTGACTTTTCAAAATATCCAAAAATTTCCCAACTTCCACAAGGCATAACTTGCTCAATTTTTAAGCTTTTCTCATGTTCTTGGACATTTTGGAAAGGTCTTTGAGTCCTCTAACCAATGCCTTTGGTCCCATGTCATTTGGTTTTACCAATATCAAGTTATGGCCTTTGACTTAAAGTCCCTTTTTGTTGACTTTTGAAAATGACCTATAATGTTGAAATTGATAACTTTTTGTGAGAGAATTTCTTGGACTTGAAGTATGAAGATGAGTTGTAGGAAATGTTCTTCTCTTCAAAATGAGCTTTGGATGGAATTTTTCTGATAATCCATGTGAAAGTTATGCCCTGGTCAATTTCAGTTGACTTTTTCAACTGTCCAAATAAGGAAACTTTTGCATCTTGATGATTTCTGAGCCAAATTTTGAGAATCATGATCAAGCATTGATCAAATGATGTTTGTGGCTTCAAAATGATATGTTGACCAAAAATTTGAACTTTTGACTGTCAAATGACCATTTTGCCCCTACAGTTGACTGTAGTGCAATTAGGGTTTTTGACTGTGCAATTTTGAGCTGAATGCCTTGAAACTTGATATGAGGATGCTTGACCATATTTGTAGGCATATGAGACTTGATTGGGCCTTTGAAAACTTCACTTCCTTGATCAGAACACAAACCCTAGTTTTGACTGTATAGGGGGCCCTTGAACTGTGCAACTCTTAGGGAATTTTGGAGACTGACTTGGCAATTTCTTGAAGAATATGGGAGGGCAAATTTTGGGGTACAACAGTTGCCCCTGTTCAATCTTCTTAGACCTGAGGATGCAGATTGGCTGACGTGCCTTTCGTAATCCGAGGGTAGAAGATGATTGGACACTAGAGTGCCCAGAAATTTGCGCTCACATAGTAGCAGTGTGAGGGGAATGGGCTTATAGATGCCATTTAGAGATGGATGAATAGGATGATGGGCTTATAGATGCCATCTGGATGTTGATCGCGTAGGAGATTCCTTAGCGAGAACCTGCATACCTGCAAAACAGAAAAATGAGTACCTGACACGTTGCAGGAATTGGTTTTCAGATGCTTTAGGTAGATATGTCCTGGCTGGTTACAGGAGCTGAATCTTTAAATTCTTCAGACGTGCCCTGGCGAGATACAGGAATCGAGTCTGGAACTTTAAAAGGTTTTTTGTTGATAATGATGTGATGCCTGAATCCGGGGCGGTTACTACCTCAACGGGACGATGAGAGAACATTGGACGATTACTACCTCAACTGGGCGATGAGAGAACCTTGGGCGATTTCTACCTCAACGGGACGATGAGAGAATCTTGGGCGATTACTACCTCAACTGGACGATGAGAGAACCTTGGGCGATTACTACCTCAACAGGATGATGAAGGAATCAGGAGCGATTACTACCTCAGCAGGGCGATGAGAGAACCTTGAGCGATTACTACCTCAGCGGGACGATGAGAGAACCTTGAGCGATTACTACCTCAGCAGGGAGATGAAGGAATCTTGAGCGATTACTACCTCAGTAGGGCGATGAAGGAATCAGGAGCGATTACTACCTCAACAGGGCGATGAAGGAATCAGGAGCGATTACTACCTCAATAGGGCGATGAAGGAATCAGGAGCGATTACTACCTCAACAGGGCGATGAAGGAATTAGGAGCGATTACTACCTCAACAGGGAGATGAAGGAATCAAGAGCGATTACTACCTCAACAGGGCGATGAAGGAATCAGGAGCGATTACAACCTCAACAGGGCGATGAAGGAATCAGGAGCGATTACTACCTCAACAGGGCGATGAAGGAATCAGGAGCGATTACTACCTCAACAGGGCGATGAAGGAATCAGGAGCGATTACTACCTCAGCAGAATGATGAAGGAATCTATTGACTTCTACTTCAAAAGATAATGACTTTTATCTGTTGATCAATCTTTCCTGAAAAGGTAAAGAGTTAGTTGTATGCAATGTCATGATGCATGAACTGCATGATATTAAGATATTCTCAAGAATAAATGAGATTTGTGTTGTATGATGCGTATGCATGCTTTAATGTATGAAGATGCGATGTTTATGAATGTATTTTCGTCTAGGAAAATAAATCCTTGACGAATGCCGGGAAGTTTGTTGAATCCTGGGCTGATGTTTGAAGAGTAGCGTTCTTCATTTCCACTAGGGAGAATGGTTGCAAGGATAAACCGGTAGGAGAAGATGAATCCGTTGGGGAATAAACTTGTTGGAGAGATTCGGCGGGGAGAAAAGTACTCTAGCGACCATGCTGGGGAGAAATACTCTGTGGGGAGAGAGATACTTTGCTGAGTTGTTGATGATAACTTGCTGGGGATATGCTGTTGTTGGAAGTGTTGATATACTTCGCTGGGGATAAGAAAGAACTACGTTGACGACGACCTTTCCGCGGCTTTTGGCTGAGGATAACCCAGTTATATCCTGTTAAGGAAATAACTCTTTGAATAAAGCCGGACGGCGCGTTTGTGCTCTGCGAGGATAAGCTTCCAGAATCTACTGGGGATAAGCTTACTGCTTGGGGATATGAATTCCAAATTTCCTGGGGAATTGGATTGGACTCTTCTGGGGAAGTTTTGATATGCGGGAGGATACTCAACTTCTTTGAGATTTGATAACTTTGCTTGGAGAAGAATGCGCTGTTTTGCTGAATCACTCTCTGGGGAATTAAGATGTACTGGTCGTGTCTTCCTTGATACCTTGGAGGATAGAACAATTGGACTACTCAGACAATCCTTTATTGCCCCTGCTTCTATGGGAGAGGCACCTGTGGGATGCTGATAATTGTTGATGGACAAACCTTCTTCTGGTAGACAGGTGACAAGATGACGGGACATAGTCGTACGCTTTGATCCCTAATTTTTGCCTGGACCGCCCTTTCGGGTTTTCAGTCCACCGGGATACCCATTTTTGCCCAAGCCGCCTTTTCAGGTTTTCGACTTGCCGGGTGTACAGATTTTTTCATTTTCATCCCTTATTTTGCCCGAACCCTTTTGGTTCGCCGGGAAGCCCTTATTTTTGCCTAGGTACGTCGACCTAGCGGGTCTTTGATTTTGCGTAGTATTTTTTCCGACTATGTCCACACTCTCAGAATGTAGGGAGTTGCCCCTGTTAACAGTGTTTTGTCCTGCCACCCGAAGATGTTTGATTAGGCGAGATTCGTTGTTGGAATGCCCCGGGTGACTCAGGCGGAGATTTGCCCCAGGATGTTTGGCCTTTGAAAGATTCTCCGAATCTTGATTGGACTGCCCCAGATGATGGACAATGATTAGGCCCTGCCCCTTGATTGGAAGTGCTTCTGTTCACTAGGTATTCGTCGTGCGAATTTCCCTGTTGTTCAAACAAAAAGTCATATGCAAACAAAGTTATGTTAAAAATGCAAAACCTATGTCTGTCTTGAAGATTTTGAAAATGCATTCTTTTTTCATAAAACAAATGAATGTTTGTAAAACGTGATGTCAACTCGTTATTTTACCGCAAGCCTTAAGGAGTCAGGATACCTTTCGTAACAGTATGCTTTCGAACTAACCCATGCTTCAGCTAGGACTTTTTAGGGTTATAACGTGGCCTGGTTCACGGTTTAAGAAACAAAGGATAAAGGCTCAAATTTATTTGTACCCACCCGCTCTTCGTGATGTTCTCCAAACCTAAACTCAGTTGATCATACGTTAGACCTTGCTTGAGTCTTTGCTCTGATTTTCCGGTGATGGTTCGAATGTTGACAATTTATTTTGAATAGGCAATCATCTTTGTTTTTTTTGTTGAGGGTTTGTAGAACCTCTTTCTTCTTTGATTTTGTTATCCCTTTCTTTTTTTGCCTGAACTGTTTCCTTTTTTGGAATTACAGTCAGCGGGATGCCCCAGTTTCATAAGTCCTTTTTGTAGGTTTAGACTTCTTGGGCTTTTTATTTATGATTTTTTTTCCATGACTGCCTATCCTTATGATTGTTCTGAACCATCACTGTCTTTCTTCGTTTTGTAAGGATCTTTTTTGGTGCCATTTGTTATGCACTTGGATCAACTGAGAAGACTACCCTGCCCCAGGTTATGATTAAGGGTTTCAAATTTCGAAAAGAAAAACTCCTACTTCTTTGGCTCAGAGGGGTTGACGAGGGATTATCATCCTTATAACTCCAGTGTTTAGGAATTGAAACAATGCCTGTACCTCATCAGCGGGGTCTGTTCAAAAGCATACTGTAATGATCGCGGTATCGTTTTCGTCATCCTCCCTCAAGAGGCTTAGAATTATTAATCGAGAGTTGACATCAGAAAAAAGAATATGAAAATAATTTGCGTATAGTGAATACGAATATATTACTTCAAAACAGACATGCGATGCATTAATGAAATAACAAAGTTTGACATGAATAAAATGTTTGAACAATCAAAGAAAAATACAACTTGAACATTTGAATGAACAAAAGACATTTTCGATGATTTGGTGTATGATCAGTGTTCAAACTTGACCTCCTTGGCGTCGATCAAATCCTGGATCTTGTTCTTCAAGGTCCAACAGTCGTCGGTGTCATGTCCAGGACTGTCAGAATGGTAGGCACATCTCACACCCGGGTTGTACTTGGGAGAGGAAGTGTCAGGATTTTGAGGAGGATCCTTTAGTGTGATCAGTCTCGCCTTCAGCAATTTCTGTAATGCTTGAGACAAAGACATGTTGATGTCAGTATACTTCCTATCTTGATACTTTATCCTACGCCTATTGCTCTTTCTTGGTTGAACGGGCGTGGGATCAGAAATCTGGATTGCCCCTACATCATGATGACCCTTTTTACCATGTATAGCATTGGACTCTTTCTTCCCATTGTGGGGCTTTTTCTGAGCATCAGCAAGTGCGGTTTCTTGAATCTTCCCCGACTTGATACCAGCTTCAATTCTCTCCCCAGTTAAGATAAGATCTGTGAACCCAGCAGAAGAATTCCCAATCAGATGGTTGTAGAATGGACCAGACAAAGTCCCCAAGAACATGTCAACGAGCTCACGGTCAATTAGGGGTGGTTGTACCCTTCCAGCAAGGTCTCTCCATTTTTGAGCATATTCTTTGAAACCTTCGCCTGCACCCATAGACATTCCCTGAAGCTGAGTGCGCGTGGGAGCGAGGTCGGCATTGTACTGGTAATGCTTGTAGAAAGCAGTGGCCAAGTCCTCCCAGCTGCGGATGTTGGCTCCACTCAGTTGATAGAACCACTCGAGCTGAGTCCCTGAAAGGCTCTCTTAGAAGAAATGGATCCATAAGTTTTTGTCAGCTGTATAGGGCTGGATCCTCCTTGTGTAAGACCTGAGATGCAATTTAGGACAGGATGCCCCGTCGTATTTAGCAAAGGCAGGTGCCTTAAACTTGTGCGGGATCACTACCCCAGAAGACAGACCTAGATCCTCGAAGTCCAGGCCAGGCACTTTTTGTATCTCCATCGCACTTAGCCGGTCTTCCAACTGTTTGTACCTATCCTCAGTCGGAGGGTACTGTTCTTCATCAAAATCAGTCTCGTTGTCGGAGACTACCGGACTAGGAACCCTTTCCTCTTGATGACTGCCCTTCCCCACAGATGGGGTTGTCCTCTCAGCTTGATCCTGCAGGGTGTTCCCAGATCTGCGTCTAGGGCTGAACAAAACAGTCCTCTTTTTCTTCTTGTCCTTCTTCAAGAGAAAAGCCTTCAGATCTTGCTGCCCCTGGGTCAAATTCATGATCAGCCCTTGGAACTGGGCGTTCTGAGCCTGGAGGGCCTTGATAGTGTGCTCGGTTGAAGATTCAGGATTCATGACGAGACTGCTGAAATAAACAGCGAAGAAGGTAAGTGACCTGCAACAAAGATTCCTGTTATGTAATGATGTGTATGACATGCATGTAATGATTTCAAAGACCTCGCGGGGTAAACAGAGAAACTTTTTAAGATTTAAAACCGGTAGCTTTGATTGAAGGAAACCCATGCTGTTGAGGATTCTTCTTGAAGGGTCAAAGGCTCACCATATCCAGTGGGTCATAGCCCCTGACTTTAGTCATCATGTCTGGTTTTGATTTCCAAACAGCCTTGGTTAAGGGAACCTTCTTCAAGAGTCAGAGCTCACCATATCAAGTGGGTCATAGCCTCTGACAACTTTGGCTAGAGGAAAATAAATCCTCTTTGCCCCTTGCTAGATGTTTGATTCATCGTGACCTGCATCACAAGCCCTTGAGATCCTTGAAATGGGTTAGGATGTATGCAATGGTATGATGTTATGGTATGCATGGGGTAATGTAAGTAGCCCTGTTATGAGTCCCAATTAAGGGCTGCAAACCAAAACCTGCAAGAAACCTAAGTAAAACCTGTCATGAGTCCTAATTAAGGACTAAATAAAACCTGCAAAACACTCAGTAAACCCTGTTATGAGTCCCAGTTAAGGACTATAAACAAAACCTGCAAGTAGTTCATGTGTCAGATAACAAGCATGCAAGTAGGCAAGTACGAAGGCACACAAGTCACACAAGAGAAGCCCTTAGAGTTTAGGCCAGCATGAGGTCTAGGTATTACCCTCTTTCAGTTTGTTGGTTCATACCTGTCTTATCAAAGTAACCGGGTTCTTAGAGGATCCCAATATCATTGACTACCCTCAATCGGTCATAACTCCAGCATCGCAATCTTTTCTTGCGGCCAGAACCATCACGAGAGTTTAGCCTCAATGGGCGTAGCATACTGCTACTGTTCTATTGGCCAAGTTGGGTCATTTAAGGTTCTAAGGTTGTTGGTGCTTAATGACTCCTTAGAAGACCCATATTCTCCTCGTTGCAACACAAGGGATATCGGTACAGACCAAGGTGCCACACCAACGTAGCCACTGTTTCACCCGTGTCGGTCTACGCCGGACAGGTCCCTCACAGCTTATGCTACCTAAACAGGGTATCCCCAGATCCGGGTTAGGATCTATGTAACTCCCATGCAACCCACAAATAGTAAAGCAAGCAAAGAAGACAATTGAAAACACAGTGATCTTAATCCTAAGGTACACCTCACTTTATAAAGGTCTATCCCCAGCAGAGTCGCCAGTTCTGTGATCGGTGGATCTGGAACTGACTGTTTAACGCTGGTTCGCGAAATGTCGCGGAAGCAAGAGTCGCCACCGTCTTTTATTTTCTCCAATTGGAAAGGACAAAAGCACAGAAAAAATTCCTTAAAGAGATTGCTCTCGGTTCGGGAGGTAGGTTATAGAAAGGGAAGGTGTTAGCACCCTTTCTATCCATGGTTATCCATGGGCTCTTAGATACTTGCTCACTTGTGTTTTCAAAAATGGTTTGTTTGCTTTTCAACTGTGGGTTTTAAAAAGTTTCTTTGAAAATTTCAGATCGACTCTTGTGTCAGAGTGTTTGAAAAATTGCTTTGAAAGCTTTTGAAAAGTGTCGGTGTGAAAAGATTTTTGTTTGTTTTTGAAGAGAGAAAGTATCCATGAGAACCTACCTACCCTAAAGAATTCGTCTGTGTAAATGTCCTTTAAAGCAGTGCCATCCCACCATTGAGAGGTAGGTAGCACCACCATTGGAGGTGTTCGGGTCAATTCGAGGTTCGGGACATGGTAATCACCAGAGCAATGGGAAGACACCTTAGAAGCTACCCTCATGCCAGGTTCCCGGATCATGAGGACTTACTAAGACATCCTCTACTCGACGATCACCTTTCGAAGGCAAGGCAACAGTGAGGCGTACCCTAGGGGTGATGTGTGCGATTCATGTGTCGTTTTCATTGATATTTGTCTTGTCATGTTAAAGTGATCTACGCTTGATTTTATTATGGCCATTCATTCTTGCATGCTTTTTGTTAACAGTTAAGATATTTGCGGGAAAAGTAAATCTAAAGCTATTACAAATGGCGCGGGTCCACATCGCCAAAATTAAACCGGACCCGATTTGACAGAAAAGTAAATAAAAAAGAATTAAAAGTGCGAGAAATAAATGTTACAAAGCTTAGGGAGAGATACATAATCATTTGAGCAAAATAAAATAAATATGCGAAATAAAAATTAACAATGTGGGCGTTGGACCCTTTTGCAAAATATTAACATTAATGAGGAATTAAAAATTAAAATTAAAGAAAGCAAGAATTTGTTTTTTTAGTGTTTTTTTAGTATTTAATGAAAAAAAAGAATTAATTAAAATTTAAATGAGATGCAAACCCTAATTCTAATTATTTTAATTTATTTAGAAAACATGAAACTTTTAACCTAATTTAAACCTAATTTTATCTACATGCAAATTTGATAAAAGTAAAATAAATAAATATTATTATGAAAAAGAAAGATTAAAAGGAATAAAAATTACTTAAACCTAATTTAAACATTTTTTAGATTTTTTATTAAGAGTATTAAAATTAAACCCTAATTTATACTAAATTAATTTACATGTAATTTGTTTATGAAAATAATTAAAATAAATATTCATTATATTTTTTTATCTTTTTCTGAGTTTTTCATGATGTTTTTGTATTTTGTTAAAATAATTAATTAAATCAAAACAAATAAAGAAAGTAAAATAACAATTAAAATAAAACATGAAAAAGTGGAGAATTGCAAACCAGGGGGGGTTCAGTCCCAAATTAGGAGGTATGGATCCAGTAAATTGAGCCCAACCTTGCAAGGCCTGATTGACTTTTGTGCAAGCGTGTGGTGCGTTGACTGGGACTTAATGTGTTCTTCAACCCTCAGCCTTTGGATTGACATACTGGACGCGTGGCCAGCTGGATCTTGGAGGTGTATCATGGAACGACAATGTTAACCTGCATATGATTATTATTTGAAAAATAATATGAGAGATTATGAAGACCTGGGACTCGAACCCAGGTCATGGACTTCACCAATTCTTATGCTTGCCAGCTGAACCAAATTGCTTTTCTGTAATTAATGTAACAAACAAATATAATGAAATAAACAATACGTTAGTGGGTCCTTGCGCGCGAAAACTTGAATAGGCCTATCACCATGCGCCACGGACTCATCTTCTTCATCATCCCTGAAAGACAAAAATATTAGGCAACGGTTTCTTATGCGTTTTATTAGGCCGGTTTTGGAAAAATAACGATTAGGCCTATGCAACTCATAAATTAATCGCGACTATGGATTCTTCTTCGTCCAAGCTTGATAAATTGAATGGTGGTGGTTTGGAGTCTCAATTTTTCCTCTTTTGAGAAACCCCAATTTCAAGCCCTGTAAACCCTAGAAAACAGTTATGGCATAATCGCGTATGGCTTGCAAAAATTCAATTAAACATAATGGTTAGCTTTAAAACATCACAAGGAACAAGAATCAATAGTTGAAATGTCATGAAAATGCATAGATTATAGAATACGATTATGAAATTTTCATGGAATATGTTGAGTTCTGTACACCGATTCCTTGCCTTTTGATGAATGTCCTGGGTTGGAATATGATCAGTGAAGCTTTAGGAAGCTATTGAAATAGTTTTTGTGCCTTGAATCCACCTCTAACAATGATTTCAGTTTTTGACTTTTTAGAGAATTTTCCAAGTTTTGTCTATGGCTTTTGAGCGCAGTTTTCAGTCTATCATGATTAGGGTTCTCATCTTGCATATGTAGTGAGTCAATTAGGTTAACAAATTGGATCCAAATCTCTTGTAATCATTGATTGAATATTTGATTTTTTCCACCATAATTTCCATATCTTTTTCACATGTTCTTATATCAATTAAGATCAAATCACTCCCAATCTTTCCTTATTGACTTAGGCACGAAATCTTGAGGCTGAAATGTGTACAAAAAGATTTGAAAACTTAGGTTAGTATTTTTCCTATATTTAATTTGATTTAAGTGAATTAATATAAATAATAATTCAAATAAATAAATAAAAAATGAGAAAATACTTCCCTTTGGGCCAAGTGGTCGTGCATATGCTTAGAATGATGAATCATGGAAGAAAAATGGGCCCATTAGCAATTTTAGGTCATTTGGATCAAAGTTGACTTTTCAAAATATCCAAAAATTTCCCAACTTCCACAAGGCATAACTTGCTCAATTTTTAAGCTTTTCTCATGTTCTTGGACATTTTGGAAAGGTCTTTGAGTCCTCTAACCAATTCCTTTGGTCCCATGTCATTTTGATTTACCAATCTCAAGTTATGGCCTTTGACTTAAAGTCCCTTTTTGTTGACTTTTGAAAATGACCTATAATGTTGAAATTGATAACTTTTTGTGAGAGCATTTCTTGGACTTGAAGTATGAAGATGAGTTGTAGGAAATGTCCTTATCTTCAAAATGAGCTTTGGATGGAATTTTTCTGATAATCCATGTGAAAGTTATGCCCTGGTCAATTTCAGTTGACTTTTTCAACTGTCCAAATAAGGAAACTTTTGCATCTTGATGATTTCTGAGCCAAATTTTGAGAATCATGATCAAGCATTGATCAAATGATGTTTGTGGCTTCAAAATGATATGTTGACCAAAAATTTGAACTTTTGACTGTCAAATGACCATTTTGCCCCTACAGTTGACTGTAGTGCAATTAGGGTTTTTGACTGTGCAATTTTGAGCTGAATGCCTTGAAACTTGATATGAGGATGCTTGACCATATTTGTAGGCATATGAGACTTGATTGGGCCTTTGAAAACTTCACTTCCTTGATCAGAACACAAACCCTAGTTTTGACTGTATAGGGGCCCCTTGAACTGTGCAACTCTTAGGGAATTTTGGAGACTGACTTGGCAACTTCTTGAAGAATATGGGAGGGCAAATTTTGGGGTACAACACAATACATTTTCTCTGAGGAAGAATCTGCCTTCCAATCTTCTCAATATCTTTTTATCTTTATTCGATGCACCAATCGGGTATTCCTGAGTCTTGAGAAAATGCTTGATATCATATTACCAAGGCTTCTCGTCTGCTACCTCCTCTGTTGTAAACACATGAGCGGGTCTATTCAGTCGCCGAACCATAATTTGAGGTATATCATTCCAAGTATTTACTTGATACATAGAAGCTAGAGTTGCCAGCGCATCCGCCATTTGATTTTCATCTCTTGGAATATGATGGAATTCAACTTTATTAAAGAAGGGTAATAACCTTCTAGCATAATCTTTGTAAGGGATCAAGCCAGGGTGACGAGTATCCCGTTTTCATTTAATATGGTTTATTACCAAAGTTGAATCACCATACACATCTAGAATTTTAATTCTGAGATCAATAGCTTCTTCGAGTCCCGTGATGCAAGCCTC
This sequence comes from Vicia faba, assembly GCA_948472305.1. NCBI lineage: Eukaryota > Viridiplantae > Streptophyta > Magnoliopsida > Fabales > Fabaceae > Vicia > Vicia faba. Next base: position 1,010,413,162 of record OX451738.1, read on the forward strand.
ATATTCTTCTATATTATTAGTATAATCAAATGTCAACCTTTCAGTAAAAGGAATGTGCGATCCATGTGGAGTGACAATCATAACACAAATTCCTTTACCATAAGCATTCACAGCTCCATCAAATATCATACTCCAACGAGATTCAGGGTCAGGACCTTCCTCAGGCAATGGTTCATCACAATCTTTCACTTTCAGGAACATCACATCCTTATTGGGGAATTCATACTCTACAGACTGATGATCCTCCACTGGTTGGTAAGCAAGATAATTTGCCAACACTCAACTTTTAATAGCTTTTTGAGTGCGGTATTCGATATCATATTCAGATAGCAACATCTGCCAGCGTGAAATTCTCCCAATAAGAGCAGGCTTTTCAAAAATGTACTTGATTGGATCCATTTTGGAGATCAACCAAGTAGTGTGATTCAACATATACTGCCGCAAACGCTTTGCCGCCCAGGCCAAAGCACAGCATGTTTTTTCCAGCATGGAATACCGCAACTCACAATCAGTGAATTTTTTTACTGAGATAATAGATGGCGAACTCCTTCTTCCCTGTTTCATCCTGTTGTCCCAGAATACAACCCATGGATTTATCCAACACTGTCAGATACATAATCAACGGTCTTCCTTATACAGGGGGGAGCAAGATAGGAGGTTCAAGCAAATATTCTTTAATACTTTCGAATTCCCTTTGGAAATCATCCGTCCACACACAACCTTGATCTTTCTTTAACAACTTAAAGATTGGTTCACATGTTGCAGTCATATGGGAAATGAATCTGGAAATATAATTCAAACGCCCGAGGAACCCTCTGACTTGTTTTTCAGTTCTTGGCACTGGCATCTCTTGAACTGCTTTGACTTTATCAGGGTCAACTTCAATTCCTTTCTGGCTAACAATGAAACACAACAATTTTCCTGATCGAACATTGAAGGTACATTTATTTGGATTCAAACGGAGACGATACTTCCTCAAACGCTGAAACAACTTCAACAAATATTCTACATGCCCTTCTTCAGTCTGGGATTTAACAATCATATCATCAACATATACTTAGATTTCCTTGTGCATCAGATCATAAAATAGGGTTGTCATAGCCCTCTGGTACGTTGCACCAGCGTTCTTCAACCCGAAGGGCATCACTCTGTAACAGAATGTTCCCCAGGGTGCGATAAATGTTGTTTTTTCCATGTCCTCCAGAGCCATTCTTATTTGATTATACCCGGATAATCCTTCCATGAACGAGAATACTTTGAATTTTGTTGTGCTATCCACTAACATATCAATGTGTGGTAATGGAAAATCATGTTTTGGACTAGCTTTATTTAGATCTCTATAATCTATGCACATGCGAATTTTTCCATCTTTTTTCGGTACTGGGACAATATTGGCAATCCATTGAGGATACACTGACGTCACAAGAAAACCAGCATTAATCTGCTTTAGAAACTCCTCTTTGATCTTCACTGCCATATCTGGGTGAGTTCTTCTCAACTTCTGTTTGATTGGCAGACACTCTGGCTTCAACGGAAAACGGTTCTCTACAATATTTGTATTTAGACCATTCATATCTTGATAAGACCAAGCAAAAATATCCATATACTCTTTTAATAACTCAATCAACCTACTCTTCACATTAGGATGCAGCAATGCTCCAATCTTGACTTCCTCCTGATCTTCTTCTGAACCCAAATTGATCACTTCCAATGGCTATTTATATGGATGAATGGTATTTTCCTCATGCTCAAGCAACCGTGAGACCTCTTCTAGAATCTCATCATAATCTTCTTTTTCGGCCCCAAAAATAGGACATTCAAAGTTGGGAGAGGGTGTATGGCCATTGTATTCAACGGGTTTTTTAATTAATCTGCACATATGATTTATTATTGCTTTTAGAAACTGACACATATAACAAGTGATCATGCATATTGAATTTCAGTTATTATTTATTTTGAATGGTTTTTTCTGATTACCATTTTCCAAGAAAAAAGCAGAAAAATAAAGACACAATTTGGGAAACAAGGATAACTTTCGTTATTGATTTTAAAAGTCACAGCAAACAGATAAGCCCTACAACATTAATACTTCCACCTTGGGCAGAGTGAAAGCTTTTAAAAAAGATTAACAAAACAAATTACTTTGAAACATGTACGCAAGAGGGAACATTAATGGTGATCTAGTTCTGAACCCTAACTTGGTGCGTCACATAATTTGGCATTTCCTGCTCTACTTCATCTTCCATAATGGCATTAATCCTAGAAATAGTTGGATGAAGATAACCCCCGCTACAGAAGATGTCTTGATACTTGCTCGCAGCAGACTTCGGCTTCATGCTCTTACCTTTACCATTCTTCAAAGAGAACCCCAAGCCGGCTCTGTTCTTGTTCACGGGTGGATCCACAATATGTCCCCATACCTCGCTATGACCCTTTCGCACAACTTTTTGCGCATCCTTAAGAGAAACCATGGAATTCTCATTTCTTCTTATGTTGTCAACGGATAAGGCTTGGAACTAGGTTCCAACAGCAGCTTCATCCGCCTCCACAATGCTGAAAGAGGACAAATGAGATATCAATAATTCTTGTTCCCTATTTATGATTACCACTTTCCCTTCACGTACAAATTTTAGTTTTTGGTGTAAAGTTGAAGTGGCAACCCCTACCTTATGTATCCACGGCCTTCCTAGCAAACAACTATAAGCGGGTACAATATCCATGACCTGGAAAGTTATCTGAAACAAATGTGGTCCTATATAAAAAGGCAAGTCCACTTCACCAATAACAAATTTCCTTGATCAATCAAACGCTTTCACAATGATGGCGCTCGAGCGCATAGGCGTTCCTTGATATTTCAACTTCATAAGAGTTCTCCTCAGTATAACGTTCAAAGCGGATCCATTATCAATCAGCACAATGGATATTGAATCATTCTTGCAATTCATAGAGATGTGGAGGGCCAGGTTGTGATTCCTTCCTTCATCTGGTAATTCATCATCGTAGAAACTCAAATTATTACATGACGTAATGTTCCCTATTACGCTGCTGAATTGGTCTATTGGCATATCACTCTCCATAAAAGCTTGGTCCAATACCCTCATCAAGGATTAACTTTGAGTAGATGAGTTCATCAATAAATCCAAGATAGATATTTTTGAAGGAGTCTGCAGTAGATGATCTACAATTTTGTAGTCGCTCATCTTTATTATCTTCAAAATATCATCCACTTCTTTCTCTAACATAGCCCCACTAGTCTCACCCGTAGCCTTCTTGGGTTCAACATTCTCAGCAATTTTCTTTCCAGCACTAACATCTCCTCGAACAACTGATGCAAACACACGACCGTTGTGGGTCACCCTTCTATTTTCATAAATATTCCCAACATCAAGCATCAGCTGGATGGGAACTTCCACTCCATCCTCTAAGATTGCAGCGTTGAATTTGTAGGGCACAGCCTTATCTGACTTGTAGGGGATAGGACCCAGAAAAATAATCACCAATGGGGTAACAGCTGGCTTGCTATAGTATTCAACTTCAAGATGGGCGGGTGCCCCAAAACATGGTACACTGACGTTTAGCCCTTCTTCAACATAATCAGTCATTATTGAGTCATTTTTGGAAAACAAAACCTCATCCGAGGAGATATACTCATCTGCAGAGGCATACTCTTCATCCAACTTTTCTTCAGTCAAGCAAACCTCGATCAAATCAACTTCATGGTAATCATCCCTTTGACTTTTAACCTTGATAACTCCATTATCTAACAACAACTGAACACCCTTCTTCACGATTGAACATCCTTGGGAGTTTCAGCAGCAAATTCGGCAAGATCCATACTGGTGTTCTACCTGACCAGCCATATGGCAAAAAGTAGCATGCAATTGAACAAGGTCCTCATTCATATACTCTACATCAAAAATTCTGAATTCTCCAGGATATCCAGAAACCATATTCACCTCCTCTTCATACTCTGCCCTAGGCCTGATTATGTGGATGGGGCCCTCATCCATCATCTCTTGCAAATCAACCTTTATCTTATCGCAACCCTATATGTCTGTACTGCAAATAGCACAACTGGAATGGTCATGCGTGTAGTAGCTAAATTCACAGAGGTCTGCATGCATTTTCACCAAATCTTCTCTAACTAGATTAATATCAAAAATCCAGAAGTCGCCTGGACAACCGCCCACCATATTCACAACATTTACTCTTCCATGCTTGGGTAGATGATTGTCTTTCACATTAGGTCCGACATCCTTGAAAGATAGAATACCAGATTTCACCAATTTCTGCACCTCAGTCTTCAAAGGATAACAATTCTCAACATTATGCCCTGGTGCTCCCTGATGAAAAGAACACGTTTGGTATACCTTGTAATACCAAGGCAATGGTGATGGTACAACGGGAGGTGGCCGGGTTTGAACCAGTTTCTTCTGAATCAATGCCGGTAGTAACTCTGTATAGCTCATAGGAATATGTTCATAACTCTCCCTTCTCTTATTATACCCTTGATTCCCCTGCTGGGACGGTCTCTGATAAGCAACAGTAGTTGGAGCTGCACCCACAACTGGAATAACTGAGGCGACTTGCTGATGACGCTGATAATTCCTTCTAGGAGTATTAACCCCCCCTCTCTTACATAACAACATTTGCATCCCCTTCATTTTTCTTGGTAAACCC